>CM031236.1:550169299-551369299 GCA_018340775.1 Taxus wallichiana var. yunnanensis
AAGCATATTTCATTGCTATCTTTGAAACCCCTGAGGATAGGGATTTGATTTTCAAACAATATTGGGTTTGGGGTGAACACAGGCTCATATTCAAGCCATGGTATCTATTTTTATCCTTTAAGAGATTCCTTTTATACCTACCTTGTTTATCGTTTTCGAGGACTCCCACTTGACTCTGGAATAGATCGTGTTTGGTTGCCATAGATGATGCTCTAGGATCATGTGTAAGAATTGATCATAAGAGCCTTTGTTCAGTACATACTACTTATGCTCAAATCCTTGTAGATCTTAATACCTCTCAAGATCTACCAGTAGAAATCAATCTGAAATTAGAGATAGAATTTGGGTATAGAGATTAGACAATGAAGGTCTTTCTTTTAGATGTCAACATTGCTTTCAAATTGGTCATATTTCAGAGGATTGTGAACATTCCAAACACAAGGAAAACTTGCATGGTGGAAGGATTCTCTACCTGAACATCTAACAATCAATCCCCATCGACCCAGTTGTGGAACTCCCACAAGCCGAGAACAGTTTTAGAATAAATCTCAAGCTTCCTTTCCTCATGCGCTGTTGATTCAAGCGATAGATTTGACACTCCTTGTTATGGGCCACATCCCTATTAAATCAATTGAAGTTATTCTTACAATCTGAGTAGAAGAAGGAAATTAGGAATGGAGGGTAGTGGATAGGAAAAAGAAGGGATACTCTCAATCTACACCCCTCATTGTCTCAGATAAGGCACGAGTCTTGTCTTGTTATGTGTTATCATTGCTACATGTGGACTATTGGCCTGTTGTGCTGCTATAGAGCAACTACTTCTTAGCTATAAGTTTGTTGGTTTTTGGCTATGTTCTTGGAATATTTTTCTCTTTTGTTGGGCTTTGTCGTTATATATTGATTTTGATCTCTTTTTGAAATATTGAATTTGTCAAATCTGGCATTTGAGCGCTGTTTTACAAGGGTATAGTCCCTTTCAAAAAACTATTTTACTTGAATGAAAAAACACTTGCAAGTATGGAAAATATATCCATATTATCCTTTTCACCGATAGCAAGAGACAAAGAATTATTCAATGTATTCAATGTGTCAAACAAAAGAGAACAACCTCAAATATAAAGGCTATGGGAGGAAGGAGGATAGTTATAACTTTCCATCAACAAGAAATGTATTAAACTAAAATAATGCTAACATTCCCCCTTAATACATTGTTTCTACATATGTACCCCCTAAACAAATCAAACTTCACCTTGCCAAGAGGCTTGGTGAGAATATCTACAACCTGAAAATCAGTAGGGCAGTACTGGAGCTGAATTTGGTGGTTCAAGACCTGTTCACGAATGTAATGACATTCAACCTCAATATGATTTGTTCGTTCATGAAAAATAGGATTCTTCACAACCTTCAACACACCTTTATTGTCGCAGTGAATGATGGGAGGCTTATCTTCAGGAATATTTATATTTGCAAGAATGTGACGTAACCAAATCACTTCACACATAGCTCCTCGTGTGGCATGGTATTCAGCCTCAATGGATGAGAGAGCAATAAAATTTTTCTTCTTGCTAATCCACAAGATAGGTCTAGATCCGAGATGAAAAACATACCCTGAAGTGGATTTCCTGTGATCCACGGATCTTGCATAGTCCAAGTTTGTATATCCCTGTAAGAAGAATTGAGTGTTCTTCTAATACTCCAGACCAAAGTGAACTGTACGTCAGACATATCTCAATGCATGCTTTGTTGCTATCGAATGACATTTCTTTGGCTACTGCATAAATTTGGCGAGATAGCTCACTGTAAAGAAAAGTTCGGCTCGGTATAATTCAAGTAAATGAGACTCCCCACAAGCTACCTGTAGTGAGTGCCATCTATCTGTGGTGAATCTTGGAATCTAGATAATTGCAAAAAAATTCCATATGTGTGGACATTGGTTTAAAATGTGACATTCCATACTTATCTAGGAGAGTCTTGGCATATTTCATCTAGGAGACGAAGACATGATTCTTCTTCTGCCATATCTCTAAGCCAAGACAGTAGTGAAGTAGCCCCAAATTAGTCATGTCAAAGGATTTCTTCAGATCATTCTTTACATCATCCACAAGATTGTTAGAACTTCCTATGATCACAAGATCATCTACGTATAAAACCAGAATAACAATCTTTGTTCCTACCTTCTTGATATACAAATTTGTATCTAAGGGCTACGAGTGAATCCATGCTGTAATAGGTGATCATCAATTTTTATATACAATGCCCTAGGTGATTTTTTGAGTCCATAAAGTGACTTTATCAAATGACATACCTTGTGTGGTTGATGCTCGTCTATAAACCCTTTAGGTTGGGCCATGTATACTTCTTCTTTGAGATCACCATTTAGAAAATCACTCTTGACATCCATCTGCTAAATTTTCCATCCATTTTGTGTTGCTAGTGCACAGACAACTCTAATGGTTTAGATCTTCACAGTGGGTGCAAAGGTCTCGTCATAGTCAATTCCTTCTTGCTAAGCATAACCTTTGCGACAAGTCATGCTTTGTGTTTTCGGTTGAACTATCTGCCTTATATTTTGTTTTGAAAATCCATTTGCAGCCAATGGATTTCTTACCTGGAGGCAGATCGACAAGTTCCCACGTCCGATTCTAAAGTAGGGAATCATATTCAACATTCATAGCCTGTTTCCACTATGGTTGGTCTAATGCCTCATGAACAATTCCGGGTTCGATCTTGCTATCAACAATTGAACTCATGAGTGTAAAATTTACCTCATGTCTAGCTTGACTTCATGTTCTGACTCCCGTAGAAGTACCTAGAAGTGAGTTCAGGTGTGCATCCCCAATAGTATTCTGGACCCATTTCAGACATTGGTGTTGTTGTTACTGATGTGAAGATGTGTTTTCCAGTGTGCCTAGATCAACGAATAAGTCTCCACTCAGCTCTTCTTCTCTCTGAGAAGAATCATCTTGCCCATCATCTAGATGTGTGAGCAATCTATGTGACGAGGTCAATACTGGATCTCCATTGTGTGGCAGGGAGTCAAAGGATGACTCATCACACACCACATCTCGACTCTCGTAGATTTTCTTCGTCTTAGGATCCATGAGACGATATGCCTTTGAGGTAGTACTATACCCCAAGAAAAGACATGGCAGTGTCTTTGGATCGATCTTCTTCCTTTTCTCATCTGGAACATGCATATATGTAGTACAACCAAAAACTCTCAAAAGATATAAGTTTTATGACTAATCCATACGTCTTCCGGTGTCCTATTCTACAAGGTCTTCGTGGGTTCCCAGTTGAGTAGATACACTATGGTTTCATGATTGCTTCTACCCAAAACTGATCCTCCAACTTGGTGGTGGAGAGCATATAATGAGCCATCTCCATGATAGTCATGTTGTGTCACTTAAAATCCCATTCTATTGGGGCATGTAGGGTGCAGTCAGATGTTGTTGAATGCCATGCTACTTCAGGTATGCTAAGAACTTCTTCGATACAAATTCCCCCTTAATCTGAGTAGAGAAGAAGGAGAGGCTTCCTAGACTGCTTGGTGGCTTGCTGGTAAAAGGTTTGGAAATTGGCAAATGCCTCACTCTTCTTCTAGAGAAAATATACCCACATTTTCCGTGAGTAATCATCAATGATGAGTTGGAAGTATTCAAAACCTTGGAAGCTAGCTAGCAGGGGTCCGCATAGATCGGTGTGTATAACCTGAAGATGCTCCATAGAATGATAAGAGCTCTATTTGAATGGACCTCTGTGTTTTTTTCCTGCAAGACATCCCAAGCAAACAGGTAAGGAATGGGAGAGTGGAAGAAGCCCTCTTACAATTTCCTTGCACCGAGTTGATGCAGAGCCATAGTAGAAAGATAACCATATCAAAAGTGCCATAGTGCAGTGGAATCCGCTCTTGAAGTAGAGAGAGTAATGTTAGATGAAGTGACCATATCTAGTGCAAATAGATAGCCCTTCATAAATGCTCAAGCAATAACTAAGTATCCCTGGGAAATGATGCAGGACTTGACCCCTTTCTGAACAAAGAATTCGACCCGTATTCGATGATTAAGAAGTTGACTCATTGACAAGACATTTGAGATCAAACCTAGAACATATAGCACCTTCGTGAGTGTACATCTTCATGTCCCAAGAGGAATGATGACATCACCAATCCCCGCTGCAATATACTCCTGATTATCTATGATGGTGATCCAATCTCCAGTGGGCTGGTCACTCAGGGTATGGAACAACTTCTTATTACCAATCATGTGTTTTCTGGCACCCGAATCAATCAACTAGACACTTTCAATCAACTCAACACCTCCTATATGTACACCCCATTTGATCTATGAGATAGAGGAGAGTTTTATGGCTTAACCAGGTTCTACTTGTGTTTCAAATCTTTGCATGCACATTTGGTTGATGCTCGCTCATCCCAAGCTCTCTTCACACTGTCGTTCGCATGTCCATTAATGTGCACGTCATCCCTCGTGATCCTTGCTTGCAGGTTTTAAACCCTCTTTCAGCTACTTGCAAATGGTTTCCAATCCATTGGTGCCATGATGACCGAATCAAGAACAATTTTTGGGACCGATGGTGGATGGTTTTTTATTATCCACCATGCAACAACAATGAGGTTCCTCTCTATTTTTTGAATAAATTATATTGTGAGTTTGTGCTTAATGAGGTCCCAAATTATTTTGAATTTTCTAAGTTTTATGGGCGAGGAGGTGGCTCTGCACATAGTAGACTGGTGCACACGTAGGTCAACCAAGGATCCCCATGAGCAAAACCCCACTACCTTGATTATCTCTCGTATAGTGAAGGAGGTTGTGGAGATTGACATACTACATGCATTGAGGGAACTCACTGACACTCTAACCTAGCATAGTGACCAGATTGCATCTATTGATGTTGGTGGAGGTGCCAGTTCTAGTGCACCACACCACCGTTGTTCATGTGGTTCCGTATGCACTACTTTGGTGAGACATCATTTGCTGGATCACATGATTTATTTTCTCTAGATGAGATAATGGTGGATGTTTTGGAACCCGATGCAAATGATCTTGGTCTTTCACATGAAAATGTCAAATAAATATTTAATATATATAGATACAATAGTTTAATTCATTTTAGATTTTAATATATATGTATTTGATTGTACATCATGTACATACATGTAAAAACTATTTTTATTTTATTTTAAATAGCAAGAGTTGGTGAAGGACACATCTAGCATCGACATGCTAGCTACTATAGCTGGGCATGTTACAAACGTAAGTTTCAAGTTGTACTTACATTTCAAATTTCATTTGATTGCACTTTTATTATTATAATGTTTCACGTGTACATGTACATATTAATATATGTTTGTCTTTTATACGCAGGAGCACAGTAGGTTATCGTCATGCTCTAGAAACTAAGGCTACCAAAGACACCTCACGCAACTTTTATGTAGGATAGTTTCTCTTTACACTTTGTTTCTAATTGTGGAAGTTCATGTGGATTATGCTTTGTTCTGTTATGTGGCAATCATGTAGATTAATATTGATTTGTACATATTTTTGTATAGATTATGACTACCAAAGAGACTCCTCTATATATGTAGACTGTGGAGGCTGCTGTAGATACTACCATAACATCTGTAGATCCACTAACTGAGGTACAATTTTTCAAATTTGTTAAATTTTGGAGGAATTATTTCTTATTACTTAAATCTACAATATCAAATTTTGTACATGAAATATTTAATTTGAAATTTAATTATTTTTATGTAGCTTACCCCTCATGATTCTATTATTGTCCCTGCGACACGTCAACGAAAAATTGATAGGGATCATGACATTGCGGTAATAATTCACATGCATTTTAACTAAATTCTAAGTTTCTAAATTTTGAATGTATTTTAAAAGTTTGGGTGTTACAAACTCATTGTTTATGAATGTGCAGGTTAGGTTGCAGGCCTACTTAGAGACTCCTAGAACCACACAGATGAAATTCATAGTGGCATCTCCCTCCTCTACATCCCCAGGTCATGGACATGCCACTTCTAGCAGGACGAAGAGAGGGAAGATGTTTCATGATTAGATTCATAGGACTTGGATGTACATAGATATATACATGGGTCATCTCGTTTGGTTCATCATTATTCATATAGTCCATTATATATATAGTCTTATGCATTGCATATTGTCCTATATGTATGACACACTTAGTTCAAGATGTACACATGCTATGAAATTATATTTTCAGAGACATGCCTCCAACACACTTAGTTCGAGATGTACACATGTTATGAACTTATATTTTAAGAGACGTGCATCAAGACACTTAGTTTGATACATTATATATCCATGTGTTGGTTTTCATGATGATATTACTTCTATGTTTGATTCGATTTCATTGCACATGATATCCTTCTATGTATATTAGTTCTATATGTATGTTTGATTTAAAATTAAAAACCACATCCCAGAGAACTACGTGGTACAATTGTTAAGCAAACCTAATCCATTAAGTAAAACCTATGATAACCATGCTAGGTGAACTACCAAAGGGAAATATGTAATTAGTTTTTTCACAGTAATTACGTAGGGTGTATGTGCAACTTTAATTATTTTCCGCCTCCCCTAACAATGTGCACATCTTTGAAAGAATGGTTGTTAGGGAATTTCTATAACTATGATACACTAACAATTTTTTAGGTATTTCAAATGCTAGCAGTTATCCTTGTCATATTTATTTGAAACCCTAACATCTAATCAAAATCTATTTGTTTAACATTTAATTTTGAAACTAAGATTTTACAATCGATGCATATCATATATGATGTTATATGTTATATAATGGTAAATTGAAGGTTCTTAACTTAGTTGGAAAAAGATAAGCAAAAAATATTCTTAACAATTTCTATTGTGTATTAACATGCTTAAAAGATATCATTTAACAATCATTAGAGTATTTACATGGTAATGTGTTAACCTTGTTGCAATCTCATTGATGTTAGCCGAGTAGCACGAGAAGTCATGCCCCGGAGATGTCGTGGTCCAACAAACTGTCACCACCAATGCATTCATTTGGGGGTATATGCCTTTAGGTGCTATGGAGGGCTCTAGGGAGGCCTGGATTGGAGTCAAACCACCTAATCTAGAGCCTTCCTAGGCATTCCTTGAGCCTTTGTGGCATAAATGTTTACAAACTGCCTTTTCTAGGCAGTCCTAGGAAATGAACGGAGGTGAGTAGTGAGAATTCATGCCTCGCAATATTGTGGCACCAAATTGAATACACCGACACATTTGGGTGGCCAGGTGAATGCTAAAGGAGGCATCATTTTGGTGCACGACAATGTCG
Organism: Taxus wallichiana var. yunnanensis; assembly: GCA_018340775.1. NCBI lineage: Eukaryota > Viridiplantae > Streptophyta > Pinopsida > Cupressales > Taxaceae > Taxus > Taxus wallichiana. Next base: position 550,176,647 of record CM031236.1, read on the forward strand.
TTGCTTCCGAACTACTTGGTTGAGGCATAGTCGATTAAGAGCCCTGAGACCAAAAAATCATTCAACTTCGATGGGTGACTACGTGGACTCTGTGGCACCTAGAGAATTCTCGTCTAATTCTACACCTTGGTGTAGGGACCCTCTAAAATATAATGTCTTGGTTATTTACTTATCCAATCGATGCTCTCGCTATTACCCTATTGTTTGCAAATGAATGAAATAGTGCGGTTTCAGCACGTGTAAGGTCAATTCAAAATGCTATATTTTGCAAATAGTGGGTCATGGCACCAAACCGACGTGCCAAAATGCCCAGTGTCTAGGTGAATGCTAGATGAGGCATCGTTTTGGTGCGTGACAATGTCATTTCTTTTGGGCTACTTCATTCGGGTGTAGTTCAAATTCAATGGGTGACTACGTGAGACTCCGTGGCAACTAGAGATGTCTCATCTAATCCTATACCTCATAATAGGACCCTCTATAATAGCCTTCATCTGTTTTTTCCTTCTCTAATTGGTGCTCTTACTACCCTATTATTTTCAAATGCGCGAAATGGTGCAGTTTGAGCCAGTGTAAGGCTATCAAATGCTATATTTTGCAAATGGTGGGTCATGACACGAAACCAACTACAATGACATGTCCAGTGGATAGGTGAATGCTAGAGGAGGCATCTTTTTGTTTCATCGAATGTCATTGCTTCTAGGCTACTTCGTTTGGATGTAGTCCTTTAAGATCCCCGAGACCAACAAATTGTTCAACTTTGACGGGTGACTAATCAGACTCCATGGCACCTAGAGACATCTCATCAAATCCTACACCTTGGTGTAGAGACTCTCTGAATAACCTATCACAGTTTTCTCCTTCTCAAATCGGTGCTCTCACTGCCCTATTGTTTGCAAATGCATGAAATAGTGTAGTTTGAGCCGGTGTAAAACTATCAAATGGTATATTTAGCAAACGGTGGGTTATGGAACTAAACCAACTGTGCCAAAATTTTGTGGTGGCTAGGTGAACACTAGAGGAGGGTTCATTTCTTCCAGGATACTTTGTTCGGGTGTAGTCCCTTAAGAGCCCTAAGACCAAAAAACTATTCAACTTTGATGGGTGACTACTCAAACTCCGTGGCACCTAGAGACATCTTGTTTAGTCCTACAACTTGGTGTAAGGACCCTCTACAATAGCCTATCTCAGTTTTATCCTTCTCTCATCGATGCTCTAGCTACCATATTATTTGTAAATGCGTGAAATAATGCAATTTGAGCCGGTGTAAAGGTCATCAAACTTTGTATTTTGCAAATGGTAGGTCGTCGCACCAAACCGACTATGCACACGCATAGTGATGGTCTTGCAAACAATTCAAGAGGCTTTATTTTAGTTCTCTTAGCTCCAGGTGCTTCTGGGCTACCTCCTCCAAAGCCAAGAACCCCCTCCACATGTACATAAATCATTGTTAATTGCTTCTCTTTTCTTGTAAAACAATGAAATCTTCTCTTAGCTTTGAGAATTTACAATTCTCTACTAATAGTGCCAACCATGTGAAGGTGGAAGCTTTTCTGGCACCACTAACCTGCACATAAAAGTGTTAGTCAAAGAAATTTAAGTTTCAAATCAAAACCATACTAGATATATACAAAATACACAAATTTAATAAAATATGTGAACTTAAATCTATCTAACTAACAAATTTATATATACCAAAGAAATTATATCAAATAAATTATATATACTAGACATGAGCATTGTAAATTCATTCCAATGAACCATCAGGATCACATCTACTCTGAATAGTGGACAAGATTACTTCATGATATGATCGTCAAACCTTCCCAAGAATCTTATTATTACGCCTTTCTTGATATCTATACAACTAAATATTTTTCACCTAGAATTATATTTGAATATAATATTATTTTCATGTGTGTCTCAAAGTCTTCAAACACCCAAACAAAGGAGTTTTTTAATGGATACCATTGAAGCCAAGTTCCAGTAACTACCACTGACCGTGTAGGGTACTCAATATCTTTGCCATCTATAACAGTAGAAGTCAACTTCTTTCTCTCCTCAATGCAATGACATAAGAAATGGTTTGTCCCTTCTTCATTGTCTTCTGTCGCAATAAATGCAAACACATGTCCTATAAAAATAAAGTTTTCAACTCAAATTTAAATTACATATTAAAATTTGAATGGACATAACTCAATACAAAAATTGTAAATAACCATAAATACCTTGTCCCACCAAAATAAAAATTTCGTCAAAGTCCTTAGATGTTGTAACTTCATCTATAGAAACAAGTCATAATGCTTATGGAGGTTGATAACTAGGAAGATGATTTAGAGGCCTATAAATCCATCCATCCACCCATTCTTGTGAGTCACACTTAGTAGTGAAACATTTGATACAAGATGCACAAAAACATGTCAACTTTCTTGTCCATACAGCCCATGAAATAGTGTCGAGATACAAAATAAGTGCATATCATTGGACCTAGTGAGTGGCATACAATCCTCGTGGTTAGTAATTTGTTGTTCCTCTATCAACAAAAAAATCATGAACTATGGAATTTTCTTGAGAACCTCGGGCCATGTTGTAAATACACCATTCAACTATGCGCTTTACATCTTTCAATTTAGCACCATCTTTGTACTTCAACACTTCTCTTGCAAGAGATCTTTTCACACATGCCCTTACACCATCATGGTCTCCTTTTCCATGTCCAAATTTCAATGAAACTCCAAATATATTGCACACCCATCTTGATGTGAATAATACTCATCCAATAAAACATTCGTGCATTCTTAAACCGAGATGTACAATTATCTTACCATATAGAATGTTGTTTGAAGTGGATGTCTCTATCGGACAAGTTTCCATAAAATAACTAGAAACATATTTGCACAAATTCGGTAGAATGAGTACGATCATCGGTGATATAAAAGTGGTACTCTCTTAAAAATTTCAATCATTCTTTGTCTTGTCGAGAGAATGTATAAATGTTATATGCAGAATGACAACTTGTATTGAGTTGTAATATTGCGATTGAACCTCCATTTGTGGTTCTGATGTGTAAGTCTCTACAAAATTGACCACTTTGAAACAATAGTACCAATAGTAAATGTGTCCTTGCATATCTTGAACTGTTCATCCAACCATCGAGCTTTATTTGTATTCCTAACATACTCATAAACAATTTCATTCTTAAATTTTCTCATAAATTGAAAAACGTGGCATATGTTCTATAACTAGGTCACATCGTTTAGAATCTTTTCCATCTTTAAACTAGTATGCAATTGATTAATATTTATGAAAATCAACTAGATTATGTCCTATTGCACCTTCAATTTTCTCATGGATGTAACTTTCCAATTTAGATAAACCGCCACATGTACCACAACTTCCATCTAAACAATCCCGACTATAATAAATTTTCCAACTTATTTTTCATAAAATATCATAGGAATGAAATCCTTAGAAGATATTGGTGAAAAGTGATCACCACATTCGATAACATAGTTTTAGAAAGAAAATTAGAACGAATACGTAAAAATTTAGCATAACGCATCACAAATTCAACATGCTTTCCCTACAACAAGAAGTGGTGCAAGTGTGGTTGATTTTCACATAGAATGGTTTCAACATTTCAAAATAACGTTGACTAATTTTAATTTCCAAATTATCTTGTTCAAACTTACAAAAAAATTGAGTTTGAGTCATATCTAAGAATTGTTTTGGATATGGTTCACAATTAGTAGAACCAACTCTCTATTTTACAACATCTCTTATATTAGGTGAAAATCTAGTGTTATCATGCCAGAAATGAATAACAAATTCTCCTATAGCATTAAAATTATCTTTTTCTTTACGCGGTGCTCTTGCAGAAATTCCCAAAAACGGTGTTATTGGTAGTGATGAAGGATATTACGTCTTTCAATTGTTTTCATTAGAGTTTTTCCATTAACTTGCAAGATTTTGTAATGCCCACATTTTACACACACAAAAAAAAAGTAAAAATACCAGGATAATTTTTTTACTTACATTGCTTACTACACAACACCACAATGGCTCCAAGTAAAGAAAACTCAAAGATGCATACGACACTTACAATTCATCGACTCACATAGACACAAGACAACACCTTAGACATGTCGATGCCACACTTTTCCCAATGAATGAATACTAGAAATGACCCAACCACAAGAAAAGGACTCATTGGCAACCCACAACACATCATTTCTTTAATTGCATCTTAGTTACGATTAACATTCCAAGAACATTATTGTGCAAGGATAATTTTCTCCCTTTTCCACCTACAGATTCTTAAATTCATTTCACATTCCACTTATTGTTCGACCATCTAATTTTGTTCTTTATACCTGATGAAAATCTCCATAACTTACATAAGTATTTTCCATATTTCAAATTACATATAAATATCCTAATTCTCTCATTCTTATGTTAAGATTTTTCTTTTCAAATGCTTATTCAATGTTTAAAATTTACCCTTTCTACACAAGAAAATCTAACATGATGTCAAGATGAAATCTTAGGACTAAGGAGACTTAGATTCAAGATAGCTTTTCCTAAAAACATTCTTCGATCATGGTTTAGTTATTTCCCCACCATAGTTATTATAGTTCAATAACTTGTTGAATTCCATTTAGATATATATATATATATCTTTTGTTTTCTTGAAGTTTGATCACACCAAGTCAATTCATATTCTTTGTAAGACATGAAAATGTTTAATTAATTTATAGGGACACCAAGAGTGACATTATTCCTAACCTCAAATCTTGTTTTACTCTTACATCACACTATCATCTCAATCAACATAGTTTTATAACAGAAGGAGTTACAAAATTATTTGACTAACATCTTGAAGAAGTATATGATTGGAAGAACTACGACTACACACGAACCTCCAGTTAACCTCCCAATCAACCGAGGTTTAGTTTAATTCCAATTGCACCTAAGAATCTATGCCTCAACTATAAAGAGTTTAAGGTGAAAGGAAATGCTTATGATAGATAACCTTCATGAAAGACCAAGGTGATATGTTGATAGAAACCAAGGTAACACATTTAGCTGAGAGGAACTAAGAAGTTCATTTACAAGAGTTTAAGACCTAGAACAACTATTTCACGATCTCCATTTATGTCATCAGGATCCAACAGGGATTCCATTCGCTGATGAAGAAATTTAATTCTAAATCTATCTTCAGAAGACAAGGTAGTCCACTAGGATACAAAGGAAGAGTTAGCTCTACTTACTCCAGATAAAGTTTGATTGTGTCGCTCCTATCTGCACATGGGTCTATGACGATGTCACTAAACATACCACCTAAGATGATAAACCCATTCTTGGGCTCTTATTTACCTAAACTAGGAGGTTCCATCGAGTGTAAATTTTAAGATCATTCTATGGTTTCAATCTCTTCTATGGTAAAAAGGATCACACATGAAGACATGTTATGCACAAATCTTATACTAGGGTTGAGTGTTTTGATTAAATCTCTTTATTACATTTACAAGGTAAGAATACAACACAGTAATTAATCAATTGTTTATTGAACATTGAAAAATCACTACAATATATTAACTTCAAATTCATTTACCATATATATATCAAACCTCTTTACCATACGTCCTATGAATCAAATTGAAACTATGATTAAATACACATTTCCTAGATGTCCCTTACAAACTAACATCTCATACATATTAGCAAATTTTAAATATAAATTTTCGATAATGTGATACTACATTATACATATATTCATTTTACAATGAACTATATAATTTACAATGATAAATAATGAATTACACATCACCTTTTCGCCATCATTCTTACATCCTGCAAAACCATGTGAGGATGAATTCAATGATAAATCACCGGCATGACATTCACCCTAATCTAACATAATTAACATTGTTCAGTTTCCCATTTAGATATAATAATAATTATAATTTGCATTCCAAATAAAAGGTTTAGGGACATGTATTCATTTTATTTCATTTCACTTCATTTTGTAACCAAGGAGAGGTAAAGAGAAAGAAAGAGAGAGAAACACCATTTTGTCAAAAGTTCTATTTCACATAACAAGTTACACTATAGATTTTTCAAACAGCTATTTACATGTGTCAAAAGTTTCCACAGTGGTTTGGCAACCCGACGAGGGTCCCACAACTTTCTATTTTTACATTTTCTTGCTAGCTACAAAAACGTTCCAATCGGGCTTAGACGCTAAGGAACCACTCTTAAATGTTGTCTTCCAATGAACAAACATAGCATGGTTAAATTTCTACGTGTCCACTTATATTCTAAGAGTTCATAGCAACTAACAAAATTTGGAACTAGCGAACGGTTTACGTTTGGCGGCTAGTTTTCCGGGCCATTGGTCGTAATTGACCTAGTTGCAATTGAATAAAATTTAGCTTGAGGTCTCATAAAACCTTCATGAAACACCAAGGTGATATGTTGATAGAAATCAATGTAACAAATTTAATTTGAGAGGAACTAAGAAGTTCATTTATAAGAGTTTAAGACCTAGAACAACTATTTCACGATATCCATTTTTGTTGTCGGGATCAATAGGGATTCCATTCGCTGATGAAGAAATTTTATTTTAAATCTATCTTCGAAGACAAGGTAGTCCACTAGGATACGAGAGGAAGAGTGAGCTCTACTTACTCCAGATAAAGTTTGAGTATGTCGCTCCTATCTGTCAGGTCTATGACAATGTCATTAAACATACCACCTAAGATGATAAACCCATTCTTGGGCTCTTACTTACCTAAACTAGGAGGTTCCATCGAGTGTAAATTTTAAGATCATTCTACGGTTTCAATCTCTTCTATGGTAAAAAGGATCACACATGAAGACATGTTATGCACAGATCTTATACTAGGGTTAAGTGTTTCGATTGAATCTCTTTATTATATTTACAAGGTAAGAATATAACATAGTAATTAATCAATTGTTTCTTGAACACTGAAAAATCACTACAATATATTAACCTCAAATTCATTTACCATCCGTCCTATGAATCAAAATGAAACTATGATTAAATACACATTTCCTAGATGTCCCTTAAAAACTACATCTCATACATATTAGAAAATTTCAAATATAAATTTTCTGTAACACAAGACTACATTATACATATATTTATTTTACAATGAACTATATATATTACAATGATAAATAATGAATTACACATCGCCTTTTCGCCATCATTCTCGATTCTGCCAAAACCATGTGACGATGAAATCAGTGATAAACCATTGGCATGGCATCCACCCTAATCTAACATAATTAACATTTTTCAATTTCCCATTTACATATAATAATAATTACAATTTGCATTTGAAATAAAATGTGTAGGGACATGTATTCATTTCCTTTCATTTCACTTCATTTTGTAACCAAGGAGAGAGAAAGAGAAAGAAAGAGAGAGAAACACCATTTTTTCAAAAGTTCTATTTCACACAAGTTACACTATAGAGTTTTCAAACAGTTATTTACATGTGTCAAAAGTTTCCATGGTGGTTTGGCAACTGACGAGGGTCCCACAACTTTCTATTTTTACATTTTCTTGCTAGCTACAAAAACATTCAAATTGGGCTCAAGAGGCTAAGGAACCACTCTCAAACATTGTCTTCCAATGAGAAAACACACCATGGTTAAATTTCTACGTGTCCACTTATATTCCAAGATTTCATAGCAACTAACAGAATTTGGAATTGGTGAATAGTTTGCGTTTGGCGGCTAGTTTTTCGGGGCCATCGGTCGTAATTGACCTAGTTATAATTGAATAAAAGTTAGCTCAAGGGTTCGAAAACCACGTCCAAAACTGACGCCCACTAGATGAACATGAAGCAAGAAACATCCTACAAGTTCCTCTATATATGGAGAATTCACCAAAGTCAACAGGACTGAGAATTAGCAAACAATTATCAAATGAAAACATGTTTTCTAGAGCCACTAACCATAATTGGTCTAGTTTGACCTAGTCAAACTGTGACCAGAGGCCTACAAAATGCCATTTCCAAACTACAAAAAGTGTTTTCCCTAAACTGAAAGTTTCATGTAATTTTCTAGTAAAAACACTAGATGTTTGAGAAGACGGATAATAATTTCTCTATCCAGGTTTCAAATGGTGGTTCAAAATGAAAGCCAACTTTCTAGATTTAACAACTTCCTACCGCTGCAAAACAATGTAACAGGCTCCTATAAGGGCGTCAAAAAGATCACAAATTTTCATTCGAGGTCGATCCAAAGATTGAAGTGACACATCAAAATACAAGGTACATTAAGGAAGCTTAATCTCCCCCTTCCTGAGTTTTGAAGGTTACTTTGTGAGTCACCAGAAGTCATAATTTGTCTCTATAAACCAGGAGATGGTCAACATATTCATACCGGAATCCAAACTTCAACTCGTCAATAAAAGACGTATTGTAGCTATCTAGTTTGGTTGGGACATTGCTAGATCATTTTGAAGAGAGGGTTTAATTTCATTGTTTACCAAGGAATAATAGGTCCTACAAGCTACGTTATAACATTTTATTGTATTAAAATCAACTTATTTAATCCAATCAAATGTACAAAAAAGAGCCTTTGGTTTAAAATTTTAATCCATTGCAAAATAACAACTAAATAATAGAAATTATGAGAGATAAGGGGAGATGAACCATGCCTGGAATAATAACGTTTGTAATGTATGGTGGGAACATCTACATTCCGTAAGGCGTTGAATTTCTTTTAGCATTTCATCAAACATTTTTCACGTGTTTCAAAAATGTCTCCACTTTCATACATGCTACAAAATGTGAGCATAGGTTATTGAGTTTAGTTCCACATCTGCTACTTCTATTCACATTTTAACCCAAGTGGGATCTAGCCTCCACTAGAATCACCGAGCCACAACATAGCTATAAAATAATAGATAATTTGATACCACCATGGCATGAGCAACACAAACTAGGTAGAAAACAAATATCAATGAAGAATAAAGGGATAAAAGAGTAAAATTTTTGGTATAAAAATGCCTCTGTCTTGTGTTAACAAGTGATCCATACCTATTCTAGAGATCACATTTTGGCACAGCCGGGAGTGAGCATACAAATTTTAATTGATCAGGTTGGAGACCACTCGTGCAAGGTGAAAATGGTGGTCACAACAACGATATATAAAAATCATAAGCACAAATAGTGATGGGCAACAAAAATGGCGAACCAAGGGAAAAAGCAAATCTTTCAAGAAAAAAATTATGGCGGACTCCTCCATCATTTGGTACAACTTGTATGAGTTGCAAGGGTTCAAGTTTAATAAGGGTGTGATAACAAGTCGGGATCCAAATGGGAGCATTAACAACTATTTGGAAGTGCAAAGAATCAAGTTCAACCTAGATTATGAACAAGAGAGGGGAGATTGTGATCCGTATCACCAGTAAGGGACTAATTATAGGCACAAACCTATATATGTAACCACCCATTTCCCCATCTATCGATTTTTCTCTCACAGGGACGTGATTGATGTAGACATAGAGCACTAGCACCCAACACCCATCCAACACTTAAAAGGAAAAGCTCCAAATTAGGTTATTGTACCGTGTTGCATCACCAATCGTGGCTTCCAACGTGGTCTTGGGTAAGGTAACAAACCTAAAAAATGCACTTCACTATTCTCAATTTTGGATGAACACACAGACCCCTCAAATTTCCCTTGCTGCAACTATCCAATTTTTGCTAACCTGCAATGTTGAATTTGGGTTCCAGCATGGGTGAATCCATCTGGATCTCAAAAAAAGTTTTGTTGTGTATTATTATGCAAGGAAATAGAGAGGTTGAAAATTCTTTTGGTGGCGCATGACTTGTCATATTTCTTACACACACCACCGCCTAACACACGCTACCTTATCTTGTCATCCCTTCATCTCACCCACCAAGCCACACAACCCGTCCCTTTATTTATTTTGTTATTGTTTTAATTTTTATTTTATTTCATTTTTTTGCCACTACATTTCCCTCCCCTTATAATAGCATCATCCTCGATGCGACACAATGCCAAGATGAGAAAAGGGTAGTCATAGGAAAGGAGGAAAATTATCAACAAATCATGCCACTAACGGAGGGATACCCATCATTAAGGCATGACCAAAGGGAAGAATAAAAGTTTGAGAAGCTCTTTTAATGTTTTGTGAAGATTGGCAGTTCTCTTTTACATTGTTACTTAGTCTTTCTTTTTAAAAGTATGACTAAAACTCATGGTCTTAATATTCATTGTTTAAGGTTTTAATTGATTTATTTTTGTGGGTGCCCAATAGAAACTGACATGACAATACCACACTATGGCCAAACACAACACTAGTGTCCCACAAGACATATTTTTCCATACTTCCACAACTAGATCACATCACAAGAACTCAACCAAACCATGGAAAGAACATACATAGCCCTTACAACATAGTACTTATCACACATGTGCCTGACACAATGCACTCATAACATAAACATACTATAACAGATGGAATTCCCAACTTCTACAGATACAATTGTTTCACACAACTCAATCCCATAATTATAGCTACATAGTGTCAAGATGGGAACAATATCACAAGACATAAACCAAACTCACAAAAGTACACATAAATCATAACACCAACTCCATATGCCTCCCAAAACATCACAAAAAAACTCCATATAGCTCCCAAAGCATCAAAAAATAAATACATATAACTCCTAAGAATCACATAGCAACTCAGTATACCTCAAAAGCAACACACAGGATGAAAACCCACTTAGTGTAGGCAGCCCTAGCAGGTTGGGTCGATTAGTGTAGGCAGCCCGGAACAATTGGGCCGGGAGTACGCGAAGTACACGAATCGGCCGGATAGGCCGAAATGAGAACAAGCGGCCCGCTAAGCATTTGGGACAATCGGGCCAGAAGTACGCGGCGGACGCGAGAAGCCGATCCGGCCGAAAGAGGAAGAAAAATGTCTAATTGCTGAGTGGGACAGTTCGGGACAAGAGTACGTGAAGTACGCGAACCGGCCGGATCAGCCGAAATGAGAGCAAACAGTCTGAAAGCAATTGGGACATTTGGGCCGTGATGACGCCTTGAACCGCCGTTCACCCAAACAGAAAATTTAAATCTTGGGACATCCGGGACGTGCGGGACGCGGATCGCCGAAGGAGCCGAAAGCCAATCAAACAACGCCACGTGTCATCGGCCAAATGAGGGACGAGGAAGCCCATTTCGGGCGGATCAGAAGTTTTTGGCCCAAGCAGTTTGGGACATCCGGGACATAAAGACGCGAAGGGCGCGAAGGAGCCGAAAGGGCCGAGAACCAACCAGATCACGACACGTGTCGCAGGGGAAAGAGTCCAAAAGTCAAAGGGCGAGTTTTGAAGGGTCAGCCCGAGCCAATCAGAAGAGGACACGTGTCCAAGTTTAAGGGGCCCACAAGGAAATTTCAAAAGAAAGCCCGCCGAAAGGTGAAGGAGAGAGAACTGCTCGACCAATCAGCACTTGACACGTGTCATCCAGGTGGCAGAGCGCGGGAAAGATTTCAAAATCCGTTTTGGTCTGTTCCGTGCCCTAAATCTTCAGATCATCATATCTTTCGATCCAGAACTCGGATTTGCACGTTCTTTATATCAACGGAAAGCTTATGAAATTCTCTACATGATTCTAGGATCAATCTTGAATTTTGGTGTAGTCTAGAGAGAGAAAATTGAGAAACGGCTCTGACGCGTGATCATGGCCAGAAGCGACGTTTCAACAACCAGTTTAATGCACATGGGTCGCATTCTTCTTCAGCACGGCCAGAAGTGACATTTCAGTGACCAAATTAATGCAGAATGGGTCGCATTCTCCTCCAAATCAGTCAGAGATGGCAGGGTATGGGTTGGTAAGGTATCCCATGCCGTTTTAATGCATCTGCAGTCAATGAGGAATAGGCTTACACATTTTCCCACGTTTCTGTCCCCTGGGCTTGACCCATGCAATGTAAAAAGCCAAATTTGGCTCAAAAGATAACAAGTTGTTCATCTTTTACTCTGCCCCTCCCTTATTTTCTTCTCTAGGGTTGAAAATGGAGTTCGAACCTCCTCCCTTGCTATGTAATGGCGTTTTTGCCTTTTACTAATTGAAATGATGTTCTATGCAAACTTCTGGAGCAAAAAAACATGTTTTGTGATGCATCTGTCCATCCTTGCTCATTTTTGCTTGTTCTCTTCTTGCCTCTCTTCATTGCAGGTATTTGTGCATGTTTGAATGTTCATTGCAGGTTTGGAGCTGTGTTCATGGAGTTTTGGGACATTTTATGTGTGAAATCTATCCTTGGGCCTGTGATGCATCTATCCATCCTTCCCATTGCTCACCTCTCTTTGTCCCATGGCAGTTTTGATAGATGTCCAACATTCTCCTTCTCTGGTGTATCACCGTTTTAGTGTAGGCTTTTGTTCTTTTCCTTTCTCTCTCTCTCTCCCTGTCTCCTTGGCATGGTTAGATTAGGATTAGATTAGCTTTCTGCACTGGAATAGCTTGTGGCAGGTAGTTTAGGAGTAGGAACCAGCCTTCTCTGGAGATTCCTCTCTCAGTTTCACAAGTCCCACACTTGGAGAGAGGTTTCCATGTTGTGCAATCACACTAGATGCCTAAGTGATCAACCTAGAAGCCTCGATTCGCATCCGAGGTGCTTTGTGAGTCTCTACAACAGTCCACAACATAACACATAACTACATCACTAACACAAAGTGATTAACACAAATTAACCATAGCGTCTTACACATGATATATATACGGGTAAAACACAATCATTACCTTCACACTTGTGATACATCACACTACCACATTCTGCACCTAAAGCGTAATCACTATACAATAGGGATCATACGCTCACCATATGCCCCTAACTCACGACATGAACCATCACATATAACATGAATTATACATATGAGGAATATAATGCCTAACTTTACATCATATAGGCAATTGCAATACCAAATGGCGATGCACATGATTCATCACGGTGTAGTGATGACATCACGATAAAATCTAATTCACTTTACACCAATTCTCTCATGGAATACATTAATACACCTACATATCACATAATGAAAAAAAAAATTCTCCAACACTTCACAATCTATAATAACATTCTTTTGTCACACAAAATAAGGTAAGACATCACACGTGAACTCTTCATAGAATCCATGAAAGAGAGAGAGAATACTCTCACCAAAATCACATCAAATTAATAAAAAATACATACTAAGTGACATACATAACATGTGCATTAACAATTTCACAATTACGATATAGTTCACATCACGCATATATCACATTACTCTTCCAATATCCAACACTATCATCAAACACCATCACAACTCCAATCTGCCCTAGAGGTTCGAGAGCATGAACCTCTGCTCTGATACCAAATCCAATGCCCACATTTTTCACACACAAAAACAACAGTAAAAATACTAGGATAATTTTTTTCACTTACATTGCTTACTACACAACGCCACAATGGCACCAAGTAAAGAAAATTCAAGATGCATATGAAAATTACAAGTCATCGACTCACATAGACACAAGACAATACCTTAGACATGTCGATGCCACACTTTTCAAATCAATGTATACTATAAATTACCCAACCACAAGAAATGGACTCGTTAGCGACCCACAACATATCATTTCTTTAATTGCATCTTAGTTACAATTGACATTCCAAGAACATTATTGTGCAAGGATAATTTTCTCCCTTTTCCACCTACATATTCTTAAATTCGTTTCACATTCCACTTATTTTTCAACCATCTAATTTTTCTCTTTATCCCTTATGACAATCTCCATAACTTACATAAGTATTTTCCATATTTCAAATTGCATACAAAGATCCTAATTCTCTCATTCTTATGTTAAGATTATGCTTCCCAAACGCTTATTCAATGTTTAAAATTTACCCTTTCTACACAAGTAAATATAACATGATGTCAAGATGAAATCTTAGGATTAAGGGAGACTTAGATTCAAGATAGATTTTTCCCAAAAACATTCTTCGATCACGGTATAGTTATTTCCCCACCATAGTTATTATAGTTCAATAACTTGTTGAATTCCATTTATATATATATATATATATATATATATATATATATATTTTTTTTCTCAATGTTTGATCGCACCAAGGCAATTCATATTCTTTGTAACACATTAAAAATTTTAATTAATTTATAGGGACACCAAGAGTGACATTATTCCTAACCTCAAATCTTGTTTTACTCTTATGTGATTTAATCTTACATCACACTATGGTCTCAATTAGCATAGTTTTATAATAGGAGTTACGAAGTATAAGAAGAATATGATTGGAAGAACTATGATTTGCACACAAACCTCCGAGTTAACCTCCCAATCAACTGAGGTTTAGTTTAATTCAATTACACCTAAGAATCTATGCCTCAACTATAATGAGTTTAAGGTGAAAGGACATGCTTATGATAGATAACCTTCATGAAACACCAAGGTGATATGTTGATAGAAACCAAGGTAACACATTTAGCTGAGAGGAACTAAAAAGTTCATTTACAAGAGTTTAAGGCCTAGAACAACTATTTCACGATCTCCATTTATGTCGTCAAGATCCAACAGGATTCCATTCACTGATGAAGAAATTTAAATTCTAAATCTATCTTCGGAAGACAAGGCGGTCCACTAGGATACAAAGGAAGAGTTAGCTTTACTTACTCCGAATAAAGTTTGATTGTGTCGCTCCTACTCCTGTCAGTCTATGATGATGTCACTAAACATACCACCTAAGATGAGAAACCCATTCTTGGGCTTTTATTTACCTAGACTAGGAGATTCCATGGAGTGTCAATTTGACGATCATTCTATGGTTTCAATCTCTTATATGGTAAAAAGGATCACACATGAAGACATGTTATGCACAGATCTTATACTAGGGTTGAGTGTTTTGATTAAATCTCTTTATTACATTTACAAGGTAAGAATACAACATAGTAATTAATCAATTGTTTATTGAACACTGAAAAATCACTACAATATATTAACTTCAAATTCATTTACCATATATATATCAAACCTCTTTACCATACGTCCTATGAATCAAATTGAAACTATGATTAAATACACATTTCCTAGATGTTCCTTACAAACTACATCTCATACATATTAGCAAATTTTAAATATAAATTTTCTATAACATGAGACTACATTATACATATATTCATTTTACAATGAACTATATAAATTACAATGATAAATAATGAATTACACATCACCTTTTCGCCATCATTCTTACATCCTGCAAAACCATGCGAGGATGAAATCAATGATAAATCACCGGCATGGCATTCACCCTAATCTAACATAATTAACATTGTTCAGTTTCCCATTTAGATATAATAATAATTACAATTTGCCTTCAAAATAAAAGGTTTAGGGACATGTATTCATTTCATTTCATTTCACTTCATTTTGTAACCAAGAAGAGGTAAAGAGAAAGAAAGAGAGAAAACACCATTTTGTCAAAAGTTCTATTTCACATAACAAGTTACACTATAGATTTTTCATAGAGCTATTTACATGTGTCAAAAGTTTCCGCGGTGGTTTGGCAACCCGACGAGGTCCCACAACTTTCTATTTTTACATTTTTTTGCTAGCTACAAAAACGTTCCAATCAGGCTTAGAGGCTAAGGAACCACTCTCAAATGTTTTCTTCCAATGAACAAACACAACATGGTTAAATTTCTACGTGTCCACTTATATTCTAACACTTCATAAAGAATCGATGTAATTTTGAACTAGCGAAGGGTTTACATTTGGCGGCTAGTTTTCTGGGGCCATTGGTCGTAATTGACCTAGTTGCAATTGAATAAAAGTTAGCTTGAGGGCTCAGAAAACCACGTCCAAAACTGATGCCCACTGGATGAACATGAAGTGAGAAACATCCTACAAGTTCCTCTATATATGGATAATTCACCAGAGTCAACAGGACTGAGAATTAGCAAACGGTTATCAAATGGCAACATGTTTTCTAGAGCCACCAGTCATAATTGGTCTAGTTTGACCTAGTCAAACTGTGACTAGAGGCCTATAAAATGCCATTGCCAAACTATCCAGAAAAGTGTTTTTCCCTAAACTAAAAGTTCCATGTAATTGTCTAGTAAAAACACTAGAGGTTTGAGAAGATGGATAATAATTTCTCTATCTAGGTTTCAAATGGTGGTTCAAAACGAAAGCCAACTTTCTAGATTTAACAACTTCCTACCACTGCAAAATAGTGTAACAAGGCTCCTATAAGGCATCAAAAAGATCACAAATGTTCATTCGGGGTCAATCCAAGGATTGAAGTGACACCTCACATAACAAGGTACATGAAGGAAGCTTAACCTCCCCTTTCTGGAGTTATGAAGGTTACTTTGCAAGTCATCAAAAGTCGTAATTTGTCTATTTAAACTAGGAGATGGTCAACATATTTACCAGGAAGTCAACTTCAACTCATCAATAAAATACATACTGTAGCTATCTAGTTTTGTTGGGACATGTTTAGATCATCTTTAAGTGAGTGTTTAAGTTCGTTGTTTACCAAGGAATAATAGGTCCTGCAAGCTACGTTATAACATTTTATTGTATTAAAACTAGTTTATTTAATACAAACAAATATAGAAAAAAGTCTTTGGTTTAAAATTTTAATCCATTGCAAAAGAACAACTAAATAATATAAATTATGAGAGATGAGGGAGATGAACCATGCATGGAATACTAACATCTGAAATGTATGGTGGGTTTATCCACATTCTAGAAGGCATTGAATGAATGTATTTTAGTATTTCGTCAAACAGTTTGCATGCATTCTAAAAACGTCTCCACTTTCATACATGCTACAAAATGTGAGTAGAGGTTATCAAGTTGAGTTCCACATCAGCTACTTCCATTCACATTTTAACCCAAGTGGGATCTAGCCTCCACTAGAATCATTGAGCCACAAAATAGCTATAAAATAATAGATGATTTGATACCCCCATGGTATGAGCAACACAAACTAGGTAGAAAACAAATATCAATGAAGAATAAAGGGATCAAAGAGTAAAAAATTTGGTATAAAAATGCCTCTTTCCTACATTAACAAGTGATCCATACCTATTCTAGAGATCACATTTTGGCACAGGCTGGGAGTGAGCATACACATTTTAATTGATCAGGTTGGAGACCACTTGTGCAAGGTGAAAATGGTGGTCACAACAATGAGATATAAGAATCATAAGCACAAGTAGTGATGGGAAAAAAAATGGTGAACCAAGGGCAAAAGTAGAGCTTTCAAGAAAAAAATTATGGCAGCCTCCTCCATCATTTGGTACAACTTGTGAGTCAGCAAGGGTTCAAGTTTAATAAGGGTGTGATAACAAATTGGGATCCAAATGGGAGCATTAACAACTATTTGGAAGTGCACGAATCAAGTTCAACCTAGAATATGAACAAGAGAGGGGAGATTGTGATTTGTATCACCATTAGGGGACTAATTATAGGCACAAACCTGTATATGTAGCCACCCATTTCCCCATCTATCCAGCTTTTCTCTCATAGGGATGTGATTGATGTAAACATGAGAGCACACCCGGCACCCAACACATGTCCAACGCTTTAAAGGAAAAAATCCAAATTGGGATAAATCGCACCTGTTGCACCACCAATCGTGGCTTCCAACATGCTCTTGGGTAAGGTAACAAACTTTAAAAAATTGCACTTCATTATTCTTGATTTTGGATGAACACACAAACTTCCCTCACATTTCCCTCGCCGCAACTATCCAATTTTTCCTAACCCGCAATGTTGAATTTGGGTTTCAAGTGTGGGTAATGCATCCGTATCTCAAATAAAGTTTTGTTTTGTATTGTTTTAATTTTTTTTTTGGGGGTGCATGACTTTTTTCTTACACACACCACCAACTAACACACTACTTCATCTTTCCCTTCATCTAATCAAATGTTTTTTTATTTTGATTCACTTTTTTTCTTTTTTTTTCCACTACACATTCAACTAGTAGCTTGTGTAATCAAATGTTTTTTTATTGATTCGATGCACAATATTATATTACTATCCCTAGTGTGTCTCTTAACACCAAAAATGTGATGTGCATCATGAAGGCTTTCAACAATTGTAGAGGTTTGAACACGTATATTAGATGTTGTCAATCCTAAAGTTTTTAATCAATTTCATTAAACTAACCAAAGAATCGACATCTTTTGGAATCACTTAAAATTTCAAAATGATTATCCCAAATTTCAAAGGTGGCTTTTATTCTGATTTGCCATTAAGAAATTTTTTTCGAGACATTGGTTTCAAAATGTTTTCATCAATTTCAATAAAATAATTAGGTTTTCTACTGAGAAAATCCTAGAGGTGTTTTTGTCAAATTTTTCTTGCCTACATTTTCAACCTAAATTTCCTTACTCACATTTTCATTGTCTCCTTCAATTTCAAAATTTTCTACATCATGAGTATTTAATTCTTCTTCAACATTTACGGTAAAATCAACGTTATCACGAGTATTTAATTCAACTTAAACATTAACAAGAAAACATTACCTAGTTCCTCATTGCTTACATAGTAGGGGTTAAAGATTAACCTCTTCTTGATTCACGAAGATTCCTCATTCGCTCAACATTTTGAAATCTATTTGTCTCTAATTCGTTTGGTGTTTTTTACTTAATGACTTCCTTTTTTGACTTCATTTCTTGTCTCCCATGATGTTTTGCTTCCGATGATAAGAAAAATTAGTAGGAAAAAAATTGTAGTAATTCGTATGGTAAAGTCAAACAAGAAAATCACATGGTAATTAGAACATTAGGATGTGTTTAAATATGATTTAAGAATTGTAATCACACTTTACAAACCGCACTCATGGTTTATAAAGCGCGATAGTGGTTCTTGTTATAAAACCTGCAATTACGGTTTATAAACCGTGATCATGGGTCTATCTCGTACCATCAAATATGACCCCGAGGCTCAAGAAATCTTTGTTTTTCCCCACCAAAGCTATGGAAGGTCATTATGAAGTGTAAAAGGTCAAAAACTTCAAACTTACTCTTCCACGTAGACTTGAAACATGCTAAAAATAGAAAACATTTCACAAAAATGGTACCATCTCCTAGGGAAGATTGTTAGCTTCATAGAAATATTGATTTTAAAGTGAATAGACAAATATAAATATCATTTTATAATTTTTTACTAACAATAGTCTTTAAGACATTTTTCCCGCGAATGTTCATGTCTAAGTTTAAGAATGCAAATTTTGTTTCACTTATCAAAATGTGATAAAATTTATACCATCCCAAGCATGGAGAAATTCTATACACTTTTAAAAAAAATTGATTTCACTATTTTTGATATAGTTATGGTGGGCAAACAGAAAGTGCTCCATTTTCTAAATATTTTCAGACCACTTTCATGGAAAAAATCATTAATAAAAACATATTTCTCGAAAAAATACAAAATAAAATCCATCCCAAGATAGAAAACTACATCTAACTTTTCACCAAATGAAAAAAATAACAAGATTTGGTCATCCAAACCGCGAGCAAGCGAGTACAATCTTATAGGTTTTAAAAAAAAAAACCTAAGCCATAGAATTTTAGGTGTTTAATATAGCTATACTTTTTTTTTTTAATTAATTAGTAGTTGAGAAACTAGATTCCAAATTCTACGATTCTTATTTATATAATTTTTTTTAATTTGTAGTGCGCGTATTGCTAATAATCCCTACAAGTTGAGATTTCACTGTTTTTTGTAATATGACGTCCACTTATGACCCCATTTTTTGTCCACCAACTTCTTGCACTTACCCTTTATCACCAAATAACATCGTATAATTTACCTTGCTTAGTGCACAAGATAAAATAAGAAATTAATACTTTAATGCAGTGTCTTTTCTTTTCCCACAAGACTCTTAGCTACAAGATATAATTATATTAACATTGTCCATTTTGAGATGTCTTAGGGATGAGAACTCCACCAAATTCCTCTTCATTCTTTTAAGTTCTCACAGAGTAAGAACTCCCATTGTCTTCAAACTTCCTCGTATCTTAAGACATGAAATTCAAAAATACTTATAACTATAGTATTACCACTTCTCCGATTGACAACATTATTATCTATATTTCTATGTCTACTATTATTCTTACATCACTTATAAACACACATAGTGGTTCTCATTATTCTTCATTTTCATCTTCATATTCATTTCTTAGAATGTAAGTTCTTGAAACACATGTGTTGGTGCCATTTTTAAAGCTTGCACCATGTTGCCTCTAAAATTTTCAAATCTATATCTTCTCAAAAACATTTTACCCTTTTAATTAATGGTCTAAATTTCTTCCCCTCCAGTTGAATGCTTAAAATTCTCACAAACTTGTTGTTTTACCCTCGATTTGAAGGAATATTCCAAGTATGCTCTTTTTGTGCCCTAGTTCTTCCAATTTTGCAAGTTGTGTCATTTTTTCCTTTGTCACAATCATGGAAAAATTGAAATTGATCAATTCATACTTGTTTGTATTTGAAAATCCAATCCCGAGGATGAAAATGTTCGAAATCATGCTTCAGTTGATTTAAAATAAAAAATTGCCATCCTTGGCGAAAAAATTGAATTCTAGGGCATCCTTTGAATTTTTGTGTTTTGACGGTCATATGGGCAACATTTGCTCATCAAATTCATCCTCAAGAGGTATTGGCAACGTGCCAAGTTTTCATTGGCTGAGGCGGGTTGGCGGGTGGTCAGATTCCTTGGAATTTTTAGACTTTATTTTACGAAAATTTTAAAAGTCAAAACTTGGCCCAAAACCCCGCTCCAATCAGAGGATTACATGTGCCATCACGGCGGCATAGTGGGGTGGCAGACCGGGGTGGAGGGAAAAGGAGATATTTTCCCTTTTCAAAAAAAAAAGGTTAAACTTAATTTTTGGTCCTGAAGCCCATGGCCAATAACAAGAGGACATGTGTCAAAAATTTGCAAGAGCAGGTCTTCGGGTTCGCAAAGGGAAATGGGGATTTTTCCCTTTTTTCCAAAAAGACTTAAAATCAAGATTTAAGTTGCAGGCCCACAAATGAATCATCGAGCGACATGTGGCAGAGGACAAGGTAGGTCGGCAGGGACGGAGGCAGGAAGGAAATTTTTCCTTTTTCCAAAAGGACTCAAAACCAAAATTTGATGCGCTGCCCGCTAGTGAATCACAAGGAGACACGTGGCAAGGGAAAAATCGGAGGTGCGGGCCCGTGGGGCAAAAAGTGAAAATTTTCCCAATTTCCAAAAAAGGTCAAAATGCATAGAATTGAAGTGTGATTTCAATGGGACCCACCATATGCCATGTGTCAGCTCCAAATTTCAAGGGCAGAGGGTGGAGAAAAAAGTCAAAATTTTTCATTTTTCCAAAAAATGTGGAAAAGTCAAAAATGATCCCAATTTCAGTCCCAATTTTTTTGACATGTGGAGGGCCTAGATTAAAGGACAAAGATGGATAAGATCGATGGTTGTTGTGCATCCATTTGTTTTGACCGCCATGGGAGCTCCAGAAGCTTGGAATCACGATTTTTGCACCAAAATTCATCAAATTTATAGTGATTTTGTGTCATCTTGGCCTTCCAGGATCATTAGCATCAATTTCATGGATTAATTCTTTGATTTGAGATGTTTTTGAAGTAATTTTTTCCCCATTCTCGAGAAAACACGTGAAATGACAAAATCAAAAGTTGCAGAGGTAATATGAAAAGGTAAAAGGGTGAAAATGATGAGTAAGAGGTGTTTGCATGCCTCAATGATGAAAAACATGCCTCTAGGATGGATAATGATCCAGATATTTGTAATAATTTAATCTTTTGGGCACACCTGACAACCTGCGAGTGTTTTTCTATTTGATGTCATTTTCATTGAATCATGAGAATTGTTGTAACAAACTTGATCCCATGGCATATTATTTTCTTGGGAAAGAAGGCTCCAATGTGGCATGAGGTATATAATGTATTTTGGAGAAATTGTAAAGGGTTGGAAGTTGAAAATAGCGAGAAATAAATTCTTAGAGAAAGCTCATTTTTTTGAGAAACCCACAAAGGAACCAGAATAATTTCTTCTATGTTGGATCTTCATGTATGTGAGTTGATTACAAGTGTATAGCCATCACACAGCTCTAAGATTGTTCATGAAAATCTCCCCGATGATGAATCTAACAAGCTTTTGAGTTAATCTATGTTTTCTGGGCAATATGATGTTTGTTATCATTTTTAAATGCCCAAAAATAGATTTCATTTTCTTGTTGCAATCTTGCATTGAAATTCTTTAGAAATCACACAGAATATCTTTAGAAATCACACGAAATATCCATTTCTTGTTGATAGTTTAGTGGCATTTGTAATTTCATGTTTAGAAGAGCCTTCATCCGATAAAGAGGCAAACAAATTTAAAATACTTTACCTTCCTTGATCGTAGAGATTTCTTGTAAGCCTTTGGGGGTACCTTAGGCATGGTTTGATCATGGATTTTTGTGTTTAATTGAGTCCTTTACTTCAAGATTTTTGGTGAATTCTCAAATATTGTGTGAAGAGTACAACTTGGGCTTCCATTTATGCCTCTTCTCGGGTTGAAAGAATATCCCGATTATTTGAAGCATTTTATCTCGATAGTTGTTCAATTATTGTAGAGGTTGCCAAAGATCTGATATATCCTAGTTTGTCTTGTCAACACCCCACCAAAATTTCATTTCAAAATAACTAATCCTGCCCCTTGATACCCTTGCATTGCATTGTGTGTCAATGGAAGAATACAATCCATTTACAAAAATGTACAAAGCAAATCGGGATCATACCATGTCTCTAAAGAGCATCAACCTTGTCTTCAAAGCATTTCCATCATTAGTAATGACAACTCTATTGAGTTTTAATAATGCAATATTGATCATGTTTTCCCAAGGCCACCTCCATATAATATGCATAGTATAAGGATATCTCCACCTCCTACATAAAACACAGGCTGCAATATAGGTTCTCTTACCTTGGTTGAAAGGCACAACCTAAAATAGTGAGGGTTAGATCAAAATCCTTTCAAAGTTTTGTCCATCTCTCCACAAATATGAGTGCCAATTAGATCATATCCCCGACTACAAAATAACACACATCATGATC
Source organism: Taxus wallichiana var. yunnanensis (assembly GCA_018340775.1). NCBI lineage: Eukaryota > Viridiplantae > Streptophyta > Pinopsida > Cupressales > Taxaceae > Taxus > Taxus wallichiana. Next base: position 550,199,846 of record CM031236.1, read on the forward strand.
TATCTAACTTCAAGCTTCATGTCATATCTCTAATGCTACTTAGACTTAAAAGGAGAACAAATTTGGGTACCAACACCTTCTAGCGCCACTTCCGGGGACTTCTTGGAATTTCTTGGTGTTTTTGAAGTGTTTGAAGAGTTTGAGAATTTGTGTATTCAAGTATTTGAGCTGCTACATTGTTAAAATATCATTCTATGCTTCAGATCTGTAAGTTTTTAAACAAGGGTTTCAAGTTTTGTCTTCCCTTTTTCCATTTACTAGCAGTTCATACACTTTGGGTGCATTGTGATTGATTGATTTAAGAAGAAGAAGGTCTGATTTATAAGGCTTTGTAAAGTTTTCAGTGCTAGCAAACATTTGACAGATTATTTTAGTGCATTCTGCACAACTAAGGTGAAATTCCTTAGTGGCGACTCCATGCTGATTTGATCTTGAAAATACCAGTTGTCTTACCTTTCTGTCATTTACTTTTGTGTTGCTAATCCCTACAAAACTAGAAGGAAGAAGATCTCTCTTCATCAAGGACTCTGCTAAGAAGTTGTTTGCAGATTCAAGAAACTCAGAGCTAGAGGGAAGAAAAGTGTGGAAAGTGGTTGGAGACTTGACTGCAAGAAAGGGGATCCCTATTGTTGAGTTTGAAAGTGAGCAGCCTGTTATTGAGGACTGCAATTCTTCTTCAAGTGGATCTGATTTAGACAATCCTATTGCTGATTTGAAATCCCCATCAGGTGAGGGACCTTCTTGTGCATTTGAAAGGCTTGTTCCTAAATATGCTCCTGTATTTTCTAAATTTGTTAGAGATCATCAAGAAGGAGAGCCCTTAAGAGAGATCTGTCTTGAATTTTTCATTCCCATTCCCCAAAGACCTCTCACTCCTCATCATTTTGTTTCTCCTCCAAGATCACCCCCACCAAACAATATGGCTCAACCTAGACCTCCATTTGTTGTTAACACCTTTGGTCCTATAAATTTTAGAGGAATGGATGGTTACCCAAATGTTGTCCCACAAGATGTTAGAAATAGGTTGCCAAAATTCCAGGGTAACAATGCTATTACTGGTGATCAACATCTCAAATTTTTTGATAATATGATGGAATATTTTGAGATAGAGTTTGAGGATGTGTATGTCAAATTGTTTATTCATACACTAGAAGAGGATGCTAGGGATTGGTACAAGGCTTTACCTAATAATTCTATTGATTCATGGACTGAAATGAAAAATACATTTAGGTTGCAATATGGTGACAAGACTGGTCCTATAGTTCTTTTATCTAAGTTTGAGAATATCAAGAAGAAACCTAATGAATTATTCCATGACTTTAACAAAAGGTTTAACAAAACTTTGAGAAGGCTGCCTGTTGGTTTGAGGCCTTGTGATGAATCTTGTTTAATCAAATATGTAGATGCATTTGATAAGAAGGCAGCCTATTACCTAAGAGACAAGAACCCAACCAACCTAAGACAAGCTTTCACTATGGCACTTCAAATTGAAAACAATATCAAGGCTATTGGGAAACCTCTCAAGAGAGATGGTGTAAAATTGATAAACCCTGAAAAACCTCAAGCTAGAAAAGGTGTTGATTTAGAAGAGGTTGTGAAAACTTTGGCAGGGCTGTCAAAGAAATCTCATACAAGTTGGCAAGAGCTGAGAAGGGGATTGGGCAGACTTCACAAGGTCAGCCTAGGTAGTAGGCATAAGATAGATTTGGCAATCACCATAGGAATGAGCAGAGGTTTGATGACAAAGGTAAAGGGCCTGTTGGATCTGCAAATAGACAACCCCAAGCACGTGAAAGTAGATTGGTTCTTGACCCTCTAACTACCAGGGTTGCTGTTGTTGATGAAGTTACTGATATGGATTGGTGTGATAGATGTTTTCTTCCTCATCCTCCATGTGAAGTGGACCAACAAGTTGATGAAGCTGATAATGAGGATGGAACTGATGATGATATTTGCATGGTGGGTTGTTCTTCAAGCTCACAAGGAGGAGAAACATCTACTGAAGTAATAAGTGCTAGGACTGCTGCTACCTTTTGGGATTACATCAAACGGGTACAAGTCTTTCTCCCCCTCATGCTCTTGAAGTTGATGTAGTGCAAGATTTTGAAATTCCTAATAATGAATTTGAATACTTGAGCTTTGATGATTAAGAAGTATGATGGTGGTATCCCTTTGGAGGAAGATACACAATTGTTGATGAATGTTGTTGTAGCTCAAGAGAAGGACTATAACACTAGAAGAAAAGTTGTTAAGGGAGTTAGGCCTTAAGCCAAACCTAAAACACCCTTTCTCACAAGCATTCCGAAAGACGCTCTTAGGAAAGAAACACTTGTTAAAAGCTTTGTTGTCCCAAGAAAAAAATACAATCCTCATCATGCCCAAGTTGCCAAGAATCCTTTGCCATCTAATGAATCTTCTTGTCTCCCTTCCAATTTTGTTTTTACAAAGAGTGTCCCCTATGACATAGCCCAATTATTGAGCCAAATTAAAGTGAGTGTTCTAATCATTGATTTGCTTAGAATTCCTGAGCATAAGAAGAGAGCATTTGAGTACTTGGGATTAAAAGAAGAGAAGGTTACTCTAGGCAAAAATGTAAATATTGTTGAAACTCCACCTCAGATCATTGTTGACCTTGAAACACCCCCAACAGTAGAAGATCTTGGAGAGACACCTGAGGTATATTTGGGGACATCCTTGGTTGATTCCCAATTGAATGTTGATCCATTATTTACAAATTTTCTCATAAAAGATAGGCTACTTCACAATTGTATGTTTGATTCAAGTGCATCATGTAATGTCATGCCTCTAGAAGTCATGAATGAGTTGGATATCAAAGTGAAAGCTACCTAAGGGAAGTGTACTTTCATGAATTCAAGGGAAGTGCCAGTCGTTGGTTGTGTGAAGGGTTTGGTAGTGCAACTTGCAACCTATCCGAGAAAGAATTTGAAACTTGATGTTGTAATTGTTGACTGCCCTGCCAAATGGGGTATGCTTTTGTCAAGAAAATGGGTTGCAAGTGTTGGTGGCAGTGTTCAGATGGACATGTCTTTTCCACCATTCTAATTGAGGGTAGCCTTGTTAAACTTTATGGTGAGAAGAAGATGTTGCACCTAATTGAAGATCCCAACAATGCTTCCTATGAAGTGTTGTTTGTTGATGTAGATGCTGAGAATTTCATTGGTTTTGCTGATGGAAAAGAAAATAAAATGGATTAGTCAAAGTGCCTTGATAAGGTATGTTCTCCTTGGACCTTGCTATTTGATGGAGCTTGCTCCAAATTTGGAAATGGTGCTAGTGTAATTCTGATTTCTCCTAGCTTGGAAGAATTTTTTTTTCCTTTAAACTTAATTTTGAATGTACTAACAACATTGTTGAGTATGAATCCTTGTTGTTGGGTCTGAGGATTGCATGGAAGTATGGTGTCAGGGACATCATTGCAAAGGGAGATTCAGAGTTGGTTGTCAAACAAATAAGAAAACTATATGCTACAAAAAATTAGCGTATGAAACAGTACAAGCATGCAGTTTGGGATTTAATTGAGATGTTTGATTCCTTCAATATTATGCACCATGATAGAAGTTTGAATGCTACTACTAACAAGTTGGTAGTGCTGGGTTCTAGATTTGGAAATTACACCTTTTCACCTTATTGTGAATACAACATTGAAGTGCTAACTAGGCCATTGTCCCTGACAACATCAAACATTGGCAAGTGTTTGATGATGATTCTCAAGTGCTAAGGTTATTGCAAAACCAAGGTGAGTTTACAAATCAGAATATTGATTGGGAGCCAATGGTATGCATGACTAATGGAAGAGAAACTTTGTTTGAGAAAGACATCATCCAATTGAAAACAAACACCATTCCTAGAGGTCTTATTGCACTTGAGTTAAATTTTAACAATGCTGATTACAACATAAATAGAAACATGTCTGCCTCAAGGGATGTGGAAGAGTATAACTTGGGAACTAATGGTAAACAAAGGAAGGTTTGGTTGGGCAGAAATTTAAGTAAAGAAGAAAAACAGTCCTATGCGCAACTCTTGAAAAAATATCAAGACTACCTTGTTTGGTCCTATTCTAAGATAAAAGCATATAGAGAAGACTTGTTTCAACATGAGATCCTTTTGAGGCCAAGAATAATAAATTCAAAAAGAGGCAAAGGCCAATTAATCCACTTCTCTCCATGAAAATGTAAGAGGAGTTAAAGCAGATTAAGAGATGGAGGTATTATTCACCCCACTAGATATTCATCTTGGGTTGCAGACCTTGTGTCACTGAAAGAAGAATGGAGATATTATACTTTGTGTAGACTTCAGAAATATTAACAAAGCATCCATGAAGGACAACTATCCCTTGCCAAATATGGAAAATATGTTGCAGCTTGTGACAGGGTCTGAGATTCTTTCTACATTGGATGGTTTCTCTGGATACAGTCAAGTGGTAGTCAAAGAATCAGAAAGACTTAAGACAACATTCATTACTCCTTGGGGAACATATGTTTTTGTTAGGATGCCCTTTGGTTTGATGAATGTTGGTGCCACTTTTCAAAGAGCAATGGATGTTACTTTTGCTGGTTACGTCAATGAGTTCATTGCAGTTTACCAAGATGATGTGACTGTGTTTTCAAGGTAGAGAGGTGATCATTTGTGGCACTTGGAGAAGATGCTGATCATATGTAGGGAGTATGGAATTTCTCTTAATCCAAAGAAGTGTCATTTTGGTGTGCAAAAGGCCAAGCTTCCTGGTCACATTGTGTCAAAAAATGGTGTTATGATAAACCTTGAGAGAGTGGAAGAAATCAGCAAAGTACATAACCCAAGAACTAAGAAAGGCATCCAATCTTTCTTTGGTCGATTAATTTAATTAGAATTTTTGTTTCCAACTTTGTTGAGTTGACTCTTCCAATCACAGGGCATGCTAAAGAAGGACCAAGTTATCAAATGGGAGGAGGCTACCATTCAAGTTTTTGAAGGAGTTAAGGATGCACTTAAACATGCACTGTTTTAGCAGCCCCAAACTATAAGAGGCCTTTCCAAATATTTTCCTTTTCCTCTAAGTATATCATTGCTTTTGTTTTTCTCGCAAAATGATGAGAATGGGGCTGAAAGGCCTAATGCCTTCTTTAGTAAGGCTTTACAAGCAGCTGAGCTGGAGTATACAATCATGGAAAAATAAGTATTTTCCTCGGTGAAAGCATCAAAAGTTTTCGGCCTTATATATTGAGTTCAAAATTTGTTGCTTATGTTCCCCACACCATGGTGAAAGACATCTTATCGAGATGGAGGTCTAAAGCAAAAGATGTTTGTAGAATGTGGAAGTGAATCAAATAAAGGAAGAAAGAGTAGATGTTCTTGAAAATTTGGTAAGTTCTAAGTGGTACAAAGATGTGATCTTCTACCTCAAACACCTGTGCTGCCCTAGTCAATTAAATACAAATAAGAAAAGAGACCTCAGTTGGCTTATCAAAAATATATCATCACAGGCCTTGGGATGGCTTGGAAGAACCCTAAATGTTTTCTCTTAAAATGCATAACTGAAGATGAAGCTCCCAAGATAGTTGCTTATTTCCATGGGGGAGTTTGTGGAGGACACTTTTCTGGAAGAGTAGCAGGACATAAGATTTTGAGAGATGGTTATTGGTGGTCTGCTCTCTTCAAAGATGCAACCTGTGGTTAGAAAATGTGATAGTCGCCAATGTTTCTCTTGAAGACTAAAAGCTTCAAGCTCCCTTCCTTTGCATCCTCGTATCAATTGAAGCTCCTTTCAAGCAAAGGGGGATGGACTTCGTTTGTGAGATTTCAGATCCTTCTAGTGCTAGCCATAAGTGGATCCTTGTGGCCACCGATTATTTTATAAAGTGAGTAGAGGCAATCCCCACCAAGAAAGCAACACACTAAAAAGTTATGGACTTCTTATTGAATCAAATCATATGCAAATTTGGAGTCCCAAATCAAGATTGTAGCTGATAATGCCATGTGCTTTAGAGCCAAACCTTTAATGGAAATGTGCAATGAATATGGAATCAATCTAACTTATTCTTCAAACTATAACCCCCAAGGGAATGGACAAGCTAAGTCCAGCAATAAGAATTTGTTGAAGATCATTAGATGAACCTTGGAGAAAAACAAGAAGAAATGGGGTGAACAATTGAAATTTGCAATTGGGGCTTATAGGATAACTCCTAAAAGAGCTACTAGTAAAAGCCCATTTGAATTGGTGTATGGAACTCAGGATTTGCTTCCCTTGCACCTACAATTGTCTTCATTTCAGTTTTCCCAATAGTTGGAAGATCAAGAGCTTGGCCCATATGAATCAAGGATCAATCAGATTATTGAGCTTGATGAGGAGAGAAGAGCATCCCATCAAAGGCATGTCGAGTTAGGAAAAATTGAGGAGATTGTTTGACAAGAAGGTCACTCCAAGATCCTTCAATGTTGGACATCTGGTTTTGTTGTGGGATAGTAGAAATGAAGACAAGGAAATCATGGAAAATTTGATGCATTATGGATGGGCCATTATGCCATTGATATCGAATTGGTGAACATTCCTTCTTTCTCAAGGATTTAGATGGAGAATCAGTGGAGCTGCCTATTAATGGCAGACATTTGAAACATTTCTTAGATTAAACCCCAAATTTGAGGTATGCACCAGCTTGTACAGTGTATAGTGTTTGGTTTTTTCTCTATTTTTGGTGTTTTTTCAGTTTTGTGGTTTGCCTTGTGTGTGGCAGCCATTTTTGTCAGGGTCTCAGCTAGTTTTTGGTGATTTTGGCTCATGACTCCTTTCTCCAATGGATATTTTGGCACTTGGTCTACATTTCGTCCTTGTGGCAACCACTGGGAGTTCCCATCCCCAGCGGAGACAATGTTGGTGCCATTTTTAAAGCTTGCACCATGTTGCCCTAAAATTTTCAAATCTATATCTGCTCAAAAACATTTTACCCTTTGAATTAATGGTCTAAATTTCTTCCCCTCTAGTTAAATGCTTTAAAATTCTCACAAACTTGTTGTTACTGCCCTAATTTGAAGGAATATTCCAAGTATGCTCTTTTACTCGTGCCCTAGTTCTTCAAATTTTGTGGGTCATGTCATTTTTTCCTTTGTCAAATCATGGAAAAATCAAACTTGATCAATACATACTTGTTTATATTTGAAAATCCAATCCCAAGGTCGAAAATGTTTAGAAATCATGCTTCAGTTGGTTTAAAATCAAAAATTTTCCATCCTTGGTGAAAAAATTGAATTCTAGGGCATCCTTTGATTTTTTTGCATTTTGATAGTCATATGGGTGTCATTCACCCATTAAATTCATCCTCAGGAGGTATTGGCAACATGGCGGGTTTTCATTAGCCGAGGCAGGTTGGTAGGTGGTCGGATTCCCTTGGAATTTTTAGAGTTTACTTAGCAAAAATTTTAAAAGTCAAAACTTGGCACAAAACGCAGCTCCAATCAAAGGAGAACACGTGGCATCACGGTAGTGCAGAGCGTGTCAATGGGCCGACAAAGGGAAGAGTGGATTTTTTCTCCTTTTCACAAAAAAGGTTAAAGTGAATTTTTGGCCCGAAAGCTCGTGGCCAATAACAAGAGGACACATGTCCACAATTTGCAAGAGGTGGGTCGATGGGTCCATGGAGGGAAATGGGGATTTTTTCAACTTTTTAGCAAAAAGAATAAAAATAAAAAATTTAAGCCACGGGCCCGCAAGCTAATCATCAAGTGACACGTGGCAAAGGACAAGGCGGGTTGGTAGGCTGGTGGAGGCAGGAAGGAAATTTTTCCCTTTTGCCAAAAGGACTCAAAACCAAAATTTGATGTGCTAGCCCGCTAGCGAATCACAAGGAGACACATGGCAAGGGAAAATCGGAGGTGCGGGCCCATGGGGCAAAAGTGAAAATTTTCCCAATTTCAAAAAAGGTCAAAATGCACAGAATTGAAGTGCAATTTCAATGGGACCCACCATATGCCATGTGTTAGCTCCAAATTTCAAGGGCGGAGGGGCGGAGAAAAAAGTCAAAATTTTCCATTTTTCCAAAAAATGTGGAAAAGTCAAAAATGATCCCAATTTCGGTCCCAATTATTTTTGACATGTGGAGGGCCCAGATTAAAGGACAAAGATGGATAAGATCGACGGTTTCTATGCATCCATTTGTTTTGACCGCCATGAGAGCTCCAGGAAGCTTGGAATCACAATTTTTGCACCAAAATTCATCAAATTTATAGTGATTTTGTGTCGTCTTGGCCTTCCAAGATCATTGGCATCACTTTCATGGCTTAATTCTTTGATTTGAGATGTTTTTGAAGTAATTTTTGCCCCAGCCTGAGCAAACATGTGAAATGACAAAATCAAAAGTTGCAGAGGTAATATGAAAAGGTAAAAGGGTGAAAATGATGAGTAAGAGGTGTTTGCATGCCTCAATGATGAAAAACATGCCTCCGGGATGGATAATGATCCAAACATTTGTAATAATTTAATCTTTTAGGCACACTGCAACTGCGATTGTCTTTCTATTTGATGTCATTTTCATTGAATCATGAGAATTGTTTTAACAAACTTAATCCCATGGCATATTCTTTGCTTGGGAAAGAAGGATCTAATTTGGCATGAGGTATATAATGAATTTTGTAGAAATCGTAAAGGGTTGGAAGTTGAAAATCACGAGTAAAAAATTCTTAAAGAAAGCTCATTTTTTCTAAGAAACCCACCAAGGAACTAGAATAATTTCTTATGTGTTAGATCTTCATGTATTTGAATTGGTTACAAGTGTATAGCCATCACACAAACTGAGATTGTTCATGAAAATCTCCTTGCTGATGAATCTAACAAGCTTTTGAGTTAATCTACATTTTCTTGGGCAATATGATGTCTGTTATCATTTTTAAATGCCTGAAAATAGTTTTCATTGTTCTTGTTGCAATCTTGCATTGAAATTCTTTAGAAATCACATAGAATCTCCATTTCTTGTTGATAGTTTAGTGGCATTTGCAATCTCATGTTCAGAAGAGCCTTCATCTGATAAAGAGATAAACAAATTTAAAATCACTTTACCTTCCTTGACTGCAAAGATTGCTTGTAAGCCTTTAGGGGTACCTTAGGTGTGGTTTGATTATGGATTTTTGTATTTAATTGAGTTTTCTACTTCAAGCTTTTGTGGTGAATTCTCAAAGATTGTGTGAAAAGTGCAACCTGTGCTTCCATTTATGCCTCTTCTGTTGAAAGAATATTTTGATTATTTGAAGCATTTTATTTGATAGTTGTTCAAGTATTGTAAAGGTTTTCAAAGATCTAATATATCCCAGTTTGTCTTGTCAACACCCCACCAAAATTTCATTTCGAATAGCTAATCCTACCCTTACTACCCATACATTACATTGTGTGTCAACGAAAGAATACAATCCATCTACAAAAATGCACAAAGCAAATCAGGATCATACCATGTCTCTAGCAGCCTTAGCCTTGTCTTTAAAGCATTTCCATCATTGAGTAGTGATAGCTCTGTTGAGTTTGAATAATGGAAGGTTGATCATGTTTTCCCAAGGCCACCTCCATACAATATGCATAGTATAAGGATATCTCCACCTCCTACATAAAACACGGGTTGCAATATAGGTTATCTTACCTTGGTTGAAAGGCACAACCTAAAATAGTGAGGTTAGATCAAAATCCTTTCAAAGTGCTATCCATCTCTCCACAAATGAGTGCAGCTTAGATCATATCCCCAAAGAAAAAATGACACACATCATGATCTATCCGACTTCAAGCTTCATGCCATATCTCCGATGCCTTTCTCGGACAAAAAGGAGAACAAATTTGGGTACCAACAACATGTTACTTACAAAATATTGGTTCAAAAAAGATGTCTACTCCTCTCAATTTCTATAATAATTGTGAACAAAGAATTTAGTAAATTCATAGTCTCAAACCTAAGCATATACCCTTGCCTCATTTAATCTTTAATGTATTACAAGGCCTCAAGGAAATATAATATTAATGACACAAATAATACATTATGTCTATGATCATGTAACCATGTATTGAGTAATACCATTCCTTCCTCATCGGGCTTGCGCCCTTCATAGTATTTGATTATTTTTAATGCCGGTCCAAAGATAAACAAGGTCTGCAAATGCAGCAAGAGAACATTCCTTTAATGCATTATGTAGTGGTTAAAGATGTTTTGTTTGATGCGACTAAAATAATGGAACTATTGTAATTTGAACAACAATAATCTATATGATAGGTAATTTCTCTCCAACTTCCACTACTTTACAAAATATATCCACTATTACTTGAAATGAAAATGCCCAAAAAAAATATTTAATATCTATTAACAGGACTTTGCAAAATTTTCTATGGGTAACAAGTTCATAAAAATGGAAAATTAATGCTAATGACTTACCATTAATAGGAAGATAACTATAGATTTTATGATACAATGCTTTCTTAATTTCTTCATAAAAAATCTCCCACACTTTTATAACTACTTTGTTTCCTTTCATTGTCTGGTGATGAGATGTTCTACTCATATAGCTTCGATGTTAGGATTTCAAATATTAAATCCTAGTCCAAATAATGCTTTTCAATACATACACCACAAAGGCCAACATCAAAGATCAATGTATAATTAATTGATTCCTATTATTCATATTGAGATAAATTAATTATGTTTCATTAGTTCACCTCATTCTTGAAAGGTTCTGTATCGCATAGAAAACAGAAACAAGACAAATGCAAAGCCGTAACAAGTAAGTTACAATCAAAGACAATGTAATGGACATTTAGATGCCTCACATTTTTAGTAAAATAGTTCTTCAAACTACGAGTAAGCAAAAAATAGTTTTGCCAAATTACCCAGAGGCAGCTTAAGATATAATATCTAAACATATTACTCGCCTTCCTCAATCTAGCGCAGTAGCACATAAAAAGTGATACTTTGATTTTTGTTTTTTTATTTGTTTTGATTTTGATCTGGAAATCTTTAAAGCACGAATACTAACCTGGAATTTTTAGAATGCAAAGTTGGATAGCACTAGTGAACGTAATATAAAATGTAATATGTGAACACAGGTGACCCTTGTGTGCTAGATATTACACGTAATTAAATAGAAACCAACTCAACCTTGCAAACCATAAGATAAAGACAGTTTCACCTCTTTATAGCTTAAGTAAAATTTTTACCTTATCAAATTGGGTCCCAACTCAAAATGTTAGATTTTTTAGCGTAAGAATATATCAGAAATAGAACTCATTGTGATAGATTCCCAAAAACATATCATAGTTTCATCTGCCTCAGCTGATATTTTCTTGAGTTTTAGGTAAAGCACTCACAATGATGTGCTCTATTTTTCTACGGTTTTGGATTTCATTTAATTCTTGGCATTTTTCATGGGTCTGGTAGTCCTTTTACACGGCCTTAATGAGAACAGGTAAGAAAAGAGTTTCACTTAACACTCTGTTTTTGATATCGTTTCTTGGAAAAATGTTTGTATGGCTACCTAACATCCAGATGTGGAGTCAAGAATAAAGGGAGTAATATTTACTTCTCTAGCATTGCGTGTTAGGCCTACACATCAAAATTTTGGGGTAAGAAAACTCATCATGAATAGAAGAATATAAAGATCTGTGGTTAGGTCAAATCTCAAGATTATTTATTATCGTTTCGTCAGTTGATGCAGGTGATAGAATCTATTTTCTCTCTTATTTTACCCTAGCTCCAATTTAGTTGTGAAAATAATAGGGGCTACCCGTGTCTAAGGATCCTATATCACTTGTTGCCAAGTGCTCTAATCTGTTAGTGTACATTGGATCGATAAGGATTCGTACTGGTTCTCAGATACTCTGAATCGCATCTTGCCTAAATTGTAACTATAAAAAGATAATAGTTCCATTTTTAGTGCTTCATGGATCAGCTGACCGGGTAACAGATCCATGTGTGTAGTGCCCAACATTTTAAAAAAGAAGAAGAATAAATTAAAATTAGATAAAGTTTGTAATGGATTTCGTGAGATTTGAAACGCTATTGGGTGAGTGGAAGGTAGTCATATCTGTTGGTGGATTAGGTGGCCTGTAACCTATCATTTTCCTTTCCCAATAATTCAATACTTTATTTGGGATCCAAGGCCCTAAATCAAGCTGAAACTCATGCTAACGTTGAAATTTTGCAGTAATTGGATAGTTACAACAAGGGTGGTTGAGTGTGCTAGTTGGAAAGAATGGGTGCCCTCAAACGCATTGAATCCAACCTCAAAGAGGAAGTCAACACACCGTCTAACCTACATGTCGACCCATACCAGCAAGCTCTCGGTCTGTGCAATTGGAAACTTTGTAGAGGCTTTATAGCTATGAAAGGAAGAAAAATTATGTTGTTGCTCTTCTGTTTTATTTATACAAAATAGAAGAAGGTGATGGAAGTTAGGAGGCGCCTCAATCTAGTATAACATCTGGCTGAAACTCTGCATCAAAATGGGGTGGCCATTATTTTCAAAGCTCCCTATTATGTTATTTATTATCTTGTTTTGTATCAACTGGTTTAGATGGATTTTGGGGATTTGATGTGTCACGTTCTGTTTAGAGTTCCCTTACCCGATCCTGGATTTGTTCCTTTGTTGGTCCTTTGATGTGATCCTTTGCAATAAAGCTTTGATAGTTCAGGTTGGGTTTACTGTGTGTTGTTGTAATAACTTGGCCTCCAAATTATTATCAACTCCAAAACCATTTATGTTGTTGAGGATTTGTGCTATTTTGCCAAACTGAGATTTGAATTTTCTGGGCTCGAGCTATAAGATATTCAGTCTCAACTGTTTATCATCTAGTTTTATGTTTATCCCATCTGTGACCTAGATGAGTTGGATCATTTATTGTTATCACTCACTAACTCAAACTTGAACCATTTTGAGGAACTCGTGTTGCATAGTGGCTCAATGAATTACTCTATGGGCTTAAAATCTAGAGAACGAACATGGAACCTTTGAGAGGACTGAGAGCATGGAACGCTTTTAAAAAAGCACAAAGAGAAGAAAAAAGTGAAGAATATTTAGGATGTGGAGCTTGGAAAATATGAGATTGATACATGATTCTCTTAACAATATCTTAAAGAATACACGTATATACACAGGCTTTACATATGTGAATTCTTCTTGAAATATATGAAGAAGAGAATGACATATATGCGTCGCATGAGGAAATGTGACTACAGATACCAAGATGATATTTTTCCATGCCTACCAAGTGCTGAGAAAAGGAGGTTTGAAAGAAGAGAACATTATGGTGTTTATGTATGATGACATAACAGAAAAGGGAGAAATCCCTAGGCGGGGTACTATCATCAATCATCCTAAGGGATTTGGTATCTATACAGGTGTTCCAAATGACTATACAGACAAGAATGTCACAGTGGAAAATTTGTTTGTTCTTCTTCTTGGTAATAACAGTTCAGTAAAAGGGTGGAACTGGAAAGGTTGTCGATAGGGGTCCTAATGATCATATTTTCATTTATTACTTTGATCATGGAAGGGTTGGAGTTATTTGGATGCCTCTCCCACCTTATCTTTATGCACCTGATTTTGTGCAAATATTGAAAAGAAAAACAATGCATCAAGAAATGGTAATCTATTTTGAAGCGTGTGAAAGTTGAAGCATTTTGAAGGTTTGGTGCCAAAAGACCTCGATATATATGCTTCAATACTAGCAAATGTTGAGGAGAATATCCGGGGGACTTTGTCCTAGAATGGATACTTATCCATCTCTAGAATATGATACCTATCTTTGAGATCTTTCTAGTGTTGCGTGGATGTAAGATAGTGAGATGCACAACTTAAAGGAAGAAACCTTGAAGAAACATTATAACCTTAAGATATATGGGACGGAGTTAGGTGAAAATGGGTTTGAAACCTCTCTAGCAACTATAACTAGCTCATGGATCACATAAAAATGGCTTATCTTCTATCGTCGATAGATTCTAGGCATGGTTCATCCTTCTATATCTTTCATAATTCTAGTTCTTTAGTCTCTCTTTTCTAACGAACTAAAATTTTAAACCGTAGGATTATCATAGATTTGTTTGTTTTAAATAAACTTATTTTCAAATCAATAAGATGACATATCATAACTTACGCAATTCAAATATTCCTTAGTAGACAACCATGAACTCAAACCCTAATTTTTGATGATCTAGAAAACTTCCTGACCAAACTAGATTGCTACAATACCCCTTTTAATTGTCAAGCTGAAGTTGATTTCCCTATAAATATGTTGACCGCTTCCTTGTTAAAATAAATAAATCACGGTTTTTGGAGAATCCCAAATCAACCTTCGTAAATCCATAAAAGAGATGTTAATTTTCTTCCATGGTCATTATTATGTGAAGAGTCACGTAATAACTTAATTTAACCTTGATTGATCATATGTGCTCCTATAGTAGCCCCGTTACCTTATTTTGTAATTTTAGGAAGCTACCAAATTGAAAAGTTGGCTTACATTTTTAACTACTGTTCGAACCCCGAAAAATGAAATACATATCCACCTTCACAAACCTCTATTATTTTTATCAGGAAATCAATTGTAACCTCCATTTTGGGGAAAACACTCTTCTTGATAGTTTTGAAAAGGCAATTTGTAGGCCTCCTAGGTCACGGTTTGACTATGTCGAACTAGACCAATTATGATCGATGGCCTCTCGAAAATGGCCGCCAATCATAAATTGTTTATCGCTTTTGAATTTCCTCGGCTCCTATGATTCTAGGTGTATAGGAGGACATGTATAAATTTACTCGTGTTGTTTTTTCTCACTTTGAATACAACATTTGAAAGCGGTTTCTTATCTTTATTTTTTTTTTTGAGGGAGGAATAAGAGATTTATTTTGGTGTGATTGATGCTTTGGGATGTATATGGAGTTGTTTTCGATGTTACGGGAGGTTTATGTCTACTCTTGTGAGTCTAGGCTATGTCTTGTGATGTTGCTTCCATCTTGACACTATGTAGCTATAAAAATGGGTTCAAGTTGGGTGAAACATTTGTATCTATATGTATTGGGAATTCCATGTGTTATAGTATGTCTATGTTACGATTACGTTTTTGTTAGGGACATGTATATGAGAAGTACTATGTGTGTGGATGGTGTATGATATTCCTATGGTTCGGTGAAGTTTTCGTGTATATGGGATCTATTCTGTGACATAATTGTTATCCAAAACTCACCCCTAGGGTAATTTTGATAACTTGCACTATTTCTTCTAGTTGGAACAAGAAAAATGGTTCGAGGCCCAAAATCACGTTTTGAGGGTCACTTGGCTTTTCTCTAACTTCCCTATCCAAAGAAAATCTAAGTTAGAAAAATTTGCCAAAATTCTTAAAGAATGAAGTCAAGGGCCTATTTTAAAGAAAATCGGGTCTGATGGCTACGGATGGAACCAATGTGGGTCTTACCAAGTTTGGGCACGAAATGCTAAGGACACATCCGAATGCAAAAAGGTGGAAGATTTTGTTTCGCGAGGTACGTGGGATAGTTGGCACGAAGGTACATGTGGGACCCAAAAAACTAAAATGGCCGCAAGTCATTGTATTGCAGATATGGTGGAAAAACATGTTCGGAGCAGTCGGGCCCAAAAAAGGCCGAAAAAGCCATAGAAGAAAATTCTGCATAACAAAGGCCACAAAAAAAGACGTAGAAAATTGAAAATCCAGAGAACAAAAGCTATAGAAAATTCTATAGAAAATTCTACGGAAAAGTCCACAAAACAAAGTCTATGAAAAAGCCACAAAAAATGCAGCGAGAAAAAAAGCAATGAAAATTCTCGAGGAAAATGCCGCCGCAGAACAAAGTCTCGAGGAAAATACGCGAAAAATCCATGAAAACAAATCTATGGAGTGCCACACAAAACCAAATCCACGGAATATTGTAGAAAATTTGAAAATCAGTGCGAAACAAAGGAGAACAAGCGTTTTCACGTAAAACTTGAATGGCCTTAACTTTTGCAATTATCAATAGGTTTTCAAAAAATTGGTCTCGTTGGAATCGTGATTCTTAGTCCGATGCACAAAATTCAAGAAATGAATAAATTGTTGAAATTTTGATGCTTATTTTGCTGAAAACGTGTCCAGGTTCAAAACAATGTTTTAATTAGTAATTAGGATGCATTTAATGAGGCGTGGTTATCATTATCTCTCTATTGTAGCACATGGGACAGCATGGGGAGCCTTTTGCAACCAACATACCATCAATTACACTCATTTATGACAACTTGCAAGTGGTTGAAGAGACAAAATAGGGATTGTAATTCTCTCTCCTTTCTCATTCTATAAATTGTAATGTTGGGCTCATTTGTAAATGAGTTAGTCATATTTCTCTATTGCCCTCTCTCTCTTTCTTCTCTAGGGTTGAATATGCATTTTAATCCTTCGTATTTTCTTTGTAATGGAATTTTCTTGCCTCTTTCCCCTAATGATGTACTGTGTGAACTCATGGAGCAATAAAATCTTTTTCATGATGCATTTTTTCCATCCTTTACTTATTTTATTGTCTCTTATTGCCTCTCACCATTCAAAGGTATATTGTGCATACCTTTGATGTCTAGTGCTTGTTTTGGGAGCTATGTTAAATGGGTTTAAAGTGTTGTTTTGTGTGAACTTTATCTTTATTCTATGATGCATCTTGTCCATCCTCTTCATCGCTCACCCCTCTCCACTTTAAGTAGTTGAGATTGTGATCAACAACCCTTCTTTTCGGTGTATCACCGCTTTAGTGTACACTCTCTCTACCTGGTCCCTTAGAAATTTAGATTAGGATTAGATAGTTTAAGCGCATTAGATTACATTGTGGTAGGTAGTTTAGGAGCAAGAACCACTTTATCTAGAGGATAAACTCAAGCCCCGCAAGTCCCATAGCTTGAGAGATGGTCCAATGTTACACAAATTACACCAATACCCCATTCAAATCTAAATCCATTTGAGGGTGTTGTAATTTTCTGATAATAGTTACGGCATGCCTACTAGGACATCACGAAGTTAGAATTCCATCTTTTAGATGTGTTGCAATTCAAGTAGCAAATCATTAGCCACCGTGTGGATTTCACTGCTGATAACATGATTATGTAATGCCAGTGGGACATCACGTGGTTAAAGATCAATCTTTCGAGGTGCTCCACCAAGAAGCAAATCATTAGCCACCATGTGACTTTCACCGCTTGATAACAGCTTCTGGCATGCCGTGGGGACAGGTTTGAAGCACCTTACCACTTCACTTCATCAAGTTTGATGTGCTCTTGGTGAAGATTTCAACCTTTGGAGGAATTTTTAAACACATATGATGACTCCATTTGGTCAACAACCCCTTCTTTGAGTTACAGACTTTCTTTCCATCCATTTCCATCCATTCTTCTTTCCACATCTTTAATCTTCTGCCATTCATGAAGTTGTACAGTCATGGCTTCATTCCCATCTTGGAATTCACACTTGCAACAACAGTGGTGTAGTCCACCTCCAATGTATTTCACAACTCCTCCAAATCAGCATTATGATTAGATTCATAACCTTTATGCTTACCCATATGAGAAGGATGCAGATTAGTTTGTTCATCCACCTAACTATGGAGATTATCAAGAGCTACGAGGGTGTGCATATGATGATAATAGTTATATGGAGAATGCTGACCTTCTAGAGAAGATTCAAAGAATGGAGGCTAACGTGGTTCAATCCAGGGCTATAGCACAAATGAAAGATTTCATAATTGGTTATAGGGCACCTTGTCCATGGGAAGGCCCTTTTCTAAGACACTATAGCTCGCAAGGAGAAGCTTGATTTCATGGTTGAAATGCTGCCCCAACTTGCACAGTGGACTAAGGAGATAGAAGCATACGAGAAAAATGCAAGACAACCTTGTCAATGGGTAAGTCAATCACTAGCTCCTTATGCTCCTTTTTCTCCGTCCCAAGCTTTATCATTTCAGTAGTGTCAAGATTCAAGCCCATTGTATGTTGCCCCAAGTGTTGATTTCCCTTCTCCATCCCCTAGTCTTCCATCTCACCTCAATTCCTCTACCCTTTTCTATTCCAAACAGTCATCCCCTCCAAACAAATAAGAAGTTCTATCTCCTCCACCACCACAAGCAATTGCAAAATTTGTTGTAACCCAACCCATCCCTCCTATTGCTGCCTCATGTTCATCTTAGGAGGAAAACAATCGAAACCAACCAACGAGATCAGCAGGAAGGAGAGCCAAGTAGAGAAGAAATTATCAAAATCTTGGTAAGCTTGTCTGTCAAATTTGGGATAAAATAAATCTGCTTGATGGTTAAACCTTCAGATGAGGTTGGGGTCAAACCATAGGTGGTAAAAGCTGAGTTTACAATAGAACAAGAATAAGAACAAGAAGAAAAATATCAACAATGTGTTTTCTCTAAATGCAATGTCCATAATGTCACTTTGTCTGAAGAAGATGTTGATCTAATCCAAGCTACACAATTAGTCAAGAGGGAGGAAGAACAATCAGCTCCAAGTCCTATTGAAGAGGAGTAGTTAGAAGAGATCAAATCAGAGTTGAAACCACTTGATGAAGAAAGCATTATTGAAGATTTTTTTCTTTCATTTGAAGGGCCTGATTTGATTGATGAATCCATGATGGAGGAGAGCTATCAAAAAGAAATTTCTACCCCAAATAGTCCTCTAGAGCAACGAATTGAAGATTTTGATTTGAAAATTTTCATGCTAGAGAAAGATGTTGTCCAAGAGCAAGTCGGTCTTCAAGAAACAATGTAGGAACTCAAGAGCCAACAATGTATTGCGGAAAATTATAATGATTAAAAAGTGACTTCATCGGATGTTGCAATCAATAATAATGAGCTGCGGATTGGAGAGGAGTTTCATACTTCCACAGATGAAGGAAAAGAGTGTGAAGATCCCATCTCTTCCACACCATACACCCAAGAAGGATTGTAGGAAGACTCCATTTTTGGAGTTGAATTTCATAGCAAAGGGCACATCCATCGGATCAGACCTTTCCCAATCAGGTACTTGGCTTCACTAGAGCTAAGAGAGGAGCCAACACTAGTCATGTTTGTTCTTGAGCATGAGGATGAGTATCAAAGCACCAAGGGTCACCATCAACACCTCCAGAAGTCTAATGCTAATCAACTTGAGGAGGTATTTTTGATTGATGCTAATACTTTGGTTATTTGGGTGGAGGATCAACATCTTGTTATTTTTCACTCATAATAATAGTCATGTTCGATTCAAAACCATATACATGGCTTCCTATTTTGAGAAAGGGAAGCTACTTCTCCTACCACTTGCAAGATTTGTTTGAGTTCCCTTTACTTCCGGTTAGCGTAGAGTAGGTAGGTTTTCTTTTAGCAGAAGAAGTTCCTTCGTGCACTCTGCATGTTCCACTTGGGGCATGTATGATCTTTCTCTTTTTACATAATGTGTTGTGGTGTTTTTTCTCATGCATAGTCCATTGAAGATAGCGTTTGATGAGATCAACTCCAGTTCCAATAGTATTTCAAGTGGCTCAAGGCCCAGATTTCGAGTGTCGGATCAAATTTGTGTTCATCATAATTGAATCCATGCCCAACGGATAATTCAAGGCCGAGTGATCATTTCACCTAGCAAGTGGGTCTCCCCGTTTAGTCACTAAACCATTATCCAAAATTCACCCCATAGGGTAATTTTATTAACTTGCATGATTTCTACGGGATGGAGCAAGAAAAAATGGTTCAAGGCCCAAAATCAGCTTTTGAGGGTCACTTGGCCTTTCTCTAACATTCCTATCCAAACAAAATTTAAGGAGTTAGAAAACTTTGCCAAAATTCTGAAAGAATGAAGTCAAGGGCCTATTTTAGTGCAAATCAGGTCTGACGGCTATGGATGGAACCAATGCGGGTCGTACCAAGGTTCATCGTACCAATCTCGGGACCGAAATACTAAAGAGATAGTAAAATGTGGAAAAGGGTGAATATTTCATCCCACACTGTCTGCAGGACAATTGGGACGAAGGTATGCATGGGACCCGAAAACATGAAATGGCTGGAACTCATTGCATTGCGGATATGGTGGAAAAAGTTTACGGAACATTACGGCCCAAAAAGGCTGAAAAATCTACAAAAGAAAAGTCCACGAAAAAATCCCACGAGAATAAAGGTGCATAAAAAGTCATAGAAAATTGAAAATCCATCGAACAAAAGCCGCAAAAAGTCCGTAGAAAAGTTTACGGAAAATTCCATTGAAAAAGTCTTTAGAAATAAGCTGAGAACAAAATCCGTAAAATATTCCACTGAATAAAACCATGGAAAATGCCACGGAAAAATCCAGCGGACCAATTTTCGCTGAAAAATCCGTAGAAAAAGCCACGAGAAAAAGTGAAGAAAAGTCGTAGAACAAAAGCTGCAAAAAAAATCATAGAAAACACGATACAAAAAAATCCACGAAGTTCCACGAGAAAACAAAATCCGTGGAATATTACGAGAAAATTGGAAAATCCATGCAATATTGCAGAAAATTGGAAAATCCGCGAACAAAATAGAAACAAGGGTTTTTTGCATGAAACTTTGAATGGCCATAACTTTTACAATTCTCAACAGATTTTTGAAAAATTGGTCTCGTTGGAATCATGATTCCAAGCCCAAAGAAAAGAAATGAAGAAACCGATGAATTTTTGTTGCGAATTTTTCTGAAAACGTGTCTAGGTTCGAATAATGTTTTAATTGGTCGTTGGGATGCATTTAATGTGGCATTGTCATCATTATCTCCATATTTCAGCACATGGGATAGCATGGGAGCCTTTTTCAAGCAACATACCATCAATTACACTCATTTATGACAACTTGCAAGTGGTTGAAAAGACAAATTCAGGATTGCAATTCTCTCTTCCTTTCTCATTCTATAAATTGGAATTTTTGGCAAATTATTCTCGCATCATCACCGACACTACCATCAAATTATATTTGTACCAGATCTAACACCCCATTTGGATTACTCCCATACACAATAAAAATGGATACTTTCCTGTGAATCTATTTATAAAACTATTATATGCAAACTCAAACTTGTGGTTATGCTAAGTCACATTATTTTGGCTTTTCCCCGATGATGCACCTTAACAAGTTTCCCAAACTCGATTTACCACCTCTATTTTCCCATCAATCTGAGAATGATAGGCAACTTTCGCTGAACTATAGTTGAGTTCCCAACTTCTTCCATAAATTCATCAAGAAGTGACTTAAGAACCTTGTGTCCCTATCTAAAGTAATGATTTTGGAACACCGTGTAAATGAACAACTTCTCTAGAAAAAATTTCTACATCTGTCACATCACTTGTTTTCTTGCAGAAATAAAATGATACATCTTAGAAAACCTATCAACAACCACAAAAATTGAGTTTAAACCTTTTGTTTTTGGTAATCCGAAAATGAAATCCATACTCGGATCTTTCCACAACCCTTTAGGAGCAGGCAATGGCATATATAACCCCGTATTCTCGTGCATGGCCTTTCGAGACTTGGAAAATTTGACACCTCTCCACATATCTTACCACATCTCTTTTCAACTTTGGCTTTCTCTACTACCAAGGCTATCAATTTATCTTTACCAAAATGTCCATCCAATCCTTCGCTATGCAACTCTTTCACTATATTCTCTCTCATAGACCCAATGGAATATATAGTTGGCATCCCTTGAATAGGTAGCCATCCCGTAAAATGTACACATCCTGGACATCTCATGCATTGTCGACAATGGACGAATTAATCTTTCAACAATATCCTTGAAAACAGAATGAGAAGAATATAAACCCTTTATTTCTTCAAAACCCACAACCTCATTTTCCATAGTGGTAAACAAAGTCACACTCCTACTCAATGCATCTGTAGCTTGATTTTTTTTCATGATTTATGTTTTAGAGAAAATTATAACCTGCAAAAATGATACCCACTTTACATGCATACTATTCAAATTCTTTTGTGTATTCACATACTTCAGAGCTATGTGGTCTATAAATAACAAAAACTCCTTATGCACTAAGTGATGCCTCCAATGCCTTAATGCTTGTATAATTGCATCAAATTCCACATCATAAGTAGAGTAGTTCTTTCTTAGCTCATTCAGTTTCTAACTACAGAAATCTATTGGCTTTCCACCTTGACTTAGAATAGCACCAATACCCACATGTGAGGCATCACAATCAACCTCAAACACTATATCAAAATATGGTAGTGCCGAAATGGGTTCCTTTTTCACCTTCTTCTTTAAGAACTGAAAACTATTCTTAGTTGCCTTTGTCCACAAAAACTCCCTTCCTTTTGTGTAATCTGTTATAGGTGTTATAATACTACTGAAATTTTTAATAAACTTTCACGTAAATGTTGCTAGACCATGAAATCTTCTTACCTCTTTTATACTCTGCTGATTAGGCCATTCAATAATTGCCTTTATCTTCTCTAATTCCATATGTATCCCATCTGCAAAAATAATAAAACAAAAGAATACCAAACTCTCTTGCATAAATGCGCACTTATTCATATTTGCATAGAGTTTCTCTTTCCTTAACCCTTTAAATATCACCCTTAGATACCTCAAATTTTCTCCTTTAGACTTACTAAATATCAAGATATCATCAAAATACACCACAACAAACTTACCATTATACTCCCATAAAGACGATGTTCATTAGTCTCATAAAAGTACTAGGAGCATTAGATAACCCGAATGGCATCACCAACCACTCATATAAACCATTTCCTAACTTAAATGTTGTTTTTCACTCGTCTCCTTCTCTAATCTAAATATGATGGTAGTCACTTCAAGATAAATCTTGGTGAAATACCTAGATCTAGCAATCACATCTATCATATCGTCAAGGCGAGGTATTGGGAACCTATTATTAACCAAATAACTCTCCTAGATATTTGGATGAATTTTACTTTCATTTTGGCTCTAATGCTTCACATTTCAGGTTGCGTACCTGCAGGATTTCTCATTTGGCACTTTTCATAGGCTCTAGTCCTCCCGCACACTCACCACATCATGCAATTCATCTGCGCACCCCTCTGAGACACCTTCATAATTGGCTAATTTACAGGTCTTCTTGTCACATGCCCTCTATTATTAATGTTGTCAAGTGCCCTTCCTCATTTAGATATTCACACCCTTCTTCCTTACTCTTCTTTCACATTCTTCTCTCCTTCCATTCTCCCCTTTCACGCTTGCGTCTTACACGTAGGCCTCTCGTACCATCTTTGCACGTGCTTATGTAGACATGCCTTAAAATTAGTTATCCCTTCTCTTCCTCTTATGATCCTGCGTACACCCTATTGTGCCACACGCCCTCCTTGTGTATGCCTTCCCTCTATTTCCCTTCCACGCATCGTGCCCGCCACTCGAACTTCAAAATTAACGGTTCAAAATCAAGCCCAAAGCAAGTCGACGTGAAGAAAAGAAATACAATCACGGAAGGTGAAACATGTCAACTAAGTGTACCTTCAAAAGGTGCAACGAGACGCGATCCTCAAATGAGCGCAGAACCTCCACATGGTCAGATCCTGAGAAAGGTAAAACCGGCCATTAAAAATTTAAAGCATGGGAAGATCCAACAGAAGCCTCCACATGTCAACTCAGCACATCTTCAAACGTAAAATCCAAGGACGGTCCCCAAACATGCGCTAGCGATCCACGTGTCTAGGTTCTAACATCTAGTTGATCCTAAATAGGCGAGAAAAGATAGAACACAAAGAGAGCGAGCAGGCTCGTGAATGATGCCAAGTGTCCAACCGTCATAACTTAAAGAGTGAAAGGAGGGGATAAGTCTTGGAATCCTGAATGGTCTCTATGTGGAGCTAACTACACAGGTACCACCCAAAAAGGGGTTTTGGAATTATGTATAGTGGGACCCTTTACTCACCCAAGGGAATGAAGAAGTATGTTTGCAGACGGTACCAAGTGTTGGCATGTCGCATTCCTAGGACCCTAAAAGGAAGAAAAATCTTAAGAATGTGCGGGGCTTCCACGTGGATCTTGCACGGATAGACTCCAAACCCAAAATAGTTTGGAGATGATCATAAATCTTGACTAGAAGCTTGGATTTGAGTAAGAGATTACTTTTGAAAGCTTTCAACGTTTGCAACTCAACTACGTTTGGATCTTTTAAGGTTTTCAAGCTTCTCACCTACCACCATAATGAAGTATGGGCTTCCTTTCTTTCCCAACAAGGAACAACACATGGAGGCATGGGTTTTGCAATGGTATAACCCATCATTGTTGTAGGTGAATTCAATGTGTTGCTTGGGTAGTTGAGGGAGGATTTCAAAATTCTCTTCCCCCTTCTCTTTCATTCTTCCTATATATTGTAAGGAGGGGCAATTTTCTAGGGGTTGGTCATTTTTTCTCTCCTGCCCCCTCTCTTTTCTTCCTACTAGGGTTGAATGTGGAGCTTAAGCCTCCTCTCTTTGCTTTGTAATGGAATTTTCTTGCCTCTTTCCCACTTGATGATGTATTGTGTGAATTCATGGAGCAATAAAATATATTTTGTGATGCATTTTTTCCATCCTTTGCTTATTTTATTGTCTCTTCTTGCCTCTCATCATTACAGGGTATACTATGCATATCTCTTATGTCTATTGTAAGTTTTGGGAGCTGTGTTTAATGGGTTGAAGTGGTGTTATGTGTGAAATTTATCTTTGGTATGTGATGCATCTTGTCCATCCTCTCCATTGCTCACCTCTCTCCATTTCAGGTAGTTGGATTTGTGATCAACAACTTCCTTTTCTGGTGTATCACTACTTTAGTGTAGGCTTTGTTTTCATGCATTTCTCTCTCTCCTAATCCTTTGGAAGGTTAGATTAGGATTAGATAGTGTTCCTACATTAGAGTAGCTTGTGGCAGGTAGTTTAGGAAGAAGAATCCAGCTTTATCCAGAGGCCATCTCAAGCCCGTAAGTCCACAGCTTGAGAGATGGTCCAATGTTATGCAGATTACATCGGATGCCCCACTCAAATCTAAGGTCATTCGGGGTGCTATAATTTCACTTAAACAGTTTTGGTAGGCCTGGTGGGACCGGTTTGAAGCACCTTACCACTTCATTTCATCAAGTTGATGTGTTCTTGGTGAGATTTAACCTTTGGAGGCACATGTAAAGCACATCTGGTGACACCATCTGATCAACAACCCATTCTCTGAGTTGCAAACTTTCTTTTCATCCATTTCCACCAATTCTTCTTTCCACATCTTCCATTCTATGAAGTTGTGAAATCATGACTTCATTCCCCTCATGGAATTCACACTTGCAATAGGACATTGAGCAATTTGATCTCTTATCAAACTTGGAAGAATGTTTCGATGAGAAGGGGCCAATGGAAATTATAACATTCACTACCCCATCATTCATCCTTCAACTGCAAGAGCCTTCTACCATGGAGAAACAAAAACCGGTCATGCCCACTACAGGGCATGAGGATGATATAAAAAGCACCAAGGGTCGTCATCAACACCTCCAAGAGTCCAATGCTAATCAACTTGAGGAGGTATTTTTGATTCATGTTGATACTTTGGTTATTTTGGTGGAGGATCGACCTCTTGTCATTTTTTCACACATAATAATAGCCATGTTTAGCGCCAAATCATATACATGGCTGCCCATTTTGAGAAAGAGAAGCTACTTCTCCCTACCAGTTGTAGGATTTGTTTGAGTCCCCTTTTCTTCTAGTTAGCATAGAGTAGGTAGGTTTTCTTTCAGCAGAATAAGTTCTTGTGCACACTCTGTATGTTCCACTTGGGGCATGTATGTTTTTATCTTTTGTACATAGTGTGTTGTGGTCATTTGTTGCTCGTGCACGCTTCATTGGAGGTACCATTTAGTGAGGTCAACTCCGGTTTGATAATGTTTCAAGTGGCTCAATTACTAGATTTCGAGATTCGAGATCAGAATTGTGTTATCAATCTTGACTCCATGCCCAATGGACTTCCAAGGCTACTTGTCTCTTCATCTAGCAGGTAGATGGCCCCAAAAGTCAACAAATTGTTATCTAAATAACTCTCCTAGCTATTTGGATGACTTTTACTTTCATTCTGGCTTTGATTCTTCACATTTCAGGTTACGCGCCTACAGGCTTGCTCATTTGGCACTTTTCATAGGTTGTAGTCCTCCCGCACACTCCCTGCGCCATGTAATTCTTCTGCGCACCCCTCTGTAGATTCCTTCCAAATTGGCTAACTTTTGGGTCTTCTAGCGCACGCCCTCTTTTCTTTCTGTCATCACACGCCCTTCCTTAGTTAGATATTTGTGCCATACTTCCTTAATCTTCTTTCACATTCTTCTCTCCTTCCATTTTCCCCTTTCGCACTTCCCTCTTGCATACACGCCTCTCGCGCCCTCTTCGCACACCCTTTTGTAGACATTCCTTAAAATCATTCGTCCTGTCTCTTCCATTTGTATGCCGGCATACACCCTATTATACCACACACCCCTCCTCATGCACCTTTCCTCTATTTCCCTTTCGTTCCTCACAACCCGATTCCCGAACTTAGAAATTGAGGGTTCAAAATCGAGCCCAAAGAGAGTCGACATGAAGAAAATTAATAGAACCATGGAAGGTTCCATGTGTCAACTCATCATACCTTCAAAAGATGTGACAGAGCGGGGTCCCCAAATGATTGCATGCCCTCCATGTGGTTAGAGCCCGAGAAAGGAAGAACCAGCCGTTGAAAATTCTAAGCATGGGAAGAGCCAGCGGAAACCTCCATGTGTCAGCTCAACGCATCTTTAAAGGTAAAATCTAAGGCAAGTCCCCAAACGTACATTGGCCCTCCATGTGTCTAGGGTCCAACATAGTTGCTCCTAAATAGGTAGAAAAGACGAACACAAAGAGAGTAGAGCACGATCATGGATGATGCCAAGTGTCCAACCATTGCAACTTCAAGAGTGAAAGGAGGGGATAAGTCTTGGAAGATTGAATCGTCTCTATGTGGAGCTAACTACAAAGGTCCCACCCAAAAAGGGGTTTTGACATTATATATAGTGGGGCCCTTTACTCACCCAAGGGAATGAAGAAGTATGTTCACAAACGGTGCCAAGTGTTGGCACGTCGCATTCCTAGGACCCTAAAAGGTAGAAAAATCTTAAGAATGCATGGGGCTTCCACGTGGATCTTGCACGGATAGACTCCAAACCCAAATCAGTTTGGAGATGATCATAAATTTTGACTGGAAGCTTGGATTTGAGCAAGAGAGGAATTTTTTGAAAGCTCTCAATGTCTGCTACTCAACTACGACTAGATATTTTAAGGCTGTTAGGATTCTCACCTACCACCATAATGAAGTATGGGCTTCCTTTCTTGCCCAACAAGGAACAACACATGGAGGCATGGGTTTTGTAGTAGAACCCATCATTGTTGTAGGTGAATTCAATGTGTTTCTTGGGTAGTTGAGGGAGGATTTCAAAATTCTCTTCCCCCTTCTCTTTCATTCTTCCTATATATTGTAAGGAGGGGCATTTTTCTAAGGGTTGGTAATTTTTTCTCTCTGCCCCATCTCTTTTCTTCTCTCTACTAGCTTTGAATGTGGATATTAAGCCTCATCTCTTTACTTTGTAATGGAATTTTCTCGTCTCTTGCCCACTGATGATGTACTGTGTGAATTCATGGAGCAATAAAATCTTTTTCATGATGCATTTTTTCCATCTTTTTCTTATTTTATTGTCTCTTCTTGCCTCTCATCATTGCAAGGTATACTATGCATATCTCTGATGTCTATTGCAAGTTTTGGGAGCTATGTTTAATGGGTTGAAGTGGTGTTCTGTGTGAAATTTATCTTTGGTCTGTGATGCATCTTGTCCATCCTCTCCATTTCTCACCTCTCTCCATTTCAAGCAGTTGGATTTGTGATCAGCAACTTCCTTTTCTGGTGTATCACCACTTTAGTGTAGGCTCTGTTTTCATGCATTTCTCTCTCTCCCTAGTCCCTTAGAAGGTTAGATTAGGATTATATAGTTTTCTTGCATTAGAGTAGCTTGTGGTAGGTAGTTTAGGAAGAAGAAGCCAACTTTCTCTCGGAGGACCATCTCAAGCCCACAAGTCCCACAACTTGAGAGATGGTCCAATGTTATGCAAATTACACCAGATGCCCCACTCACATCTAAGGCAATTTGAGGGTGTTGTAATTTCACATCAACACCTATACTTGATTGTAATTTTAGTGATTTCTCTACTATCTCGTGCACATTCTCCATGTTATATCCTCCTTTGGTGTTATTAAAGTTGGGGTTACACGAGACTCATGCTCTCCCTTACAACCCCCTATCTCATGAGCTCTTCCACTTGCTTATTCAAATTTGCATGCAATGTCGGCTCATCCTATAAGCCACTTGATTTGGGATTGAAGACCCTAGAATCATATCAATATGGTGTTGAATATCTCTTTTGGGTGGTAATCCATCCGTAGCTCATCGGAATAACATCAGAAAATTCTTCAATTAATTTTCTATTTCTAATTGTATTTTTGCACTTGCAGGTTCATCCTTATTTCCAACTAGTGCATACCAAAAATAGGTTGTCTTTTCCTCCTTCTCAAATCCCTTTTCCGAAATCATATTTTCAGCCTTCCCCTCTTCCTTAAGAGGTAGAAAAACTATTTTTATGTCATCCATCTAGAAAGTATAAGTATTTTTTCCCCCATCATGAATAATTTTTCTATCAAATTGCCATGGTCCTCCTAGTAGCATATGACATGCATGCATATGAATAACATCACACCAAATCTCATCCTTGTAATCGCTCCCAATAGAAAAACTTATTAAAATCTCTTATCAATAGTAACTTCATTACCCTTCTTAAACCATGCAATACGGTAAGGGTTAGGATTCTTCTCATAATGCAGACCTAATTTCTCAACCATCTCATTTGAAACCATGTTCTCACAACTACCACCATCAATAATAACATTATATACCTTTCCTCATGAAGTGCATCTTGTTCTGAAAATATTTGTACATAACCATGCATCCCCTTGATATCCTTTCTTGGAGCAATCATCATCCTTTTGATCATCATATTTTCTCTAACATCTAGTGGAATTTCTAGGTCCTATTTATCTTCTACTTGTTCAGCTTCAACAAGATTTACTCTTGGAGCATCTTCTTTCCTCTTGTCATGTGTATAGGAATGCGGGAATTCAAAATCCTGTTGCCCCTCTTCACCGCATTTGTAAAACAAATTGTCTTCATGGAGCCTCCCATACTCTAGCACCAGCATATCCTCTGCCTCTTTGTTGATTCCGAAAATCTTGTCTCATATCTTCTTGTTTTTCCACTCCATGAAGTGATTCTCCCTACCTTGGATGAAACTAGCTCTTCCCGAAAAGAAGATGAGGCCCCCTATTCATTCTAGGTGATCTCCTAAAACTTTGACGACTTTGTTTTTCCTCGGCCTTTAAGGATAGTTGATAGAACCCTCCATGCTCTTAATCATGTGCATACTTATCTCATCTTGAATAGAAAATTTTAATCCATTTACATACCTTACAGCCATTTGTTCCTTAGTTTCTTCAGGGTCTACATGAATGGACAACTTGTAGAATTCATCTGTGTATTCTTACACTATTTGTAAGTTATGTCTGAGATTCTAAAACCTCCTATAAAGGGTTTGTGCATAATCCACAAGGAGAAATTTATCTTTCATCTTCTTCTCCATCTTACTTCACATCCTAATTATGTATTTCCCCTTTCTTGACCTCTCTTTTTGTAGGTGATCCCACTATAAAATAGCATGACCTTTCAATTTCGTGCATGTAAATTTTACCTTCTTTTCTTCTGACATAGCCTTCTACTCAAAAAACTTCCCCATGCTAGTCAACCAATCTATCAACTCCTTTGGTTTTAGACTACCTCCATACACTGAAACATCAACTCTTATCCCATCATTCTTTCCTTCTAATGCTTGAAGCATCCTTTCTTCAAAAGCTAAGGGTGGCACTTTCATTTCTGAACTACAACTTAAATCCTAATTTTTGGCCTCAAGATGGTGGATTTCAAGCCAAAAATGCATCAAAAATTTCTCCAAATAGAAGGACAAGTTGATTGGTGTGTTCATCTCATAGAAACATGTGGTTTCAAAAAAAAGCAGACTCAAACATACACCCTGAGCTCAAGTTATGACCTTGTAAAGTTCTGCTAATTTTGGCACACCATCATTTGTTTGAGATTAGCTACCATATTTATTATGCACTCTCTCTACCTTGCTACCCAAGCTCATTGTGATGATTCAAGATCCTTGTGAAAAGGTACGTGGAGTAGCTATGAATGAAGAAGGATAAGCTTTTTGATTGCGTGTAACCATTTGATGAAATGCTTAATTGAGATGCAGAACCGAATCCCTTAGTTTCGGTCGACTTCCCTCCACAGGCATGGTTCTTCTCTCCTTATCTTTTATAATTCTTATCATTTATTTTTTCATTTGCAATAAGATAAAATTTTAAATCAGTAGAAATTATCATAGATTTGATTTTTTAAATAATCGTGTTTTCAAAGCAATAAGATGTTATAACGTAACCTAAAGGATCTAATACTCCTTTGTAAATACTGAACTTAAACCCTCACTCTATGATGATCTAGGAAAATGTCCCAACCAAACCAGATTACTATAGTACCCATTTTATTGACAAGTTGAAGTTGAGCCCCTATAAATATGTTGATCGCTCCCTTGTTAAAATAGATAAATCACGATTTTCGAGAGACTTGCAAAATAACCTTCGTAACTCTAGAAAGGAGATGTTAAGTTTCCTATGTGTACCTTGTCATGTGAGGAGTCACTTTAATCCTCTAATTGACCTTGAATGATCGTCTGTGATTTTTGATGCCCTTCTAGGAGCCCTGTTACACCGTTTTGCAGCTGTAGGAAGTTGCTAAATTTGAAAAGTTGGATTTTGTATCGGCTCACCGTTTGAATCCTAGATAACGAAATGCATACCCATTTTTGCAAACCTCTAGTATTTTTACTAGAAAATTTCCTGGAACCTTAAGTTTGGGGAAAAATACTCCTCTTGATAGTTTTGGAAAGGCATTTTGTAGGCCTCGGGTCATTGTTTGACTATGCCGAATCCTGCTCAAACTAGACCGTTGGCTCCGAAAACTCTCTTCCATTTGTAACCCATTTTCCAGTTCTTTGTTCCGTCGAATCAGTACATTCTCTATATATAGGAGAGCATATAGGAGATAGTTTTGTTCCATGTTCATCTATCAAAGGATAGTTTTGGTTGAGGGTTTCTTAACCCTTGAGCTAAAATTTATTGATGTTCCAACTTGACGACTTGACATTCCGATGGCTCTGAGAACCATCCACCAAGTGTACACCTTTCACCGAGTTTGGATTCTATCGAGTTCTATAAAGTGTTGGTATATATGTGCACACATAGAAATTCTCTGTCATGAATTTGCTTATTAGAAGACAGTTTTTGAATGCACTTTCTTAGCCTCTGAGCCTAAATTGAACGCTTTTGCAACTAGTAGGAAAATGTAAATCAAATTTGTAGGACCCCAGTCAAGTTAGAAAACCATCGTGGAAACTTATTAACACTTGTAAATAATTGTTTGAAACTCTAGCATGTGACTTGTTGTGTGAAACTGAACTTTTGGCAAAATAATGTTTCTCTCTCTTGCCTATCTCTTTTTCTCTCCTTGGTTACGAAATGACGTGAAATGAAATTAATACATGTCTCTAACCCTCTCCTCTCGAATGCAAATTATTATTATTATTATGTAAATGGAAAACTGAAAAACATTAATTATGCTAGATTTAGGTGGAAACCATGCGAACTATTTATCATTGATTTCATGCTCACATGGTTTTGCAGGGTGGAAGTAAGATGTCGAGAAGGCATGGTGTAATTCATTGTTTATTTTTTAATTTATATAGGTTATTGAAAAATGTATATATGTGTAATGTATTTATATGTTAAAGAAATTTATATTTAAAATTGGTAATATCTATGAGATGCTAGTTTCAAGAATACCTTGGGAAATGTGCATTTAATCATGGGTATCATTTTGATTTAGATTTGCATATGGAAAAAGTTGGATATGTTAAATGAATTTGAATGTAATATCTTGTAGTGAATTTCCAGTGTGAATAGTTGATTAATTAATTAGTGTGCTGTTTTCTTTACCTTGAAAATGTAATAAGAAAATGCAAGCGAATTACTTAACCCTAGTAAAAATTTGTGTATAACTAACCTTCTTGTGTTATTCTTTTTGCATAGAAAATTGAAACCTTAGAATGAACTTAAACATGTATGCTCGATGATACCTTCTATCGTAACTAAATAAGATCCCTAGTCGAGTTACCATCATAGCTTATATGTTTAGCGACATCGTTGTGAAATCGCCAGTTAAGAATGACTTGATAAAACTTTATCTTTAGTAAGTGGTCCCCTCCCAGGATTGGTTATCATGTGTGTAGTAAGGAGAATGAGTTCTCTTTAGGTCCGACTTATGTGGTAGCTGACAGAGATCACCAAATACTCTTGAAGGTAACCTTTAGCAGTTGGGATTATCTAATGAAGTTAAAATTTAAACTTGTTGCACCCTCCCTCTCATTCTATCCACATTAGTTTGCAAAATGTTGTCATCCTAGAAGGTAATTAATCCTCACAACTAAATTTTTTTGGTACTACACCTAAGAAATATATTCATTAGTTCATTTCTATAACTTAAGAGTTTTTGTTCGAAGAAAAAACTATGTTGTGTAACACTCCCAGATATGGAGTAAGTAGAGCTAACACCTCTTTAGTATCCTAGTCGATTACCAAACCTTACAAGGTTAGATCTATAAATTTTCTTCATCATTGAATGAATTCCTTGTGGAATCCAAATGACACAAATAGAGCTAGTGAAATAGTTATACTATGACTTAAACTCTTGTTAATGATCTCTTTAGTCCCTCGAGCTAAATGTGTTACATTGGCTAGTGATAATATAGTGCATTGGTCTTCTTTGGAGGGTTCATAGGGTAAATATGTTTTCACACCTTAATCTGATCTATAATAGGGCATAGAACCCTAAGTGTAAATTTGAATTAAACTAAACCTCAGTTGAATTAGGAGATTAACTTGTGGGTAGAAAATTGTAAGTAAATCTTTGCAAACAAAATTGATTTAAAAGGTGTAGACTTAAGAGAAACCAAGAATCTAAATACTTGGTACCATCATCCCTTGTTACACCCTTTTATGACATTAAGAATAAAAAAATTTCACATGTCGAATCATGAAATGTGGAAACGTGGGATCTTACCTTAAACACAAATCACTTGTGGTTTGTGTGTAGTCATAATTCTTCCAATCAGGTACTTCTTCAAGATGTTAGACAAGTACTTTCATAGCTATTTTTGTTATAAAGTGATACCAATCAGATACCTAAGAAACAATGTAAATGTGAATGAAAAAAAAATAAAACTAAAGTATATGTGATAATGGTTTTGGAACAAAATTTCACTTGAAGTCCTTATGGTTGATTTAAGCATTGAATTTTGTTAAGAATGGATATAAATTGTTCCTTGTGGGACTAGGAATTTGAGCCAATATAGAGTCCACTAAAAATAAAAATTATGACGTGTAAATGCTAAATTGACTCAAACTAAATTTGGAACTAAAACAACCATAGCATGAGAAACAAACCTTTAACATAAGAACGAGTTATTGGGAGACTCATAGTTGCTTAAAATTGACTTTAATTAACAAATGATCTATGGATAGTTAATGGGATTCGATAAAGGAATCAATCATGCATTCTCCTTTAAAGACTAGTGCCCTGCAAAGAAGAGTAATTAAAGATAGTAAAGTACGAAATTTTAAACCTTAGGTTTTAAATTCTCTTGATAACTATAAGGTCATACAATGGATACCTAAATGTAATGAAGATGTAAACCATAATATGGTCATGTTATGGAGTCTACCTACCCGATGTTTCTTACTGTAATTGGGTCATTGTCCTGGTTTATGTCGTTTGAGTATGACATTGATGGGTACCCTATGTTATCCTATTATATGAGTGGGTTCATGTTTATGTAAGTGTCTTAAAAGATTTTTAGTTTCTCTAATTGGAGCCCTTGTGGTGTTGTGTAGTGAGCAATGTAAGTAAAAAAAAACCATTATTCTGGTATTTTTAATTTTGTATTTGTGTGTGTAAAGTAGGGCGTTACATATTCACCATGGAATCATTTTAATGATTCATTATCACATTCATCATCTTCATCAAAACGATGGGATGTGAGTATAGGTATGAGTATTTCTTCATTGAGAAGAGATAATGAATCCTTAAACCAATGTGGATATTCATACACCAATATTTCAGCCAATTTTTCAAACCAGTTTATTTTATGAAGAATAGTTTTTCACTAGTTTTTTTAATTTACACTATTTGGAAAAATAATTACCACCAAAAAAAAAACATGCATTTGAAGCACAAGAAACACTGGAAAACATTTTCCTTTGAACTCACTTTTTCTCTTTTATGTATTTATGCCCAATTTTTTCTTGGAGGATACGCTTCTTTGTCGATGACATGATTTATGTTTTCTATGTACAACACAACATATTTCATATTTTCCTCGATAATTTTCTATTTTCACTAATTTGGCTAGGAATTAATTTATGCAATCATAATTATTCCAAAAGGCATATACCAAAGTGGAGTAGAACCCCCCATAGCTATTAATTGACAATGGGATCTATGGTAGAGAGTAAGTATCAAGCAACATCGAAGTGCATGTTCATGTTAACCATTAATCAAGTGCTATGTAGCTTGTTGAGTCTGACACATTCACATTAATTATATCAAAGACATTCACTCTTTTATTTTGTCATTATCAGTTATTTTTTCAATTTCAGGGTAGAGCTTGAATAAATCATATTCCATGTTGATGCCAAGAACATTTATGGTGTATTCCATGCAATGAAAAAAGAAGGTCCTAACATTCTCCTTCGTTTGATAGTTGTTCACGATCCACGACGCATACGGATCCACAATGCATACGAGATGGGTTGGGTTAAAGGTTGAAGTGGTAACAATATTGATATTGTATGTGTAGTGCCCACTTCCTTCGACCTCATTTTGTTTTGATGTTTCCTAGACCGATTACTTCACTTATGGATTATTATGACTTCTTGTTTTAGCATGCTAGTAGACATCATTGACATGGGACGGTTATTGATTTGATATTTATATGATGCATATGGTTTCTTGGTGGACATTTGATGATGATATTTGTATACTTTTGACAGGGATATTTATCTTAATTCTGACATGTGATATATTTAATCATATTGAGTAGAACTTGATAATTTGACTAATGTGATGATCGTTTTGATATAAATGAAATGTTGAATAAGAATGTGCTAGAAAGTGTAAGTGATATCATACTTGCATAGATGATAGAAAATCATGTGTCGTTTATTTTAGATTATATTGTATATTTGGCATGAATGTTTTAATGCGGCCAACAGGCCGAAGGAGGTATTTTCTGCTCTGCAGGTATATTATATTCACAACAATACTGGGGAGTGGAGACCAACCACATCGGAATTTGAGAAGAATCCAGCTAAGGTCACCATGGCAACAAGTAAATTATGTGTGTGTTAGAATTATCTGGTAAAGGGAAAATTGTGACCTAGGGATCATATGTTG
This sequence comes from Taxus wallichiana var. yunnanensis, assembly GCA_018340775.1. Taxonomy (NCBI): domain Eukaryota; kingdom Viridiplantae; phylum Streptophyta; class Pinopsida; order Cupressales; family Taxaceae; genus Taxus; species Taxus wallichiana. Next base: position 550,235,491 of record CM031236.1, read on the forward strand.
TTTTGTTTTAATTTTTCCCTTTTATTATGTTAGTATGTGTTGCTCTTAGTAAGTGAAATTTTTACTTATATTATTATTCATATTTCTTGGATTGGAGTTTACCCCTTTGTTAGCCATGGGTTGTAGTGGGTTAATTAAGTTAAATTGAAGTTGTCCTAAACTAATCAAAAGATGTGACCTAAGAGAGTTCATTTATTAGGATTTGATTTACTTGGGATTTTGTGTGGATTGATGTGTGTTTGAGTTTGAGTGTAGCACACTCTACCCCACATGGGAAACTCGAATTTAGCCTTGGAGGCCAAATTTCAAAGCTTGTGGGACAAGTTTGACTTGTCCCACACCTCTTAAAACTCCATGCCAACCCTACCTATGGGTTGGAAGGCCAAATTTAGGGTCTTTTAGGTGTTTTGGGGGATAAAAGGGTAAAAATATTAATTGCACTTTCTTTCTAAATTTAATTTTGTCCTTTGAGGGAGTGGACTTAGTTGGAGTGTGTAAGGTGCTTGTTTTTTTTTTTCAACCACTTATTAATGGTGCTTTAGAAATTGATGTTGACCAAATGATGTGGAGTGGAAGGAAAAGGAGGTGGCATCCTACTTGGAGCCACATCATCCCTCCCTCTCTTTTCTCTATTTATTTGATCCTCTTGTTTGTTTTGGGGGTTGGAAGTTTCATTTTTTTAGTCTTGTGTATTTTGGAGAGGAGAGGAATTGGAAGGAGTTTGTGGATTTTGGAGCTTGTTGATACTTGTGGGAATTTTTGTGGGAGCTTGTGGATGCTTGCTTGATCCTTGGAGGGATTTGAGACTTCATACTTGGAGCAAACTCTACCATGGAAAGGTAGGAGCTTCCCCTTTGTTTGCATTATGTTTCTTTTGTCATATGAATGTATTTTTATGTTGTGTTGAATGTTGTTGTTTGAAATGCTTGTTGGGAATGGGTAGAATGCCTAAGTTGGGAGTGAGAGGAGACTATGGGGAGCTTAATTGAGGGAGGCATAAGAGATCATGTTCTTGAGGAGGGAGTTTGGGTTGGGTGCCCACCTTGTAAGAGAAATGCTTGCATTTCTTCTTGTTTTACTTTGAGGGAGCCATAAGAGTTGAGGGAGGCATAAGAGTGAAAGGAGGGATAAGGGGTACTTGAGGGAGGCATAAGATTTGTTAGGGGTATTGTGTTTGCATTGGAGGCTTTTAGGTGGCACCCATTCCCATTGGGAGGCATAAGTGGCCTCTCCATATGTCTTACTCTTGTGGCTTTCTTGATAAAGCCTTGTGACTTGTTGTTGTGATTGTTTTTCCTCTTGTTGTGTTGTGAATCTTGTTTTTGAAGGAGTATGGAATGAATGTGTAATATTATGTTTAGTTATGTGGAAGCTAGTAGTTTCCATGAGTTGGATTTTCTCTCATTGTGATGTGGTTGGGGCTCGGGGGCCAATGGAGAGGATGGCTTCTCTTCTCCATTGGGTATTTTGGTTGGGTGGAGAGCGTTGCCACTCCCCTTATTTTGTTGTGAATCAAGCAAACTATGGAGGAGCCACCTTGTTTATATTTGGAGCATTGGAACCTTGTTGATGATAATGTGAAACCATTGTGTAGTTTTACCCACCTTGAGTTTAGGAAAAATGTAATATTACTTTGTATTTTAGCTTCCACTATTGCAAATTTGTTTCCACATGAAGTAGAAAGTGTTGTAACAAAATGTTGAAGGAAAGTTGTTTTGAACTTCATTAGTAAGCTTGTGATGGGGATGGAATTAAAATTGCGAAAAAGACAATCCATTCATTCTCCTTTAACTTGGATTGGAAGCTCTTATAAATGTGTTGATCTTGTTGAAATGTTGGTAGATCTTGTTTAAAACTTATTGGAAATGTTGTTGAAATCCTTTGTGGAATGTTGGAAAGAAATTACAAAAGGAAGCATATTAAATTTTTGTTTTGTTACTTGAAAGTGATGTATTGGAAAGGTTGGAAAAATAGTGCATTATCTTTTCTTGTGTAGTTGATGGAAAGACTTAAGTTTTTAAATGGCTTTTATTATGCCAATGAAGCATTTTAAGCTCTAGCTCCTTTATGTTTTCATTCATTTATGAATTCATTGTAGAATTATTTGCAAATTAGTAAATGAAAGGAAACCAATCCTATTTGAAATTCCATACAAAAGCTCCTATTAAAATATGTAGAAAGAAATTTTATTGTAATAGTTCTAAGCTTAATTAGCTCATTACCCATATTTCATTAATAAGGAAAACTGATATTTTAAATATAATTCATATTAAAGTATTAGTAAACTTAATGGAATTACTATTAGTAAATTGTAATACACCAATATACTGATTATATTCTTATATATATTAACAAAGTATATTAATAATTACATATATATTCAAACGAGTCCTATTGACATGGCCGTAACAGGCCTGCACCTAATCCTACGCTGAAACTGTTCCTTTTTCTTTTTTTTTGCAAAACAAATTGGACTTCATGAATATTCTGATTTGAAACAGACCCACCTTTATGAGATCTTTTTGTTTTCCATGGGCTGTATACAATATCTGGATAAGGTTTCAATAGAGATTCAATGTAATAAATTTCATCGGGTCCCCGTAACATTCTCACTTTCCCTCAATCTTTTTTTGATAAGAATAGATCTAGAAGGAGAACCCGAATTTGAGCTGCATTCGATACTGAACAGATAACAACATAGTTGGTACCTGCTTGCTTAAAACGCTAAAAAAAAAAAAAAAGAAGGGACTGTGGTTGTTGCCGCGGCCTAGATAGCTCACCTCTCGCCCGTAGCTCCATCTACAACCTCCATGGAAGTTCACGCGGCCAGGGGCAGATGAAAAGAGGTAAAACGCCTGCTACATACGCTCCATCTAGATTCAATTTCGACCACCATTTTGCTTCCTACGCGCCCGGGGACAAAAGAAAACTAGTCGAACCGCCTACTGCATTGCCTATATCTTGTTTATAACATTTTTCCACGCGGCCTGGGTGAATGGACCATCGTTTACTCTTCTATACTGGCCTGTATCTTCATCTATTATCCTCCGCACTCTTACCCGCGTGGCCAGGACAGTAGAAAAATGTTTGGGTGACTGTGCAGAGTAAGATTTGTAAAATCTAAATGATTATTGAAAGTGGCGGCCAGGTTGTGTTACTTGCACGCATGGAGAGGGGTCATAATGGTTGTCAGGAGTTGGTTAAGTCACCCACTGCCCCAACCATAACATTTAAGCTTAAGTTTGAAATGATGGGATCTACAAGTTAATGAAAGATAGGGATAACTAGTTAGGTCATAAGATTTAAATACTATGTAAGATAATAGTGGTATGATATGTAACCAAACTTTCATATAATATCATACTAGATATAAATAAGGTATTATGTATAACTAAACATATAAAATCATACAATGCAATAAAATAAATTAGTGCCAAGTATATACCGTAATGTGTAATTCCTTGTATACATATATATTTATATTTATATATATTATAATGTATTAAATCATGAGATAACGTAATATAACTGGATAATAAAATAAAAATAGAAATTGAGTGGTTAGTGTATTCACTTCAAAATAAATTATATCATACTCTAGGGTTAACCTTCGGAATTATTGTTATCTCGATATTATCAGACCTTAGACTAGTTAACTCGAAGGACGACCCTTCTTATCTTTTGTGAAACGTCGAATGAGATTAAATTAAACATCTTTGATCACGAAGCATTACATGACTATTGTAGCTCGAGCCTGTATGCGGACTCACCCTGGAACTTTTAAAAAAAAAAATTGTCACATTTTCGGGTTGATTGTTTGTGGCGCGGCATCATTTTCGTCGTTGTTGTCATCGTGAGCATCGTATTTTTGTGGCATTACATTTTGGTATCAGAGCCAGGGGTTCGAAGCTTGGACCCTTGGGCACATGTAGAAAACATGATACGTGAACATTTAACCTAGTACAGAGTTGACTGTTGTTTTTTTAATATATATAAAACCACAATGTTGACAGTTATAGGAAACAACAATTTAGGGAAACTGACACAAGACCTAGAATGATGAACTAACTCTCGCCTTGATCTTTGCAGGAGGCGCAGATTGGGCGAGGGGTCTCTTCATATAGACCTAGACATACCACCGCCGAGGAGCCGTAGCGGCCATTCTACCTCAGATCTTGCAGACACTCCAGGATGTCAATGCCGCTATACGCGGAGAGCCCTTGGGAGGACGACTTGCTAGACATAGTTTGGAGCCATCAGTAGATGCCCAGGCATCCCCTCGACACAGCGAGGAGCATAGGGTAGAGAAATTCCGTACGGAGTTGGCTAGGGCAGAGTCGCCACAAAGAGGACATGGGGATAGGATCTCAGGACATAGGGACAGGTCTCGGAGCCCTAGACAGAGGGAGGAGCATACAGAGAGACCTAGGAGTCGTCATACGTCAGCTGCAGACCATATCAGGGAGATCTTGAAGCTACGACCATCTCACTATTCGGGTGATACAGGTGGTTTTCAGGAAGAGGCCTGGTTGGTGAGCTTGAGCGGATGCTTCAAGCTCCCTTGTACTAGCAACACGAAAGCTCGTGTTGCAATCCATCTTCTTAAGGATGGAGCAGGAGTCTGGTGGAGGATCGAGGAGCAGAAGCTCCATGTTGACTCGGAGATGATTACCTGGGAGCTATTTGAGGAGCATTTCAGGAGTAGGTATTTACCCAAGAGGTTTATTCAGCAGCGAGATAGACAAGTTTCATGACCTCCGTCAGGCATCGATGACAATAGCTGAGTATGAGAGTCGATTTTGGACCTACTCTAGTACGTTGACTATATGCAGGATGAGTAGGTACAGATTCACAGGTTCATCCGGGGCCTGAACTTGGATTTAGGTGGCGCGATGCGCATTCACTGCCCACAGACATTAGCAGAGGCCGTGGAGAAGGCCTATATTACAGAGGAGACATGGGGAAGACGTAGTAGGCTAGAGATAGAGTTCGGAGCCGTATCCAATGCGAGATGCGGATGGTAGGTCGAAGGGGTTAGCTCCTCCTCCACGGGGTGGACGAGTTCGAGGCAAGCTTCATTCGAGGCCACCACAAAGCGGCGGCGAGCGGAGCCCACCCACCTTACCGACCTCCTCGGAGATTTGATGCGCGAGAGGGCGTAGCATGGGGCCTCCTCCTGAGGTCCCATCGGACACGAGGTGCACCGAGAGCTCAGTCAGCAGGAGCTCATCAGTAGAGACCTCAGCAGTCCATAGCCGGATCATCAGGATCTATATCTCAGTCATCTAGAGTACCAGCTAGAGCTGCTTCCCACTGGAGAGGACCAGGCAGCTGTTATGGTTGTGGTGTTGTTGGACATCATTGGAGAGATTGCCCACAGAACCCTAACAAGGGTAAGATGCAGAGCTCAGAGCCTACTGTTGGAGATATGGCACGAGTCATCGGATCTACGCAGTGGTCGAGAACCGCCAGGCTGAGCATCAGAGTACTGTGATTGAGACGACAGGTAGTATTGGTGGTATTTCCACCTCTATATTATTTGATTCTAGTTCTTCTGATTCTTTTATTGCACCATCCTTAGTAGAGCATTGTAGGCTGGTGGTAGTTAGGCAAGGCCGTAGTTGGGACGTTGAGATGGCTTCTGGAGCCAAGATTTCTGTAGACTCCTTAGTTAAGGAGTGTGTAGTGGATTTGGGACCCTTCACCACTACTTCTGATCTTCGGATCCTTCCATTAGGATCTTATGGCATCATTTTAGGCATGGATTGGTTGTCCACTCACAGAGCTAGAGTGGATTGTTACCATAAGACTATTGCTTGCATAGATGATCTTGGAGTAGAGTCAGTGATATCAGGAGTTAGGAGGGCCGTATCCATTCGCACCATCTCCGCTATGCAGCTTAAGCGGTGTGCGCGACAGGGTTGTCAGTTGTTTGCTATTACGGTCAGTGACAGATCAGAGGATGAGTCAAGAGGACCTTCCCTCGATGATCATCCCATCTTATCAGAGTTTGCCGATGTGTTCCCAGGGGAGCTACCGGGATTACCTCCCCCACGTGAGATCGACTTCCATATAGATCTAGTTCCGGGCGCAGAGCCTATCTCACGAGCACCCTATCGGATGACTACTCTTGAGTTATGTGAGCTCAAGTTGCAGCTTGAGGACCTTCTGAAGAAAGGCCTAATCCATCCTAACGTATCCCCTTGGGGTGCACCAGTGATCTTCGTAAAGAAGAAGGATGGATCTCTTCGGTTGTGTATTGACTACCGTCAGCTGAATAAAGTAACGATCAAGAATCGTTACCCCCTTCCACGCATTGATGATTTATTTGATCAGATGAAGGGGGCTACAGTTTTCTCTAAGATAGATCTTAAGTCAGGGTACCATCAGCTCAGGATTGCGAGACGGATATTCACAAGACAACTTTCCACACGAGATATGGCCACTACGAGTTCATAGTGGTACCTTTCGGTTTGACGAATGCCCCCACAGTGTTTATGAGTTTGATGAATGGGGTATTCAGGACCTTCCTTGATCACTTCGTGCTCATCTTCCTTGATGACATTCTGATTTACTCATGCACACGTGAGGAGCACGAGGAGCACCTTCGCCAGGTTCTTCAGTGTCTTTGCGAGCAACACCTTTACGGGAACTTGGAGAAATGTGCATTCTTTCAGCCTGAGGTGCAGTATTTGGGTCACATCATTTCTAGGGAAGGTATCGCAGTCGATCCTTCCAAGATTCGAGCCATCATGGACTGGCCAGCAACCACTAGTGTGACCGAGGTGTGTAGTTTCATGGGTCTAGCAGGGTATTACAGGAGGTTTGTTCAGGATTTTTCTCGGATTGCACACCCCATCACTTCCCTTCAGCGGAAAGGGAAGAAGTTTTTATGGTCAGATAGATGTGAGCAGGCTTTCAGTACACTGAAGGAATGCCTCACGAGAGCACCTATTCTTGCACTGCCGGATCCTCAGGGTGAGTTCTATGTTTGCACAGATGCTTCCTTGGCAGGACTTGGAGGTGTGTTAATGCAGGAGGGTAGAGTCATTGCCTTTGAGTCTCGCAAACTCAAGGATTATGAGCTCAATTATCCGACCCATGACCTTGAGCTTGCAGCAGTAGTACATGCCTTAGTACGGTGGAGACATTTTCTTCTTGGCCGGAGATTTACACTCAGGACTGATCACTTGAGTCTTCGCCACCTCTTCACAGCCCAATCTCAACGCTCGTCAGCGGCGTTGGATGGAGTTACTCTATGAGTATGACATGGAGATAGAGCATGTGAAAGGAAAGGAGAATGTGGTTGCAGATGCCTTGAGTAGGCGGAGACATGTGGCTATGGCCACCTCAGTGGGCACAGATTTGCGGAGTAGGATCTTGCAGCAGCTTCCTCAGGATAGTTTCTACCTTGCAGCCAGAGCAGAGATTGAGTCTCAGAGACCCCTTGAGGGGAGATTTGATGGATTTTCATTAGAGGCAGATGGTCTTCTCAGACACAGAGGTCGGATATATGTTCCTAGAGATGGAGGCTTGAGACATGACATTTTGACAGAGGCTCATCGTGCACCTTATTCAGCCCATCCCGGGTGAAGAAGATGCATGCCACCTTGAGACAGTTGTATTTTTGGAGAGGACTTCGGAGAGACATAGCTTCATTTGTGTCCCGTTGTTTAGAGTGCCAGAGGGTGAAGGCCGAGCATCAGCATCCAGCTGGCCTTCTCTATCCTCACGCCATACCGGAGTGGAAGTGGGACACCATTTCCATGGACTTCATCGTTGGGTTACCTACGTCGAGATACCATCACGACGCCATCATGGTCACGGTGGATAAATTGACGAAGGTAGCTCATTTTCTCCGGTGAAGACCACCTATATAGCAAGTGTTGTGGCACGAGTATACCTTGATGAGATTGTCAGATTACATGGGATTCCACGGAAGATCATTTGCGACCGCATGACCCTTTGTACACCTCCCATTTCTAGACCACCATGTAGTATGCCCTCGGGATGAGGATTAATTTCAGCACAGCTTATCACCCTGAGACAGATGGACGACAAGGAGGGTGAATCAGATTTTGGAGGATATGCTCAGGATGATGTACGTGATGGATCATCAGTCGAGATGGGAGGAGTATATGTATTTGGTGGAGTTTGCCTACAATAATAGTTTCCAGAGTTCTATAGGCATGGCTCCTTTTCAGGCATTATATGGTAGAGAGTGCAGGACACCTCTTAGTTGGGATAGGATTGAGGACAGGGTTTCCCTTGGGCCAGCATTATTACAGGACATGGAGCAGCAAGTTACCTTGATCAGATAGAGATTACGGGAGGCACGGGATGAGACGAAAGAAGTATGCGAGACCTAGCATAGGATAGATCGTAGTTTTAAGGTAGGCACGAAGGTATCTTCATGTCAGACCGCATAAGATCCTATCCATTATGGAAAAGGTTCTAAGCTTGCTCCTAGGTTTGTGGGTCCCTTTGAGATCTTGGAGCGCCTCGGTCCCTTGGCCTATCGTCTAGCATTGCCACCTAGCTTATCTCGCGTCCATGATGTGTTTCATGTTTCTATCCTTAGGAGATATATTTCTGATCCTTCTCATGTGCTAGATTAGACTGCATTGCAGGGTGCGGGATCGGGGCGGGTGATGGTGGAGCCCGTGCACATTTTAGATCGCGAGACCACAGGCCTTCGCGCGAGAGATTGATCAGGTTCGGGTCCAATGGGACAGGTATGATGAGACTGCAGCTACTTGGGAGGATGCTACTTTGCTACGAGGACAGTTTCCACACCTTTTCCAGTGACTTCCAGGAGGAAGTCGAGTCTAAGGGGAGGGGGATGTAGTGCCCACTTCCCTTCGACCTCATTTTGTTTTGTTGTTTTCGAGACTGATTACTTCACTTATGGATTATTATGACTTCTTGTTTTAGCATGCTAGTAGATATCATTGACATGGGACTGTTATTGATTTGATCTTTATATGATGCATATGGTTTACTGGTGGACATTTGATGATGATATTTGTATACTTTTGACAGGGATATTTATCTTAATTCTGACATGTGATATATTTAATCATATTGAGTAGAACTTGATAATTTGACTAATGTGATGATCATTTTGATATAAATGAAATGTGGAATAAGAATGTGCTAGAAAGTGTAAGTGATATCGTACTTGCCTAGATGATAGTAAATCATGTGTCGTTTATTTTAGATTATATTGTATATTTGGCATGAATGTTTTAATGCGGCCAACAGTGAAGGAGGTATTTTCTGTTCTGCAGGTATATTATATTCACAACAATACTGGGGAGTGGAGACCAACCACATCGGAATTTGAGAAGAATCCAGCTAAGGTCACCATGGCAACAAGTAATTGTGTGTGTGTTAGAATTATCTGGTAAAGGGAAAATTGTGACCTAGGGATCATGTGTTGTTTTGTTTTAATTTTTCCCTTTTTATTATGTTAGTATGTGTTGCTCTTAGTAAGTGAAATTTTTACTTATGTTATTATTCATATTTCTTGGATTGGAGTTTACCCCTTTGTTAGCCATGGGTTGTAGTGGGTTAATTAAGTTAAATTGAAGTTGTCCTAAACTAATCAAAAGATGTGACCTAAGAGAGTTCATTTATTAGGATTTGATTTACTTGGGATTTTGTGTGGATTGATGTGTGTTTGAGTTTGAGTGTAGCACACTCTACCCCACATGGGAAACTCGAATTTAGCCTTGGAGGCCAAATTTCAAAGCTTGTGGGACAAGTCAAACTTGTCCCACACCTCTTAAAACCCCATGCCAACCCTACCTATGGGTTGGAAGGCCAAATTTAGGGTCTTTTAGGTGTTTTGGGGGGATAAAAGGGTAAAAATATTAATTGCACTTTCTTTCAAAATTTAATTTTGTCCTTTGAGGGAGTGGACTTAGTTGGAGTGTGTAAGGTGCTTGTTTTTTTTTCAACCACTTATTAATGGTGCTTTGGAATTTGATGTTGACCAAATGATGTGGAGTGGAAAGAAAAGGAGGTGGCATCCTACTTGGAGCCACATCATCCCTCCCTCTCTTTTCTCTATTTATTTGATCCTCTTGTTTGTTTTGGGGTTGGAAGTTTCATTTTTTAGTCTTGTGTATTTGGAGAGGAGAGGAATGGAAGGAGTTTGTGGATTTTGGAGCTTGTTGATACTTGTGGGAATTTTGTGGGAGCTTGTGGATGCTTGCTTGATCCTTGGAGGGATTTGAGACTTCATACTTGGAGCAAACTCTACCATGGAAAGGTAGGGCTTCCCTTTGTTTGCATTATGTTTCTTTTGTCATATGAATGTATTTTTATGTTGTGTTGAATGTTGTTGTTTGAAATGCTTGTTGGGAATGGGTAGAATGCCTAAGTTGGGAGTGAGAGGAGACTATGGGGAGCTTAATTGAGGGAGGCATAAGAGATCATGTTCTTGAGGAGGGAGTTTGGGTTGGGTGCCCACCTTGTAAGAGAAATGCTTGCATTTCTTCTTGTTTTACTTTGAGGGAGCCATAAGAGTTGAGGGAGGCATAAGAGTGAAAGGAGGGATAAGGGGTACTTGAGGGAGGCATAAGAGTTGTTAGGGGTATTGTGTTTGCATTGGAGGCTTTTAGGTGGCACCCATTCCCATTGGGAGGCATAAGTGGCCTCCCCATATGTCTTACTCTTGTGGCTTTCTTGATAAAGCCTTGTGACTTGTTGTTGTGATTGTTTTTCCCTCTTGTTGTGTTGTGAATCTTGTTTTTGAAGGAGTATGGAATGAATGTGTAATATTATGTTTATTTATGTGGAAGCTAGTAGTTGCCATGAGTTGGATTTTCTCTCATTGTGATGTGGTTGGGGCTCGGGGGCCAATGGAGAGGATGGCTTCTCTTCTCCATTGGGTATTTTGGTTGGGAGGAGAGCGTTGCCACTCCCCTTATTTTGTTGTGAATCAAGCAAACTATGGAGGAGCCACCTTGTTGATATTTGGAGCATTGGAACCTTGTTGATGATAATGTGAAACCATTGTGTAGTTTTACCCACCTTGAGTGGAGGAAAAATGTAATATTACTTTGTATTTTAGCTTCCACTATTGCAAATTTGTTTCCACATGAAGTAGAAAGTGTTGTAACAAAATGTTGAAGGAAAGTTGTTTTGAACTTCATTAGTAAGCTTGTGATGGGGATGGAATTAAAAGTTGCAAGAAAGACAATCCATTCATTCTCCTTTAACTTGGCTTGGAAGCTCTTATAAATGTGTTGATCTTGTTGAAATGTTGGTAGATCTTGTTTAAAACTTATTGGAAATGTTGTTGAAATCCTTTGTGGAATGTTGGAAAGAAATTACAAAAGGAAGGATATTAAATTTTTGTTTTGTTACTTGAAAGTGATGTATTGGAAAGGTTGGAAAAATAGTGCATTATCTTTTCTTGTGTAGTTAATGGAAAGACTTATGTTTTTAAATGGCTTTTATTATGCCAATGAAGCATTTTAAGCTCTAGCTCCTTTATGTTTTCATTCATTTATGAACTCATTGTAGAATTATTTGCAAATTAGTAAATGAAAGGAAACCAATCCTATTTGAAATTCCATACAAAAGCTCCTATTAAAATATGTAGAAAGAAATTTTATTGTAATAGTTCTAAGCTTAATTAGCTCATTACCCATATTTCATAAATAAGGAAAACTGATATTTTAAATATAATTCATATTAAAGTATTAGTAAACTTAATGGAATTACTATTAGTAAATTGTAATACACCAATATACCGATTATATTCTTATATATATTAACAAAGTATATTAATAATTACATATATATTCAAACGAGTCCTATTGACATGGCCGTAATAGGCCTGCACCTAATCCTACGCTAAACTGTTCCTTTTTCTTTTTTTTTTGCAAAACAAATTGAGCTTCATGAATATTCTGATTTGAAACAGACCCACCTTTATGAGATCTTTTTGTTTTCCACGGGCTGTATACAATATCTGGTAAGTTTTCAATAGAGAATCAATGTAATAAATTTCATCGGTCCCCGGGTAACATTCTCACACTATCCCTCAATCTTTTTTTGATAAGAATAGATCTAGAAGGAGAACCCGAATTTGAGTCCATAGCATTTCTTTGAACAGATAACAACATAGTTGGTAACCCGCTTTTGCTTAAAACGCTAAAAAAAAAACCTAGATGGCGGAAAAATAAGGGAAGGCGTGGTTGTTGCCGCAGCCTAGATAGCTCACCTCTCACCCGTAGCTCCATCTGACCTCCATGGAAGTTCACGTGGCCAGGGGCGGATGAAAAGAGGTAAAACACCTGCTACATACGCCTGTAGATTCAATTTCGACCACCATTTTGCTTCCTACGTGCCCAGGGACAAAAGAAAACTAGTCGAACCGCCTTGCATTGCCTGTATCTTATTTATAATCCTCCTCACCTTTTTCCACGCACGGCCTGGGTGAATGGACTAGTGTTTACTCTTGCTATACCAGCCTGTATCTTCATCTATTATCCTCCACACTCTTACCCATGAGGCCAAGACAATAGAAAAACGTTTGGGCAACTGTGTAGAGTAAGATTTGCAAAATCTAAATGATTAAATTGAAAGTGGCGGCCAGGTTGTGTTACTTGCACGCATGGAGAGGGGTCATAATGGTTGTCAGGAGTTGGTTGAGTCACCCACCGCCCCAACCATAACATTTAAGCTTAAGTTTGAAATGTTGGGCTTTACAAGTTAATGAAAAACAGGGATAACTAGTTAGGTCAGCTAAGTATTAAATACTATATAAGATAATAGTGGTATGATATGTAACAAAACTTTCATATAATAATCATACTAGATATAAATAAGGTAGTATGTATATCTAAACATATTAAAATCATACAATGCAATAAAATAAATCATTGCCAAGTATATACCATAATGTGTAATTCCCTTGTATACATATATATTTATATTTATATATATTATAATGTATTAAATCATGAGATAACGTAATATAAATGAATAATAAAATAAAAATAAAAATTGAGTGGTTAGTGTATTCACTTCAAAATAAATTATATCATACTCTAGGGTTAACCTTCAGAAATATTGTTATCTCGATATTATCAGACCTTAGACTAGTTAACTCGAAGGACGACCCTTCTTATCTTTTGTGAAACGTCGAATGAGATTAAATTAAACATCTTTGATCACGAAGCATTACCATGACTGTTGTAGCTCGAGCCTATATGTGGACTCCCCCTGGAACTTAAAAAAAAAAATTGTCGCATTTTCGGGTTGATTGTTGGTGGTGCGGCGTCATCGTCGTCGTCGTGAGCGTCGTCTTTTTGCGGCGTTACGATATGACTAGAGGCTTGTCTTGGAAAATAACCATACATGAATGACAATGAAGCATTTGTGCATCGTTTCCTTGCTACCTCAAATGTGCCCTACAACTCGTCGTTGTTGAAAGCGGAATCATGGGCTACCCAAAGCTCCATGAGAACATTTTTATAGGATAGTTAACCTCTTTAAATAATAATATTTAAAAATATATATATGTTAAAGTATTTTTCCCAATTTAGACAGAAGATTTTCTTTTTATTTATTGAAGGGTGGGATAATTTCACCCAAAATAAAACTTATAAGTGATGGCACTTTTTCTCTCATCAACATTAAAACAACTAGGATAATGTCATTAGGGTCTCGACCAACTTGTCACAGAAATGCTAGAAAGTGAATCTTCATGTCCATTTATTGGCTATTTTAAAAGTATTCACAAATGACTACCGTCGCAAAGGATTATCATTTCAAGAATGGGGCTCTAAAATTGAAGGAATTTTCCATTCTTGAAGTCTATCTTCCCGATAATGTTTGTAGGTAATTTATTCATCTATGGTTATGGTTTTCTAAATCATTCTATTTTAAAAAGGGAGATTATCTTTTCTCAAGTATATTTGTAGTATTATTTTATGCCTATTTTTTATTTATAAAAAAATTAGATATTTTTTGAAAATTTCTCTTTCTACTTTTGTCATGACTCACATGTCATATTACATTACAACTTCCTTTTATCCTATTTAAACAAAAAAGTAAAAACAATTGTTCTATATGTTTATCAATACGCTCCTTCGCATCATCCACCTCAACATGGAAAAAACATGATATGAATAACAAGTTCATAAATTTTACATCTTTATTTTCTTTTGAAGATAAAATATTTGTATAATTTTAGATCAACATCTCATACATTTTGTGGATTTTAATAAAGTGGTTTGTAGTTCGATATGACTCCATCCACCAAGGTGTCTTATTCTAAGTAGTAATGGATGAGCTTTTATACACAAGATTAATATATGTATGTATTGTATATTTAAAATCAGCATACAAAGCTAAGTAAAATATCCTAACAATGTGGGTTCATATTGAGGTTAATTAAAATTAATAAAATTAAAGTCAACCTATACCATGGAGAAAACATGATATGAATAACAAGTTCATAAAAGGGTTTTAATTTTTAATATTTTGAATCGGGTATTAGGTTGAGAGGTGGACCAAAGGAAAGGAGGTTTAATTTTAATATAAAACTAAAACATTTGAACCCTAGTTTATAAAAGTAAATACCTTAAAATTGTAAAATGAGTGTGGTCATAAATTAAATTTTAATAATAAAGAAATTTCAATTAAGAGATTCTTAACCAAGAAATAATAAGATGGTAGAAAACTAGGATTGAGTATGTTTTTCAACACAAGTGATATTATTTCATCATCTTAATTATTTGAAGAACTATTGATAAATGATTAAAGCTTAACATTTATAAGGTGATTGCATCCTTGATGACTTCAAACTATATTTCCGTGGGAAATGCATATTAAAAAATGAGTTATGAATATTTTCTATATTAGGTAGAAATAAAAAGGGGAAATAAAATTGTAATTAAAAATGGGTAAGTAAGGTACATGGAAAAAATAGGGGTATTTTCATTCTAATAATATAACGGGAGGGGATAGAATTGAATATAGGTGTAAAAACTAGAATTAAGGGTATTCTTTAAAACCCTTGACAGCTATACCATACTTTTACTAAGTGAACCCCGTGATGTAGCCTATGTAGATTTAAAATTTCAATCCATGCAAAACATTTCATTATGTTGCTTCATCTATTAGGCATGTATATTGTGCGAATGGTTATGCTTTCCAATAGGAATGGTGGCGACCATGTTCATATCATCCCATGGATTAGTTTAGGCTCTCCATTTGTCTTTCGAGAAAACATTCCTTTGTTTTGCGTGAGAATGATAGATTAATAAACAATTCTTGTCCATATTCCTACACTTTCCGTGCTACCTACCATCCCAAAATAGTCGAGGATGTCGATGTCAAGGTTCTCGGGCTTATGCTTCCACGTATCTTCTACGTAGGCCAAATCATGTACTATAGTTATGTCTCACATAACATTGACGTCAATACTAAGAGTGTATTTTGTGTCCCTCCCGCTGAACAAGACTACATCAAATTGGGATTTTCCATTGCGGACTCCTACAACAACACACACCTTCTCATTTCTTATTTGTCAAGAAATTTAATTGTTTCTTCTATTTTATAATAAAGCCACATAATAACTTTTTGAATTCTAGATCAAAAAAAACTTACAACACTTGGTGAGAAGATTTAAAAGGAATTTACAATGTTTCATGTATGCAAGCTTCCTATTTCATTTTAAGGCTCCATCAATTTGTGCCTCCACTTCACATTCTCCGTTATCAAATTATGCTAAGAAATTTATTGCCTTCACCTCCTTCCACTCTTCTCTCCTATACCTGATCCCTTTTGGCATTCACATTGCACCGTGTCAATGTGATTTCTAATTGGTAAATATAAAATATAAATAACATATTTATTCGGTTGAATAATAAGTTTGTAAGAAGAGGAGATGGATCAGATACGGAAAATTAATACAATAGTTGAGTGAAATGAACAGATTTTAAAAATCGAGGAAATCACGAGTGAGGGTTAGATATTTCTTAGAAGCGTCAAATCGGAGGCTTGTATCAGTAATTACACCGATAGACGTTATAATGCGGGTCAAGGTCACCTGGAGAAGCCATTCAATGGTAATTATGCACTCTGAGGCTTGTATGAGTAATTATGCAGATAGACATTATACAGTGGGCCAAGGTCACATAGTGAAGCCGATCAACGGAGGAGGGCGACCATCAAACTGATCACAACCGCTCAACCCATCGTGCTACTCTTCACTGTGCATTTTTATTAATATTGGTCGGTAACATCTACAGAGCAAAATAGGGTTGCAGTCAATAAAGGTTTGCAGTTGTCCTTCCTGCGCAACTGTGCTGTAAGGAATGACATTGAAGTGATCCGTACTATTACTTTTACGCACATTGCAGTGGAAAACTGACACTCACGATTTCAGATCAAGCTCATAGAATCATAGTTCGAGTGTTAAGGGTCGTTGATGGTGAATCATAGGCGCAGTATGCAACCTCTCTTAAATTTTTGAGTCGTCTCTCCCTTGGATCGATGGTTGTGATTAGATTTCCAAAAATTTAGAGTACAGTGGACAAGTTCATGCATTTATATCTTCTAACAGTCGTTAATCTTGTATACCCTTGGCAACTATCTATTTGTTGGTTTACATGTTTCCTGAAAATATCAGTGTGAAGTAATTACATTCGATTTTAAATGAAAAACAACAATTTTAGCTCTCGAACATTAACACTAATTTGTATACTTCTTTCGTAGTTAATTGAATTTGCATGTCCATTGTATCGAATGTTTTCTTGAATTACAGATTTTCCTAAGCCTAAGTCTATTGATTCCTCCATAAATAAAACATTTGACCCAAAACATTAGGAATACATAATTAAATAATTTTTCCTTTAATTTTAGATGTCTCTACTAATTACACGAGTGACATTATAAGAAATACATGACCATTTTCTAATAAAAGGTTACACACCTAGAATACCTAAAGCTACATTATATAATAGGTAATAATACCAAAAATATTATATGAGCTTAAATATGTGTGTGTGTGTGTGTGTACACTACATATGTGTGCGTGTGCGTGCGTGCAAAAATATTATGATACATTTTTATGTGTATGCGTGAAATTTATGTTACTTTATAAAAATATCAATAAAAGGGCTAATTATTATTGACTTCAGATAAAATTTAATGTTAAATTCTATTAATAGCTAAAAATAATAAAAATATTTAAATTTAAACACCCCCTAACTATTGACGCCCTGCGATTACCTAATCTGCCTAGGCGTAATCCCCTAATTTAAATCACTAGATATATATTTAAATCCTTCGGGATCAACTCCATTTAATGGCATGTGTTGTTAGTGGATAGGTTAAGCTTTAAATCCAAATAGATATCTCTTGAGCAAGTAAGGTCACACCCAATTCTCTAGTGGAGAAATATGTATCAATTCATTGAGCTATCAAAGGTCTTATAAAACATAGAAACAAAAGGTAAGGTAGGGAACTAGATGGGCCTACTTTTAATTTCAAATGTTAATCTTCCATTTCATATCTAATGTAACAAATTTTATTAATATTCCCTTTTTTAGTTTTTTGTTTCACGCTTCTAACGTTATTAATGTGTTCTAACAAAAGTGGGAACATGCCTCAAGATATTTAGGGAAAAATTATTCACGTGACGTGGTGGCATGCCTAAAAATAGAGGATTGTACACCACATAAAGAGAGGATCATAGTAGATAAGAAAACTATACATATTTATATAGAGAGAGAAGGAAAGAACTTTCTATCTCCACTAAGAGAAAAAATTCACTATGCTAATGTAAGTTTATTAAAACCATGTTAATTTAGCCTTTTATTTCTCAATCTTGGATGTGTTGGTACCCAGATTTAACCTCCTTCAAAGGTTGAGCAGCATCATGGATTTGACAGGACACTCAGAGGTAGATAGATGATCATGTATGTCGTTTTGTAGCCAGGGAAGCAATCTATCTGACTTGTTGGCACTCAAATTTTGAAAGGATTGGGTAGCACCTTAAAAGCATGTGATCTATCCTCACTATTTTAGGTTGTGCCTTTCAACCAAGGTAAGAGAACCTATTTTGTAACCTCTGTTATTGAAGAACAATGATAAATCCTTCTTTTGCAATTTTATAAAAAGACCATGGGAAAATATGATCAACACACCAAATTTGACTCTCACGAGTTGTCACTTCTAGATCTTGGAGATACTTTCACAACAAGGAAAAGGTTACTAAATACATTTGAGACCCTGATTGCATCTACATGTTTTGGTAACAAAGATTATGCATTTGTGTGCACACATGACAAATAGGGGTAGTACAAGTAGGATTGGTTGTTGTTAAATGAATTTTTGGTGGGAGGTGGGGCAGGGTGAAACTAGATTCACCAAATCCTTGAGGAACCTTACAAAATGGAAAGTCAAACCAACGAGTAATGCTCTGAGAATAGCTAAAATGTCTCTTTAACCAAAATATGTGCTTCATGGAGGCCCAGATCAGCACTCTTTCACACAATCTTTGAGATTCTATCATGAAGGCTCGAGTCAGAAAACCCAACAAAGTAGCAGATTTGAGTCAAAACACGCCTAAGGTACACCCAAAGGCTTACAGACAATCTCTGTCAACATATGAAAGAAAAGTAATTTTAAATATTTTATTCCAATCCCAAATGAAAGCTCTTTTAAGAAATGAAATCGCTAGATGCCACTAAACTGTCACAAGGATTGAGGCCTATGTGATTGGATAAGATTTAATACAAGATTGCAACAAAAACAAGAATAACTACTTGTACATATTCAAAAATAAAACAAACACATTTTGCTCAAGACAACACAAAAATAACTCGAATTTGATTAAATCTATCAACAAGGGAAAGTTTCTAGAATAGTCTCAGAGCTTGTCAATGGTTGTACACTTGCAACCACCTTGACATGATAAGATTTTAATACAAAAGAGATATACAAGCTTCTTGAATGGTTTCTCAAAAGGATGGGCTCTATCAAGCTTTCTATTAGAAAAATCATTCCCGACCCCTCACACCCCAACCATTTACACGAAAATTTTGTACCATTTATAGCATTCACAACATAGCACCTTCTACCCAACAGACAAAAACATTTAATGCACCAAAGTGTTCCCATGATTTATATTGTGATTCTCATAATCAAATCTGCAAAAAGTCGCCAGTGTTCGAGGGGGTAGATCTCATTGAATATCTCCCGCATTAAACTCTTTCCTCTAGTAGATTACTCTTTCTCCAATTTTCCAACCACTTCCATGCCTAATCTGTCAAATTTGGCTCATTGTGTGCTTGGGAGAAGAAAAACGGAAAATTTGATCAGGCACAAAAGTCAGACCATTTTAATGGTGAAAGATTTCCTCTAGATCTTCCCACCAAACTCAAATATTAACATTAACTCCCTTCTTTGCTTGGCATGTAGAAAAGACCAAGAAATAATGGAGACTCGCACTTCCAGATGCGTTTCAAAAAAATGGGGGGAAAAATTAGATTCAAACTCTCAGCTGCTGTTGATTTTTACTTTGAATTTGGGCCGTCCTTGTGGAAGATTCAAACTTAAAAACAGCCCCGGGGGCTTCATTTGAATTTTACAACTTTTAGGAAAAAATGGAAAAAATTCCATTTTGCTCCGCATCTCGCCCTCGGAAACAAGCCTAACATGTGTCCAAATGTGGTTGGAGTGGAACATCGGCCAAATTTTGCCATTTTACTCTCATTTTGAAAAGGGAAAATTTTCCAAGCTTTCCCGTAACTCGCCCTTGGGAAATGAGCCGACACGTGTCCAAATGTGATTTGAGAGGCCCCACGCTTCCCTTTTTACTTTTGAATCTTTTCTCCCAAAAGGAAAATTTTCCAAATTTTCCCTGAGAGTCCGCACCTCCACCATTGACCGAGGGTAAAACATTGACTATTTCCCTCATCCAAGCCTGGGCCATTTAGAGATTTTAATCCTTACGAGATAAAAAGTCCATGTTGCCTCCGATGGTGCACCTCTTTGACTTTTCAAACTGCCAAATGTCACCATGGCACGCCTTGAGATGGTCCCAAATATTTGATACCTTGAACAAGCGCGGGCTCACCACGTGTCCTGCTCCTGTGAAGTTTGTCCGAATGCTTAAAGCTCAACGGAAGGTGCCATGTGTCATGCTCTGAGGCAGTCTCCTTTGGCCATTGAAAATTCTAAGCAAAATGCAAAGTGAGCGGAGGCCTCCACATGTCATCCTAGCACTTCTTTAAAATGAAACTCAAAGGCTGGTCCCGAACATGTGCGGTTCCTCCATGTGTCTCCATGATGCAACTTCAAGATGGTGCCCAAAGCAGAGACCCTGAATGAGCGCGAGCTTGCCACGTGTCCTATTTTTCCAAACTACTCCAACTGCATAAAAAATTGTCTAAGTCCTTGCAAAGCAACAGAAGCCTCTAAGTGTCCTCCCGGAGCTACTCCAAGGCCAAACCAAAAATTAGATCTTCAAACGAGTGTCGTTCCTCCACGTGGACAAATTTTAAGTTGAGGTGACTCATGGAAATTTTGAAGTACCCATTCGAGCCATGCGTCCAACCAAAAGGTGCCACATCCGCTGTAGATGCAAGGATGTAAATTTGATTGGGATAAACACCCGTCAAACCATAAATACGAGAAAAATGACCATTTGAGCACTGGGAATGAAATTTTCTTCAAGGATGGAGAAATTAGAAATGTTACAAGGCCCAAATATGTTTCTCAAAGATACATCCATTCATTTCTCTTCAAGTATTTAGGGCGAAAACGACAAGGAAAATGAATCCTGACCATGGAGAACAGAAAACATGGGGGAACCTAAGTTTTTGATGAATAGAGAATGGGAGACCTAAATTACGAGACCTTTTCGGAGAGGACAGAGAAACAAGGAGCAAACCATGGACCCATAAGTGATATATGACCCAAGGAAAGATTGAAAATGTCAACAAAGATTAGCCAGGCACAACTCAAGGAAGGATAAAGTGACAGAGGCCAAAAATCAATAGATTTTCAAAGGCAAATTGGGGTGAGACTATTTTGAGCACCAACATCACCTGTGACTCGGGGATGGGCACTCCCTGTGAGTGCCACAAGAACAATGGTAGACCATGTGTCAAAAATATCCATTGGGAAACAGAGTCATCTTGCAGAGTAGAGAAACAAAGACATCTAAAAAAAATAGAGAAACCAGCAAAAATAGGTCACCGAGGACCAGAACGAGCAAAAACACAAAAGAAAGGGAACAAACAACAAACTATACACTGTACACAAGATGTTGCCTTGATTCAAAGAAAACAATCAAGGAAAATCTTCAAGTGCCTGCCAACTTGGGTATGACCATGCCAAGAGGCTTTGATATGTTTTCATCAACTGAGAATATATCTCTTTTTCTCCTTTGTTCGAGGTTTGTAAACCATCCATTTTATCTGAAGCTCCTCCATTGTTTTTAAATAAAATTCTTTAACATTTTTCAAGGCTGAATCATAAACCAAATTCTTAGAAAAAAACATACTTAGGAGCTCATTGTCAACACTTTCATACCCCTTGAAATCTGCAAAACTCACATAGTTGTTAAGATCGATCTGCTTACTGACATCTCATAAGATGCATTGCACAGGTCTTCAATCAAGTAAAACATCTTCTTCTCTCCATATAATTTCACCAAGTTGCCATCAATGGGGATAGTGGCATAAGACATGTCCATTTGCACACTACCACCAACACTTGACATCCACTTTCTTGACAACAACATCCCCCACTTAGCGTAGGCGATCAGCAACAATCACCACATCAAGCTTTAAGTTCCTTCTAGGATAAGATGTAAGGTACATAACCAGATCTTTGACACAACCCGCCACAAGAACTTCTCTAGAGTCCATGGCATTGCATTTCCCGTATCTACTATCACTTTGACGTTTATCTCATTCATGACCTCAAGAGTCATGACATTACATGAAGCTCCATAATCAAACATACGATTATGTAACAGCGTGTCTTTGATAACTTGGGGTAGTGAAGAATGGATCCACATTCAACTGGGATTTAACCAAAGAAGTTCCTAAATAAACCTTTGGTGGTTCCCCCAGCTCTTCCAACACTTGTGGCTTTTCCAACACTGCAACAGTGAGGGGAGTCTCAACCTTGTTCACATCTTTGCCTTGCATGATCTCTTCCTCTTTGAATCCTAAATATTCAAAATCCCTCTTCTTGTGCTCAGGGATCCTAAGCAACTCAACAATTGGGATAAGAATTTTGATTTGACTCAAAACTTGGGCAATGTCATATGGAATAGATTTGGGTAAAGCAGCACTAGGAGAAAGATTGGAAGATTCATCGGATGGAATGAGATTATTTTCAGCTTTGGCATGGGGAGGGACATAGGTTTTAATTGGGAAACAAGCTCTCTACCGGATGCATTTTTTTGGGGTTTCTTTGGTAAGAAATGTAAATTTTGACTTGGCTTGCGGCCCCTTGGTAGTTTTACTTCTGGTATTGTGCTCCTTTTCTTGGGAAACTACAACATTCATTAATAGCTGCCTATCTTCTTACGAAGGAACTCCTCCATCATAGTATCTTTTCAATCATTAATGCCCTCAAGTATTCAAAATCATTCTTGGGAAATTCAAAAGCATGTACAATATCTACTTCTAAAGTATGAGAGAAAGGAAGAAGAAGTACCTAATGGATGAAATCCCCAAAAATAACAACAGTTCTAGCACCTATTAACTCGGTTGAAGTTACCTCCCTTGGGAAACTTGTAGCGATCTCCATCATGCATACATCATCATCATTGTCATCGCTTCTTCTTCTTCTTGTTGATCTTCCCCACAAGGAGCATGAGGCATGAAACATTTTTCACACCAATAAATGACATATGTCTCCTCCACAACAACAACTCTGGAAGCTAAAGGATTAGGTACCATTCTACTATCCATGGCACAGGGTGTCTATTTCCAAATCCAATAGGTCCTTGCCTCTGTCATCGATCTTTTGTGGTTTTTGAACCTATCTTGGACTTGCTACTTTTGTTGACCTTGTGAGCTCTACCCAACTCCCTTCTCAGCTCGGGATAGCTTGTAGGAAATCTCTTTGACAGCCCCTACCAAAGTCTTCACAACTCCCTCCAAATCAGTAGCCTTGCTTGTTTGAGGATTTTCTGGGTTAACCAGCTTTACACCCTCCCTCTTTGGAGGCTTTCCAATTGCGTTGATATTAATCTCTTTTTGCAAAGCCATGGTGAAGGCCTACCTCAAATTTGTAGGGTTTTGTCTCTTAAATAATATGCATCCTTTTTATCAAATGCATCAATATATTTGATCAAACATGACTCATCACAAGGTCTTATCCTAATAGGCAATCTCCTCAAGGTCTTATTAAACCTTGTGTTGAAATCATGTACTAACTCATTAGGATTATTTTGATGTTTTAAAATTGTCAAAAAAAAAAACCTAGGGTCAGATTCTATCACCATATTTCAATTTGAATGCATTTCTCATCTTAGTCCAAGAATCAATAGAGTTATCTGGAAATTCTTTGTACCATTCCCTAGCATCCTCTTCTAAGGTATGGATAAACAGCTTGATATATACATCTTCATGTTCAATCTCAAAATCTTTCATCATATTAATAAAAATATTTAGATGCTTGATCACCGATTAATAGCATTGTTTCCTAGATCTTTGGCATTCATTTCCTTACATCATGAGGCACTACATTTGGATATCCACCATTCCCAAAAATTTATAGGTCCAAAAGTATTTACAACAAAAGGGGCACAGGTGGGGGTAAGGCCATGTTCTTTTGGGAAGGTGACCCTAGATGGGTGACAAATTGATGAGGAGTATAATTTTCAAAATCGAGATCCCCAAAGGCCTTGTCTCTTGGAAATCTCTATCAATCTCGAAAAAGACAGTGCGAGTAGAAAACCTTTCAAAATCAAATGAAGGCCCCTCTCTGTTTGGAGTTCAATTCCACAAAAAGGCTACCCGATTCAAAGTCACTTGAATGGCGCCTTGATGATAGGCCGATCAATTTCATCAATGGAGATCCATCTCCTTGTCTCGCGATCTCCAATAGCTCTCCAAGCTTTTCTTCCTTCGATTTTGCTTTTGCTAGCTCTTGAAACAATGTCCTAGTAGGATCTGTTGATAATTTTTGCACTTGTGCAAAATGGGCAACTCGAAACTTCATCGTTATGATGAAATTCATGGGTGAAGTATACCTAAGCTAAGGAAGTTCGATCATTATTAGTTATTGCTCAAATAATTAATGATTAAGTGAAATCTACAACCATGTGTCTTTGTTACAAAAACGTAAAAAATCACATAGTCTAAAATTTCATGACACCTTCAGCAAAAGAACACAAGGGCCCCGAAGGATAGTTATGTTGTCTTGATGAAGACACCAAATTATAGAGTAGGTGAAGTGTTGAGTTTTGGGACAACAAACATAAGGGCATATTACAGAAATTAGATTTCATTACTGAATGTTACAAGTTCTCATCAATATTTCTTTCCTTCATGATTAAGACATTCAATTATATTACTAAGTTGTTTAGTTCATTATACAATCCATACAGAGAAGCTAGAATATAAAAGGGAATACACAACTCATTTTTAGAATTCAATGTTTTATTCACAAGGAAGGTCAAATGTTTCCCACACAATCCGTGGGATGTAACTGAAAAGTAAAGTACATCTACTAAAAATAAAGGTACACATGAATGAAAGAGAAAGCAAAGGAGTATGAGTGAACCCATCATTGCCTTGGGGTTTCTTTCTTTGATTGAAATAATCTCCATTTCCAATTTCTTTCTTCTTCATCTCCATTGTAGAAGCCACTGTACCTGAAAAGAAGAAAATTTAACTATCGATTCTGAGCTCAAGGATCAATTCATATTCCAACACTGTCCTACTTCATGCATATGAATCTTTTCAAACAGGAGATGTAATTTACTTGAATATCAGACTGCATACATGATTTATTCACTCAGAAGGAATGAAGAAAGAGAAGAGAAAAGAAGAAAACATGTATATAAGAGAGGCCAAAAAGCCTAAGTATTTTCTACCTACTTTCTTAAGTGTGTAGGTACAGGTTGCAGCCAAGAAGAAAGAACCATATACATGCTGAAAAAGAAGACCAATGTAATTGAAAATCATATATTTCCTACAAATGGAAGAGGATCACGGTCTTCTACGAAACAAAGTATATGCTTGCGAGAAAGGTACATTTTCTAGATTTCAGTAAAAAGAAAAGGAATTATGGGAAAATTTTGACGAGGGCTTTGCCATGAAAATCAAATTTCAAATTTTCCAAAGCACATAGAAAGTTGTATTTAAGCTCAAACACACGGTATTGAAGCATAAAAGGAATGTAGTAAAAGTAACATTACGATATCTAGATCAAGGCTTATGCACGATAATGATATCAAAATTAGGTAAAGAATTGCTTGTAAATTATTATAGGGATCAAAGAGTATAAGTGCGGTTTTAGGATACAAATTAGAATTTTAGAGGTGGTGAACAAAGAAATGTATAAGTGACCCATTTTAGTTAGTGGTGTTTGAAACCATTCAACCTTATCGGGCCCTTAATAATCAATGTTTAGTCAAAATATTGAAGAGATCACAACGAAGAAAGAAATTCAATCACATGAACCCTTCTACAGGGCAAGACATCGAAATAACCTAGGTCTCATCTATGGTGGTAATTTGACATCCATCTAAAGTTGATAGGTTACATATCAAGACATGCATTACTGAACTCGATGATAAATAAGTGTTGGCATAATAAATTCAAAAAATAAACAAATCCGGTTTGAGTGTGACCTTATCAACAAGATCCATTCACATGAATAAGTCAAGCTTCTATACTACAAAAAAACCACAAATATTGCAAAAATTCTGATGAAAAAAACCAATTGCATTCAAGCACTCATACCATGGGAAGTTTTTAATGTTCAAGTAATCTCATATTAAAAGGATTAAATCAAGTACTCTATAGATTTTTCAAAGAAATAAGTTGATCTGAACAATGAATCATAAACGAGAATAGATTCTCAAGAATACAAACTTAATGCCTAGGATTTCGAATGCAGTCAAGAGGCCGAAATAACCTATATTTAAAGAATAGCTGAGGTAAAGTGTACCAATTCGAGGAACAAAAGAGAAGTTACAATAAAAATAATGTTTTCCTCAAGCCACAATGAACCAAGTCAAAGAAAGAAGTAAAAACTTATTGGTTAAATCAAAGTGAAGAAAACCCTTGAGATATCATCGAGCTCAGAACTAAAAGGACCAAACTCGAAATGAGTTTCAACTCGAAATGGCTAGAGTCATCCAAGAGATCACACAAAGAAATGCAAAAGAAGATGGGTATCAGTTTTGAAGCCGAGGTCAAGATGAACCAAAATACTAGCGAAAACTCAAGGTTTGAAAAGCTTACCAACCTCATAAAGTGGTGATGCAAAGCCAAATATATAGAGCTCAAGATATGGTAAAGGAAAATGCACTGAGAGACCAATAAATATACCGGTGCTCAAGCCTTTTGACCACAAGATCTCACAAAGCAAAATCAGATCTCATGGACTTTGCCATAAAGATGAAACAGAATGGTAATGCGAGCTTTAAGATTAGCAATAGTGGCGGCCACCATAGAAATAAGATAGAAAATGAGCTTTGAGCTCTCACCACCATGTCAATGAATGATGAAGTGACATAGATAATAAAATGAGCAAGGCTATGCTCGAAGAAACAACCATGGCGGCCAATACAAAAATGAGCTCGAAAACACTAAACAATGGCGACATTATTACAGAAAACTCACTCATAAGAAGCACATAATGTAGAGAACCATTTTTTCAATGATTCGAGTACAAAATAATCAACAATGGCACTCCCATAAATGCTCAATGAGCTTCACAGATCAAACAATGGTTTCAAAAATTTTGCGAGGATTCGCGGAAGAACCAAAAATCCAAATGAAATGATTATTAAGGTCGAAGTTACCCTTTACCATGAAAACCCAAGGGGTGAGTTATGAAACTCAACCATAGTCAGATAATCAACGTCTGAAGATCAAGCCATGTAAAGATCAAGGGATGAGAATCGATCTCCAAATCCAAAGCAAACCATGGTTCAAGCTATTAAACCACATTCAATTTAGAAACCCTAATCATGCTTTTGAGATCAATGATCAAAAATCAATAAGTACAAAGATCAACAATCATAAATAGATCATCGAGATCAAGGCAAAAGTCGTTAAGTTGAAATAGCGGTCGATTGACCAATTGTCCAATTTGTCAAAATTTCAAAGTGTTGAAGTTTCCTCCATGCAGGCCCGAAAGTCCGCAGTGTACATGTGTCATAACAATTCAAAGGTGGAATAATGGAAAGGTGGGAGCCTCTTTAGTTTTAAAACATTAAAGGTGCAAAAGTTAAAATTCCAAAATTTCCCACATGCCCGACAATGATACGTGCCATCACCACAATAAAAGTGGAGGCCGGGGTTTTTTTAATTTGAAACTTTTGCAAAAAGGTTGAAAGTCCCAAAAAGTCCCGCAAGCCTGAGCCTCCACGGCTGAAACCCTAAACCGCAGGTTTAAAATCGATGGCCAAAGATGAAAACGATACACAGCAATGGCCCAGAATGATCAACAAATATCAAAGCCACCTCTGACAAAGTTACGAGGGTGAGTCATCGTGGGAAGGGGGGTCACCCACGTCACCAATCGAATTATCATTGCATTGACTTTAAAAGTCCAAAACTATAGTCATTTCTAAATAATGCAAAATGCCATCATACATGCTTATCACCGAAAAGGTAAATTTTGAAATATGCCAAGGCCAACAACTATGGTGGCAGCTATATACTATAGTACTCCTTACAAAGGTGGCAGACTATTTAGTATGTTCATGGTAAATAATCAAGATGACCGAGTATGGTAAAGTGAAGGTGGTCCCCACTTTAAGGAGTTAGAATTGATTTGTATGTGACCATTTTTGAAGGAGATGTCAACATCAGAAACAAGGGTGGTCCCCACAAAATGGATATTTGCATGAATTATTTTGCAAAATATTGCATTTAATGTAATTTATTTTTGCTCAATACACGAGTATTTTTCATGCCTTCAAAATAGGACAAAATAGAGAAGAAGAAGACAGAGTTGCATGTTCATGGAGAGAGACTTGTCTAGCAAAAATCTTATTTTTAGCAAATTATTCATCCTTCTCTTCTTAAAAAT
The DNA here is from genome assembly GCA_018340775.1 of Taxus wallichiana var. yunnanensis. Classification (NCBI taxonomy): domain Eukaryota; kingdom Viridiplantae; phylum Streptophyta; class Pinopsida; order Cupressales; family Taxaceae; genus Taxus; species Taxus wallichiana. The sequence goes on from CM031236.1 coordinate 550,263,760, forward strand.
AGAACCGTCAACTTCAGTTTGACTATATTGTATTTAAGGCTAATAATGCCTATTTTTAATTGCATGCTCTATTTTTATTCCTTTATCTTTTATTAAATAAAGGATAAAAATAGAATGCATGGGCGAGTACAAGCCTTAGGCTATTTTTAGGAAGAGGGTGAATTTTATTTTTGCTATATATTATGTGCCTTTCTGAAAGCACAAGAGGACTTCTGGAGGACTTTTGGATATAGGAGTATTGAAGGAATTTTTGCTAGTTTTCCCTCGAATGTGAATTATTATCTACCTTTCTAAATATTTTTAGTCTTGTGAATGCAAATTCCCTGATCAATCATCTTACCCTGCTGTAAATTCAATATTTTTTGCATAATTTTAATGTGCATGTTAACTTATCACTACTGTTGTGATATTTTTCCTTAAGTACAACCAAGTGTTTGTCCCTTAAATTCTGTAGAAATTTTTTGGCTCGTGCATCTAGAATATTTCACATATCAATTGTGCATTTACTTAGTCAAATCCCTCAGATAAATTTGGTATTTCACCTTAGGTTTATTTATTTTACAGTCATCTTTTACTCTTAAACTCCCATAAATCAGTTTAGGATACACCAATAAGGAACCGGCCTTGATACTGGAGACTCACCTCAAAATAGGTATACCCACAAACTTGAGGTGTTTCCATTGTATCTACGAAAGAGAGAGATCAATTGTGCAAGCTTAGAAAACCTACAGCCATCTCTCTATAGGGTGCACTTTCGAGAGATAATAGTTTTTGTCGGGCTGGTGGGACCACGAATCGATTTTGCATACAAGTTACAAATTCTACAACAAATGATCTCAATAGATTAATAGCAGTTACAAAGTCACTTTCGGGAGCAAGTTACAGCAATTTATTTTAAATATTTTAAGATATTTTGGTGACTCCACAGAGCTGATTTCAAACCAATATTGTAACATGTTCCATGCCTAAAGTGACTACAAGATCATCGGTAAGAGGAATTCCTTCTGAGTTTGTTTCTTTACCCTTGAATTCTGCTAGAAGGAGAAGAGTTGGTAATACTTTACCTTATAATAGACTTGGTTTTGATAACCCTCCTCCTAATATTCCTTCACCACATATCAATTTCTCTATTAACATCCCAGTTTTTCAAATGGCTATTCAACCACCAAGGAATTTTGTAACCTTTACTAATGGCAATCCATTAGTAATCCCAATTTACCATGACATTCCTAATGCTGCCATGAAAAGTTTGCCATCATTCATGGGTGAAAATCAAGTTACCCTGCTGAACATATCAAGGATGTTGCAGCCCTATGTGCAGTCCATAACATCACTCATGAAGACGTAGCTTTAAGACTTTTAGCTACATCTTTCAAAGGGTAGGCCTTGCAATGGTACAAAAACCTAGAAATTGGAAGCATAAGAACTTGGGATAACTTAGGTGAAAAATTGCTGAAACAGTTCTAGGATAATTCAGATCATTTGTCTCTCATTGAACAGTTGTCTACTATTAAAAGATCTCCCAATGAGTTTATGTCCATTTTCAATATCCATTTTTCTAGAACTTGGGAAAGAATTCCAGCAAGTGTCAAGCCTCAACTTGATCGTGCTTTCCTTTATTATCTTAGGGAATTAAACAGGTGATATCTCAATTATGATTCAATCGATGGGGGAGAGACACTTCTAGATGCTTGTGATATTGCTATCTGAGCTGAAAATAGTCTTATTAAAGCTAGGAAATTGGCACCAAGGCCTTCAATGCCATTTTTGGCAGATTTAGCACCTATTCCTCAGCCTATTACAATCATAGAACCTACTATTATAGCTCCATCATATGATGTATTTAAAGCTTCGAAAACTATGGGAAATAAATTGAATTCAATTGAGAATAGAATTGCATTCCCTAGCAGACCCTATCAGATCCTTATCAACAAAATCAACAAAATAGGTAGCCCTATCAACAAAATCAAAATTATAGGTAGCCTTACCAGCAAAGGCATTTTGACCCAAAGGCTCCTAGTTCCTATAATGCTTTAGTCCCAATTAATATGGGTACAGAAGAGTGGTGTCAACCTTGCAATCAACCTCATTAAGCTACAACTTTCCCAAATGTTTTTCTAAATCTGATTCTTGTTGCCTGATCTCAATCTGAAACATTGTTCATGCCTCAAATGGAGGATGGGCAGTAAGGAACTTATGTTCAGAAAGCACCTGAACAAAATTTAGTCAATTTTAATGAGGAGGATTTCATTGCAGTCACTACTAGGGCTCAAGGGAAAGCTGTTGAAAGTCAAAAATAATAAAATAGGCCTATCCTACCTACTATCACTGATAATACAACATCTACAATTCCAAAGTCAACCAACAACCCTGTTGTTCCTAAAAAAACAACAAGTGTTCCAATTGATAGAGGCCATCAAAGACAGCTACAGCCTAATCCAAGAAGACTATTTATACCTCAGATATCTAAGGTAGCTGAAGCAGAATCAATTTTTGCTAAGGCCTACTCTAAGACAGTTGAATCTGTCTCTAAAACAGTTTCTTCTTTTAACATTGTTGATGTAATGAAAAATCATAATGTTAATATCTCAATGTGGGATGCTCTAAGTATTCCAGGATAACAAGATTTACTTTCTCATGAACTAGCTAAGCTACAAATTTCTTCAAATATAGCAGAAAAGGAAGTTCAAAAGGCAGACATGGTCCTTGGAACGTTTGAACAAGACCGCATTAAAGAGGTTAAGTGGATGGTTCAGAAGGTTATGAATGCTCATGACATCAAGAAACCACCACCATTTTATTTATCATTGATTATTGGTGAACATCTAGTTCATAATTGCATGGTGGATAGTGGTGCAAGTAACACAGTTATGCCAAAAGCAATTACAGAAAAATTGGGTTTGTAGTATGAGCCTATAGAAAGGAGTGTCTTACAACTTGATGGAACTACAACTAATACGGTTGGTATAATCAAAAATTTAGAAGTGACATTACATGTTTGCCCAAATGTTTCTATTATGTAAGATGTTATTGTTGTGGATTTACCTCCATACTTTACCTTATGCTTATCTAGAGACTTCACAACAAAAATAGGAGGTTATCTCTCTTCAGATTGGTCCTTTTTATTTTTCACTACTCGTTATGGTACTAAAGTTACTATCAATTCAGAGCCATTGGCCGATTTCATATTGAGCCTCACTCTTCAAATGCAATGGCTAATTATTCAGCCCTAGATCAATCTAATTTTGATGAGGTAGCTCATGTTTTAGCATTAGATGGTGTTTCTAACATGTTTATGGATGAAAAGACAGTGGAAGAACATGCTCATGATCCTTTTAAGGAATTTGAAGAACACCTTTTTGTGTGTATTGTGTGATGAAGAAAATACACCACTTCCTTACTTCCAAAACAAAAGATTCGGCAAAAGGGATTTGGAAGCTTCATTTTGATGGATAGTAAAAGCACAATAAACTGTCCCACTTTTTGGTATGTTTTGTACCATTATAAACATGAATTTTCAGTTTCATTGATTTTCTAAAGGTAATAGCCATAAAACCGTACACATTCATGAAATTCCACAAACTAACGAAATGTTGTATTTAGAGTGTAGAATACATATAATTTTTTTTTAAAAACAAATTGCAAAAAAATGGTCTTTTTCTTAATTTTATTCATACGTTGTTTCTTATGTTATAAAAGAGGAATGACTGTCCTCGGGTGGTTTTTTTGAATGAAAATTTATTTTTTCACCATGAAATTTTAGATATATGTTCAAGATTTGAATTTTGAGGTGCTATCAAATTTTCATATTTTTTGGACTTATATTTTTTTTAATTAATTATTTAGTAAAAATATTTTCAAATAAATGGCGTACAAATGTTTATGCCAATAACTTTTAAGATTTATATCGAAATTGAATTTTTTTCACAGGTAAGAAGAAGACTTCAATAAATAGTAATTTTAATTTTTCAAAATTTTTTGATATTTTTTGCTATTTTTCAAATTGGGTTGATTGTATACGATCGATTGTCCTAAAATACCATATGTTAGAAAAATATAAAAAATAAATAGTAAAACATATTTTTAAAAATGAAAATTATATTTTTAGAAAGCTAATAAAATTCTGTATTTTGTGTTAAAATTTTGTAATTTTATTCATTCGTTAACCCCAATTTTACGTGGCACCTAAGTGGCACATTTTGTATAAAATTATCCTCCAATGGATTATCTCTCTTCAAATGTGCCACATAAGTCTTAATAGGTCCACATAGGTGCCACATAGGGGTTCGCGCGAAGGGGAGTTCGCGTGAAGGGGGTTCGCGTGAAGGGGTTATTGTGACCCTTCGCCCGAACCCCTAAACCCGAAATCCATTATTTGTACCATATAAATATCTATATATAACTCTTTGCTTTTGAAAATTATTTGAATTCGGGGGTTCGCAAGGGTGTTCGCGCGAACTAGTTTCTTCATCCTACATGATCCTTTCGGTAAGGAGGTTCACGCGAAAGGGTGTTCGCATGAACACCCTCGATTTGCGATCCCATTCCCTTCAACTCGTTTAGAAGATTCATTAACATGATTGGGACACAACATTGTGCTTTGACCAAGAAAAAGAAAGGACAGGGAGCAGGTCGATGCTCACTTCCCCAACGAATGAAAGGTATTTCTTAGCTTTGAGTCTCCAATTTTCATGTACTTACATGTAGTTGAATATGAAGCATTAATTCATGGCCTACTTTGGGCGAAAGAGAGATATCATCATCTACTGATTTTTGGTCTCGAGTTGGTTATTAATCAAGTAAAAAATTTCAATGTTTGTAAGAATCCATTAATGAAGTCTTACAAACATGATTTTCATACTTAATGGAAGATTTCGATGTTATTAATATTCGAATCTATTCCTAGAGCTGAAAACAAACATGCGGTGAGCAGACTTGCAGCAAATTGGGGCTAGTTTTGAAGTCTTTGGAAAGATTGAAAATAGAAAAGTCTAGCCTCATATAAAGTTAATTGTCAAGCCCTCGATGCACGATAATGATTCAAATTGGCAAATTTTTGAAAGTGATGATCAAATCTGCGAGGTTTTCCAACAAGAAGTTGATTTTTCTGCAGTTAATCGGGATAAATTACAACATTTATATGGTGACCCAGATTGTTCGATTGAAGACAAATAAACTACCTCGAGGTCTAGTCACATTGGAAGACATCTTTAAGACAGACGATCGCTTAAGAAAGGTCAAGACTAAAATGTCAACTCAAGTGATAATTATGAAGAGATCTCGGTTGATGAAGGGAAAAGCTATTTATTGGAAAGTATGTTCCTTAACTGAAAACTAGTCATTTATTAATCTTTGTAAGGAGTTTAAAGATGTTTTTGCTTGGAAATACCAAGATCTGAAAGGATTTGATCCCAGTTTAGCACAACATACAATTGAGTTGCAACCAAATTCCAAACCTATTAGATAGAAACAGAGGCTTGTAAATCCCAAAATAGAGCCTTTGATGAGGAAATAATTATCTAAGTTGATCGAATCGGGTATTATCTTTCTAGTTAAGCATTCAAGTTGGGTAGCCAATCTTGTTCCTGTTAGGAAGAAGAATGGAGAAATCAGATTATGTGTGGATTTTAGAGACCTCAACAAAGCTTCATTAAAAGATCATTACCCACTACCGAATATGGATCAGATTTTGAGAACAGTCTCAGGTTCAGATAGACTATCTCTTCTAGATGGTTACAGTGGATATAATCAGATTTTAGTCTAGGAAGAAGATAGATATAAAACAACCTTTACCACTAAGTGGGGTACCTATGCTTACAAAAGAATGCCTTTTGGTCTTTCAAATGTTGGTGCAACGTTTCAACATGCAATGGACATGGCTTTTCGCATCTTATTAAATAAATGCATCCTTGTTTATTTAGATGATGTTATTGTATTTTCAAAAGATTCTGAAGAACATCTAATGCATTTAAGACAAAAATTTAGTTGTGCAGGCAATTTGGAATATCTTTAAATCCACTTGAAGTCTATATTTTCAGTACATTAAGGCAAGCTACTTGGCCATATTGTTTCTAAGCAAGGTTTAGCAATTGATCCTTTCAGGATCAAAGCCATATCACAACTATCATTGCCCCATCATAAGAAGGCATTACGAGTTTTCTTGGAAAAATCAACTTTGTTAGAAGATTTGTTCCAGATTTTGCAGCATTGGTTAAACCACTCATAATTATGCTAAAGAAAGAGAAAACTTTCTCTTGGACCAGTGAAGGGAGAGAAGGATTTGAATCAATCAAAGCAGCTATCTCTCAAGCTCCTACTCTTGCAAATCCAAATTTTGATAAATATTTTACAATGTATGCACTCACAGGAGAGCTGAAACAATCTCAACTATATTGACTCAAGTCAATGATGAAAATATTGAGCAGCCTATTGCTTTCTTTGGACGGATTTTGCATGATTACAAAACAAGGTACACATTTCTTGAAAAATAAGTACTTTTAGTAGTCAGAGGACTAAAGAATTTCAAGTATATGCTTTCGAACAATAAAATCCATTTTCTTGTTTCTCATCCAAGTGTGAAAGCATTCTTACTAAATAAGGAATTGAATGAGGAAAGAGTAAACTGGATAACAAAGGTCATGGAGTATGATGTTGATATTCGGGTTGCTAAGATGGTTCGAGGAAAGGTCTATGTGAACATCTAATTTCTGATATGGAAAAACAACAAGTTACAGAACCAGATGATTCAAAATAGCATGCTGAAATTATGTATCAACAATCAGAAATCATGGTTCAACCAGAAAATCAACAACCTGAGCTCACTCAAGAGTTTCAGGAATCAAGATGGATGACTGATTTGGTTAATTATCTACATCATGGGACCTATCCAGAAGGAATGGACAAAAATAAATGAAGATATTTCAGGTTACAAGTTGTACCTTATATCTTCATTGATGGTGTGTTGTTCAAAAGAGATATAAATGGGATTTTTCTGTGATGTGTTGACTATGATAAAATTTAGAAAATATTGTCAAAATTCCACAAAGGACCTACAGGAGGTCACTTCTCAGCATGTACCACAGCCTTAAAAATTATGAAAGTTGGTTACTATTGGCCTAGCATATTCAAGGAATGTTTTGAATGGATTAGAAAGTGTAAAAAATGTTCTTTCTTTGTCGGTAAAGAACGTCTAGCTTCACTACCTTTACAGACCTATTTCAGTTGATCAACCTTTTATGCAGTGGGGTCTTGACTTTATTGGCATGATAAACCCACCATCATCACAAGGACACAAGTGGATCTTAACTACTACATATTACTTTACACGATGGACTGAAGCAATAGCCTTGAAGGATGCTAATGAAGCTTCATACTATCCTTTTATGAAGGTATAGTTTGCAGATTTGGTGTTCCAAAGAACTATCATATTAGATAATTCTTTAGTTTTTCTTGGTGCTAAAATAACAGATTGGGTTGTCAAACACGGAATTTATTTGAGTACTTCATCTAATTATTACCCACAAGGTAATGGCTTAGCTGATAGTACTAATAAGAATCATTAAGGATCATCAAAAGAAAACTCAAGGATAATCAAAGAGCTTGGCATCTGATGTTGAATTCAGCACTTTGGGCTGACAGAGTGACTCCTAAAAGATCAATTGGCAATTCACCATACAAACTTGTGTACGGAAAAGAAGCGAGAATTCCTATTTCAGTTGAGTTACCTGCATTAGATTTGCTGCATCAAATGGAGCTACTTGAGAATGAACCATTACAGGTTCATTATGCAGAGTTAATGGAATTACAAGAACTAAGAGATCAAGCTCATTTGAATATGGAAAAGAATTAGAAATAAATGAAGAAGACTTTTGATAAGAAAGCTAAATTTAGAGTCTTCAATGAAGAGATATTGTCTTAAAGTGGGATGTTGATCGTGTAAAACTAGGAAGACACTCAAAGTTTGATACAATATAGAGTGGTCCTTACATGATTTTAGCTTGCAAGGAACATAATACTTTTTTTCCATCTTTGGAAGGAACTTCCCATTCTTATGATACTGTTATTAAAAATATTATAGTTATTGTTAGAGTAGGATTTCCATTTCAATAAGTGTAGTTCATGCACATTGCATTGTTTTTCTATTTAATAAGTGCATTCATGCACGTGATCTAGTTTACCAGATCCTTTCCAAATTTTGTTTTGTTTTGGAAGGGTTGGACCTTTCGAAAAAAGGCGATTTTGGTTATATGCTTTGGACTCCATGCCCAATGGACAAGAGCAAGGCACTAGTCTTTAAGCTAGCAGGCAGAAGCTTTCCTACAGATCACCAGAAATGTTGACAATTTTTGCACTTGTGTAAAAATGGGCAACTCAAAACTTCATCGTTATAATGAAATTCATGGGTGAAGTATACCTAAGCTAAGGAAGTTCTGATGATTATTAGTTAATGCTGAATTAATTAATGATTAAGTGAAATTTGTAACCATGTGTGTTGTTACAAAATGTAACAAATCACATACTCTGTAATTTCATGACACCTTCAGCAAAAGAACACAAGCGCCCCGAAGGACATCTATGTTGTCTTGATGAAGACACCGAATTATAGAGTAGGTGAAGTTTTGAGAGTTGGGACAACAAACATAAGTGCAGATTATAGAAATCAAATTTCATTACTGAATGTTACAAGTTCTCATCAATATTTCTTTCCTTCATAATTAAGACATTCAATTATGTTACTGAGTTGTTTAGTTCATTATATAATACATATAGAGAAGTGAGAATGTAGAAGGGAATACACAACTCATTTTCAAAATTCAATGTTTTATTCACAAAGAGGTCAAATGTTTCCCACACAAACCATGGGATGTAACTGAAAATTAAAGTACAACTACTAAAAAGAAAGGTAAACATGCATGAAAGAGAAAGCAAATGAGTATGAGTGAACCCATCATTGCCTTGGGTTTCTTTCTTTGATTGAAATAATCTCCATTTCTAGCTTGTTCTTCATCTCCATTATATAATTCACTATACCTAAAAAGAAGAAAAGTTAACTGTCAGTTAAGAGCTTAGGGATCAATTCATATTGCTACACTATCCTACTTCATGTATATGAATCTTTTCAAACAAGAGATGTAATTTACTTGAATATCAGACTACATACATGATTTATTCACTCAGAAGGAATGAAGAAAGAGAAGAGAAAAGAAGAAAAATGTGGACATAAGAGAGGCCAAAAATCCTAAGTATTTTCTAACTATTTTCTTAAGTGTGCAGGTATAGGTTATAGCTAAGAAGAAAGAATCATATATATGCTAAAAAAGAAGACCAATGTAACTGAAACTCAGATATTTCCCACAAATGCAAGAGGATCACAGTACTATAGAACAAAGTATATGCTTGCAAACAAGGTACATTTTCTAGATTTCAGTCAAAGAAAAGGAATTCTAGGAAAATTTTGACAAGGCTTCGCCATGAAAATCAACATTTCAAATTTTCTAGCATACATAGAAAGTTATATTTAAGCTCAAGCACAATATTGAAGCATAAAAGGAATGTAGTAAAAGTAACAAATTATAGTATCTAGATCAAGGCTTATGCCTGAAAATGATATCAAAACTAGGTAAAGAATTGCTTGAAAATTATTACAGGGATCAAAGAGTATAAGTGCAGTTTCAGGATACAAATTAGCATTTTAGAGGTGAATTGAAGAAAGAAATGTATAAGTAACCCATTTTAGTTAGTGGTGTTTCAACACCATTCAACCTTATGAGGCCCAAAATAATCAATGTTCAGTCAAAATATTGAAGAGATCACAATGAAGAAATAAATTCAATCACATGAACCCTTCTATAAGCAGGACAATGAAACAACCCATGTCTCATCTATGGTGGTAATTCAACATCCATCTAAAGTTGATAGGTTACATATCAAGACATGCATTGCAACTCGATGATAAATAAGTGTTGGTGGAATACATTCAAGAAATAAACAAATTTAGTTTGAGTGTGACCTTATCGTGAGACCCATTCACATGAACAAAGTCAAGCTTGTATAGTACAGAAAACCACCAATATTGCAAAAGTTACAGTATGAAAAAAACCAATTGCATTCAAGCACTCATCCCATGGGAAGTTTTTAATGTTCAAGTAATCTCATATTGAAAAGGATTAAATCAAGTAGTCTACAGATTTTTCAAAGAAATAAGTTGATCCCGAACAATGAATCATAAACAAAATAGATTCTCTAGAATACAAAATTAATGCCGGGATTTGAAAGTCAAGACCAAAATAACCCATTTAAAGAATAGTTGAGGTAGAGTGTACCAATTTGAGGAACAAAAGAGAAGTTACTGATAAACATAATGTTTTCCTCAAGCTGCGATGAACCAAGTCAGAGAAAGAAGTAAAAACTTACTGGTTAAATCGAAGTGGAGAAAACCCTTGAGATATCATCGAGCTCAAAACTAAAAGGACCAAACCCAAAATGAGTTTCAACTCAAAATGGCCAGAGTCATCCAATAGATCACATGAAGAAATGCAAAAGAAGATGTGTATCAATTTTGAAGCCGAGGTCACAATGAACCAAAATACTAGTGAAAACTCAAGGATCAAAAATCTTACCAACCTCATTAAGTGGTGATGCAAAGCCAAATATACAGAGCTCAAGAGATGGTAAAGAAAAATGAGCAGAGACCAAGAAATATACCGGTGCTCAAGCCTTTTGACCACAAGATCTCATAAAGCAAAATCAGATCTCATGGACTTCGCCACAAAGACCAAATAGAATGGGGCCGAGCTTCAAGATTAGCAGCAATGGTGGCGGCCACCTTCGAAATAAGATAAAAAATGAGCTTTGAGCTCTCACCACCATGTCAACAACCGATGAAGTGACACGAGACAAATAAAATGAGAAATGCCGAGCTTGAAGAAACAACCATGGCAGCCAATACAAAGCAATGAGCTCGACAACACTAAACAATGGCGGCTTTATTACGAAAAAAATCACTCAAAATGCTCGTGAGCTTCAAAGATCAAGCAATGGTTTCAAAAATTTCCGAGGGCTTCGCGGAAGAACCAAAAATCCAAATGAAATGATTATTAAGGTTGAAGTTACCCTTTACCATGCAAACCCAAGGGGTGAGTTTATGAAACTCAACCATAGTCAAATAATCAACGTCTGAAGATCAAGCCGTGCAAAGATCAAGGGCTGAGAATCGATCTCCAAGTCCAAATCAAACCATGGTTCGAGCTATTAAACCACATTCAATGCACAATCAGAAACCCTAATCATGCTTTTTAGATCAACGATCAAAAATCAATGACTACAGAGATCAACGCTCATAAATCGATCATCAATATTGAGGCAAATGTCGTCATGTTGAAATGGCGATTAATTGACCAATTGTCCAATTTGTCAAAATTTCAAAGTGTCAAAGTTTCCTCCACAAGCCCAAAAGTCCGAAGTGTACATGTGTCATAACAATGCAAAGGCGGAACAATAGAAAGGTAAGAGCCTCTTTAGTCTTAAAACATTAAAGGTGCAAAAGTTAAATTTCAAAATTTCCTGACAAACCCAGAGCTCGATAATGATACGTGCCATCACTACAATAAAAGTGGAGGTCGAGGTATTTTTTTTTGGTTTGAAACTTTTGCAAAAACGTTGAAAGTCCCCAAAATTCCCGCAAGCTCGACCCTCCACGGTGAAACCCTAAACTATAAGTTAAAATTGACGATGTCAAGATGAAAAGGATACAAATCAATGGCCCAGAATGATCAACAAATATCAAAGCCATTGACAAAGTTACTAAGGGGTGAGTCACCGTGGGAAGGGAGGCCAACCCACATCACCAATCAAATTATCATTGCATTGACTTTCAAATCCGAAACTATAGTCATTTCCAAATAATGCAAAATGCCATCATACATGCTTATCACCAAAAGGTAAATTTTGAAATATGAAACTATGGTATGGCAAAAAATATTATAGTACTTATTCTGAAAGGTAGTAGACTATTTAGTATGTTCATGGTAAATAATCAAAGGTGGCCGAGTATGGTAAAGTGAAGGTGGTCCCCACTTCAAGGAGTTAGAATTGATTTGCAGAGTGTCACTCATGTGACCATTTTTGAAGGAGATGTCAACATCAGAGACAAGGGTGGTCCCCACCAAATGGATATTTGGATGAATTATTTTGCAAAGTATTGCATTTAATGTAATTTATTTTTTCTCAATACACAAGAGTATTTTTGCATGCCTTCACAACAGGACATAATAGAGAAGAAGACAGAGTTGCATGTTCATGGAGAGAGACTTGCCTAGCAAGCAATCTTATTTTTAGCAAATTATTCATCCTTCTCTTCTTAAAAATAGAAACAGTCAACTTTAGTTTGACTATATTGTATTTAAGGCTAATAATGCCTATTTGTAATTGTATGCTCTATTTTTATTCCTTTATCTATTATTAAATAAAGGATAAAAATAGAATGCATGGGAGAGTACAAGCCTTAGGCTATTTTTAGGAAGAGGGTGAATTTTATTTTTGCTATATATTGTGTGCCTTTGCAAAGCAAAAGAGGAATTCTAGAGGAATTTTGAATATAGGAATACTGAATTAATTTTTGCAGTTTTGCTCTCGAATGTGAATTATTTTCTACCTTTCCGATTATTTGTAGTCTTGTGTATGTTTCTATTAGTCTTGTGAATGCAAATTCCCTTATCAATCATCTTACCCTGCTACAAATTCAGTATTTTCTACATAATTTTAATGTGCATGTTAACTTATCGGTGTTGTTATTATATTTTTCCCTCGGTAACCAAGTGTTTTTCCCTTAAATTATGTAGAAAACTATTGGCTCGTGCATCCAAAATCTTTCACATATCAATTGTGCATATACTTAGTCAAAGCCCTCACATAAATTTGGTGTATCACCTCAATTTTATTTATTTTACAGTCATCTTTTACTCTCAAACTCCCAGAAATCAGTTTAGGATACACCAATAAGGAACCGGCCTTGATACCGGAGACTCACCTCAAAATAGGTATACCCACAGACCTGAGGTGTTTCCATTGTATCTACGAAAGAGAGAGATCAATTGTGCAAGCTTAGAAAACTTGCAGCCATCTCTCTACAAGGTGCACTTTCGAGAGATAACAAGATCCTTAGCAAAGAAAGATTCCAACTTTGCAAATATTAGTAAAAATCTGACCTTGACAGAGTTTTAAGACATAGGTACTCATTAAGAATTAGATCAATAGGGATTCACCACTAAGGATTTCCACCTTAGTTGTGCAGATGCACTAAATATGATCTGTCAAAGGTTTGTCAATGCTAGAAACTGAAATGGAAAGATTCTGACTTTTCTTTACCTAGATGTATCAAACGAAAGCTAGTGCATTAGGTGTGGAAACTAAAAGAATTGCACACGACTTGGATCATACAAGAAGTGTTTTACCGGGCTTGAATGTGAAGTGTAATCCACTAGTTCCCGACAACGGTGCCACAAGCGTGTAGACGGACCAAATAGATATGGACTGTGGTAGTGAATCAACAAATAGTCTCGATGCAAATTAGTTCCCGAGTAGTTCAAAACAATCCTGACAATGACACCGAAGCATGTGGATGGGAAAAATGGATGAAAATGGACTAAAAATCAATAACTCAATGAAACTCTAGATAAACAAGTCCTGCCAACATCACCACTAGTGTTGGTACCCAAATTTAACCTCCTTCAAAGGCCGAGTAGCATCATGGATTTGACAGGACACTCAGAGGTAGATAGATAATCATGTATGTTGTTTTGTAGCTGGGGAAGCAATCTATCTGACTTGTTAGCACTCAAGTTTTGAAAGGAGTGGGTAGCACCTTAAAAGGATGTGATCTATCCTCACTATTTTAGGTTTTCCTTTCAACCAAGGTAAGAGAATCTATTTTGTAACCTTTGTTTATTGAAGAACAATGATAAATCCTTCTTTTGCAATTTTATAGAAAAGACCTTGGGAAAATATAATCAACACACCAGATCTGACTCTCACGAGTTGTAACTTCTAGATCATGGAGATACTTTCACAACAAGGCAAAGGTTACTAAATACATTTAAGACCCTGATTGCATCTTCATGTTTTGGTAATAGAGATTATGCATTTGTGTGCACACAGGATAAATAGGGGTAGTACAGGTAGGATTGGTTTTGTTAAATGAATTTTTTGTGGGAGGTGGGGCAGGGTGAAACTAGATTCACCATATCCTTGAGGAACCTTACAAAATGGAAAGTCAAACCAACAAAATCCCACAGAATAGCTAAAATGTCTCTTTAACCAGAATATGTGATTCAATGGAGACCCAGATCAGCACTCTTTCACACAGTCTTTAAGATTCTATCATGAAGGCTCGAGTTAGAAAACCCAACAAAGCATCAAGATTTGAGTCAAATCACACCTAAGGTACACCTAAAGGCTTACAGATAATCTCTGTAAACAGATGAAAGAAAAGTGATTTTAAATAGTTTATTCCAATCCCAAATGAAAACTCTTTTGAGAAATGAAATTATAGATGCCACTAAAATGTCACAAGGATTGAATCTGTGTGATTGAATCAGATTTAATACAATATTGCAACGAAACAAGAAGAACTACTTGTATATATTTAAAACCAAAACAAACACATTTTTCTCAAGACAACACGAAATAACTTGAATTTGATTAAATCTATCAAATAGGAAAGTTTCTAGAATAGTCTTAGAGTTTTTCAATGGTTTGTACATTTACAACCACCTTGACTTGATCAAATTTTAATACAAAAGAGATATACAATCTTCTTGAATGGTTTCTCAAAAGGATGGGCTCTATCAAGCTTTCTATTAGAAAAATTAGTCCCAACCCATCACACTCCAAACATTTACATGAAAAATTTGTGCCATTTATAGCATTCACAATAGAGCCCCTTCTCCCCAAAAGATAAAAAATGTTTAATGTACTAGTACTCCCCATGATTTAGATTGTGATTCTAAGAATCGAATATCTCCCACATTCAACTCTTTCCTCTAGTAGATTACTCTTTCTTCAATTTTCTAACCACTTCGCCCCTAATCACAAATCTGGATCCTTGCGCACTTGGGAGAAGAAAAACAAAATATCCGATCGGGGACGAAAGTCAAACCATTTTAATGGTGAAATATGTCCTCCGATCTTCCCACCAAACTCGAGATATTAACATTAACTCCCTTCTCTACTTGGAGTGTAGAAAAGACCAAGAAATCATGGAGGCTCACACTTTCAGACATGTTTCAGAAAAATGGGGGAAAAATCAAATTCGACTATCACCGCCATTGATTTTTACTTTGAATTTGAGCCGTCCAAGTGGAAGATTCAAATTTAAAAACAAACCCGGGGCTTCCTTTGATTTTTTAAATTTTTTTGGAAAAAATGGAAAAAAATTCCATTTTCCACTACTGACTCCGCCCTCGGGAAATGATCCTGACACATGTCTAAATGTGGTTCGAGCAGAACCACAGCCAAATTCTCCCATTTTACTCTCTTTTTGGAAAATGGAAAATTTTCCAAGTTTTCCCTGTAGCTCCACCCTCGGGAAATGATCCTGACAAGTGTCCAAATGTGATTCGAGCGGCCTCACACTTCCCTTTTTACTTTTGACTCTTTTCTCCCAAAAGAATTTTTTTCCAAATTTTTCCCGAGAGTCTGCACCTCCACCATTGACTAGGGTAAAATATTGACTATTTCCCTCATCAGGCTTGCGGGCCATTTTGAGATTTTAACTCTTACGAGGAAAAAATCCAAGTTACCTCCCGCCTCTTTGACTTTTCAAACTACCATGTGTCACCATGACGCACCTTGAGATGGTCCCAAAAGTTGATACCTTTAACGAGCACGAGCTCGCCATGTGTTCTGCTCCGTGCAGTTTGTCTTAATGCTTGAAGCTCAACGGAAGGTGCCATGTGTCATGCTTCAAGGTAGTCTCCTTTGGCCATTGAAAAGTCTAAGAAAAATGCAAAGTGAGTGGAGACCTCCATGTGTCATTCTGGCACTTCTTTAAAATGAAACTCAAAGGTGGTCCCCTAACATGCGCGGTTCCTCCACGTGTCTCCATGGTGCAATTTCAAGATGGTGCCCAAAGCGGAGACCCTAAATGAGCACGAGCTCGCCACGTGTCATGTTCCACTAAACTACGCTGCAATCGCACAAAATTTTTCTAAGTCTTGGCAAAGCGTGGGAAGCCTCCACATGTCCTCCCGGCACTACTCCAAGGCCAAACCAAAAATTAGATCTTAAAACGAGCGTCATTCCTCCATGTGGAAAAATTTTAAGTTGACGTGATTCATGGAAATTTTGAAGTACCCAATCTAGCTGCATCCAACCAAAAGGTGCCACATTCCCTTAAGATACAAGGAAGCAAATTTGACTGGGAGAAACACCCGTCAAACTGTAAAATACAGAAAAATGACCATTTAAGCCTAGGAATGATATTTTCTTGAAGGATAGAGAAATTAGAAATGTTACAAGGCCCAAATATGTTTCTCAAAGATACATCCATTCGTTTCTCTTCAAGTATTTAGGGTAGAAATGATAAGGAAAACAAATCATGACCGTGGAGAATAGAAAACATGGGGAACCCGAGTTTTTGATGAACAGAGAATGAGAGACCCAAATTACTGACCTTTTCCAGGGGAACAGAGAAACAAGGAGCGAGACCATGGAGCCATAAGTGATCTATGACCCAGAACATATTGAAAATGGAAACAAAGATTAGCCGAGCACAACACGGGAAGGAGAAATTGACAGAGGCTGAAATCGATAGATTTTCAAAGGCAAATTGGGCAAGACTATTTTGAGCACCAACAAGATGTACGTTAACGATGGTTATAAGAGGATTATTTGTTGTTTTATGAGGTTACTAAGATATGTAATAGTTATTTTGGTTATTTTGGATATTTCAAAATTGTTGTACTAGGATTTGTTTGTTTTTGTTTTTAATTATTAATTTGTTATTTTGTTGTTTTTATTCATTTTATATAGAGGTATTGTTATTAATTGTACTCATAACATTTCCTTAAACTCTAATACTATTATTTATAAAATTATGTACAAAATCTATACTTAGAGATTGATTAGTTTATCACAGAATTTTGGACATTGTTATTAAGGGAAGGTAGATATCAAAAAAATCTGAATTATCTTTTCTACCACGTATATCATTCTTTTTGGTTTTTTCGACTGTTCCATGTATACACTCGCACCATTGTAAATATCCAAAGATTACATTAGATATTTTGATCTAAAACATACTTTACTAAGATTTAAAGGCCCCTTGATTATTTTTAATCTAATTTTTAAAGACTTTTGAAAATATTTTAGGTCACATGTGTTTATTACAACATTTGATCATTTATAAGATCACATACCTAGAACTTTTGTCTTGTGCATTTACATTAATTCATAAAAATGGGTCAAAACACATTGAGCCGAAGTGATCAATTGTTCTCGCACCCATGAGAATTAAACTTTCATCAATAATAATAATTTGGTATAAGGAGGAGCGTGAATAGATTAGAAATGAACCTAGTTGGAAGAATTTTTCTTGTATCCCTTCCATCAAGAATCGAAAATATAAACTAGAGTTGGAAGAAGGAGTAAATCATAAAGTTCATCAAAATAGCACCAAAGGGATTATTTCCTTCCTTTTCCTATGCGTTTTCATTTGATGGCCTCTGTAAAACTGTTAAAAATCTATTAAATTTGAACAATCGATATTTTTCCTGAGTGGGTTTGTAGTCAACATCCCCAGTGTCTGACATCATCTCCCTAAGGATTCATTCAAGTTTCCTCCTAAATTTAATTGTGACACATCTACTATAAATCATGTATTGGGTTTTAGAAATTTTCATATTGATTAAATGTAAAACATGAGATGTGGCATGTCGATTGACTCCTTTCACTTGGAATGATCTTGAATATGAATGATTTATGTTTTTAGATCTAATTCAATCCATAGGTGGAGGGAATAAGAAGACACATTTCTTTAAAAAAAATTACTAACTCACTAATCCAACTATTTTATTGATTCAGTTTGTCATGATTACAGAAAACTCAATCATCCGCATAGAGATTTTAATCTAATATTTAAAAAAATTCAAAAAATTATTTCCATTATTCATAAACCACAAGAGTCTACCCTTGTAGGAATTTATGTCAACTGTTTAGGCACCATCATTTCCTCTTTCATAAGAACTACTAAGAACACTTGGCTTCATCCTATACAAAGCAACCACGTTGGAAAGTTTTTGGATTTCCCATGAAGTAAATGTTGTACCATTATGATATATTCTTCCTAATAATTCTTAGCCCCGACCAGATCTGAGTATTCTCATGGTTCCTCATTTAGATAAGAGTTTGAATTGTAGTCCTCTTATTTAGAAAACACTTTCACTTAGTGAATGTAAAGGAATTATTTTATTTTTATTCTCACTCTGACGCTAATATTGTAGATGAAATATAGGGACCATTTGACAATGGGGAAAGATATAATGAAGAGGAAATAACACCATGCATTGATTTTTCTCATCAAGAGGATGTTTCCAATGGGTATAAGCGGCACAAATTATGTCTTATAGAAATATTAATTAATATGGGCCACTCGCATGCATTGGTTTATGATTTTGATTGTAATCATTCAAAAATAATCTAGAGGAGAATCTTGAATATGAGATGTCTAAATCAGAGGAAGGAAATGAAGAATATTTTTATGTTGTACTTTCCCAAGTATTGAATAGTCCATCTAATGAAATAATATTGTCCATTCACCAAGAACCTCATAAAGAAGATAATAAATGGGATGAAGAAGTAAACTAGAAAGGAGACATCTAGTTGGATTTATTCCAACTCATTACAACTTGTTACCTATAACTTTATCCAGTGCACAAGTACATTATTTGCAACAAATTACAAGGTTTACATTAAAGATGTGGAATAAGTTGAATAAATTCTCAAAAATAAAAAAATGTTTGTGTAACAAAAGACCTAGCTCATTTAGAGTTGATAACATTTGAATTCATAGCCATTGAGACTTATGAAATTAGTTATTAGTTTTGGAATATTGTCTAGAAAAATGCAAGAAAATGTGGAGTATACTTAATAAGTGGATATCCAAGATAAAGGGTGGGTAGTTTTAAATTCAAAGAACACATACTAAACTCATATTATTTTTTCAATGAAATATAATTTTACATAGTAAAAATATTCTCGTGTTATAACGTGAGCATGTTATAATGTGAGTGCATTATGGCTTGGAATTATAACCCATGATATGATCTTGCTATGGATCGGACATGTTATAACATAATCGATCCATAATGTGAGTGTTTTATGTTGAAAATTCCTCTCAAATGTATTCTCATCCAGCTTATGTTCCCCCATTTCCATGTACATGTCAAATTAACAACTTCAACCACTTATAATAATATCATTAGTAGTTACCTTCTAACTATGGAATGTAACCTACTTAAGAATATATCTCAACCTAATTATGTTAACCATCTATTACAACATGTAATAACAATATGAGTAGTTATCACAAGTCATCACACCACAAAAACTAACATGTGAACACTAATAATATATTTCTAACATGTACAACCACAAATTCCTATTGAAATATAGGAAAAAATCACACAAAAAGAACTGGTACACAACCAAAAACTTATTTATGTTAATAATTAAAGGAGGGATTTAAGTAGCCATTTATAAGATAACTAACTAGCCTACAATCCACAAATTCATACTTATCCCTTTGTTGTGAAATCCAAAAAGGTATATTTAATTAGAATATCACGTCCCTAATTAATATGAGATAACCTACAATTAATCCTCAAGGATCTATCGACTACTAACTAAGTGTTAAGTGTGAAATCGATTGTGGATGGTTTACAAATAAACCATAGGGTATTCAATACCTCGTGAATCTCTACCAATACCTCCAAATGAAAAATCCTATAGGCAAGAATGTGAGAACCAAATACGGTAGTATGCTTCTAAAAGGATCCAATAAAGTGAGGAGGAGATATTTTGGGATACACAAAATGTGTAACTATAATAGGAACACAAAAATAAGTAAAATATGTAGTTACAAAGAACAACAAGCTTAGAAGAAAAATAAAAAATAGAAACATCGGAGTAAGAGCATGATCGAATCTTGATAAATATAACTTAGTGGGTATGGGAGAAATATCTATAAATAAACTAAGAGCATAGGTCTAAAGTTCCACAATATGCAGGTGATGATACAAACTATCAATTTTTGTAGTAATGAGTGAATGAGAATGTTCTTATTGTGCAGGAATGAGTGAAGAAGAGAATTTTCAATGCTTAGTTTTTATTCTCTTCCACAAATTTTAACATTTCCTCTTGATAACAAACTTCAGAGAAAAACATCTCTTTCAAAGATCGAAGCAAAGATGTCAATGATAGAAATAATGATAGATGTAAGAATAAAATTTAAAAACAACACAACACCATGAAAATGCAGGATGTCAACATTTTTCAAAAATACATCTACGATTAAGTGCTCGAGACTCAATAAGGATGTGGGGTTTATCTGAAAATGCATTCATAACTATGTGGAGAAAGAAAGTATCAATCAAGAAAAAATACTTTTTCCTTATGAGGGGGTCGATAACTAGGTAGACCATACCTTACCCTCTAATATTCAATACCAAGTACAAAATGCACCCTCAATGCACTAAAAATAGGATGGGGAGGGGTTTGGGGATAGAATCCCCCAATGAGGAGAAGGGGAAACATGCCTCATGGGGTCCAGGAGAAGCAACCATAATGTTCTTCATACTACGATATAGGTTGGGGTTAAGGGTTAGCACTACCAATGCCAAACATAATTTACCCATTAAATGACCGTTGAAATGGTAAAAACTCCCTTTTAAATGAAAATTTTACTTTTAAACAAAAAAATCCCCTCTTTAAACAAAAAATTAGCTCTTCTTATAGTAATTTACTTCCTTAAAAATTCCCCTCATACAATTTCATAGCTCCTATACACAATAAAAACTCTCCTTTTAAAAATATTCTTGTCCTTAAAAACTCCAAGCTTCTTTGAAATTTTCTTAATAAACTTCGCCCTTAAAATTTACCTTCAAAACAATATATTTTTATGTCTTCGAACTAATAGGTAGGATATCTCACCGAGTTCACCAAATATCTAGGTCGATAAAGATATGTGAGCACGAGAGGTGGGAGAGTTGGGAGGAAAGATTTATGAACTTAGAAGAGAGCTAGAATATGTCAAAATTAATGGTGTCTGTAATCTCAAGCCACACATTGGTATTCAAAAATGGTTCCCTCTCTCTCAAACTTCCCATTGATAGGCATTTATTTTTCTTTTTGGCGGTTTGAATTTTGAACTATCCACGAAAACCATGAGACAAAGGATAAGGTTAAATTTGTGGGACAAAGGAGTGTTTTGGAGCTACAACATAAAGGTGATGAAAATCCATGCAACATTGTGAGGATCGACGGATGACGATAAAACACGTTTAGACCTTTCGAACCTCCTCATGGATATATTTTGAGTAGATGTGAAGTTTGTGGAATAAGCCACATCTTATATTTTGTCGAGTCTTGTTTAAGTCATAGCAGTTTGTAGTCATAATCGACCGAACAATGCAGAGACATGTGGCTACACCTTTATGGAGCCAACAATTTTTTTTAATTATATCTTAGAATTGTGATGTGAAGCCGCAACCAATAGATGACAAGGACGAATCTAGACCGACTAACAATTATGAAGAGCATAGATCTTTCCCATTGGTTTGAGCTTCACGTTGTGACAGGGGTATATAAGAGAAGACCGATAGTCGCAACATACATGGAGATATCCCATTGGTATTTACTTCACATCATAGAATAGGGGATCTATAAATCATTTCCTTATAACATTTGGATATGGATTTGGGTGGGTAAACGTCTTTTAGAATACGTGCGGAGCTATATATATATGGCTTTGACTAATATAACTAAATAAAAGGAAATAGATATATGTAGCAACATAATATAAAGAGAATACGAAGGGAATATACAAAGTAACAACTCGAGGTCTTATATAGAAGAGGAAAACATGTGCAAAGTAACACACGAGAAAGTGAAGAAAGACTAAATATTTAGAGAAAATATAAAGCAATAGCTCAAAAAAATATTGTAAAAAAAGCAAAAGGATATATGGATCCGTAGCTTTGAGTTTGTAAGAATATTTCAAAATATAATAATATGATATATATTACATGTGTTTTCTATTATTGTTGTGTTCTTTCCCTTATTGTTGCAGTAGCTTCATACTAAATTTTTCCAACATATTGGTAATAAAGCTAGAGGTTATTGAGCTATTGAGTTTTAATAAATAACAATAGTAACTCATGGTGACAACCCCAAATATTTGATAGGGATAACTATGATTATGGTGTATTAAGATGAACACATTGTTCTCTTCTCAAGAACTATGGGAATTATTTGACTGATGATATGTAGAGGTAGGACAACGGGATGCTTTCAATGCACTCAAACTAGATCAAAAGAATTATTTGAAGGAAAATATAAGAAAGGATGAAAAGGACAAAAACTATATTCAAATTGATGTTAATGATTCATTTTTCGCAATGATAGTAGCGATTATAAACTCCAAGCAAGCGTGGGATACCTTGTAGAATTATTATCAAGGAAGTGACAAGGTGAAGGTATTCAAACTATAGATGTTGAGAAGATAATTTGAGACCCTTCTCATGAAGAGGATTTTGTAATGCTTAAGATTATTCGAGATACCTCTCTTACAATATACACTTATACTTGGCGTGTCCGAGAGCGATGAAATGATTTTCTTGTCTCAAGTCATACTCCTTGTAGTATTAAATCCCTAAGTGTTACATAAGTGTTATAGGAATAAGTTTTTTCAAAAATGATGTTATACAAGACCACAATAACCACGAAAATGTAGTTGGTAAAAAATAAAGGGTAAATAAGATTAATCTATGGAATGCCCACTATGAAAATGGTACACCTTTGAGCGATGTCAAAACCAACTAAAATGTCAAATGTAATCATAAAATGAATGTAATAAAATAGAGGTCCATGACTAATACAACAACCTAATAAATCGAAAAGAAAATAAAATATGATGCATGATAACATGCTTTGTTTGCATAAATATGAATCAAACAACGATGCTAATGAAATAATAAAATGTAACCTTGAGAATGGGATACTTGCAACTGTAGCCAAGGTATTGTGAGATAAGGAGATTGCACTCTGGTTGGACTTATAAAATTTAGTAGAACCCTTGGCGTAGTTAGGAATATATTAAATCTAGGATCACTTAGGAAGTAGAATTTATGGTCGAAACATGAAATTAACTCGTTCAAGCACTATTGAGTGGACCCTTAAGATGATGAAATAGAAGTAGTTTTAAATGTGAAATTCATCACTTAGATTCAAGGGAAAATATCTATAAGGGGAATGCAGGTGTGATGTACCCTTCCATGCACAATATGATTGTAAAAATATGAATTCCTAATAGGAGAAACGAATTGTGAATCAAGAATGATATAACTTAATTAGTTAACCTACATAGTTGGTTGTAATAACTTGAAGATTAAAATAATGTATTGTTAGCATTAAAAATGCTATGAAATGAACTCGGGATAGGTCTTCTATTGATCTAGTAACCTTCTTTTTCTTCTTGTGAATTTTCCTCCTTGTAACGAGATTATTTTTCCAAACCAAGTAAACACGACTCTTTCAAACAAATCCTTAAGTCAAATATTAGAAGGTGCATGTGTGTATATACGTTCCTAATCATAATCAAGCTATATAAAGTTATTTCCATAAGAGAAACGAGAAAATTCTAAAGGAACCACTATAGGTGAAATGTTAAACAAAAACATGCAGCCTAGTTGTAAAGGAACGAAGGGTCCCATGTTATGAGTTCTTCAGACAATTATAGTCAACTAAACAATTTTTGAGAAACAAACCTTTAACATAAGAATTGAATATTAGGAGACTCATAATTGTTTAAAATGAATTTATTTAACAAATGAGCTATGGATAACTAATGGAATTAGAGAAAGGAATCAACCGAGCATTCTCCGTTAAAGACTAATGCTCTACAAAATAAAGTAATTGAAGTTTGAACAATAGGAAATTTTAAACCTTATGTATTTAATTTTGTTGAAAACTATAAGGTCATACAATGCAAACCTAAATGTAATGAATATGTAAACCATGAAAGGGCCATGTCATGGACTAAGCCTATCATATTTCTCTTCTTGTAATAGGTTCATTGTCCGGTTTACGTCATTTGAGTAAGACATTGATTTTTACCCTATGTTATCCTATTGTATGAGTGGGTTCATGTTTACGTAAGTGTCCTACGTGATTTTGAGTTTCTTTATTTGGATCCCTTGTGGTGTTGTGTAGCGTGTAATTAAAGTCTAAAAGAATAATTTATTCCAATAATTTTACTGTTAATCCTCTAGTTTAGAATTATGTACAATAATATTTAGTTTATTTCATAAAATGGTCAAGGTTGCACATCTAGAACTAACGCCATTAGGCCCCATTAAAAACATTACCCATACTTTTATTTTAAAACATTCCCACCAAAATCCCTATCACTTAAGTGATGTAGGGTTCATCCTACACCATTGGATCTAATCTATCTGAGCCATTAGATCTAGGTTAGGCTAATGAAACCCTATAAATCCTTATGGGATCTCTTATATTCATTTCTTAAATCTCTCATTTTCTATTGTTTGATTTGTAGGTTAAGGAAGGAGGAGAAGGAGATGAAGCCATGGAGGCCATTAGAGAGGGTTGGAAGCTCTTCTTTTGTTAAAATTTTGTGTTTAAGACAAGGATCTACCCATTTCCTTTGTGGGTATTGATCTCTCTTCTTTATTTGTTTTTACACAGTATTTTTCTTGTAGGTTAAATGCATATACAATGAGTATATACCCATTTGGGTAAAAACAAGAAACCCTACCTATTTATTTTGTGTAAATACATATATTTATATACATACACATAAATACATATATTTATATACATATATACATACATATGTATATATATATATATATACACTCACTCAAGAATTTGGATTAAATTAAAATAAATTTTATATATATTAATTATTTTAATTTAATCCAAAATTCTTGAGTGAGTGTATATATACTCGTGTGTGTGTGTGTGTGTGTGTGTGTGTGTGTGTGTGTGTGTGTGTGTGTGTGTGTGTGTGTGTGTGTGTGTGTGTGTGTTTGTGTACATGTATGTGTGTATGTATATTATAATAAATCCGCATTAAGAAAAAATGTTGGATGTAATAGTATAACAGTAATTTGAAAAAATGAAATGGTCGCGGTTTAATACATAGAGGTTTTGAAATATTAAAAGAGTTTATAACGGTGGGAATAATAATGTTGGGGAATAATAGTATAATAATATTATAAATTTTCAAAGTAAGAAAAGTACATTATTAATATATATCAATCATATAATAATAATAATATACATTTATTTATTAATTAAGTTTCCCATTAAAATTATGGGATTGCAAATAGAGTGGGGAAAATAAACATTGCAATTGTAAAATTGAATGGGTAAAAATTTACATACACCTAGGCAATTATAGTAGTGCACAAATTTGAGCATTTATCAAATTTAAACAATTTATCACTTTCAAATTCATTTACATAACTATTATAAGGGTATAATTAGTTGTGATTTATTCATTTACTTAGGACAATTTCTATTGCACAAAGGGGAAGTTGAATTGTAAAATTAATTATGTCTATTCCTTCTTGCACATCATTTCAATAGAAGAGGTAAAGCACACTTGAATGACATGTATTCCTTTCCCCATTTAAACAAAAGTGTCATATACAAGAGGGTCAACAATCCCTTTTTCACCCAATAACACTGATATTTTAAAATCAATTTGCAATACAATGTCTAAGCAAAAATTTAAACTTGAAATAACTTTATTTCAATTACAATAACACTTCAAAGTATTTTCAACTATAATAATAATAATTTTGATAAATGGGATTCATAAGAGAATTCCTTTAAAATGCAAATGCTAGAAGCCTTCCACTCTAAGTGGAAACAACATGGAATCAAATTTACAACATAGAGGTTCTTCCAAAGGTTCAAATAGATAAGTCTTCATTCAATGTCATCTCCCAACTTCATAGTTCCAATTTGCACTCCTTTAACTCATTAGAGCTTGGATCACCATGCAAAGAAAAGGGTATAGGTGATACTCTCCGCCCAACCTATATTCCAATAAGAGGAGAATCCATCCCCTTATTGGCCCCCGAGCCCCAACCAAAGAACAATGTGGGGTATTATGAAACATATGACAACTTTTACAAGAGGCTTCCACAACAAGCATTCCACAAAATAACACAATCAAACAGCCCATTAAAACAATATTACAACTTCCCAACAAGCAAAAAGAATTGAAAACAACAAGCCAACAAGGAGCAATGGAATATGGGCACCACCTCCTTTTGTCTCCCAAGTGATGTAGGAGTTCCACCCAAAGCCACCATGTGCACAACTCAAAAAAATCAACTCCTTTGTTGAAGTTACCTCCTAAGCTAGAGGTAGGACTTTGGAGAAACCCCTAAAACCCTCTTAGACGATACCGACACTAAAGATAGAGGAAGATCTACTTCACAAGGTGTTAAAGGAGGAGGAAAATCTTACTCAACTTGGCCTTATTTGTAGGTTTAACAAATTTTGGCCTAAACTCTCTCAACTACATGACTGGATCACACAAATATGGAGAGAAAAAATACAAGGTAAGATTGAGCTTTATCCTTGTGCCAAAGCATATTTCATTGTTGTCTTTGAAACCCCTGAGGATAGGGATTTGATTTTCAAACAATATTGGGTTTGGGGTGAACACAAGCTCATGTTCAAGCCATGGTATCTATCTTTTGATCCTTTAAAAGATTCCTTTGATACCTACCCTATTTGGGTTCATTTTCCAGGACTCCCACTTCAACTCTAGAATAGATCGTGTTTGCTTGCCATAGGTGATGCTCTAGGATCATGTGTAAAAGTTGATGATAAGACCTTTGTTCAGGTACATACTACTTATGCTTGAATCCTCATAGATCTTGATACCTCTCAAGATCTACTAGCAGAAATCAATCTGTAAATTAGAGATAGAATCTGGGTACAGAGATTGGACTACGAAGGTCTTGCTTTTAGATGTCGACGTTGCTTTCAAATTGGTCATATTTCAGAGGATTGTGAACATTCCAAACACAAGGGAAAACTTACATGGTGGAAGGATTCTCTACCTGAACATCTAACAATCAATCCCCATATTGACCCGGTTGTGGAACTCCCGCAAGTGAGAATAGTTTTGAGAAGAAACCTCAAGCTTCCTCTCCTCGCGATGTTGATTCAGCGATAGATTCGACACTCCTTGATGCGGGCCACATCCCTATTAAAGCAATTGAAGTTGTTCTTCCAGTCTGAGTGGAACAAGGGAATGAGGAATGGAAGGTAGTGGATAGGAAAAAGAAGGGATACTCTCAATCTACACCCCTCATTGTCTCGGACAAGGCATGAGTCTTGTCCTATTATGTGTTATCATTGCTACATCTAGGCTATTGGCTTATTGTTTGTGCTACTCTGAGCAGCTACTTCTTAGCTTTGTAAGTTTGTTGGTTTTTGGTTGTGTTCTTGGCAGATTTTTCTCTGTTGTTGGGCTTTGTTGTTATATCTTGATTTTGATCTCTTTTTGAAATACTTGAATTTGTCAAATCTAGCATCTGAGCATTGTTGTACAAGGGTATAGTCCCTTTCAAAAACTATTTTACTTTAATTAAAAACACTTACAAGTATGGAAAATATATCCATATTATCCTTTTCACTTCCCATAGGTGGAACTAAAACTCACACTCCCTCCACAATGCATGCCTCACATCTCCCTTTTCCCTCCCTAATGGTCCCATAAATCCATCTCCAACACCCAACTTAAGGAAAGCTACCCAACCACAATCAAACAAAATCACAACACCCATGCATAATGCAACAAGCACAATTTCTACATCAAATACTTTAATACAAAAATGACAACAAGAAGAGATCCTACCTTTCCATCAAGATTCCAATTTCATTTCTCAACAAGCTTTGCATCCTTCACACCAAGCTCAATCCAATATGCAACTCCAAGAGGAAAAACCCAAGTTTGCAAACCAGGACCATTTGTCAAAAATGCAAGACTAAGAAAAATGAGGAAACTAACCCAAAATCCATCAAATTCATCCAATAAATATAAAATGGATGTGAGGATGATGAGGTTGCTCCATGTAGGATGCCACTTCATCATCCCTCCATTCCAACACATAAGTCAAAACCAAAATCCAAAGCAATTAAATGCACTTATCAGACTTATCACATGCTCGCATGACACTATAACTTGCACACCATGCTTATCAAGGACAAACTTAAATGGGGTAAGTAACAAGTGTAATTATTGACCCTTTTTACACTTAAAAATGCATCAAAATGGTCAAAATAAGTCCTATACTTCATAAGTAGGGTTGGTAGGAAAGTTTGATATGTGAGGGTCAATGCAAGTCTTTAAAAGTGGACAACAAGGAAAAATTCTAATTTTGGAAGGATGGTGGAGTACACACAACCAAAATTCATTTAATTAAATTCACATCATGTACCAAAACAAGGATTATCTACCCAATTTATTGCCCACATGTCATATCTTCCCTCTTAATTTAAATTTAAGATAAACTAGTTAATTAAGATACATTAGCAAGTGTTAATAAAGCAACAATATTTCCCAAATAATTAAACACATGCACAAAAAATTCAAACAATTAAAAAAAAAAAAGAACACATAACACCCATGGCCACGCAGATGAGGTTACCCCCACCTCCTATGGGAACCTTCTAACAAAGTATGCAACAACATAACATAACATTATACACAAGTTATCAAATTTGGCCATGTCACACAACACCCGACATCCTTCCGTGGTTGGTCCCTTATCCCCTTTCGATGTATATGATATAATGTCCCTGCAAACACAAAAAAAATACCCTTCTGGCCTCAAGGTTATATCAATATGTCATGGGAATCAATGCATATAAAACATCATCATACAATCCTCAACATACATCAAACAATACAACACACACATATATTTATCAATTAACATCGTCATATAACGTAACTAAATCATTATCATCAATTTTATGAATTTATATCAATTATTTGAAATCACTTAACATTTTAATTCTACTCTAGTAAATAATTTACAATCATCAATAATCCAATTCACATTCTACAATAATCATGAAATTCTCTATATCTACTATAACTCCCAACTACTAGATACACTCAAGAACATATTACCGATCCCTAATACCATCATATTGTTAGCAATTCACAAAATCAATTAGACCACATGGTTAGTCCAACACTCTGAATATACTCAATACGTCAAGAATCCAAATGTCAGTATACAACAAGGTAACCATTCTAGATTATCATCATATCCTTAATGTCCATCAAGGTCCACAATGCATCCATACAGTCCAAAGTAACAATTAGACACAATAGCAATCATGATGTCTCTCGTATCTTAACAACATGCTAACTAAGATATAACAATTAGGTCCATGTCTCTAATCAACCGAAGTTAAAATCCTAGTATAATTAGTGTCGAAGAGGAGTGGGCATTACAAACGGTTACTAGGATGCCTTCCTACAAGAGTGACAAAATTACTCGCTACATGAGTGGTTGTCACGGTCATTGCCTTTTAGTTAAAAATGAAATATATCCAATTTTAAATAGAAATTTTAAAAATGCATTCCTAAAACACTCATTTATACAATTAAATTTGAATATTTATATTTCATTTTTAAAATTATGATTTAAATAAACTAATAATTCAATTAATTGTTAAAACAACACTAATAAGGAATAAAAAAATAATTTAATATAAAAATATTAATATTAATGGATTCATAATCTATGTTTGACATTAAACATTATTTTAGTTATGTTCAAATTTTATAATCAATTATTGTAGATGAATTGAGACACCAAAACAAGCATTACATAATATTGTAACTTCTAATTCTGTAAGAGGGATTGGAATCTATTTAATAAGTAATACCTTGAATATAAAGATCTCTTAACTTTAAACCACTTTGCATGTATCATTGTGGAGGGAAGTTGGCATATTATTTATACATGTTTCAAAATATTTTAAAAGCCTTAAAAATGAGAATGCATCAAATACACTTCCAACCTTTGTGTCTCGGGTTACATTACTACGTGTTATTGACCATTTTTGTAAAACTAAAGCATTTATTTCATTTCTTAACTTTTGTTTTGAAAGGAAAGCAATACTCAACTTATTTGTTTACACATGTATACATATCTAATAATAAAATTCTCCATCACTACACAATTATTATAACTCTCTTTATTTACCACATCTAACTATTTTTCATAAATCAATCATATTAACAATGCATAGAATTATTAAAGTTTTCTTACAAAGTGATTATGACCCAATGCATTGTAATTGCAAAATAGTTATGTGAAATAAAAATTAGTAAAAAATATTTGCCAAAAGACAATCGCATTATAAGAAACTCCTATTAAAATAATTTTAAAATGAGTCATAGCTAAAATTCTTATACTGATAATTCCATTTCACATAACTATCAGGTAGACATAACCCTTCTTAACCCTTCTTAAGAAAAAGATTACATCAAATAGTATTAAATGAGTAAATATACATATAAATCAGTTTCTCCTTTCAACTAAATTACTATGATGAGGATTAACTCTATGCAAATCCCCTAAGAATAGACTTTTAGAAATTGGTCTTGTAGTGCCCACTTCCCTTCGACCTCATTTTGTTTTGTTGTTTTCAAGACTGATTACTTCACTATGGATTTATTATGGCTTCTTGACTTAGCATGTTAGTACATATCACAGACATTGGACTGTTATTGTTTTGATCTTTATATGATGCATATGGTTTACTGGTGGACATTTGATGACGGTATTTGTATACTTTTGACAGGGTTATTTATCTTAATTATGACATGTGATATGTTTAATCATTTTGAGTAGAACTTGATAATTGGACTAATGTGATGATCATTTTGACATAAATGAAATATGGAATAGAAATGTGCTAGAAAGTGTTAGTGATATCGTACTTGCATAGATGATAGTAAATCATGTGTCGTTTATTTTAGATTATATTGTATATTTGGCATGAATGTTTTAATGCGGCCAACAGGCCGAAGGAGGTATTCTCTGTTCTGCAGGTATATTATATTCACAACAATATTGGGGAGTGGAGACCAACCACATCGGAATTCGAGAAGAATCTAGCTAAGGTCACCATGGCAACAAGTAATTGTGTGTGTGTTAGAATTATCTGGTAAAGGGAAAATTGTGACCTAGGGATCATGTGTTGTTTTGTTTTAATTTTTCCCTTTTATTATGTTAGTATGTGTTGCTCTTAGTAAGTGAAATTTTACTTGTGTTATTATTCATATTCTTTGGATTGGAGTTACCCCTTTGTTAGCCATGGGTTGTAGTGGGTTAATTAAGTTAATTTGAAATTGTCCTAAACTAATTAAAAGATGTGACCTAAGAGAGTTCATTTATTAGGATTTGATTTACTTGGGATTTTGTGTGGATTGATGTGTGTTTGAGTTTGAGTGTAGCACACTCTACCCCACATGGGAAACTCGAATTTGTCCTTAGAGGCCAAATTTCAAAGCTTGTGGGACAAGTCAACTTGTCCCACACCTCTTAAAACCCCATGCCAACCCTACCTATGGGTTGGAAGGCCAAATTTAGGGTCTTTTAGGTGTTTTGGGGGGATAAAAGGGTAAAAATATTAATTGCACTTTCTTTCAAAATTTAATTTTTTCCTTTGGGGAAGTAGGCTTAGTTGGAGTGTGTAAGGTGCTTGCCTTTCTTTCAACCACTTATTAATGGTTCTTTGGGATTTGATGTTGATCAAATGATGTGGAATGGAGGGAAAGGGAGGTGGCATCCTACTTGGAGCCACATCATCCCTCCCTCTCTTTTCTCTATTTATTTGATCCTCTTGTTTGTTTTGGGGGTTGGAAGTTTCATTTTTAGTCTTGTGTATTTTGGAGAGGAGAGGAATTGGAAGGAGTTTGTGGATTCTTGGAGCTTGTTGATACTTGTGGGAATTTTGTGGGAGCTTGTGGATGCTTGCTTGATCTTTGGAGGGAGTTGATACTTCATACTTGGAGCAAGCTCTACCATGGAAAGGCAAGAGCTTCACTTTTGTTTGCATTATGTTTCCTTTTTGTTATGTGAATGTATATTTATGTTGTGTTGTATGTTGTTGTTTGAAATGCTTGTTGGGAATGGGTAGAATGCCTAAGTTGGGAGTGAGAGGAGACTATGGGGAGTTTAATTGAGGGAGGCATAAGAGATCATGTTCTTGAGGAGGGATTTTGGGTTAGGTGCCCACCTTGTAAGAGAAATGCTTGCATTTTCTTCTTGTTTTACTTTGAGGGAGCCATAAGAGTTGAGGGAGGCATAAGAGTGAAAGGAGGGATAAGGGGTACTTGAGGGAGGCATAAGAGTTGTTAGGGGTATTTTGTTTTGCATTGGAGGTTTTTAGGTGGCACCCATTCCCATTGGGAGGCATAAGTGGCCTCCCCATATGTCTTACTCTTATGGATTTCTTGATAAGCCTTGTGACTTGTTGTTGTGATTGTTTTCTCTCTTGTGTTGTTGATCTTGTCTTTGAAGGATTATGGAATGCATGTGAAATGTTATGTTTAGTTATGTGGAAGCTTGTAGTTGCCATGAGTTGGATTTCCTCCCATTGTGATGTGGTTGGGGCTCGGGGCTAATGGAGAGGATGGCTTCTCTTCTCCATTGGGTATTTTGGTTGGGAGGAGAGTGTTGCCTCTCCCCTTATCTTGTTGTGAATCAAGCGAACTTTGGAGGAACCACCTTGTTGATAGTTGGAGCATTGGAACCTTGTTAATGACAATGTGAAATCACCATGTATTTTACCCACCTTGAGTGGAGGAAAAATGTAATATTGCTTTGTATTTTAGTTTCCAATATTGTAAATTTGTTTCCACATAAAGTAGAAAGTGTTGTAACAAGATGTTGAAAGGAAGACAATCTATTTATTCTCCTTCTTACTTGGCTTGGAACCCCTTATGAATGAGTTGATCTTGTTGAAATGCTAGTAGTTCTTGCTTTAAAACTTAATGGAAAGATTGTTGAAAACCCTCTTGGGGAATGTTGGGAAATTTAATTTAAAAGAATATATACTTTAAATTCCATTTTGTTGTTTACAAGGAGATGTATTGAAAAGTGAGAATATTAGTGTATATTCTCTTCTTGTAGTGTGGATGGATAGAATTAAGTTTTATTTAATTTCCATTGTGCCAATAAAGTAAATTATGTCCTAGATCTACTATGTTTATCTTCATATAAGAATCCATTGTAAAACTTTTAGCAATCGTAAAAGGAAATGAAATCAACCCTTCTTGAATTCCCATACAAGGCTTATTAAATTGTGTAGAAGGAGATCTTAATGCAAAAATACTAAGCTTAATGAGTTAATTACCCATATTTCCTCAATGTTTAATAAGGAAACTAATATTTTCAATACAATTCATATCTAGGTAATATTACAACTAATGTGTTTACTATTTTTAAGTTCTAATTATAACAATATACCTTTAATATTTATTTGTTTCAACAAAGTATGTTATCAAAACTACAGCCAAGAAATAATACTAATAGGACCTACGTATCCTAAGCTAAAAGACCTCCTAAGACCTGGCACGCCAATGCATCGACGTACCAACAAGCTTTACGAGCTCACTTTGTGCAAAACCGCTTGTGCTTAATGAATATTTTGCTTTGAAACTGACCCACCTCTTCTCCGAGATGATTCGCACTAATTTGCAAAGCAAATTTGCTTCATGTATATTCGAAAAGAGACAGATCCACCTCTATGGGATTTTCTTCCACGGGCTGCACCGTAAAATAAGTAGGGTCTCGATGAGAAACAGATTGTAAATAATTTCCCTCTTTTGCACGGCTATTGGAATTTACTGCGTAGTAGTCTTGAGTAGTATCGGAGATTGGAACCACCAAGCGAAATGCTATTCTGGTGTGAAAGGAATTTTCCATTTTAATCTTCTGTCCTCCTCGTGACACTCTCTGTCCCTTGATCGACTTTGATAAAAATATCTCGAAGGAGGATCCTGGATTTTGAGGATGCATTTGATCTCGAATGCAGGATAACAACATTGTTGGTCGAGTGAGTGTCTAGCGCCAATCAATGCAAAAGGCTTTGTTTGGTCGCTGTGTTCGGCTCTTTTTGCCAGCCACTGACTATGTGGCAGGCCAAGGCCATGAATCCCCGCCCCCCTTCTCGCCTATAGCTTCGTATTCGACCTCCATTCCTGCTCACGCGGCCGGGCCGATTAAAACAAGTCATCACACCTATTCCACTGTCTATGGCCTCATCTACAACCATCACGTCGAATTTACATGGCCAGGATAGAATCACAGCAGGCCGATTGTGAAAATCTTATGATTTGCAAAGATCTAAAGTGGAATAAATAAAGTTAAGTGGCGCCCGAGTTTAGTGTAGCTTACATGTCAAAAAAAAAGGAGTTAATTCATTTCGGCAGGTGGCTGGAGCCACCCACCCCCAACCGTGACTTTCCAACCTATCTCTTTTTTTGTTCTCCACGTAGTGGCTTGGGCCACACGCTACGCCTTTCACTTACCGAGGCCGAGTTATTAAGGCCCGAGTTGGATAAGACCACGTAGTGGTGATTTCATTATATAGAAGGCCACGTGGATGTGGTTGTTGAGTTTGTCGAGTTGAGATTAAAGTGGGCAGTGCGTGCAATATAATGCCCGTGCTATATGGGTGGTGGCTATGTTGCAATGTCAAGTAAAATAACTCACCGAGTTGTGTGGAGTAGCTTGGTCTCCAATAAAGCTCACCAAGTTTATTTGAACAACTCGCTAGGAGTGGATTGACCTTTATATAACTTTGATTGGTGGTACACATATAAACTAAACTCATCGAGCCATGTGAAAACAACTCGAAGTATAGTTTCGTTTATTTACAAAGTGGAATATGATTAAGTTAAAATATTGTCTTTTGGTTTATAAACACATAAACTTGGTGGTATATGTATATATATCTCATTTTGAGATTTTAAATATATATATATATATATATATTTATAGTATTTATGCAACCAACTTAAGACGTTTAGCAAACCTTTCTCTTTTGAATGCATGACATGGATCATGGAAAAACGTAGCAAAATAATTTTGTCAAAAAAAAAAAAAAAAAAATTGTCACATTTTCGGGTTGAATGTTTGTGGCGCGTCGTCGTAAATCGTCATCGTCGTGAGCGTCGTCTTTTTGTGGCGTTACATTTTGGTATCAGAGCCGGGGTTCGAAGCTTGGACCCTTGGGCACACGCAGAAAACATGAAACGTGAACATTTAACCTAGTGCAGAGTTGATTCTTTTAATATATAAAACCACAATGTTGATAATTATAGGAAACAACAAATTTAGAAAACTGACACAAGACCTAGAACAATGAACTAACTCTCGCCTTGATCTGATGCAGGAGGTGTGGATTGGGTGAGGGTCTCTTCATATAGACCTAGACATACCACCGCCAGAGCAGGCCATAGCAGCCATTCTACCTCAGATCTTGCAGACACTCCAGGATGTCAATGCCGCTATACGCGGAGAGCCCTTGGGAGGATGACTTGCTAGACATAGTTTGGAGCCATCAGTAGATGCCCAGCATCCCCTCGACACAGCGAGGAGCACAGGGTAGAGAACTTCCGTGCGGAGTCGGCTAGGGCAGAGTCACCACAGAGAGGACATGGGGACAGGATCTCAGGACATAGGGATAGGTCTCGGAGCCCTAGACAGAGGGAGGAGCATTCAGATAGACCTAGGATTCATCATACGTCAGCTGCAGACCATATCAGGGAGATCCTGAAGCTATGACCATCTCACTATTCGGGTGATATAGGTGGTTTTCAGGCAGAGGCCTGGTTGGTGAGCTTGAGCGGATGCTTCAAGCTCTGCCCTTGTACTAGCAACACGAAAGCTCGTGTTGCAATCCATCTTCTGAAGGATGGAGTAGGAGTCTGGTGGAGGACCGAGGAGCAGAAGCTCCATGTTGACTCGAGACGATTACCTGGGAGCTGTTTGAGGAGTGATTCAGGAGCAGGTATTTACCCAGGAGATTCATACAGCAGCGGATAGACGAGTTTCATGACCTCCGTCAGGCATCGATGACAGTAGCTGAGTATGAGAGTCGATTTCTGGATCTACTCCAGTACGTTGACTATATGCAGGATGAGCAGGTATGGATTCACAGGTTCATCTAGGGCCTAAACTTGGATTTAGGTGGCGCAGTGCGCATTCACTGCCCACAGACATTAGCAGAGGCCGTGGAGAAGGCCTATATTGCAGAGGAGACACGGGAAAGACACAATAGGCTAGAGACAGAGTTCGGAGCCGTATCCAGCAGATGCAAGATGGTAGGTCGAAGGGGTCAGTTCCTCCTCCACGGGTGGATAGAGTTCAGGGCAAGCTTCATTCAGGCCACCACAAAGCAGCAGCAGCAGCAATAAACCCGCCCACCTTACCGACCTCCTCAGAGATTTGATGCGCAGAGAGGACGGAGTATGGGGCCTCCTCCTAGGGGTCCCATCAGGACACAGGGTGCGCCAGAGCTCGGTCGGCGGGATCTCATCGGCGAGAGACCTCAGCAGTCCATAGCCGGATCGTCAGGATCTGTATCTCAGTCATCTAGAGTACCAGCTGGAGCTGCTTCCCACTAGAGAGGACCAGGCAAATCTATTATGGTTGTGGTGTTGTTGGACATCATTAGAGAGATTGCCCGCAGAACCCTAACAAGGGTAAGACGCAGAGCTCAGAGCCTACTAGTTGGAGATATGGCACGGAGTCATCGGATCTACACAACGGTCGAGAACTACCAGGCTGAGCATTAGAGTACTTTGTGATTGAGACGACAGGTAGTATTGGTGGTATTTCCACCTCTATATTATTTGATTCTGGTTCTTCTGATTCTTTTATTGCACCATCCTTAGTAGAGCGTTGTAGGCTAGTGGCAGTTAGGCAGGGCCGTAGTTGGGACGTTGAGATGGCTTCTGGAGCCAAAATTTCTGTAGACTCCTTAGTTAAGGAGTGTGTAGTGGATTTGGGACCCTTCACCACTACTTCTGATCTTCGGATCCTTCCATTAGGATCTTATGGCATCATTTTAGGCATGGATTGGTTGTCCACTCACAGAGCTAGAGTGGATTGTTACCATAAGACTATTGTTTGCATAGATGATCTTGGAGTAGAGTCAGTGATATCAGGAGTTAGGAGGGCCGTATCCATTCGCACCATCTCCGCTATGCAGCTTAAGCGGTGTGCGCGACGGGGTTGTCAGTTGTTTGCTATTACGGTCAGTGACAGATCAGAGGATGAGTCGAGAGGACCTTCCCTCGATGATCATCCCATCTTGTCAGAGTTTTCCGATGTGTTCCCAGGGGAGCTACCGGGGTTACCTCCCCCACGTGAGATCGACTTCCATATAGATCTAGTTCCGGGCAGAGCCTATCTCACGAGCACCCTATCGGATGACTACTCCTGAGTTATGTGAGCTCAAGTTGCAGCTTGAGGACCTTCTGGAGAAATTCCTAATCCATCCTAGTGTATCCCCTTGGGTGCACCAGTGATCTTCGTAAAGAAGAAGGATGGATCTCTTCGGTTGTGTATTGTATCTATCGTCACCAATAAAGTAACGATCAAGAATTGTTACCCCCTTCCATGCATTGATGATTTATTTGATCAGATGAAGGGGGCTACAATTTTCTCTAAGATAGATCTTAAGTCGGGTACCATCAGCTTAGGATTGCGGAGGTAGATATCCACAAGACAGCATTCCGTACGAGATATGGCCACTACGAGTTCACAGTGGTACCTTTCGGTTTAACGAATGCCCCCGCAGTGTTTATGAGTTTGATGAATGGGGTATTCAGGACCTTCCTTGATCGCTTCGTGCTCATCTTCCTTGATGAAATTTTGATTTACTCATGCACACGTGAGGAGCACGAGGAGCACCTTCGCTAGGTTCTTCAGTGTCTTCGTGAACAGTGCCTTTACGGGAACTTGGAGAAGTGTGCGTTCTTTTAGCCTGAGGTGCAGTATTTGGGCCACATCATTTCTAGGGAAGGTATCGCAGTTGATCCTTCCAAGATTCGAGCCATCATGGACTGGCCAGCACCCACTAGTGTGACCGAGGTGCGTAGCTTCATGGGTCTAGCAGGGTATTACAGGAGGTTTGTTCAGGATTTTTCTCGGATTGCGCACCCCATCACTTCCCTTCAGCGGAAAGGGAAGAAGTTTTTATGGTCAGATAGATGTGAGCAGGCTTTTAGTACACTGAAGGAGTGCCTCACGAGAGCACCTATTCTTGCAGTGCCAGATCCTCAGGGTGAGTTCTACATTTGCACAGATGCTTCCTTGGCAGGACTTGGAGGTGTGTTAATGCAGGAGGGTAGAGTAGTTGCCTTTGAGTCTCGCAAACTCAAAGATTATGAGCTCAATTATCCGACCCATGACCTTGAGCTTGCAGCAGTGGTACATGCCTTAGTACGATGGAGACATTTTCTTCTTGGCCGGAGATTTACACTCAGGACTGATCACTTGAGTCTTCGTCACCTCTTCATGCAGCCCAATCTCAACGCTCATCAACGGCATTGGATGGAGTTACTCGTGAGTATGACATGGAGATAGAGCATGTGAAAGGGAAGGATAATGTGGTTACTGAGATGCCTTAAGTAGGTGGAGACATGTGGCTATGGCCACCTCAGTGGGCACAGATTTACGAGTAGGATCTTGCAAGCGCTTCCTCATGATAGTTTCTACCTTGCAGCCCAGAGCAGAGATTGAGTCTCAGAGACCCCTTGAGGGGAGATTTGATGGATTTTCATTAGAGGCGATGGTCTTCTCGGACATAGAGGTGATATTTCTTATAGATGGAGGCTCATGAGACATGACATTTTGACAGAGGCTCATCGTGCACCTTATTCAGCCCATCCCGGGGTGAAGAAGATGCACGCCACCCTGAGACAGTTGTATTTTTGGAGAGGACTTCAGAGAGATGTAGCTTTGTTTGTGTCACGCTGTCTAGAGTGCCAGAGGGTGAAGGTCGAGCACTAGCATCTAGCTAGCCTTCTCTATCCTCACGCCATACCGGAGTGGAAGTGGGACACCATTTCCATGGACTTCATCATTGGGTTACCTACGTCGAGATACCATCATGATGCCATCATGGTCACGGTGGATAAATTGACGAAGGTAGCTCATTTTTCTCCAGTAAAGACCACCTACACAGCAAGTGTTATGGCACGAGTATACCTTGATGAGATTGTCAGATTACATGGGATTCCGCGGAAGATCATTTGCGACCATGACCCTTTGTATACTTCCCATTTCTGGACCACCATGCAGTATGCCCTCGGGATGAGGATTAATTTCAGCACAACTTATCACCCTGAGACAGATGGACAGACAGAGAGGGTGAATCAGATTTTGAGGATATGCTCATGATGTACGTTATGGATCATCAGTCGAGATGGGAGGAGTATCTGTATCTGGTGGAGTTTTCCTACAATAATAGTTTCCAAAGTTCTATAGGCATGGTTCCTTTTCAGGCATTATATGGTAGAGAGTGCAGGACACCTCTTAGTTGGGACAAGATTGAGGACAGGGTTTCCTTGGGCCAGCTTTATTACAGGATATGGAGCAGCAGGTTGCCTTGATCAGACAGAGATTACAGGAGGCGCAGGATAGACAGAAGAAGTATGCAGACTAGCATAGGACAGATCACAGTTTTGAGGTAGGCACGAAGGTGTTTCTTCGTGTCAGACCGCATAAGAGCCCTATCCATTATGGAAAAGGTTCTAAGCTTGCTCCTAGGTTTGTGGGTCCCTTTGAGATCTTGGAGTGCCTCGGTCCCTTGGCCTATCGTCTAGCATTGCCACCTAGCTTATCTCGCGTCCATGATGTGTTTCACGTTTCTGTGCTTAGGAGATATATTTCTGATCCTTCTCATGTGCTAGATTGGACCGCATTGCAGGTGCAGGATCAAGGGCAGGTGATGGTGGAGCCCATATGCATTATAGAGTGTAGGACCCTGGGCCTTCACGGTAGAGAGATTGATCAGGTTCGGGTCCAATGGGACAGGTATGATGAGACTGCAGCTACTTGGGAGGATGCTACTTTGCTACGAGGACAGTTTCCACACCTTTTCCAGTGACTTCCAGGAGGAAGTCGAGTCTAAGGGGAGGGGGATGTAGTGCCCACTTCCCTTCGACCTCATTTTGTTTTGTTGTTTTCGAGACTGATTACTTCACTATGGATTTATTATGGCTTCTTGACTTAGCATGTTAGTAGATATCACAGACATTGGACTGTTATTGTTTTGATCTTTATATGATGCATATGGTTTACTGGTGGACATTTGATGACGGTATTTGTATACTTTTGATAGGGTTATTTATCTTTAATTATGACATGTGATATGTTTAATCATTTTGAGTAGAACTTGATAATTGGACTAATGTGATGATCGTTTTGACATAAATGAAATATGAAATAGAAATGTGCTAGAAAGTGTTAGTGATATCGTACTTGCATAGATGATAGTAAATCATGTGTCGTTTATTTTAGATTATATTGTATATTTGGCATGAATGTTTTAATGCGGCCAACAGGCTGAAGGAGGTATTCTCTGTTCTGCAGGTATACTATATTCACAACAATATTGGGGAGTGGAGACCAACCACATCGGAATTCGAGAAGAATCCAGCTAAGGTCACCATGGCAACAAGTAATTGTGTGTGTGTTAGAATTATCTGGTAAAGGGAAAATTGTGACCTAGGGATCATGTGTTGTTTTGTTTTAATTTTTCCCTTTTATTATGTTAGTATGTGTTGCTCTTAGTAAGTGAAATTTTACTTGTGTTATTATTCATATTCTTTGGATTGGAGTTTACCCCTTTGTTAGCCATGGGTTGTAGTGGGTTAATTAAGTTAATTTGAAATTGTCCTAAACTAATTAAAAGATGTGACCTAAGAGAGTTCATTTATTAGGATTTGATTTACTTGGGATTTTGTGTGGATTGATGTGTGTTTGAGTTTGAGTGTAGCACACTCTACCCCACATGGGAAACTCGAATTTGGCCTTAGAGGCCAAATTTCAAAGCTTGTGGGACAAGTCAAACTTGTCCCACACCTCTTAAAACCCCATGCCAACCCTACCTATGGGTTGGAAGGCCAAATTTAGGGTCTTTTAGGTGTTTTGGGGGGATAAAAGGGTAAAAATATTAATTGCACTTTCTTTCAAAATTTAATTTTGTCCTTTGGGGAAGTAGGCTTAGTTGGAGTGTGTAAGGTGCTTGCCTTTCTTTCAACCACTTATTAATGGTGCTTTGGGATTTGATGTTGACCAAATGATGTGGAATGGAGGGAAAGGGAGGTGGCATCCTACTTGGAGCCACATCATCCCTCCCTCTCTTTTCTCTATTTATTTGATCCTCTTGTTTGTTTTGGGGGTTGGAAGTTTCATTTTTAGTCTTGTGTATTTTGGAGAGGAGAGGAATTGGAAGGAGTTTGTGGATTTTTGGAGCTTGTTGATACTTGTGGGAATTTTGTGGGAGCTTGTGGATGCTTGCTTGATCTTTGGAGGGAGTTGAGACTTCATACTTGGAGCAAGCTCTACCATGGAAAGGTAGGAGCTTCACCTTTGTTTGCATTATGTTTCCTTTTTGTTATGTGAATGTATATTTATGTTGTGTTGAATGTTGTTGTTTGAAATGCTTGTTGGGAATGGGTAGAATGCCTAAGTTGGGAGTGAGAGGAGACTATGGGGAGTTTAATTGAGGGAGGCATAAGAGATCATGTTCTTGAGGAGGGAGTTTGGGTTGGGTGCCCACCTTGTAAGAGAAATGCTTGCATTTTCTTCTTGTTTTACTTTGAGGGAGCCATAAGAGTTGAGGGAGGCATAAGAGTGAAAGGAGGGATAAGGGGTACTTGAGGGAGGCATAAGAGTTGTTAGGGGTATTTTGTTTTGCATTGGAGGTTTTAGGTGGCACCCATTCCCATTGGGAGGCATAAGTGGCCTCCCCATATGTCTTACTCTTATGGCTTTCTTGATAAGCCTTGTGACTTGTTGTTGTGATTGTTTTCTCTCTTGTGTTGTTGATCTTGTCTTTGAAGGATTATGGAATGCATGTGAAATGTTATGTTTAGTTATGTGGAAGCTTGTAGTTGCCATGAGTTGGATTTTCTCCCATTGTGATGTGGTTGGGGCTCGGGGGCTAATGGAGAGGATGGCTTCTCTTCTCCATTGGGTATTTTGGTTGGGAGGAGAGCGTTGCCTCTCCCCTTATCTTGTTGTGAATCAAGCAAACTATGGAGGAGCCACCTTGTTGATAGTTGGAGCATTGGAACCTTGTTAATGACAATGTGAAATCACCATGTATTTTACCCACCTTGAGTGGAGGAAAAATGTAATATTGCTTTGTATTTTAGTTTCCAATATTGTAAATTTGTTTCCACATAAAGTAGAAAGTGTTGTAACAAGATGTTGAAAGGAAGACAATCTATTTATTCTCCTTCTTACTTGGCTTGGAACCCCTTATGAATGAGTTGATCTTGTTGAAATGCTAGTAGTTCTTGCTTTAAAACTTAATGGAAAGATTGTTGAAAACCCTCTTGGGGAATGTTGGGAAATTTAATTTAAAAGAATATATACTTTAAATTCCATTTTGTTGTTTATAAGGAGATGTATTGAAAAGTGAGAATATTAGTTTATACTCTCTTCTTGTAGTGTGGATGAATAGAATTAAGTTTTATTTAATTTCCATTGTGCCAATAAAGTAAATTATGTCCTAGATCTACTATGTTTATCTTCATATAAGAATCCATTGTAAAACTTTTAGCAATCGTAAAAAGGAAATGAAATCAACCCTTCTTGAATTTCCGTACAAGGCTTATTAAATTGTGTAGAAGGAGATCTTAATGCAAAAATACTAAGCTTAATGAGTTAATTACCCATATTTCCTCAATGTTTAATAAGGAAACTAATATTTTCAATACAATTCATATCTAGGTAATATTACAACTAATGTGTTTACTATTTTTAAGTTCTAATTATAACAATATACCTTTAATATTTATTTGTTTCAACAAAGTATGTTATCAAAACTACAACCAAGATATAATACTAATAGGACCTACGTATCCTA
This sequence comes from Taxus wallichiana var. yunnanensis, assembly GCA_018340775.1. Taxonomy (NCBI): domain Eukaryota; kingdom Viridiplantae; phylum Streptophyta; class Pinopsida; order Cupressales; family Taxaceae; genus Taxus; species Taxus wallichiana. The sequence continues at coordinate 550,307,224 of CM031236.1, forward strand.
AGCTAGAAGACCTCCTAAGACCCGGCACGCCAGACCGACGTACCAACAAGCTTTGCGAGCTCACTGTGTGCAAAACCGCTTGTGCTTCATGAATATTCTGCTGTGAAACTGACCCACCTCTTCTCCAAGACGATTCACACTAATTTGCAAAGAAAATTTGCTTCATGTATATTCTAAAATGATACAGATCCACCTCTATGGGATTTTCTTCCACGGGCTGCACCGTAAAATAAGTAGGGTCTCAGTAGAGAACAGTTGTAAATAATTTTCCTCTTTTGCACGGCTATTGGGAGTTACAGCAGTAGTACTGAGTAGTATCGGAGATTGGAACCACCAAGCGAGATGCTATTCTGGTGTGAAAGGAATTTTCCATTTTAATCTTCTGTCCTCCTCGTGACACTCTCTGTCCCTTGATCGACTTTGATAAAAATATCCCGAAGGAGGATCCCGATTTTGAGGATGCATTCGATACTGAACAGATAACAGCATTGTTGGTCGACCGAGTGTCTAAGCACTCAACACAAAAGGCTTTGTTTGGTCACTGTATTCGGCCCGCTCTTGCCTGCCATTTTTGTGTGGCAGACAAGGCCATGAATCCTCACCCCCTTCTCACTGTAGCTTCGTATTCGACCTCCATTCCCTATTCACGTGGCCAGGCCGATTAAAAGGGGTCATCACACCTATTCCCTGGTCTATGGCCTCATCTACAACCATCACGTCGAATTTACACGGCCAGGACAGAATCACAACAGGCCGATTGTGAAAATCTTATGATTTGCAAAGATCTAAAGTGGAATAAATAAAGTTAAGTGGCCAGTTTTAGTGTAGCTTGCACGTCAAAAAAAGGGAGTTAATACATTTCGGCAGGTGGCTGGAGCCACCCACCCCCAACCGTGACTTTCCAACCTTTTTTTTTTGTTCTCCACGTAGTGGCTTGGGCCACACGCTACGCCTTTCACTTACCGAGGCCGAGTTATTAAGGCCCGAGTTGGATAAGACCACGTAGTGGTGATTTCATTATATAGAAGGCCACGTGGATGTGGTTGTTGAGTTTGTCGAGTTGAGATTAAAGTGGGCGTGCGTATATATAATGCCCGTGCTATATGGGTGGTGGCTATGTTGCAATGTCAAGTAAAATAACTCGCCGAGTTGTGTGGAGTAGCTTGGTCTCCAATAAAGCTCACCGAGTTTATTTGAACAGCTCGCTAGGAGTGGATTGACCTTTATATAACATTGATTAGCGGTACACATATAAACTAAACTCATCGAGCCGTGTGAAAACAACTCGAAGTATAGTTTCGTTTATTTACAAAGTGGAATATGATTAAGTTAAAATATTGTCTTTTGGTTTATAAACACATAAACTTGGTGGTATATGTATATATATCTCATTTTGAGATTTTAAATATATATATATATATATATATATATATATATATATATATATATATATAGTATTTATGCAACCAGCTTAAGACATTTAGCAAACCTTTCTCTTTTGAAGCATGACATGGATCATGGAAAACGAAGCAAAATAATTTGTCAAAAAAAAAAAAAAAATTTGTCGCATTTTCGGGTTGAATGTTTGTGGCGCGTCGTCTTCGTCGTCATGAGCGTCGTATTTTTGTGGCGTTACGGGTCCCATAAAATGGGGCTCTTAAATTGTCTTAGCTATTGTCTTTGGAGAGTAATTTTAGGAGTATTTATTGTAAAAGTAGTCTCATGGTATAGAATTTTTTTGAGTGTATCGGCTCATTTATAAATTGATGTTTGGCATAAAATGTTCCTACAAAGTAGAAGTTGGTGGCCACTTAGGTATTGGGGGTACAAAGAGAGAGGTGGGCCATAGGTGAGGTAGGGTTAATTTTTATCTAAAACTAAAACATGTGACCCCTAGTTTATAACACTAAATATCTTAAAATTATAAAATGTGTATGGTCATAAAGTTAAATTATAATGTCTTTTGAATAAGGAAAACACAATTACGATATTCTTAACCAAGAAATTATAAGATGGTAGAAAACTAGGATTGACTATGTTTTTCGACACAAGTGATATTATTTCACCGTCTTAATTATTTGAAGAACTATTGATAAATGATTAAAGATTGACATTAAGGTTAGTGGTAATAGTTCTCAATAACTTCAAGCTCTTTTTCTAGACAAAAAGGTGTATAAAGATAATAATACTTAAGTGGGAAACATGATATATTTTTTGTTTGATATATTAGGGTAAAAATAAAAAAGTGTAAATAAAATTGTAGAAAAAAAATGGGTAAGGTACATGGGAAAAATAGGAGGTATTTTCATTCAAATAATATAATGGGAGGGGGTATATCAATTGAATATCTAGAATTTAAAAGAAACATTAAAGGTATTATTTAATACCCTTCGAACAAACGTGTTATACCATACTTTTACAAAGTGAGCCCCTGTGCATTGACATAGTGTATCTTTCTTTTCTATATTTTGTAATATTAATTTCATAATAAAATTTAAAAATTGTTTAAAGAAACATAATAGCATAGAGTATCATGCTTTGGCCATAATATGATCTACTAATTATTTAAGTTTTCATGTTCAACATCCGCCCAAACATTTTACCACTCATATATGGGTCCAAATCGCCAAAATATTAGATTGCCAAAATATTAGCATAGAATGTTTGTCTAGTATAAAAATAATAGCAAATATTTGGCGCATAATAACCATGGTTTTGAGATTCATCTCATATATTTGTAGTCGATATTCAAATCCATACAAATGTATGAAGATCTTAGTAAGTGTGATTGCATGGAGAATTTCAAAGAATGTGTATAGGGAGAAGACTTCATAACTATTAACATTAATTTTACTTTGGAGCATAGATATATAAAGATATCTTTTCATTCCATAAAATTATTATTATGTAGCATATGATCGTGCCACATAACAATTTTCTTTTCATGTGTATAATTGAGAACAGAAAATAGATTTTTGAATTGATTTAGTACAAAGATAATTGATATAAAACATTTGAGAAGTGTAACAATAATCGAATACCCTATGTGTCACATTGTAATTTTTATATTTTTAGATTAGGTAAATATTCGGTTTTGAGGGGATGAAAAAACCCACCAAGACAACAAGAGAGAAGATATAACAAAGAAGGAAACAAGACACTGTCTCTACCAAGTATTGAAAAGAGAAAACTAGAGAACAATCACAAACATCAACAAGAAGAGAAAGGTCAATAAAGGCGAGAGAGCAAGCCAAAGGACATAACAATGATAGCTAGGTCAAGAAAGCTTGACCTTGTGCAAATCATGATCAAATTTCATCAGCGTCCCGAGAGCAACTTCACGTAACTTGGGCCAGGACAGGAAAGCTTTTGGGGTGAGATGTAGTCCACCCATACCCCCCACCCACGGGATCGTGAGATTCCCCCAACCTTCCACCATCTATATTGAAAGTGACTACCAACTCACCCTTAACATCATCCATCCTTCATTCATCCATTATCGGTCCAATGGGACTTGACGAGGGCAATGCACAACCACCATCAATCGCACTGACGGAGTCACCAACCGCATTTAAATGTAAAGATTGAAATGTTGGAATAAAACTAGACCACTCAACAAGACCGCATGATCGACATTGGAACGGGTCACCGATAGTGCCCCTTACCTCCACCTCTCGGCATATATCATTCAAACAACTTCTGTTAGATCCTGGCTAGCTTTAGCACAACCGGACACATTATCACCTTTAGCATTAAGTTCAAAATTTGAATTCAAATTTATAGGTGGACACCCTTGTCGTGTGACTCCCAACCCGTCCACATTGGACCGATCCACCGCATAGGCTTGCACTCCCTTCGCCACGGTAACACCACCTCCACCAGACCAGATCCACCTCCATGCTACTCAACCTACTTGTTCACCTACCGTTCACACTGTAATCGACTCTTTAAAATACTATTAATTAAAATGCTGACAATTATTAATATTTTTTTAACAAACTATAGTGAAATCAAATATATATAATTTAATACATGTACAAGTATAGACCCTTTCCCCTAATCAAAAACTTAATTTTTGACAAAGGTGAGACAACATAATACATTCAAAAAACACAATTTTCATGTACTCATCAATAAACAATTCTAAAGAAAAGGTACATGTAACCTTATCCACCACTTCATTTCACTTGCAGAAATCTATGACGACAAAGCACCTTACAATCTATGAAACAAAGCTCCTTAGAATATATGAAGCTGGATATAACCTTATAGATATTATGCTACAATCTAGAACTAAAACGGTAGTACAATATGTTTGAAGACTCCCTCGATTTATTTATATATGGTCGCGGCCAGCCATAAAAGTTACTGAATCTTAGCTTTTAGCACTTGACAAGCTTGGTAAACAGACATACTATAACTCTGTCCATCAGCTGAAAGAGTTTTATCTTCCACTCTACTTTTAATGTAAGCACCATCACCACTGTACAAAATCCCATTCCAACTGACAATCCAAAACTCAACCAATACCATGGAAACCCTTCATCTGTCTCCTCTTCCCCATCCATTGCGTATATTGAAGGAGGTGACGCTTGTCTATGAGGGCGAGAACACTTCAAGCTTTCAAGAGGACATCCCCACAAATTTGGATTCCCTAAATATGATGAGTTATCAAATGTAGTCATATGACCTTCCCATGGTATCCTTCCTGACAGATTGTTGAAAGACAAATTTAGAAATGCCAAATAATTGAGAAGGGCAAGCTGTGATGGAATTTTCGCTGAAAAATTATTGCGAGAAAGGTCCAGCGATTCCAACCGTTCTAAATTTCCCACACTAGCTGGTATTGGCCCACTCAGAGAATTCATGGAGAGTTTGAGAATCATCAAGCCTTTTAAATCTCCTATCGCAGGCGGAAGACGGCCACTCAATTTGTTATTTGATAAATCAATGCATGTCAATGTGGAGAGTACATAGGTATAAGCCCTATCTGCTCCTTTGTTAGATAGTCTCAAACCATCCACATAATATTCGCCAAATGATAAATCAGAACTATTATCTCCAAGCTTGAAGCTGTTTTCCTGTATCTGGCCCATGGCTTTGAGATTAAAATATGAATCTGGGATCACACCAGAAAAAGATTTGATGAAAGGTCTAAAATTTGAAGCTCGGGCATTTGACCGATCTGGGGAGGAAGTTTTCCACCAAGCTTGTTGGATTTCATCACAAGAATCTGCAGGTGCGAGAAATCAGCGATCCAATCTGGGATTTCCCTGTGAAATTGTTTTCTCCAATATCAAGCACCCTTAAGTCGGATAAATTTCTTAGAGTAGCTGGAAGATGTCCTTGCAACTTGTTCCTTCCCATGCGGAATGACTCGAGCCCTGTCAGCATACCAAGCTCCTTAGGAATCTCACCACTGAAATGATTGTCGCCGATATTAAAGATGTACACCTGATATGTCACCTAGACTAGCGGGTATCTCTCCATCTAAATTATTGTTTTGCAAGCGCAGCACACCAAGATACAGTAAAGCACCCATTGTTGAGGGGACGTTGCCTGAGAACCGATTTCCTGACATATCCAGGACATATAGAAGGCTTATATTTCCTAATGAAGCTGGGATTTTTCCTTCGAATCTGTTGCCTGCAAGTAAAAATATCTGTACAGCTCCCAAGCGCTCATCTATATCAGCCTCTAAATGTCCACTCAATTCATTCCTAGACACATTCAGCAAAATTATTTCCACCAAGGGAGGAGAGAAAGGACCTTCAAAGTTATTATCGGACAGATCAAGGCTCTTCAACTCTGATGAAAACTTCCACACCCAAGAAGGAATTTCTCCCTGAAGTTTGTTTTCTGATAAGTCCAAATGCTGAAGTACATATTGAGTTGAAATCCATTTTGGAATCTGGCCTGTGTAGCATTGCATCCTCTCAAAAACAATTGCTGCAGTTGAAATTTTGGAATCCAAGATGAGCTAATATTGATGGTCAATCCACTGTTAGACAAAATAAAAATTTCCAGCTTGGTATTCTGAAAGAAAACACCTTCAGAAAATTCTCCCAACAGTTTGTTTTCTGATAAGTCTAAAACCCTCAAAGAAGCTGGTAAGGTAAGTGAGGGAGGAAGACTTCCATTCAATCGGTTAATACTAACATCAAATTCTCTTAGGAAAGACAATTGACAAATTGACCGGGGAAGACTTCCACTCAATTGATTGTCAAATAACAATAAGCTTTTAAGACCATGCAGATTACCAATCGAGGCGGGAATCGGGCCACTAAGCTTGTTTGAGCCAAGGTCTATGCGAGTAAGACTCAAGAGGGAGCCCAATATGGGGGGAATCGCACCTTCTATTTGGTTGTTTCCAAGGTTTAGATAAGAAATACTGGGCATGATATGCCGCAAAGGAGGCATTTCACCAGACAACATGTTCCATGACATATCTAAATATTCAAGCCTAGTGAGATTTCCAATTGTGGGAATAGTCCCTACAAAGCTATTTTCAGAGAGGTCAAGGTACTCAAGCAAGCTTAGCTGTGGTAAACTAGGAAGTATGGAGCCATTCAAGAAATTACCACTCAGGTCAAGTGAAGTTAATCTACTCATATTTCCGATCCAACTAGGTATTGATCCCCAAATCCCATTTTTGCTCAGGCCCAGAAAAACCAGGGAGGAAAGATTGAACAAAGGAATGGGGATGGTGGTTCCTCGCACATCACATCCAGACCGCCCTATATGCTTAAGCTTTGAAAGACCGCCGATTATACTTCCCCAACCTATATCACTGGATAAATTTACACCATTCAATTCAAGATATTCTAGGGATGACAGGCCAGACAACCACTGCAAATTGGGACTGCTCAGACAATATCCGTCAGTGCAAGAAGACAGATCTAAATAGCGCAAGGAAGTCAAATTTCCAAGCGCAGCTGGAACTGATCCCGCAAACCACGTTCCGGCTACACTTAGATATGTCAAGTTTGTTAAAGATCCCAAACCGGCCGGCAATGGAACGAACCAAAATAAGTTATCACTCAAATCCAAATGTTTCAGATGTGTCAATTGAAACAAGGATGAATCAAAGCGATTACTTACGTTTGAAAGCCCAAAGCCTCCGAGGTCCAGCTCAGTAACATGGCCCCCGAGTTTTTTTTTATCACAGCCCACGCCTCTCCACGAACAACAGTTCTCTCCCTCCCATGAGTTGAGCTCTCCAGCAGAGTCATTCGAGCTGGCCTTGAAATGCAAAAGTGCTTTCAATTCATGCGGATGACATCCTTCTACACGTATCAGCCACATAGAACAAAAAGCAGAGTATACGAGCAGGGATTTGAGCATATACACAATAATTGGCTCTGCCATTATCACGCCCTTCAACACTTTAATGTCCAGACTCCAGAGAACTCCTTCACTCAATATTAACTTTGGTGTATTCAATATATCGAACTCTTATGTCTTAGGAAGTGGTCCCATGGGAGGGGGGCTCCTAAATTTTCTTAGCTAGTGTGGAGAGTAATTTTAGGAGTATTTATAGTAAATGCGGTCCCATGGTATAAAAGTTTTTAGAGTATGCTGCAATTTTTTAGGGAAAATATTTTAAAATATTATATTTTAATTTGCAATAAAATTCAAAATCAAATCTGCTCATTTATAAATTGACATTTGGCATAATATGTTCCTACAAAATAGAAATGGGTGGGGGAAACTTTTAGCCCCCACTTTTCACCACCCCCTTAAACTCTCCTCCTACAAAAGTGGTGCTCCTTATTTTTAGGAAAAGATTCTAAAATTTCCTCTTTCCCTCAATTTTATTTCTCATGGGACCACCTGCTGAATGAAAATAGGAGCAGCAGCCCCCTCCATGGGACCCCTATCTTACTAATAGTTAACGAGGAGTTGGTGAAAAATGAAAATGTATCGAGACTCGGGACCGGTCATAAAATTTTATCGTTTAACTCGGGTCAATTAACTTGTTACACCTACATAACCCTTCTTCATCAATGACCACCTCCGGATGCTTGTTTGATAAGCCTTACAACTTAAAAACTAGACTCTAATCCACGATCGTCACTACTCTCATCCCGAAGATATCCTCATTACGCAACCTTGTTCATACTCAAATATCGTATCTTGATTACTTTCTGTATTTGACTTAGTGAGACCTTCATCATCAACCTCAAACTCATCGTCCATATCCGTGAAGGTCCTGAGATCTATTGCAATGGGAGAGACCAAATCTTGTCCACTTGTTGTACCACCTTCGCAATTCAATATCTCAGAAGGCTAGGGTTTCAGGATCCATGAACAACCTTCTTTAGCAGCCATCCTCCTTCTATGATTACCTACCTTAGAGGGAGACCTCTCCTAGCACATCAATCTTATCATAAGTGTTTTGTTGTTACACCTTTCAATCATCTAAAAAATCAGACTTTAAAATTAGCTCAAAAATTTAACAATTAAATTTTCAAATGCATCAAATATTTTTATCAACTAACTACATAATAGAAATACTATAGCTAAAGTTATCAATGGAATTATGTTTTAGCACCTCACACCTACTAATCATCTATACTAGATTCTACCTGTCAGTGAGAAACTCCTATGTGTATAATACATTCAAATAAACTATCTCTATTGTGTGTAATGAAGAAAGATATTAAACTAATCCCATAATATTGATAATGCTTATACAAGTCATGATACCTTAGTGAGTTGTTTTGTAGATGAAATCACAGCAGCACCATGTTTCTCTAGTCTTACCCATAGAGATGATAGAGTGTACTATATGGTCATAAACTTTTCAAATGATATATCATTAGTAGTTGAGCACGCAAATGCAAGCACATGCATACATACACACACTTAAATATAGACATACATATTTATGAGCTATATAACATTACCATTAATACATATGTAAAAACTTCAAAACATTCTAGAAATTACCCTCCATTAACGTAAACATGGGCATGGTAACAACAACATGTGGATGGGATGACTACATTATTTGAAGTGTGCATAAGTGTAAACTAATAATGACCAAGTTCAAATACAAATATTTTGAATTCAACACACATGTCTTACTCATTTATTTAAAACATATAATAAATACAAAATACCGACAAGTGTTATCGAGGTGTCCAATCCATATATCGATGCGAGAGGAGGGCGGTGGACCATAATCACATCACAACAATAAATGCTAGTTTCAAGTCAAGTTCATTATTCCATGCCAAGTCTCAAGAATTTCCAAATGCAAAAGAGTACCAATTTCAAATCCAAATTTAATCTAGGGCTATATTCACTTGTAACATGCTCAAATTCATCTAACAAACATGATTTATAACTTTCAAGAAGGAGTTACTACCTATTACTCGCATTCACCATTATAAGCTTATTCATATGCTATTAGTCCTTCAAAGTGCAAACTTTAATGTTCAATACAATACACAAGTATTTATTAAAAAAATTATCACCTTTATAGATATCCTTTATGGGTCTTCAATTCCCTTCAAAGTTTTAGTTCCCAACTCTCAACGCCACCCCATTAAATTGACTTTTATTGTTTTCACAATAGCCCTTCTACAAGTCATGTTTACTTGCAAATCTTCTTTTTGGGAACAGCTAATTAACACTCTTAAGAAAATAACCACATATTTGGATAACGTTTATCCTTGCCTATCTTTTCACCAAATTTCATTATCCAACTCCCATGACAGTCCCTCAACCAATTGCCACCTTTTCCTAATTAACCTTAATATTCACTTTGTAGGCCCAAATGCATCATTTTCTTGGGTTTTACTAGTTTTACTAGTTTTTGGACTTCTTCATTACCATAGTAAGCTTGAACATCCTATATAACTTCCCACTAAACTGTATTAAGTCCTTAGACTTCATTCATACCCCAAAAACAAGAAATATTATTTTGCATTTTATTTTCTAGTTTTCTATTCATTGTCAAGTTTGTATCTTTTCCTCTTTCTATAATCTATGAAACATGAACATCTTTACATATTATTTTCAATCTCCCTCTATACCCTTTCTCATTCAAAAATTCACATCTACTTGACACCACCTTGGCTTTGGTAGCAATGTTTGTAAGAAGTTCTTAGACTATCTCTAGACGAAGAACCTTGTCTCGAAAGAGCCCTCCATATTTATGAGGTTTTAGGCTAACTCAATACTACTAAATTCTTTAAACACATGTAAATGATCTTTTCAACCCTCCTTACTTGTATTTATTCCATTGATTTGGTTCCTATGATCATGATTTGTGAAGAATGGGTTATAAACTCTCATGAACACTATGTAATTAGGACTGTGTATCAAGTTTTTCTTACCAAACACATTGTATTCTCATTTTCAACCATTCTTAGAACTTTATTATATCAATTTCCTCTTAAAACTAAGACTTTATAACTCATTTTTTGATACTCCTTGAGGTTTCTTGCTCCAACTATGCTCTTGACTATCAAACACTTGTAGGAGGACTGTAATTACAAGTTTTATCCCTAACCACCTTGTATTTATACTTAGTAATCAGGTTAAATATCTCCCTTATGCCTTCATTAAACCTGCCAAGAACTAAAGACTACTCTTGGACATTTAATTTTTTCCTCCCTTAAAACCCTCTAATCAAGGTATTTATGAAAGCAGAGTCTGAATGAATATTTAGCATTTGACATATCTATCCTTATTCTTATGCCATAAAACTTCATATACAATGATAGCTCCCCTAAAACTCCATATCCACCAATTTGTATCAGTATTAATCAATCGTTAAAATGCAAATTATGATAATTTTTATCTTCTAAACCTTAGAATAGGGTATACTGAGACCCAAGAGCAAGTAATAACATTTGTTTTTGTTTACTTCCTCTTTAAATATTTTTCAAGACTCAAATATGTTCAAAAACACATATATTTCTTCTCAAGTGATTTCAAACACCAACTTCTCATGTAACTTTTTTATTTAACATAACAAATATTGTAGAAGTCTTCCTAAGACTATATTTAATGAACTTCTAAGTTTTGATCCTTCTAAAATTGGGAGTAAATTATATCTTTTTAAACAAGCCAATATAGATGCATTCATTCATACATTTATTATTGGAATAGCTACAGGATCATACCATATTTCATAGTTACACAATCACCATATATGAAACAATTCTTTCATTTAAATCTATAGTATTTAAGGTCTTATCTTTAAGGATCATTCAGTTGTGGGATTCCCATATTCAAGAACCTTATTATTATATATAGTTATCAGTAGTATCCTTCATTCCTATAATAACAAGAACCATCACCAATACTTAAAACAAGATTCATCACTTCATTCACAAAAGGTATACATAAGCTTCACAATTACAAAACTTGAATTAAGAACCCTATAAACATAAGTTTTCAAGACTGTACAAGGTTCTCCGGATCCCTCATAACTCTAGATACATTTATTTCTCTCAATTTCACCCCCTTCTTCTCCTTCTTCCTCACTCGAATACCCCAAATTTACAAGATAAAAAATAAGAGTGTTACATGTTATTTCAAGTACCTAACTATGGTAAGGATTGAGGCTAACACATTATAACCCTAGTTAGATGTGTAAAATAACTCATTTACATCATATAGAGTTTCTAATGCCCCTTCATTTAATTACATGACTTCATACACACATTAGACCCCCTTATTATAACTTAAAAATGTAAATATACACAAGAGTGATTTTGGAGGGAAAATTCAAATTTTCTCCATATTAACATTGTCACAAGCTTAAGAAGGTGGTGGAAGCACTGAAATCACCTAGAATTTTCAATAAGACTCTAGTTGTTCCAAAATTGATTGAAATTCAAAAATTTGTGTCTTCCATGATGATGCTCCTCCATCAATATCTCTCTTTACAAACCTTTAGGCATATCCACATCATCTAGACTACCAAACACATCACCAAGACTATTATACATGAAATTATTGTCCTCATCGGGTTTAGTATATATGCCATCATAATATGTGTAAATGTGTTGATGTTTTCAAGAGCTAGTGCTAGTGCTACATGTGGGCCCTCAGTTATCTACCTCCACCAACATGAGTCTATGAAACCTATCTCACATGATGAATGAGTGTGTCAATTAGTGCCTTAAGCACACATAGTGTGTCAATATCTGCATTCTCCCTCATTTATGTAGTGACCATCTTAGGGTGAGGGATATTTTTGATGGGAATTATTGCAACTTTAATAGGTGTAAAACATGCACCTAATATATTGTTCATAAAGCCCTTTCCTCAGCCATGAAATTCTATATTGTAGTCAAAAAAATTTGGGATATCATCAACGATAAAATCACAATATAGTTTCATTGAAAATTATAGCAAAACCTTATTATCTTTACAAGGTGGGATATAAATAACGTCCATCATTAGTTTCATTCTTTTTCAAATTTTATGGTTGCACCACTAGATTGGGAAGTGTTTTCGTATTAAAGGAAGAGGTTCATTGGTTATAAGGTTGAAAAATAGTGCACAAATGAGTTCTTTTATAAGTTTTTAAACTTTTATTTCGACATTATAATTTATTAACATAGTAAGCGCTATAAATCTCTGTATAGGATGTCCAATAATCAATTTGACTCATTATCAAGTCAACTCGACCCAATAATGACCCTAATGTGTTTACAAGAGGAAGTTAGTTGGGGGTGGTGGAATGTGTGTCCCTCATTAACTTAATCAATTCCTCTATTTACATCTTGTTCTTCGTTATTTGTGCAACTAAATCCTCCTAACTACACTGGGGGTATACTAAAACTATAAGAGAGTTAGAAGGGTTGGGAGGTATAGGATATTTGGGAGGATTTTAAGGGTTTTTTTCTTCCAAAGGAGAAACCATAACAATCATTAAAATATGTTTTTATTACAATCTACATTACAAATATAAATGAAATTACCAATTTTTTGATAATATGGAAAAACCAAGCATTTAAACCTCTTCTATGGCATGGAAGTTTGAAATCCACTATAATACAACCTTCACAATGATTTAGAGATGAAGTTTTAGGAAACTATTATGATTTTCAAACCATGAATGGAAGATTCGAGAGATAAAAATGAACTTTGGGAGGATATATAAAAACTTGGATATTTTTATATAAAACATTAAGCAACGAATACACATTTCTTATAACCAAGTACATGTCATAACACGTACTATTTTTATGGCAATTACCAAAACAAAAATAAAGGAATTGCATACGTATTTTTGTGATTTCATGTTTTTGCCTACTTTTAGCCCCCTTGTCCATGAACTTACCCACCTAAAGTATCATATTATTCCACCAAGTGATATGAACTCATGTTATTCATCTAAAGAATTGTTGCATTCATTTGACAATGAATACATAATATGGAGATGTTTGATGTATTTTGAATATGTATTTCTTGAACACATTCCTAATATGCTAAAACTTTCTTTTCCTTTTTGTTATGGTTATACTTGGTGTGAACTTCTAAATATTGTATGGACTCTAAAACATACATCAAATTTGAGGAAATCATTATATGATGACGCACGACTCAAAAAAATTCAACCACAAAATTTATTTACACATATTAAAAAAATTGCACGAAACATTAAAAACACAAGAACATTGAAAATCATGTTGAAAAGCATAACACAAATATATTTGCACTCATGGGATACACACATATACAAAATACGGTAGAAATATAATATTTTAAAAAAACTAACAACCAACCATAAGAACCATCAAGCATGTGCACTTCCCTACTCGAATTACTTTCTTAAGCAATTATATTTTTAGTTTGTGTAGTATTATAAGTAAACCTAGATGTTCCAACATCAAACAAGGCCCTTAGTTTGAATTCATTATTTTTGCAAATACTTACATGTATTTATACATTTAAGAAAATTATATAGGCAATGAATAATAGACTTAAGTAATAAAGAAATATCCCCACACCAAATTTAATTACAATTTAGAGAAGAACATCTAGAAAATTTAATTGTTGCATACATAAAACATTGAAAGTGATAATAGTTAAGCAATATTATTACATGGTATTATTTTCTTAAATATTTTATGGGTTTGCTTTAAGCAATTGGTTTCTTTTCAAGGGAATGATAATAATCGAAGGATAATATTGACCTTTTAAACATTTCTCTTTATATCTTTAATTTTTCAAGGTATTTTTTTCCACATTAATTAGAGCTCCAAAATAAGGATTTTTTTCTTTCTAGAGGTTTGCATGGAATTGAATACGAGAGACTAAGGTTATTTGACCTTGAGAGATACAAAAATGGGTCATCAATTCAGAAAAAAATCCACAACCATGAAATTTGCTTCGCATGGTTATTCGAGTTACTATACATTTGCATTGATATTTTGAGTTTTCTTTGCGTTACTATTTGAACTTATAGTGCATTGCATTTTGTTTAATGGTTTTCTCTAGAATTTCAAAAAACCATATATGATTCTAATACTTACACCTCAATTTGATTATGCCCTTTTTGTTCACATTGAGGTCATAAATTCAAATAGTTACTATGATGCCTTCCCACAAGAGATACAAAATTACTTGCTACATGAGTGGTTGTCACGATTGTTGTATTTTTAGTTAAAATTGAAATATATCCAATTTTAAATAGAAATTTAAAAATACATACACTCTTTTATATAATTAAATTTGAATATATATATATATATATATATATATATATATATATATATATATATATATATATATATGATTTAAATAAACTAATAGTTCAATCAATTGTTGCAAACAAAACTAATGAGGAATAAAAGAATAATTTAATATAAAATTATTAATATTGATGGAGTCATAATCTATGTTTGACATTAAGCATTATTTTAGTTATGTTCGAATTTTATAATCAATTATTGTAGATGAACCGAGAACCATCACATAATATTGTAACATCTAATTATGCAAGAGGGATTGAAATCTATTTAATAAGTAATACCTTGAATATAAAGGTCTCTTAACTTTAAACCACTTTGCATGTATCATTGTGGAGGGAAGTTGGCACATTATTTCTACATGTTTCAAAATATTTTAAAACCCTTAAAAATGAGAGAGCATCAAATGCACATCCAACCTTTGTGTCTAGGGTTACATTACTACGTGTTATTGACCATTTTTGCAAAAGTAAAGCATTTATTTTAGTTTTCACTTTTGTTTTTTTGAAAGGAAAGCAACACTCAACTTATTTTTGTTTACACGTCTACGTATCTAATAATAAACCTCTCCATCACTACATAATTATTAGATATGTCTTTATTTACCACATTTAACTATTTTTCATAAATTAATTATATTAACAATATATAAAATTATTAAAGTTTTCTTATAAAGTGATTGTAATAAAATAGTTCCATTACAAAATGATTATGACCCAATGCATTATAATTGTAAAATAGTTATATCACATATATGTCAAATAAAAATTGTTAAAAAAACTCACCAAAAGATAATCACCTTATAAGAAACCCTATTAAAATAATTTAAAAATGAATTATAGTTAAAATTCTCATCTTGATAATTCCATTTCACATAACTATTAGGTAGAATTAACCTTTCTTAAGAATAAGATTACATCAAATAGTATTAGATGAGTAAATATACATATAAATCAGTTTCTCCTTTCAACTAAATTATCGTGATGAGGATTAACTCTATGGAAATCCCCAAAGAAGAGACTTTTAGAAAGTGGTCCCATAAGAGGAGCTCCTAAATTTTCTTAGCTGTTGTGGAGAGCAATTTTAGGAGTATTTATTGTAAAAGCAGTCTCATGGTATAGAAGTTTTTTGAGTGTATGATGTAAATTTTGAGGGATAATATTTAAAAATGTCATATTTAATTTGCAATAAAATTATAAATGGAATCAGCTCATTTATAAATTGATGTTTGGCATAACATGTTTCTACAAAATAGAAGTTGGTGGGGGTAACTTTTAACTCCCCTATTTATGATGTGGTCACATGCAAAGGAAAGGGTTTTTCTTTTGAACAAGAAATGGAGAGAAAAAAATAAATATTTTAGCATTAATATGGTCCCAAGAATTTTCAGTTGTTTCTACAAAAACAAAATATGAGTTTCTAGCACCAATAGAAATATGGTCCCATGAATCCCAATAAATTATTAGAAGGAAAAATTGATAGGAAACTTAAATTGAAATGCCAAGTGTCACAAAAGCTCCCTAAAATTTATAAGCAACAATTTTTTTGTGTGCCCCCATGTGCTTAATTGGGTGTGAAATCCTCTCCCTAAATTGTAGTTGCAAAAAAATTTAGGAATATTGTTGAATTTTAGCAGCAGCAATAATTATTTTAAACTTAGGACCACATTTCCTATACAAATAAGAGCAGTAGCCCCCAGCACGGGACCCCACTTACCATCCCCTAAACTTTTCTCCTAAAAAATGGTCCTCCTTGTTTTGTTTTTAGGAGACGATTCTAAAATTTCTTGTTTCCTTAAATTTATTTTATCATAGAACAACCAGCCGAATAGAAATAGAAGCACCAGTGCCCTCTACGAAACCCTACCTTATTTTGTCTTTTTCTAACAATACATATTTACATACTTGTAGGAATTCGTACATTACTATTTTTCAACAAAGAAGTATGCCAGTCATTTTCCCCACTTATTCGGACTGAACTAAATGCGACTTCCCTGTCATTTGTCAATTACCAATACGTTTCTCGCTCAAAATCAATGATGTCCTCTGCTTTTGCAAACTTATGGTCACAGAATTTCTAACTTCTCACCTTCTATTCGCGGTAACAAAATTGATTGGACAGTGTCAGTTCAAGCCACTAATTTCTGAAACGATATTAGTTTCTATCTTTTACGTTTCTCTGTCCATATTAAGACCTTGTCAGTATTTGCACTTTTTTAATGTCGTTGTACTATTCTTCTTTAGTTTCAGCTTATATATCGCCTGAATTCTCTCTCAACCCCTAAATTTTCTCTTTACCTTATGTATTGTAACCATGAGAGTTTTTCTAAAACGGTAGCAACATGTATATGGCCTGCCATATTAATATACTTTTGGTTCTACTCACATTTTGAGCCATGTTTCCAGTATTTCGTGTTTTGGTTCCATTTTTTCTGGCTTTTCCATTTATTTGTATTTGGTGTTGATTTGATGTCAAATAGTTTTGATTGGTGTGAATGATATCTTCTGCTTTTGTGTACTCATTCTATATGTTGAAGTGTATTATACTTAAATGTGCTCATTGTTAAACGTTTCAAGATCTTAGAAAAATACTAATAATAGAGGAATAACATAATCGCTATTAACTCTCTCTCTCGTTCTTATTTTTTTTTGCAAAATATTGTGGATATATGAGTGTTTGATGTGTATTTTGTAGTAACTCCAACTTATTTTATAAAACTGAGCAAGGTTTTAAAATCTTAGAAGTACAAAAAAAGAATCATTAGATAAATTTTGCATTTTCTTATTGTATACCTATATAAATAGGGTTTTATTTGTGTGATTTAAAAGAGTAATAAGTTTATGCTCTACATTCTCTTATTTTTCTAATATTTGTAAATTTATTTTTCTTATGTGTTTGGACTTGAATTCTATTATCTATTCATAAAAATTGCCATTTGAATTGAGAAAGAAAATCATCACTCTAAAAATTATTAATCTCAAGTATTTTCAAGTTTCTTAATTATGCTAGATTTAATTATGCTTTATAATGTTTAAAGTATATATTCATTTTTAAACTAGTTTTGATTTACTAATTTATATTCATTTTATTAAAAAGGGATTCAATTAGTTGTGATATCTTTTTGATAACTACTTTTGAATATACGTGAGTATAACCCGCATCAATACTCAATGTGTAGGGATTCATTTACATTAGTGAAGATGCATTAATTGTACATGCTTTTGAAGATAGATAAAAAAATTGGTGATAGAGTTGATTTTCATATGGATTATGTAATTCAGTTGTTCCAAATCTCTTATCCCTCTTTATTGTGTGTGATATTTGGTGCTCATTGTGTTCTACATGTTATTCTTATTGTGTTGTTCGGAAGAATTAGGTTTTAGATTCTAGCCAAAAGAAATGTTATATTAAATTCCAATTTGGTTGATCTTGTCAACATTCCCTTAATTCATCTTTAAAAAATATGAAAATGAAACTTGTTACTATTAATGATGCTACCTTGGACATGAGAGACAAATTGAGGCAACAGGCCGGCACCATCAAAGGAATTGAAGGCAATGTCGATTTCCTGCTTAATGAAGGAAGCAAGGAGGAATTAGACCCCACTACTATCTCTAAACTTGAGAAAAATTGGAGGCTCTAACTAATCATCTCAAAGGTGCCCTAAATGAGAGGGTGCACAGGTTGTTGATAAACGGATCAATCACTTTTCCCTGTATAAAGCGCTTCTAGATTTTATTCAAACCCAAGTTCATCAAATTTGTGAAGTGAGTGGCATTCCGAAAGAGGCTTGGAAGGGAGGGAGGCTTAAGAAGAAGACCGTTGTTCTTTAGTAGACGGGACCCTTCTCGATGATCTGCCATCACCTTGTCTGAGGCTCGAGGGATGCACAGAAGGTTTTCAACACCTTTCTCAAATAGGTCTGTGTTGTGTGGTGATTTTTTCTTCGACAATGTTTTTATACGGTTTTGTTGTTGTTGTTTCACTATTTTTTTCTGTAGTAGGGCTTCTTGTTGGCAGTTAGCCCCTTCCTTGTTTCCTTTTGTTTTATCTAGCTCTTTTAGGCTACGGTTGTTAGGGTGTGGCCCCCACTCATCAAAAAAACACTATGCTTTCTTTTTATATCTTGGCTTTTGAGATTTTTGTACTACAGGGTATGGTCCCCTTAAAAACCATTTACCCTTAGTAAAAAAACTATTAATGATTCTCACATGTGTTGGTCTTGAAATTTCTTATGATCTTCTCATTAACACCTTTTTGAATGATGCTCGTTGGAATTGCTCTAATTTTTCTACTTTGAATGTACAATTAATAAGGAAAACAAGTTTATTTAGATTCCCAACAAAATTTCCAAGACCATTGTGATATTACTCACATCCCAAGTCAAGATCTACAACCTGCCCAAGATTTATGGCCTTTCTCACGATGGGGACTTGACCTCATTGGCCTCATCAACTCTTGTTCATCACAACGACATAATTCTATCATCACAATAGTTGAATACTTCACTAAATGGGTGGAAGCCATCCCCCTCATCTCTACTAAAGCTACGAGATTGTTGACTTCGTCCACCATCACATTATTTTTGCTTTGGCATCCCTCACAAAATCATCACAGATAATGAAAATTCATTCAAAAATAAAAAGGTTTAAAAACTTTGCGACACCTCTGACGTCGACGCTTTTTTCTTCTCATCTATTTACTATCCCTAGAAAATGGTCAAGAAGAAACCTCTAACAAAACACTCAACACAATCCTCATGAAATATGTTGACCAAGTTGGTGTAGACACAAAATCATGCACTTTGGGTATCTCTTCATCCAGTTACATACTACTACTCATATGATTCCTAAGTAAGAAAAGAACTAATTAACCCATGTCTTTGGCCACCTTTTTTTACTTTCATTTAGCTTGCACCCTTACTTGCTCAAAGTGTACCTTTTTTATACCTTGGAATTTATAATTCTAGACACAAACACCCAACCAGGATGCTTGGCATCGGTGCCCTCATCCCCTCCGGGGTGCCCTTGACCTCGTATAATTTATTCACACTTTTAGGTCCTTTCTAGCCGTTTGACCATCTTATCTTTTTGGTGGTCAGCATTTTTGAGGTTAATTATGAAATTTGAAAACAAGAATCATATAAATATAAAGTTATGTGATCATAATAGAGGACCAAACACTAAGCATTAGGCATCACCACCTAAGGTTGCATCCATCAAGCATCTAAGAGCTCCATTGCATCCATTTAGTGTCATCCAAGGGACACAAGGCTATTTATTCTACATACACTTCATAGGAGGAAGTTCATTCTATTCCATACACACATCTATTACATTTCTTTACATCTAGATAATTTTCTCACTATCAAGTGTGACATGCACAAGAGCCACCTAGGGCACAATTTCGCACACACACACACACACACACACAAACTTAAACAAATTGGGTATGAGATGTAGTGCAATTATTATTCATAATTTCACCATTGTGATAGCTTACGACAGGTCAGGCCCCTCTTTACTGCATCTTTTCTTTTTATGATTGATGTCTCTTTGAGGGTTTTACTGGTCATTTCTTCATTCTTTCTGATTTCGAGTGACTTTAGTGATCATTGTGCCACCTCACAAAAACTAAAGGTGAATAAAAAAATACCTCACGACCACTCAGAGGAGGTTTCCTAAGAATTTCCGCAAGCATAGGCACTTTCGAAGCAGTCTAGGGTGCCTACAGTGCCCCTATCCCTCTCAGAACCCGAGTCAAGGTAGATTGTCATCTTACAACTTTTTTGAGGCTCTGTGTGAAGCTTCTTTATCTTTGTTCATTTGATATTCACTTTGGCACAATCCAAGGATCACTGCGAATTAGATAAGGCTCTTCTTACCCTTTTTACAACCATGGTTTCACATTTTATTACTTAGTTTACTTGGGTTAATTTATGTACTTAATTATTCATTTATTTATTGCTACAATAGCAATCAAATTAGGCATATATTTCCATATTTATCTTAATAATTTTGGTGAACCCGACCTCTTCGAACACACTTAGGATCTTTCTTTTTTCGCTTCTTACATCTTTCTAAGATCCTCTCATCATGAATATTTCTATTCATGATTTCTTACTCCTCCATCCTGAGCTAAGGGCTAAGATCATCACTCTCTTGACTACTACTCGCATTCCTTTTGAAATTCATCTAGACTTAGTCTATAACACATTTGCATATGTATTTTCTCATCACATTGATTTTCAAGATAATCCTACTGCTGATCTTATTGATTTTGATAATGATCCTCCTTTATACATCATGATGTGCATCCATAATATTGGTGTCAAGTGAGTTTTAGTTGATAATGGATCTGAACTTAATTTGTGCACTCTAACCTTCCTTAAGGCTTTAGGTATCTCAACTGCTAATATCATTCCTTCATCTATTTCTCTTCGTGCATACGATGGTTTCATTCGTCCATGCATCAGCCATATTACTTTACCCATTATTGTTGGGCCAAAAACCCTTAATACAGTTTTCTTTGTCATGGACTTTCCAGTTTTGTATAATTGCTTACTTGGTAGACCATGGCTTCATGCCATGCAAGCTGTACCTTCCACAGTACATCGATGTGTCAAATTCTTACATGAGGGTATTGAATACACCATTCCTATTGATCGTGAACCATTCAAATATTGCACACATGATCCTACCACTACGATCCCCACTCCACAATTTATTATTATTGATGAACCACAACCTATGGATCCTCCACCTAACTTAGAGGCTACTATTTGCATGTTGGATGTTGTTCCATCCATGTCATCTCCCCCTCCCACTACTACAAATTCTATGGTACTTTATCGGGGCCTATCCACACATCGGATGTCATTCCACCTACTTCACCATCGTATGTGCATATTCCATTTGATCCTACTTGTGATGACACTATATGAACACATGATGGCTTGGATTGGCTAGGCTTTACGGTTAACAACATCTTTCCCCACCCTATGCTCCTCATTGTCATCATGGTTTCATCCACATCACTATTGCTTACAGAGTTCACGTATTTCATCTCACAATGTTTATTACATAAGCTCCTCATTCTACTCTGCTTACACTTGGACAATCTTGTCTTGACTATCTTGGGGCACCTTAGATCCACGATTATATTGACATTTCATTTCCTATGCATTTCATCTTTGGCCTTATTTGCAATGATTATTTTCTTGGCTATTCACAAAACCTTACACGGTTGTATGTGGATGGTTTTCTACTACCCCCTTTCACTAACAAAGAATATGCAATGGGCATGTACAACCTTCGCCATAATGGCTCACTACATGATCAATCAAACACTATTGCTTATCATGTATCAGATGCTTTACCTTTTAGTTTTGATCATGAAAATGATGACCTCATAGATGATGTTACTTGATCTCTTGTCTAAGCATAAGAGGATAATCATGAATCCAGATGGAGTCCCCATCGGGCTAAAATAACCTCCATAGGGTAAGTGCACCAAGTTGGGGGGCCAAAAGGGGTCTTAAGTGGACGCAATTTTCTGAAAAAAAAACTTCAACTTGTATGAGTTTTTCGAAATAGTTACACTCAAAATTGGAAGATGTTGTGGAAATATGAATCGTAGAATTTTGAGTCTAGTTTCTAAACTCGCTATATTTTTTTGCAAATGGATAAGTTTAAGTGGGTCAAACAACTAAAATACCAACATATGTTCCTATTTTTGTTAAAAAACATAAATAGAGTGACTTTCATGCCCCCCACCATTTTTTGAGCACCATTTAGATTTTTGAAAACCCTTTGGTAGAAAGATAGCTAGGAGCGTCTAGTTTGGGCTCCATTTTTAAAGATTTTTTTAGTGAATATTTTTTTATTTATGATTTTCTAGTACAAAAATATTATGTTTTGAAAAATAACAGAGCTCGACCATGCCCCCCACCAACTACCTCAAAAATATCAAAAATTAGATTATTTTTTTTGAATATGTATAGAATTATGCCTAGTTTGGGCTAGTATAATTTTTTTAAAATTTTGATCGCCCAAAAAAAAGATACACCATGAAAGATGGACATATTTACACTTCAAAAAATAGCTATAAAAAGGCATAGTTAGAAAATAAATAATATGGAAACCTTATATTATTCAAAAAAATTGAAAAATTATATTTTTATAAAAAAGAGACTCTGCTCTATGTCGTGGTATAATTTTTTTAAATGGATCGATTTTTTTTTTGATTTACCATAGAGGAACTAGCATTTTTACATTTTCTTGTAAAAACACGTTGTTTGTTGTGTTTGTGCAGGTCCATGCCTTAGGCTTGGGGATCTAAACCAGATCCTAAGCCTTGAGGCATGGCTTGGGAAAAGAGAAATGCAAAAAAGCGTATGCGTTACAGTGTAGTATAAACATTATGCATGCTTTTGGGTAAGTGCAGGAAGTTGATGGACAAATATGGGGTCATCCGTGGACGTCATATTGCAAAAAACAACAAAATCTCAACTTGTAGGGATTATTAGCAATACGCGCACTCAAAATTAGAAAAATTTATATAAATATGAATTGTAGCATTTGGAATCTAGTTTCTAAAATACTAATTTTTTTTTAAAACGGACAAGTTTAGCTATATTAAACACTTAAAATTATATGACTTGGTTTTTTTTTTTGAAAAAACTTATAAGATTGTAGTCCGTTTGCCCGCGTTTTGGATGACCAAATCTTGTTATTTTTTTCCTTTGGTGAAACGTTAGATGTAGTTATCTATCTTGGGATGGATTTTATTTTGTATATTTTTGAGCAATATTTTTTAATGATTTTTTTCCTTGAAAGTGGTCTGAAAATATTTAGAAAACGAAAGCGCTTTCAATTTTCCCGCCATAAACTACATCAAAAATATTGAAATCAAATATTTTTTTAACATGTATAAATTGGTCTATGCTTGGGATGGTATAATTTTTATCACATTTTGATAAGCGAAACAAAATTTACTGATCTTAAACGTAGACATGAACATTCACAGGAAAAAATTTCTTAAAGACCTATTGTTAGTAAAAAATTATAAAATGATATTTATCTTATTCTACTCACTTTAAAATCAATATTTCTATGAAGCTAACAATCTCCCCTATGCGATGGCACCATTTTTGTGAAATGTTTTCAGTTTTTAAGCATCATTCAAGTCTCTGAAAGAGAAAATTTGAGGTTTTTTGACCTTTTACACTTCATAATGACCTTTCATAGCTTTGGTTGGGGAAAAACAGAGATTTCCCAAACCTTGAGGGTCGGATTTGATGATACAATAAGAACCTGCGATCGCGGTGCTAAAATGGTGGGAAAAATGAGGTCCATAGATGTTTTTTGGTATCAAAGAACCGTGATCGAGATTTTTACAAAGTGCGGCGCGCAAGCATTGAAAAGCGCAAGCACGGTTTATAAAGAGCAAGCGCGCTTATAAAGCGCAAAGTGCGGTTTATGAAAGCGTGAGCGCGTTGTTAGGTTTGGAATTTCCCAAGCCTGGAAAAATAGACCGTGATCATGGTTTTAATACCGTGATCATGGTTTATAAACCATGATCGTAGTTCAGTAAAATTTGGGATTTGATGTCCACTTAATTGTCCCCCAACTTGCACTTACCCTTTTGACATGCTTCTATTTACATAAATAAAAGTATAAGTTTTTCATTTATTATTATTTATATTTTATTATTTCTTATACTTTAAATTTATTTATGTAAATATAAGAAATTAGGGTCACTCTACACCTTATGGAATTAGTCTCACAACTCCATGAGTCATGGTTTAGGAGATAGTTTTTAAAGTATAATCTGGTTAGTACATAGGTAATTTTTCAGGATTTCAGCATTCAGCCTAAATCTTTTAGCGTTTAACTTCTACAATCGAAACCCTAAACCATAGGCCATAAACCTAAACCCTAAACCATAAACCTTAAACATTCAAACCTTTACCCATGAGCCCTAAACCACGAGCCTTAATCCCTAAACCCTAAGCCATAAGCCCTAAGCCCTAAACATGAAACCCTAAACCATGAACCATGAGCCCTAAATGCTAAACCCTAAACCCTAACCTCTAAACTAAAACCTTAAACACCAAATCCTAAACCCTAAACCCTAAGCCTTGAACCCTACACCCTTATCCCTGAGCCCTAAAATCTAAACCCTAAACCCTAGACCATATACCCTAATCCCTAAGCCCTAAAACCTAAACCCTAAACCCTAAAACTTAAACCCTAAACCCCGAGCCCTAAACCATAAACCCTAAACCTTAATCCCTAAACATTAAATTTTAAACCCTAAACCTTAATCCCTAAACATTAAATCCTAAACCCTAAACCCTAAACCCTAAACCCTAAAACCTAAACCGTAAACCATAAACCCTTATCCCTAAACACTAAATCCTTAACCCAAAACCCAAAACCCTAAACCCTAAACCTTAAACCCTAAATCCTTAACCTCGATCCGTAAACCCTAACCATAAACACTAAACCCTAAACCCTAAACCTAAAACCTAAATCCTAAACCATAACCTTGAACCCTAAACCCTAAAACTTAAACCTTGAACCATGAGCCCTAAACCCTAAACCATATTTCATTAATATTTTCTAGTCTTATCCTTAGAACCATCATTGATTCTACTTATAGAACTACCTTGTTTATGAGAGGTGGGACAAGTAACTAAATGGATATGGCATCTACCTTGTGCCTTGTAATGCATATATTACACATCTCTTCCAAACTTGTTTCTCCCCACATATACTTGCGCTCTTGAATGTAAATTTATTCACACTCTGAAACAAATTTCACATTTATCATATTTCCATGTATGGTATTATGCAAGCCAGGATGACCCATTGGAAGCTGGAAAAATAACCATCACAACAAAAAAATTAATCTTAAAGGAAACAAAAGAAACATAGAGAATATATCAATGCAGAGGTGTAGGATCATAATTGAATTTCTTGTAGTATCCTCTCCTCCGGAGAAAGATAAAGTTCAAGTGTTCTCTTGGAATGGATAGTAAATTTGAAGAACTTCCTAAAGTGTTCAAAATAAGTATAAACGGGGGAATGGCTAAGAACACTAAGGGGTTATCAATCACCTAGTAAATCTTTCTTGTTTAGTTCTAAATGGGAGTTACCTAGCCTACAACTTAGTGACCTTCCATTCATTGATAATTCCTTATATGATAAACCCATGGATGTTTTCAAAATCCCCTAAACAAAAAGATAGGGGTAGTCATCAATCCTAGTGAAGGGTGTGATGTGATTTCCAAGAAACTTGAAATTCATATAAATTTAGACGTCATAACATGAATTTATAGATATTTCTATCATTATAAATGGAAGCCAAGTAACAGTGTCTCCTGTACATCTAAGGATTGAGGACTACTGGGGTCTTTGGAAGGATTGGAAAATCAGGAATATGACATTTCCCTCCTTCAAAATATCAATAGATGAAAAACATCAAATTTTGATGACTCTCTTTGAATGTTCTACCTACAAATTTGATGAACCCTGAACTCTGTGACCTAAACCCTTAACCTCAACCATGAGACCTAAACCCTAAACTATAAACCATAAACCCTAAAACTAAAATAATAAATCCTAAACCCTAAACACTAAATACTAAACCCTAACACCTAAACCCTAAACCCATAACCCTAAAACCTAAACCCTAAACCCTAAACCCTAAACCCTAAACCCTAAGCCCTAAGCCCTAAAACCTAAATACTAAATCCAGAGCCCGAGCTCTAACCCCTAAACCTTAAACCAATAACTCTAAACCCCAAACCTTAAGCCATAAACCATGAACCATGAACCCTAAATCCTAATCCCTAAACCATAAACCATAAACCCTAAAACTTAAGCCTTAAACCCTACACCCTAATCCTTGAGCCCTAAACCCTTAACCTTAAACCCTGAGCATTAAACCCTAAATCTAGAGCCCTAATCTCTAACCCCTAAACCTTAAACCCATAACTCTGAACCCCGAACCCTGAGTCATAAACCTTAAACCATGCACCCTAACCCCTAAACCCTGAGCCCTGAGCCCTAAACCATAAACCCTAAACCTTAAGGCCTAAATGTTAAATCCTAAAGGTCCCTAAACCCTAAAAACTAAATCATAAACCCTAAACCTTGACCCCTAAACCCTAAACTCTAAACCCCAAGCACTAAATCCTAAACCCTAAACCTTAAGCCCTAAACCCTAAGCCCTAAACACTAAACCCTAAACCTTGAACTCTGCAACCTAAACCCTTAACCCTAAAACCTAAACCCTAAACCTCGAGCCTTAAACCCTAAACCTGAACCCTTTTCCCTAAACCCTGAACCTTGACCTTTAAACCTTAAACCCTAACTCCTAAACCCTAAACCATAAACCCTAAACCTTAAACCCTAAGCCCTAAACCCTAAACCATATACCATAAACCCTAATCCCTAAACCCTAAACTCTAAGCCCTAAATCCTAAACCCTAAACCCTAAAACCTAAACCTTGAGCCCTAAACCCTAAACCCTAAGCCCTGAACCCTAGGCCTTAAGCCATAAGCCCTAAGCCAAAACCCTAAACCTTGAACCCTTAAACATAAACCCTAAAACCTAAAAACTAAACCTTGAGCCCTAAGCCCTGACCCCTCAACTCTCAACCCAAAACCCTAAACCCTCGACCCCGATCCCTAAACCCAAAACCCTAAACCCTAATCCCTATACCCTAAACCCTAAACCCTTTTCCCTAAACCCCGAACCCAGCGGCCTTTAAACCTTAAACCCGACTCCTAAACCACGAACTATAAACCCTAAATCCTCAACCCTAAACCTTAAACCCTAACTCCTAAACCCTAAACCGTAAACCCTAAATCCTCAACCCTAAACCCTAAAACTAAACCCTGAACCCTCAAATCTCAACTCAAAACCATGAACCCTAAACCTCAACCCCGATCCATAAACCCTAAGCCACGAACCTTGAGCCATAAACCCTAAACCCTCAACCTTGACCCCTAAACCCTAAACCTTGAACCTTGATCCCTAAACCCTCAACCCTTAACCCTGAACCATAAACCCAAAAATCTAAACCCTAAACCATAAACCCTAAACCATGAACCCTAAGCCTTGATCCCTAAACCCTAAACCCTAAAATATGAACTATGAGCCTTAAACACTAAACCTTAAACCCTAAACTCTAAACCTTGAGTCCTAAACCCTTAGCCCTAAACCCTAAACCCTAAACCTTAAAACCCTAAACCCTAAACCCCAAGCCCTAAACCCTAAACCCTAAATCATAAACCCTCACCCAAAGGAAAGTCCTAAAAATATCATTCAACATGTTTCAGTGTGTAGGGAATAGTGTTTAAGGTGATCGATCGACTCATTTAGTTTTTATGAGAGAATACTTCCTTTGAAGGCCTAAAAAGGCATTTTTAGCCATTTTTAGTTAATTGAACACCCTTCAGAACAAGCTAAAATGAGCTAGTCATGTCACCGAGTTATTAAGGACCATTATTTGTGAAGTATTAAGGCATCGTTTGTCTCCATAAGAGACATATGAGAAAAAGCATGTATGAGAATCATGAATTTTATTCCATGAAAGGATGCTTTTAGAGCTAGGAAAGGTGAGGGGATGATCTTTATATGGAGCACCATGTTTCTGAGAATGAGCAACCATCTAGTTCACTTTTCACTTGGTACTATTCGTAACAACTCATTCAACACCTAGTAGTGTTATCACACCTAAAGGAGGAGGCACATTACAATCACCTCATTTTGGCCATAGGACAGAATCCCATTTAGGGAACAATCCTCTATCTACAAAGTGAGAATCTCTTTTTAGTAAGAAGTAGACAAACATCATAGAGTTAATTCATGGTCACTAAAGTGAATTATGGACCAAATTTAAAAATTAGTACCAATTCAAGCAGTGGTAGGGCCAAAATCCATTTTAGAAGGTCAAAAAACCTAAAAATGACTATATGCTTTCCCAAAACAAAGACCAACTACAATATATATGCCCTGAAAGTTTTAGGTCGTTTGTTGAAATCCTGAAAATGAGTAAGTACTTATCGATTAGATTTTGAAAAACTATCTTCTAGATTATAACTGTTGGAGCTACGAGACCACTTCCATAAGGTGCAGAGTGACCCTAATTTCTTATATTTACTAAAATAAATTTAAAGTATAAGAAATAATAAAAGTAGAAGAAAAAATAAAAGAAATCTTATACTTGAACATTTCTTTTTGTGAGCATAAACCACCAAAACACATATACATGGTCCACACTTTGCACAAAAAACATAGGCGTTATAATGCGTACGCGCGTTCTGACACGTACGCATTTTGACTTGTTTGAAAAGCGTACGTGTTATAACGCGTGTGTGTTATAACGCATACACGTTATAGGTTCGGTGATTCTCGAGCCAAACAAATTAAAATGCGAGCGCATTTTTCTTTTTTCAGATTCTTGTCCGCTTTTCGGCACCCCAACTTCGTGCACTTACCCAATAATTTTTCCACACAGACTTACAAAATTCTGATATGCGATACATCCAATTGTCTACAACTCAGTTTCAAAATCACACAAGCTTTGTAAGTAGCTATTGTCCAGTCTTTTTACAATGACTGGCTTATAATTCTTTACACATTTTCTGGCACCATATCCAATTAAATATTTCTCGTTTAGAGTTTCTGTGATTCTCATTATACCATCGTACATGTGAAGAGCCATATCCACGTGCAGGCGGCTGAACCCACAATCCACTGCCACACAGCTGCTAAGCTATACTGTCAAAAATATCAATGAGTTTATTTGGATATTTTTCACTTTTTTCAACTTTTTTTTTCTCCTCTCGCCATCTCGAAGACAACCTAACATCGCAGTTACTGCATTTATCATAATTGTGTCAGTATAAATTCAATGTAATGGGTATATAGAGTATTCGATCTTTGTAATCATTGTAGTGACATCTTCTGAGAATACAACGATCGATTTCCCACTGCTCGCCTATCTCTCACCGCTAACTCACACCCTCCACACATTGAATTTATGTAAAGAGGGATTCGAATTAATCTGCCATCGATTAGAACTGATCCATCATTGATAAAAACTTGATAAAGCTCCACCCCCCTTCGTCCACGTGGAGTGCTCCTTAGTGATTTGTTCGGTGGGAGATCTATTAGTTTTCCAACATGCATGGGCGGTCGTAATAGAGAAAACTTAAACGACCTATTAAATTGTTTCTTGGGCCACGTATTCCCTTTTTTCGAGACGTTCTGCCTTTATCAAGTTGTTTTTATCGTTGCCGAGCTGTGAGGAGAAAATCCATGCATGGTTGGTTATCGCTCGAGTCATAGACCGTGGCGTATATGAAAATTTCAAACATGGTCAACTAAACCCACCCATAGTGGATATACTTTGTTCCACTCCGTCTTTGTGGTAGATAATCTCGATCCACTCCTCCTTCATCGATTCAATTAAAATTAATCATCTAATTCAATAGTGGAAACATTTTTTCTAATCTCACTGATCCTCCTTCATCGATTCAATTAAGATTTATAATATCATTCAATATTCAAAACATTTTTAATTATATTATTCATTCCTTCTTGATTGGTTACTTTAATCTCACCAATAATTATTATTGTTATTTAGGGTATTATGATTTGATTCATTGCTTAGTTAAACTTCATTATTACTTTGCTCTTTCATCCATAGGTAGTTCGATGTCCTTATTTAAGTTGTAATATGTTCCACATTTCCTTCACTTATCTTATCAAGTTGGTAATAGATTTTGTACTTGAATTGATATCAAATTTAATAAAATCTACCACCAAACTTCATTCACAACTTATTAGGCCTTATTATTGGATACACGATCATTTTTAGATTTATTATTTTTCTTAATAGTTTATTTTGAAAATCAATTACTCATTTTAAGATTTTTTTGACTAAGTGACTAAGTGTCTTCTTTTACATTACAGGTGACCTCCACAACATTGCGACAAAAAATAATAATAATGTTGTCAAAGAACAATATTTAAATCAAACACACCACACAAAACACTTTCACCGACCTCATCCGCAATTATAAATGGTGCAATTTTAGGGTACCTTGGACATTCTTGCTACTAATCATCACTTCCAACTAGGCCATCATCAAGTTTAATCAAATAACAAGGAAAAACGATCTCTAGGTGCGGTGTATGAAATCCACGAGGTACTGGGCCTTCCAGGACCACCGATTGGCATTTTTAAAAGACATCACTATCACATGCAATCAAATAATAGGGGAAATCGTTCTCCAGGTTTTACTCGGTTTTCCTATTTTCCCTTTTCTACATTGTAATTTCCTTTTAAGTGATTTTCTGCATCGAAATTCACATTTTGAATTTGGTCTAAAACAAATCTCATGCATCCTGCTTGCTCACATAGCCTAAATAGGGGTTTAACCTTCTACGTCTCACAATATCACACAACCTAAAACTCCATGAACAAAATCAACACATTGAAATACTCCTCTCACTGGTTAACTGATTGGGACTTGAACACCCAACAGAAACCATCTTAGACATTTCCCTAGCCAAAACTACCTGAAACTAGCCTTAGAATTATGTTCTTTAGGCACCTTCATTATCCATTTTACTTTTTTTTTTTTCACATCTCGTAATTAATCATGATGATAAAAAAATATGTTGCTTGATTTTTTGTCAACAAAATACATAAACAAATGTTTCTCTATTTCATGTCTATTGTCACTCTCTCTCAAATCGAAAAAAGCGAAACAATCTACTCCACCCAATGACATTACTTCTCCTAATGATCTCACCCAAAAAGATTCTAAACTCAAAACCATGCCTTTAGTTACCCAACCTCCAATCTCCATGACATTTTTTCCTAAGAACCATGTCATGCACAATTATCCCTATCTTAAAACTAATCCTCATATCCCTCATCAAGTCAGTCTTCCTAAACTAACTACATCATCATCTCCCACTCCTCTAGAGACACTCGGGCCTCCTCCTAACCCCATATATGATTTCTTATTTTAAAAATCCCCCACAATCTCTCAATCCTCCCAATCTCCTAAATTGGTGGATTGCATTCCACCCACATCTCATTTTGACAATTCTATTTCATCTGTTACTAATATGCATGTCCAGCCATCTCAACCTCTTCACACTTACATTCTTACCCATCGTATGCTCCAACCATCTCAACCTCTTAACACCCATATCCCCACTTATCATTTACCACAACAACCTATCCAATTTCAATGAAAACATCATGTCCCTATTGTTCAAAGTCATCCTATGCACCAATCTCAACCCATGACACATGTTAGTCCTTACCAAGCAGTTCCCCACACACCTGCACACCCACAAGTTTATCGACTATCTTATCAAACATCCCACCTGCAATTTTATCAACCACCTTATCAAATGATTCCCCAACTACCCACACATCCACAAACATACCCTTCACCTTATCAAACTACTTTTCAAACCACACAACCAATCCAATCTCAACCTAACACCGCATCAAATGATCCTATTCATGCTTTGATGAATCAATTGGCTAATTTAGAAACCGTTACCTTGGCACCTAAGGATACTTTATCCTATGAACAAATTTGTAACAAACTGATTCATCCATCGGTTCCAATCAAACCCTACCCTCCTCATTGGAAACCTCCCAAGTTTATTAATTTCAACAATAAGGAAGATCCCCAACAACATCTCCTCGCATTTAAACATGTATTTTGTTTTATTTCACATGATCACAATCTAATTCTTCACACTTTCCCCATGTCCTTGTCTGGTCCCGCATTAGAATAGTACAATAGTATCCCATAACATTCCATATTATCTTTCACCCAACTTGCGCAGTTGTTCTTATAACACTTTTCTATCAGTTTCACACACAAAACCACTATCACTGATATATAAACCATTCGACAATTTGAAGACGAGCCCATCACCGACTTCATCGTGCGGTGGCACCACGTTATAAACCAACCGTCCTTCACTCTTCCGTAAAATGAACTCATTGAAATATTCTCACGTTCATGATCAAAACATATATCATCTACCTTGCAAGTCTAGTCATTTCGAACCTTCGATAAAGCTTTCACAATGGCTCACAAACTCGATACCATTGCCATTGAGAAAGGTCATCTTAAACTCAAAACAACTAATACTAAAGTTGAATCTACTAAACCATTCACACATAACAAAAAATTTAAGGGTGTGACCAACAATGTGGTCATTAAACCCTCATCCACATCTATATCTAGCACATGGCCTCAAAAACAAGTCCCTCAATGGAAATTCCACTATACCCCCTTGGGAGAATCATACAGTTCCGTATTTGATAAGTTAGTGGCCATAAACTCCATCCAAATTCCATCCATATGACCCATGGACAATTCGCAAGACAAGCCTACTTGGTATCACGAAGCCCACTATTGTAATCGTCATTGAGTCAAAGGTCACGACATTGAGAAATGTCGTTACCTCAAAGATCATGTCCAATAACTCCTAAATCAAGGGGATATCCGGATCAATAAATCCACTACTCAAAATTTACCTAATCAACCACCAACTAATTAAGCCACACCCTTTACATCTCAATTATCAAATGCTTATATGATTGACACCATCAATCAAGATCTCATCTTATCACCAACTCCGCATGTTCCCACCTTAGGTATTATTCCCACTCCTTATGCGAACCCGTTGTACCCACAACTATCATACCTATGTCAACTTTTACTACTTATCCAAAATCTCCACCTTCTTGTCTCATTATCACATCCACTTCCTCCACTTGTGATCACACCCCAATCTACCACATTAGATTCATCCTTAGCACCTATTTCAGCCCCACTGATATCCACACATATCCCTACATCTCTCACATCTATTCCTTCACCCACATCTGCCTCAAACACACCTATTACTACACCTACATTACTCACAACCATCCCAACTAAACTTAGTTCTACTACATGCACCTTTATAACCCCACCTCCGACATCAACCCCATTAGCAAACATATCATTCTTACCCCTCGAAACATTTATGAAACAACCAATCCCATCTACTTCTACACTGAAAATGCTCTTGCATTTGTTACATTACCTATAATGTCTACTCCATCGGTTATCACATCACCCACATCTCCAAATATTCCAAATATGCCTACATCCCTATCTATCCCACCTACCCCTATATCTATCATATAAAAAAATCCACCTATCCCTACCTTGACATCTTTACCTATATCTTTGCCCATGGTCACATCACTCGGTCTACCCCAATAATCTTTACCTAATTTGTCTATCATAACGAACAAATCTTCTCAATCTGCAACCCTATCAAATATACCCTTTGGAATATCTACTGAAAAAACACCTCCACCTAAATCCAAGAAATAAGGTTTTCATTCTCCAAAATTAAAGCTTTCTATGCTAAAACCTAAACAATCCACATCTCACATAGATCTCATTAATCGCATCATACAAACACCTATTTCTCCATTAACATCCCCGTCTTGTTTTAGGACATTTTCTCCATTAATAATCGCACCACCACTATCAAATTCTCCGGTTGAAATTATTATTATCCTCGTAAGGACAAAAATGGCCACAATTCCTCCTTTGAGGCCATTTTTGTCCGTCCGTTAAGGGACATTTTTACTAAATCCCACCCTTGTGGCCATATTTGTGTCTCTTTTAGGGTACCATCTGTTTCATTAAGTCTGATTTTGTGGCCATTTTTGTGCTTTTATTGAGGGACCATATTTCCATTTTCATTAAAGTCCACCATTGTGGCCATATTTGTCTTGCCATATTTGTATCTTTCAAAGGGTGTCATTTATTTTCATCCAAATCCACCGTCATGGTCATATTTTTGCTTGTTTAAGGACATAATTTTATTTCTCACTTGTCTATCACATCTAATCCTTTGCAAACTATCATCTCATTCTGTTGCAACTTAATGTCTTCGTTCTCTTGGTGGTAAACCAAAGACGTAACCTCTTAATGCATTGCACTTGCGACCAGTCTACTATTAGCATATCTACCGATGAGCACTTAGTTATATCCTTAGATAATTCCTCCATCCTTATCCCCTTCCATTTGTCATTGTAATGATATAAATTATGTGGTCTACCTTCATTGCTTTGATATGACCCCATAACCATTACATTCATCACCTTCTCATTCTCCTATTACATTCATGCAAAGGGTCTAGGGGTATCTCTTATACATTCATTATTCCCTCCTAAGTGGTCTACTTCATTATTCCTAGCTCTCCCCCGAATGTGAAGTTAAAGTTCATGTATGCAAAACAAAAAATCAAAGTTATAAAAAAAGCATGATCCCTCGAAGGATAGTTGTTCATGCAAAAAAATAAACTAAAAGGAAAAGCATACAAATCAAAATCAAAGCAAAATAGAAATAAATAGACCGATCCCTTGGAGGACGGCTATCATATATATTCTTCTTGCCATCGATAATATGTATATAGTAGACCATACCATCGAAGGATGGGTACTCTTTTATTATGGCATTTGGAAGGTTTCCGACATTGATCAACCTTTCTTTTATCAACATTTTCAGAAAGCTTCCCGCATTGATAATATTTCTTCTATTGTTCTTCCCCTTTCCCAGAGCTAGGGCATAGACTTAAGGAACACCATCTATGGAGATCCTTCTTCCCGTGTACAAGTTACATCTCCAATCCCTTTTTCATGTCAACATTAGGATTACGAGCATCTTTCATCCATATTTTCCTCACGGTCTTTTGGTATAACTAACTATCATTGGTTATGTGTTAACACCTGTTATTGGCTACAAGTGCAATGCCTTGAGTGGTAACCTTTCTTGTTTATATCCAATCCAGTTTGAAACATAGTTTCCTGTACACCCTTTCTGCGATTATGTTTCATTCATCTCATCAAGATCATCTTTTATCAAAATCACATCAAATTTCACACTATGAATTCTATATCTATCCATAATATCCATGAATGCACTTGCAAATACACTTTTTAGTTTGTGAATTCTACTTGATCACCATTGTAGTTTGCGAATCCTACTTGAGGATCCTTCTCAAGGAAAGTCTGTTATCTTGCAAATTCTTATCTCCCAACATGTTCAACAATGTATTTGATCCATTATTCTAAGCTCCCCATTTCCACTCATCACCATTTGTCTCCGGATGATCCTTCTCACCTTTTTTCCCCTTTCACCATGCCGAATATCTTACTTTCCTTTCCTCTTGAGTTTTCCTTTCACTCTTCCACTTTCGGTTTGACAATCTTACTTAACCATCCATACATCTAGAGAATCTTAGTTAAGGTATATATTCTTCCTTGGATCGTCCCACTTTAGAATCTTCTCCACAATTTCCTCTTTCAGTAGATGACAATAACCACCACAAACATCTTTCCACTCCTCCTTTTTGTTTAACACTCTTACATGATCACTCCCACCATGTGGGCATCTCAATTAGGGATTTTCCTTACACTCTCCATCTACACTTTGCATATGTTCCTCCATCCACTCATATCACACTCTTTTGTTTCCTTATTATCACCTTGATATCACCTCCTTTCATCTCTTGTCCCATTTTGGTATACACTTCTCATTATTTTCATCATTCTTCTTCTTCTTCACTTGGCAATCCTACTTAATCATCCCCTGCGCATAGAAATATTACTCAAGAGTCCCTCTTAGGAATGGTTTTCCATTTGACCCTTCCACCTCCCATCATATCTTCCTCATCTTCTATCTCCTGCCTCTCATCATACTCATCTACTCCAACCAACCATTCCATACTTATATCCAATACAATGTTTTCTTTCTCCTTCCATATTGTCACTTTGTCAATTTGGTGATCTTACTTAACTCCTCTGCCCGGTATGGCGATCTTACTTAAGATTCCTTCTTAAGCATTATCTCATCATCCCGCACTTGCCCACCACTCCACACCCTCACCATCTACATTTTCTCATCATTCCCCATCATCACAATCTCTCACCTCCTCTTTTATTCTCACAAATACCACTTCCTACTTGCCCCATGTGCATCTCCATCATCCCTTTCTTTGTAATCTTACTTAATCGTTGCTTCCCCATTAATTTCATGTCTTGTTTCTTCATCTTTCTCTCATTCATTATCATCTACTATGTCCTCTCCTCGTCTTCATCTTCACACACATTGTTATCCCTCCTTTATTTACTCTTTCCACTCCATCTTCTAGAGTTATCCCATATATCTACCCCCATACTTACCCGTAATTGTCATTGTTCACACCCTAACATTATTTCATCATCATCTTCTATTTCCGTGCTAATAATTATCGATGGAATTCTCCTAAAAATCACTCATCCCCATTCTACACAGCTTGGATCCTTCTCTTTGATCTTCCCCATTCTATCTTCATTCATTCCTTCCTCTGTGCCCTCTGATCATTATCGGGGGACTTCTCCTAACATCCCTTCATTGACATTCCCCCTTCCATTCCTCATTTACTTTCCCCCTCTTTGGACATTTTCTCCCATCCTTCCCTACTAATCATTATTGGTGGATTTCTCCTAACATCCATTCATTGGCATTGCCTCTCCTATCCCTTCCTCTATTTTTCCTTGCCACCTCTCCATCTTTCATTCTTCCTTGCCAATTTCTTCATTGTCTTCATCATACACCCCCTCTCTATTTTCTCGTCATCAACTTATCCTCATCTCATACATCTCCACATCTTTTCCAATTTATGTCATTCCTCCCCTCAAGCTTCTCTTTACGTCCCTTATGCTTCTCACTCTTTATCGAATATATTTGTTTGTGGTTCCCTTCTTTCTATATAATTTTCTCCATTTTCCTCTCCTCCTTTCTGATCCTTATCGTATTTCACTTCCTCTATATTGTCTTCATATTTATTTTACCTCGCACTTCCTTCTTACTTACCCATCGATAACTTTGACTCTTGAAGCGTTGTCTCATATTTTTATCATCTCACCATCCACATGCATTTCCATGCTATCAGGTTCCATATTATTTGCCTTGTATTTATTCACTATGATCACGTTCCTTCAATTTTATTTTCTCTACCATCTCTTTCATTTTCCATTACTTCTCTATATTCCTCTTCTTCACCCTCCTTCATGCCTTTCTTTTAAAATAACTCTCTCACTTTTTCATAATTTCACCCTTTGCTCTATCCTTTTCTTGTCTTCTCCTTGATTTTCCTTCATCATTTCCCCCTTCCTTTATAATCCTTCTTTTTATCTTATTCCTCCCCTTTCATTCCTTCGTTTCTCCTCCTCCATCTCCTCGTTTGGGTTAGCACACCATTGTACAAACAATATATCAAATCTAAGCATACATGTAAATAAAATCAGATATTCTACCGGAAGAAATATACAAACCAAGAGACATAAATCAACACTAGATTTAACGTGGTTCACCCAAAGATGTCAGGCTAACATCCACCAAGAAACAATCCAATCTATTATCCAAAGCTTTGACAAGATATAAAATGAAGATTTATAATCTTCCACACCTCTCAGATGTACAGTACTTTCTTTCCTCAAGATTTTTCTTCATCAAAAAGAATTCTCTTGCTCACCAACTTTTGCAAGTTCTTTCTAATTCTTGTTAATATCTTACTTCTAAACCCTAGCTTTATGCTTATATAGTCATTTATAGACTTAGGGAACTTAGCCATGCAATTACAATCAATAGATATACTTTAATGCTAAAAATAGATCTAATTCCCGAGAGTTAATTAAAACATTCTCGCATAGTGTAACCAATGCCGGTTTACCCTAAGCAATGTCGGTTCCTTCCTTTCTGACCGATGCTAGTCCTAGGTGATCGATGCCATTTACCCCTAACCAATGACGTTCTTGTATTTTCCAGTAAGTTTTCATTGCATGCTAAAATGAAGTAATTAAGCTCCACAACTTAACAATCTCCCACTTAGAGATTAATTAGTACACCATACTGTATAACATCATTCTTGGATCCTTCCTTTGATTTTTTCTTCCTCTTCAATTCTCAAACTCGAATACCAACAAGTGGAGTGTAGCTCCAATTTCTCCTTTGCTAATGGCTTCGTTAGCATATCCACATGGTTCTTGCTCATATGAATCTTTTCCAAATTCAACTGTCCATCCTCCAATACCTGTCATATGAAGTGATACCTCAACTAAATGTGTTTTGTTCTCAAATGAAACACTACGTTCTTTGCTAAATGAATTGCACTCTAATCTGTCACTAAAAATTTACAATCCCTTGAATTTTCCCAACTCTTCCATATCATCTCATCCATATCATCTCCTTGTTAGGCTTTGTAGTTGCTGACATACTCTACCTCTGTAGTAGAAAAAAGCCACAACCTTCTACAATCTTGAAATCCAGCTAACTTTTGTCCCACCTACTATGAAAATATATCCAAAGAGTGCTTATTCTACCATCCAGATCTCCACCATATTTGAATCAACATAGTCATGTAAAGAAATATCCAAACCTCCATAGCATAACTACATGCTAGATGTCCCTTTCAAATACCTGATTATCCATTGGACTAGTTTCCAATTCTCTTTACTGGATTGGCCATATATCTACTCACCACTCCCACTTTGCCTATGTAATGTCCGTGCAGTACAAACCATAACATACATGAGACTCCCAATTGATGAATAATATGGAACTCGTTGCATGTATTTGACCTCCTCATGTGATGATGGAAACTAATCTTTACTTAATTTGAAGTGTCATAAATAAGTGTGCTTGTAGGTCTTGCATTCTACATATTGAACCTTTCTAATGCCTTGTAGATATAATCCTCCTGAGACAAATACAATTTCTTGTTTTTCCTGTCTCTGTGTATTTGCATGCCAAGGATTCTTTTTGCAACTCCTAAATCTTTCATAGAAAATGTGTGAGCTAGCTTTCTCTTAAGCTCACCAATGTCCTGCATACTAGATCCTGCAATAAACATATCATCCACATACAGTAACAAAATAATATAGCTCCTATTTTCAAGCTTCTTGAAATAAACACAAATTCACATCTCAAGTAACCATGATCTTGTATAAAACTATCAAACCTCATGTACCATTGCCTTGGATCTTGTTTGACACCATATAGACTCTTTTTCAACTCGCACACTAATTTTTCCTTACCCTTGACTTCATACCCAAGCGGGCTGCATATAAATATCTTCATCCAAATCACCATGAAGGAAATCCATATTCACATCTAGTTTCTCTAAATGCAAATCCTCTACTGCAACTAAACTCAATACAATACAAATAGAAGTCATCTTAACAACAGGAGAAAATATTTCACTAAAGTCAATACCTACTTTCTGTGTAAATCCCTTTACTACAAGTCTTTCCTTTTATATTTTTTGTCCACCCTCTTCTTCCTTGATCTTGTATAACCTTTTGTTTACGCAATTTTCTCTTACTTACTGGAAACTTAACCAAATCCCATGTCTAGTTCTATTCCAAGGAGTCCATCTCCTCATCCATGTCATGCTCCCACTGGATGTGGGTCTTATCCTATATTGCTTCTTCAAAGCTCTTTGGTTCACCATTATCAATCAATAATAAATAAAATAGAGGTGTAAATCTTTCTGGAGGTTTACTTACCCTTTGTGACCTTCTCATAGGAGTTTGGGGTACCGAAGGCTCAATTTGGACCTCCTAGACATTCCTATCCAAATCTACAGTGACTACCATTGGTCACCTCTAACCGATGCCAGTTATGCTAACCAAGGCTGGTTTGGATCTTCTGTAACTAATATCGATCTTTTGACTGTGTGCGATCGGGGTCAACCGACACCGATTTCTTGTGTAACCCTCATCAATAATTCTTTTAAATCGAGTTCATTTTCATTCACAAAATTCTCAACCAGGTTCATCCTTGGGTACCAAAATTTGATCCCTGTACATTCTTTTTGCATTCCATTCAACATCACAACTCCTAATCATTTTAGAATTCTCTAAATCCCAAAAATGGAAACTGAAATCACCAGATCCATAACCAATGAAAGTGCATCTCTTGGATTTTGCATCCATATTTTCCTATTTTTCTTATCAACATGCACAAAAGATTCTAACCAAAAACTCTAAGAAAAGAAAGATCTACCTTGTTTCCAATCCAAGCTTCCTCTTGTATTCCTCCATCTAGTGAAATTGAAGGCCCACGGTTAATCAAATAAACCATCGTATCAACTACGCCTTCCTAAAAAGCTGTAAGGGCAATCCAGAATGTATCCGCATACTCTAACACGTTCCATGATTGTTCTATTCATTCTTTCTGCAACACTATTCTCCTATGGTGTTCTTGGAACCATTCTTTCTCTACATATTCCATTCATCGAACAATAATTATTGAAAGCCTTGCTATATAGTATTCACCACCATTGTCAAATCTAATACACTTTAACTTAGAATTTGATTCA
This sequence comes from Taxus wallichiana var. yunnanensis, assembly GCA_018340775.1. Taxonomy (NCBI): domain Eukaryota; kingdom Viridiplantae; phylum Streptophyta; class Pinopsida; order Cupressales; family Taxaceae; genus Taxus; species Taxus wallichiana. The sequence goes on from CM031236.1 coordinate 550,348,434, forward strand.
TTCTCAACAAGGACTTTTCATCTTTTAAAAATCTCAAAAACATTAGATTTACATTTAATACAATAAACCCATACCTTTCTTGTAGCATCATCAATAAAAGTAACATAATACTGGGATCCTCCATGAGAAGCTACCTAAGCTGGTCCCCACACATCTGAGTGTACAAGCTCCAATTTCTGCTCCTTCTTAGTTGCCCCAAATTTGAGAAATCCCACTTTCTTTTGCTTTCCAAAGATACAATGCTCACAGAAATCAAGATCTAAATCTTTCAAATATGATAACTTACCCTTAGCCTTTAAGATCTGCATTCCTTTTTGACTCATATGGCCCAACCGGTTATGCCACATGCATGCATCTGAATCTAAAATAGATAATGCAAAAAGGAATTAGTAATACAGGTAGATAAATATAACATTCCTACCTTCTTACCTCTTGCCACAATAAAAGCACCCTTAGTGACTTTTCAAGAATCTCTTGTAAAACTAACCATGCAACCAGATTCACTTAGTTGCCTTGCGAAATAATATTTCTCCTAAGGCTTGGCACATGCCTCACATCTTTCAACACCCATGTATTTCCATTTTGTAATTTTAGATGAACTTCCCTTTACTGCGATACTTTGCAAGGTTCATCATCACCCAATTAAACATGCCCAAAATTTTCCTAGACATAATTTCTAAAATAACCCTTATTAGGGGTTGCATGGAAAGAAGCTCCTAAATCTAAAACCCATGATTCAATTCTAGTATCTAAAGAAATAATAAGAGCATCTTGCATTACCTCTAATGTAGCAAGATTTGCTTCTTTACCTTTTTCTGGTTGTTGGTTCTCTTTATCCTTTGACCAAAAATCTTTCTTTGCATGTCCTTTCTTCCCACATTTCCAACAAGTAATTCCCTTGCTTCTGAATTTAGATCTGTTATCCCTTGACTTTGATTCCCCATTACTCTTACTCTTTGATCTCTCCTTCTACTTGTCTCTACTTTCTACATTCAAAGAATTTTCAGATGATGATTCCTCTGTACTCTTCATGAAGATTTCTTCATTCAAGATTATACTAACCACATCATCAAAATTCAAAAATTATTAGTAGATTTTGTATTACTAACAGTCATTACCAAGTTATTCCAACTATCAAGCAAAGAACACAAGAGTAAAAGTTATTTTACTTCATCATCAAATGGTATTGGAACCAATTTTAATTGATTTACAATAGAACGGAAATCATTCAAATGACTAGATACAGATCCACGTTCATGCATCTTAGAACTAAATAGTTTCTTCATCAAATAAACTTTATTTGAAGCACTAGGTTTTTCATATAAATTAGCAAGATATTTCATTAACTCTACTGTAGAAGCCGCTTCTATAATATTGGAAGCCACGGATGCTGTCAGGCTTAATCTTATAGATCCCAAATCCTTTCTGTCAAGAATCTTCCATTCTTCATCAGTCATCTTCATAGGTCTAGACTTCTCATCCAATGGTAAATACAAATCTCTTTGATACAGATAATCCTCAATCTGCATCTTCCATAATTGATAATTTCAGCCATCAAATTTCTCTACCTTGTATTTGTTTTCTTCTGCCATTGTTGTAGCTCCCACTCAATCAGAAAACCCTCTGTGAGTAAATATGTCAACACACAAAACCTCCAAACAAAGATCTGATACCAGTTGTTGGGGTTAGCACACTGGTTATATAGACAATATATCATATCTAAGCATACATGCAAATAAAATCGGATATTCTACTAGAAGAAATATACAAACCAAGAGACATAAATCAACACTAGATTTAATGTGGTTCACCCAATGTGGGCTACGTCCACCAAGAAACAAGCCAATATATTATCCAAAGCTTTGACAAGATATACAATGAAGATTTACAATCTTCCACACCTCTCAGATGTACAGTACTTTCTTTCCTCAAGCTTTTTCTTCATCACCAAGAATTCTCTCTCTCACCAAATTTTGTAAGTTCTTTCTAATTCTTGTTAATCTCTTACTTCTAAACCCTAGCTTTATACTTATATAGTTGTTTATAGACTTAGGGCACTTAGCCATGTAATTACAATCAATAGATATACTTTAATGCTAACAATAGATCTAATTCCGAGAGTTAACTAAAACATCTTACATACGCAGTAGCGATATCGGTTAAGCCTAACGATACCAGTTCCTTCCTTACTTGCTGACCAATGCCGTTCCTAGGTGATCGATGCCAGTTACCCCCTAATCGATGACGGTTATTGTATTTTCCAACAAGTTTCTATTACATGCTAAACTAAATTAATTGAGCTCCATAACTCAACATCTTTTTCCCTCTATTCCATACCCTTATTGCCTTCACCTTCACCTTTCTTTCTCTTCTTATAATCAACCACTCCTCCTTTCGATTCCCTTTTCTCTTTATCATTACATCATTCAACACATCCCTCACACCCGGAACTCATGGTAAATGCCAATGTTTCTCCGTTTATGTACCACCGCGATCCATTTCATTATCGTTCTCATTCTTCTCTCTGCAAAGATTGACCTCTTCTCTTTTTAGAACCTTGTCACATCTTTTATCTTCAATAGTCCTCTCGTAGGGGGCATCATCATATACATTTATAAGAATTTCTTCCCATCTTCCTTCAACATTTTTTTCTTGGAGGATACCATAACAACCATCACATATTTGAGCTTTTTCTCTTCCACGGATGTTTGTCAAAAAGTGGGACTATTTTCCTTCTTCTTCGCCCCATTATTCATCTGTCTTCAACTACAAACATTTCTTAAGAAACTTGTATTCAACATCCTATTTAAATCCCTCTTAGGCAATTTCATCGAATCGGTTACTCATATCCACATTCATGGCCATACTCATTCCCCCTCGGATATTTTAATTCAACATCCATCTCCCATTATATCATCTTCATGTCCTATGTTGGGGCACCTTTTCATCCTTGTACTTGTCGACACATATAATTCAAATTTTTCCCTTCTCGTGCCCTGTGTTGGGGCATAATTATCTTCATCCACGTCCCTTTTACAGACACATGATTTTTCACATGATTCCTCACATAAAAATAATTGTACATACCTTTCGCATTTAGTTGCGCATACTTTGATGTTTTCCTATGACCCATTGGTCATCACAGTTTACATCCATACTTTGTAGTGGTCTTCACCCACTCACCGGTCTATAGAAAATTGTCACTTTTCTGTTGAGACCGCATGATTGTCCTCTACCAATGTGATATTGGAGTCACCACCATATTTTTCTTTGTTATTGTGATCCTTTTTGTTTGGGGAATCTTGCCTTTGATCATGTCTTCATCCATCCTTGGACACATAACTTCATCCAATTCTTTTTTTATTTGCCTTGCCGCTTGCTATCACAAAAACCACTCAATAAAAAGGGGCAAATATAGACACCAATTTTTTGTGTGACCCCTCTCGTTCATCCCATATTCGTTCTCCTTCATGAAACTTCCCCTCTCACCTTCATCTTTGCTAAATTTGAGTAAATTCCATCTATTTACTCACCTTATTTAATTAATTATCAAATGGGCTCCATGTGGGCCCATTTGATGATTAAGATTTTGGCATTATCTCCCATATCAATTTTATTCAATTTATGGGTAATAATATACCCATCTGACACCCCTTTCTTAATTTCAAAATATGGAATCTATTATCTCACCTACCATGTCAATAATGCTCCCCACTCCATCTAATAAGTCAAACCATGGGCCCCACGTGATCACATCATGTCTCTTAACTTGGGTTAATTTATCAAACCTCGGTTACTCGTTAACCCCAATCTAACCTCACCTCCAAGCTATAAATATGGGTTTTCCGCCTCTTTCAAAATGGAACAAAAAAAAAAGGACCAAAGGACCAGAAGACCTAGACCTAGACCAAAACCAGAAGAAGACCCAAAAAGGAAAGGAGAAGAAAGTGCTTAGTGAAGTTCTATAAGTTTGAGGTCAAGGCTAACCTTTTCCATTGTTATAAGTTAGAAGGTGAGGAGTGTGGGAGAAATCTTTGAAAAAAAAATTCATCTTGCCATCCCGATGCCCAGCTGATCTCCATATCATAGCACAAGCTAAGTCCCCTTGTCATTCCAGTTACTTTTCATTTTGTATTTCACTATTTTTGCATGTTATCTATTGTTTATCATCTATTGTTATCTTTACTGGACATTGGGGTTGATAATCCTCCAAGGAGTTAACATCCTCTTGGAACCGAGATTGTTTTGGAAACCCCGCATATTTTTATCTAATCACATATGTTTTAGTTTTGTAGATCTATCTTCTTTGTATCACACATCTATCTTCTTTGCACCCATAGATCCATATCCGCATCTAAGGTCCTAAGCCCTCCATCATTTGAAGTTTTTGATGGCTTCTAGTATCTACTTTCACCCATGCGAGAACAAGGTTTCTGTCTGACATGGACTCTTGTTGCTTAGTAAAATTGGGACTTTCATGTTTGATTTAAATCAAAAGACGGAAGAAATGCTTCTAAATTCCATGCAAAATTCCCCATTCTGAAGTAGTTCCAATCCAAGAAAAAGGGAAAGGCTTGATTTCACAAAAAAAATCCCTCTAAGGTGGTACCAAGATCATCTAGCACCGAAAAGATGATGAGAGGAGCTATAACAAGTTTCAATATCCAATCCGAATCACATAGTTCCAAAGGAAGAGAGGCGCCAGATGTCAAGATCTTTAAAAGGACTAAGAATAAAGTTAAATTGTTATTTAAACAACTTTTTTTAGATATTATGGTAGCCACGCATCAAGAAAGCACACGCATAGAGAGCCTGAGGTGATTGACCCTCTTATTTTGACTGAAGAGTAGAGGAGAGTAGCTACTTCCTTAGCTCATCATGTAACACTACTACCAGATGAAGGGACACCCTAAGTCAATCTAATTATACAACTAATATCTTTAGTTCCATCTTTATTTTTAGGAGGAATAGTGGTTGAATTAATCTAAGAGTTTTTAACATAGATATCTCCCTCATCTAACCAATCAGACATTTCTATGGAAAGCCGGATCCTAGAAAAGGCGACACAACACTATTTGAAAGTGTGAATATACCCCATTCTCAATAATCACATGAACAAGCAAGGAGACTAGTTGAAGTAGTATACATAGAAAAAGTGGATAAGCACATATACTATAACCTTTTGGTATGTCAATTTAGTCACCTACGGTAACAAGAAGAAGTACCCCATCAGTGGAAGAAATGAACGCAACCCACTAAATTACTAATTGTTGAACAAGAAATTCCAATACCATGGGTCTCTTTAAAAGGCCAAATATTTTTAGAAGAAGGTAGATCAAATATTAAATAATTACAAGTGAAACAGTATGGATAATACTTGCGTATTAACTAAAGAGAGTCCTCATGAGGAAAAAAAAAAGTCATGAAAAATAATGAAGCACCTTAAAAGACAGAGTTTGCTAAGGAAATGGTGGTAGAAACTACAAAGGAAGCCATTGCAAATGTGAAATTGATGATATTCAAAGTGTGTAGACCATTGATAAAGGTGAAAGATAAGTTACTAGAGAGAAGCACAATGAACCAAAAAGGAAGAACTAAAAGAACAAAAGGTTAATAACAAACCGGTTCATGAAAATGTTTACACTAAACATCAGCCTCTAAAGGAGGTAGATAGTATAAAAGGACAAAAATTCCTAGAACAACAACACGAGTCCAAGCGGTCCTAAAGAAAAATATAGAAGTAATGGCTATCCCAGATAAGGGAAAAAATGAGGAACATGCTCCAATTGGTAGTGTGATCCAAAAGTAAAGGAATCATTCACAAGTTCATGATCAAAGTAATCATTCGCAAGTTCATGATCAAGGAAAGCAGTAGTCAAAAGAAATGACAAAACAAGATAGATCCAAAGTGTCAACATTGGGAATAAAAAATGCATGACAGAAATCTCCATTGACACAAGATGTCTAGGAAATATCTAAGCAATTTATTGTTGTCCCTGAGAAGCCCCAACAGGAATTACAAGAGACAAAGGTGGGAACTACCCTCACAATTGGTTGAAAGAGGGGTTGATCTCGGAAGAAGAAGAGGAGGTTGTACCTGAAAAATCCATAGATATTACAACTTTGGCCTTCCCAAAGCCAAAAAAGACTCTAAAAAGGGCTAGGGTTATTACTAAAACTCATGTAGATCCATATGGATCTAGAACCATGGAGGTTGCAATCCCACATGAAAGAAAATTAAAAAATGAAGTAACATCAAGTGATTATGATGTCTAGCTCATCCCTTTGGGAAAACCCTTAAGGGAAACATTAAAACAAGAAGTTTTAGAAGCATTCTAAGGCTTATTGCATAAAGTGGATGAGGAAAAGATATTAAAAAGGTAGTTGAAAGAACATGTAAAATATTTGAAGTCATGCTTACAATAGTTGGTGGGCCAATCTAGTGAAGACCAAGAAGATATCTCTATTGTTACTCCTGAAGTTATTGGACATATTGAAAAGGTTGTCAAGAAGGTTAAAGCTGTTGATGACTGGGTAGAAAGGTTATTTGAAAAAGGGAAGAATATTTTTGAGAAATCCAAAATTTTATATAAAGATCTTAATACTAAACTTGGAGAAATTGATGAGTTAATTAAACAATGTAACAATGATATTTTTTACTATGAAGGAATCCTTCCAAAGATAAACCATATAAATCAACTAGATGAATATTTAGTTGAAAAGGAAGGAATTGTGCCATTAGAAATGATGGGAACTCAATATGTAATTGAATATTTGTCCAAAATTAGGATTGAAGTTTTGAATGAAGTTAGAGAAAAGATGGAGGTAGAAAAGAAATGGGTTGACAAAAGCATTGACACCATATAAAATTCAAAGACATGGTGTTTGATAAATTCAAAAGAGTTATAGTGACCTAGAAATAGACTTCCTAATTAATTCTTTTGAGAAAAACATCTGAGATAAAAATTCTCTTATGATGTCATCAAGACACTAATGGCTGTAGAGAGTAGAATTACATAACTAAAAGGAAAGTCATGGGAACATAAACAAAAAATGGATCAATGTGGGGATGCATTAAACATGTAGACCCTAATTTTTCAACACCACACATCTCCAATCAAGAGGATGTAAGGAAGTTATTTCAAAGGTATGATGCATAAATGGAAAGGAATCCAAAAGAGGAGAAAGATGATGAAGATGAGGATATAACCATGAATTCCAAAGGTGGGCGAGGCTTGGGCTTGTTTTCTCTAAACAACTTTTCCATCTCATTATAGTTGATACTCCTTTTTCATAAAACTTTAACATTATTTTGAATTTTTATTTTCAAGTAGGAATTTAATTTGATACAATACATTAGACTCTTATATTGCTTTGATATAATTTTAAATCTATCCTTAATCATGTGTGTTGGTTTAACGGTTTAAGTTTTCTAAATTATGGAAAAAGAAAAATTAGGATTCTATAGGGGCCCAACCCATGAAAAATTTGTGTACATTCTTGAGAATTACATCACAAAAGAAACTAAGAGAAAATACCTAATCATCCACTAATTGGAAATCCTCTCTGCAAATAGGTAGTTTCTTCACAAGCCTATTCTTTCTAGGAACAAATTCCTTTGTTCCCACTACCATTTGAACAAACACAATATCTCCTGCTAAAGTATGATACATACCGAAAGACATAAGCTCATCAAATCTAGGCATAGGGCCATCTAGAAAACTAATCAATTGTGATCTCCTATCATAGGAGGAAACCCATTCAATAATGTCTAGACCTCCTTTAGGAAAATCATTCTTCCTTGTTGCTTTGAAAGTGGAGGATGGACTGGTAGTTTGTGCGTGAAGCTCAAAGTTCAATTACAACTCATTTTGGAGAAGACAAAGCAAGAGGTTTAGAACGAGGTTCAGCCTACTGTATTTCTTCACAAACACTAGTGGAGATTCATGAGGCTGAGAAGATGTGGTCCCTGATGGTTTTTTATCCAATATTGAAACATGTTTCTCCATCTCATTCACAACAAGTGCTTAAGACCCTAAGTAGATCTCTTTAACATTTAATTCTTCATCACAAATGAAGGGGAATGTATAGTTATTCAAAACTTACATAGAAGGCTTGCTCTTGAACTAAAATTACTCTAACACATCAAGAGTCATTTGGTGTTCTAGCTTTGATGAGATGAAAATACATCTTTTGAAAGGTAGAAAAAGATAGGGTTAATCCTAGTAAACCTTTAAATCAATGTTATACAAATAATTTGGGTTGTCAATGACCTAGAACAATCCTCTGGGTCTACAATGTCAAACAATATCCTTACACACGTCTTTTCATGACTTGCCATGTCAAAAATCTGCTCCAAATCCTCAGAAGAAATCTCTTTCAAACTGGGTGCCACTATCACTTCGCCATGTTAAAGATATAGAAATCCACCAAACCCTTTCACATTTAGAAAATATGTGAGTTCGTAAAGGAAACAATGTGCATTTATAGGAAACTCGAGGTGGGAAGCTAAGCAGAGTATAATCATGGTGAGATAACCTCTAAGATCTGTATGTGATATCCACATGAGAAATAAGTTTGGAATGAATTTGTATTATTTAAATGATAATATTTGGCTTAATGTGACATGATCAATGCATTAATAATCATCCAAGAAAGACATGAAAAAGAGTGTGTATTCCCCGAGATGGATTCTTAAAAGGAAAAAGGGATTACACATCAAATCAAATCATCAGAGGATCTCGGAAATCATCAAAATGAATCTTTTTACCTTCCTAACGATACAAATGATTAAACAAATATCAAATCATGACATGACATCCCAATCATCCTAGGGGAATGAAAAATGTGAATCACTCACAATTCCTCCACCTAACAACATGAAAATAGAATATTCTCAAAAGGAATAAATAATGGATCAAATAGTGTGCTATAAAGGGGAATATTCTTATGAATATTCACACTTTTGGATGGAAAACAAGAAAGGTGAGAGAAAACAAGCTGCATATATGTGAGAGAAATGTTCTTTCATTGAGAGGGGGTAAATTTTTTCTAAACTTGTAGAGAGATAAGGAGGAAACCAATTTGTATTATCTTAAGCCGAACTAATCTGAGATACATGAGTTTTTATTCATCTATTCCCAAACCTTCTCACCAAGATGATTTCATTATACGAGTCACTAGTAAACATTGAGCTCATAGGTGTTATATCCCCTTGTTGAATTATTGGTATTTCTTGAAATACATTTTGTGTATTATCATGAGCAATGTCTCTTTGTTTCAATATTTATTATTGTCAATTGATTATCTGCATTCATGTTACAATCTTATGCTGATTAATTTCTTTGAATTAAACAAAGTCTTGTTTTAAATAGTGAGAATTTGGCAACTGAAATTGCATTATTGATGGAGCTTTCCTTCATAATGCAGTAAATGGTTTTAAGTTCAAGTTGTACCTATTTGATTTTAATATCCTTGTCAGTTCTTGAGGGTATGTAGAACATATTTGATTAGAAGTTTTCAACATTTTATTGAGAGTTTATCATGAGATTTTGTGTTTAGGTTCTCAAATTTTGTATGAAATCCTGTATTCTTGGGCCTCCATGAATATAAATATTCTGTTAAAGGAGTGTTAGGAGTTGTGTAATCTTTATTTTACATCAAGAGAAATTATCTACAAAATTTGTTAAATTTTAGTTAAGTATTTTATATAATCAACTCTATCTTGCTTCATCTCCCATCAATACATTAAAAACACTAACAATAACCCTCTAATCCACCTGAATTACCCATGTTTGCACTGTTTATGCACAAATGCTAAGGAAATTTGTTATTTATTTCCATCCTTTATATAAAATATGCGAGAAGCAAACTATAACAACCACTTTGTCTTTAGTAACTTTGAAAATTATTTTAGGAGACATTTGCATTTCTAATGTGACAACTCTTGCTAGTTTGATAATTTCTACATTGACCATGTCTTCCCAAGGCTGCCTTTCAATTCCATAAGGAAAGAATCTAAATATTGTTATCGCATCAATTCTTTTCACAAATATAGATTACAAAATGGGTCCACTCACACTAGTTGTAGGAAAGACCTAAAGTAGCAGGGTAGGTCATACCCTTAGTGAGGTGTTATCCAACATTTACCAAGTCAAAAGAAAAAATAGACTGTTATATCCATCTCCAAATACTGAAAAAATCAAATCTTGGTTTTCTTTCTCTAAGCATCCTTCTTAGCTTGTTTATGTTGCTTGAATTACAAGGTACGACTAATTTGCGTAACAACACCCTCATGGCACCATTTTCATAGACTATTTTTGTAAAATCAAAGATACATCAATCTATGGTAATGTACTTGAGTATGTTTAGGTGTAAATGCCTGATCTATACATAACCCTTTATTGAGCTTTACAAAAATAGGATTAATAAGAAATTATTTGCTCATTATTTTCCTAGTTAAAGTAAGTTTTCCATTAAGTTTTACTTGACTAGGAGTAAATAGTGATAAAGGATACTAACATTTGTCAAGCTTTATTGAAATGGATCATTAATTTTTAGTTAGCAATTTTTTTACATTGATTTATATATATATTAAAGGTACAAGACCTTAGTGGTGAATCCACGTTATTTAGAAAATCTGTAAATGTCATTACTTTGAGTTTCAAATATTGTGATCGATTAGTCAAGTTTGCAAAATGGAAAGAATAAGGTCCTTCTTAAAGAAATATCCTAGTAGAAAATTGTTTCTAGAATTGGGAGGATAAATCCAACGAAGAGACAAGTCTAGAGAGCCTTGGGTGATCAAAGATCTAGAGAAAAATAGTTCTATTTGCTAAGAGTGATCAATCTTTGATATAATATTATTCTAGTTCTCCAAACAATTTTGAACCAAGTAGTCCCTGCACAAACTTGTACACTCCAACTCATGAGGTTATTCATTTTCATCTCATATAAGTATCCCTCATCTCCCTCCTCTATTACATAGAAACAATAGAGTGTTACGTGAGAAACTGAATCATCAAAGGAACAATACTTTGAAGATCATACACTTTGTTACCTAAAATACCATTAGTTACCCTTCATCTTAACCCACCTATTGGAGCACCTCCTCAAAATAACATGACTAACCCTCCCCTAGAACTCCCCATGTTGTAAATGTATACAAACCTATATATTTCCATGATATGGTGGGATACCCCAATACAACTCCAAATGATGTGAGGAATAGATTACCTAAGTTTCAAGGGAATAATGCTATCATGGGTGACCAACACCTCAAGATTTTTGTTAATATTATGGAATATTTTGAGATTGAACATGAGGATGTGTATGTGAAATTTTTTATTCATACCTTAGAAGAAGATGTTCGTGATTGGTATAAATCCTTACCAAACAATTCTATTGATTCATGGATTGAAATGAAAAATGCATTTAGATCACAATATGGGGACAAGACTAATCCAAGGTTTCTTCTCTCAAAGTTTGAAAATATAAAAAAATCCCAATGAACCTGTCTAAGATTTCAATACCAGATTCAACAAGACCTTGACTAGATTTCCTATGAAATTGAGGCCAAGTGATGAATCCTACTTGATAAAGTATTCTGATGCCTTTGACAAGAAAGCAACATATTATCTGAGGGACAAAAACCCTAGGACTTTAAGAAAATCCTTCTCTATGGCTGTAAGGCCAAGTGATGAATCCTACTTGATAAAGTATTATGATGCCTTTGAAAAGAAAGCAACATATTATCTAAGGTAAAATAACCCTAGGACTTTAAGAAAATCCTTCTCTATGGCAGTAAAAATTGAGAATAATATCAAGGAAGCAAGAAATCCTCCTAAAAGGGATGGTGTTAAGTTAATTAACCTTAAAATCCTCAGGAAAACAAGGGAGTAGATCTGGAAGAAGTGGTTAAGACTCTAGCAGGAGCAGTGAAAGAAATTTCTTACAAACTTGCTAAGACAGAAAAGGGATAGGTCATAATTCTCAGGCCCAACATCAACCTCAAGGTCAAAATAGATTTGGTAATCATCCTAGAGGTGATCATAGGTCAGATGATAGAGGAAAAGGGCCCATGGGATCAGGAAATAAGCAACAACCACTAAGAGAAAATAAATTGGTCCCTGATCCATTAACTGCTAGAGTGTCCTTGGTTGAAGAAGATCATGTGATTGACTTGGTGTGATAAGTGTTTCCTCCCACATCTCCCATGTGACCCTACTAAGGAAAGTGAGGAGGTTGATGACAATGTTTCTTATGGTGATGTTTGTATGATGGAGTGTAATAATATCTCACAACAAGGAGCTACTTCCACTAAGTTACTAAGTACAAGGACTATGGAAGGATTTTGGAGTGCATACAATGGGTAATTTTTGTTCCTTCCCCTACTAATTTGGATGTTGATATGGTTTAGGATTTTAAGTACTTAAGGACATTGATGATTCAAGAATATGATGGAGGGATCCCTAGTGAGGAGGACATGAAAATTTTAATGAATGAAGTGGTTTCCCAAGAAAAGGAGTATAATCTAAGAAACAAAGTTGTTAAAGGGGGAGGGCCACAACCCAAACCAAATACTCCTATCCTCACTAATATCCCAAAGTATACCCTTAAGAAATATGTTCCAAACAAAGGCCCAATTATTACCAACGAGTCCAAGTACCTCCACCCTTCCCAAGCCATAAAGAACCTCATGCCACAGGAAAAGGAAATCACCCTACCTCCCAATACAACATTACCCTAGTATACCTATCATCACCAATCCGGCACTATGATAATTCTTCACCAGGGAACTCCTCGTGCTATGATTATTTACTAATGCACATGCCTTTAGTTTGGTGGATGTAATCTGAAACAAAACAACAAACATAACACAAGAATACCATCGACTATGATAAGACGAGAATGATGACAAATCTTAAATATCAAAGTAAATTATAATATTAACATGAAATTGTTACAATCTCACCCATGAGGTACTTCAAGTTTTATTGACTTCACTTGCCTTCCACCAATACTATGGGAGAAACTTTACAATTACACCTCTTAATGGCTTCTTCAACACACCTTTAAACCGATGGCACACTTCATACAATATTTCTCACTACTTCCTTTTATGCTAAATGAGGGGGGTGGCCTCTTTATTTATAGAACTTCCACGCTTATCCATCTTATCTCTAAGATAGGATAAGAAATCCACTCTAACGAATCATATTCCATATCTTAACTCTTATCTATACATGTAAGCTTATCTTTTAAGATAAGATAAACCTTATCATTTCACATGGGTTCCACATTTTTAGACTTTTTACAAATAAAATACACAAAATATTTATGACCTCACTCCTTGTCCTTATTACCAATATAATATTTCTAATTCCTAATCATGTAGACCCTACTTCTCTACTTATCCCAACTTTGACATTTTAACATTACTGGACCACTTACGACAAATATTTACTTTTTACAACATTCCTATTGTACTTTGACTGTTACCGTACTCTACATTATTGGTGGCACCGTACTGACGGTGCCATTATCTTCTATTAGATGCTACTACTAATTACACTTAACAACATCCTATTCCTAATACATACATTAATGAAATAGAAATTACGGAGGAAAATTTTAGTGTCGACATCTTCCCCCTTCCTAGCTTCTACTCCGTCCTCGGAGTAGACTATTCTGGTGCTTGGAAAATCTTCAACTTGTCGTGGTTGACCCATTTCGTAATGGGAGTGCCATCCAATTCCTCTAGTCGGTACATACCATTTTCATGCACAACTACTATTTTGTAGGGCCCCATCCATTTTGGAAGAAATTTTCTCTGTCTTCTTTTTTTGTATCTGGAATCATATACTAGAACCAAGTCATTCACATGAAATGGAGACCAATGGATCTTTTGATCAAAGTATTCCTTCTGCTTCATTTTCTTCTTATGGCTTGTATCCTTTGCTATTTCCCTCATTTCCTCTAGAAAATGAAGATGTACCAACCTTTCTTTTACTGAATCACTTTCATCCATCCTTTCATTTTTCATAACTCTCACAGTGGGAATATCAAACTCAATAGGAAGAACTGGATCAATGCCATAGGCCAACTGAAATGGGGAGTATCATGTTGTTGAATTTGATGTTGCCCTATATGCCCACAATGCTGCATGAATCCTTTTATCCCACTTATGTACTGCAAGGTCACATCTTTTGCTAGAATTTGACACAACACAAAATTTGTTCTTTCCACTGTCCATTTGTGCTTGGCTTATATGTTGTTTCCTTCCCCGTGCTTAATAGAAAATTTATTGACTAGGGCTTCTACTACCTCATTAATGAAGTGGCTTCCTTGATCTGTTACAATTTCTAATGGACAACCAAATCTGGTGACAATGTGTTCATATATGAACCTTGCCACCTCATCCATGGAAGTTGTTTTCAATGGCCTAGCTTCAACCCACTTGGTTAAATAATATGTGGCAACTACAATATACTTATTTTGGCGTGAGGTAGTTGGAAGTGGACCTACAATGTCTATTCCCCACTTTTCAAAGGGACCAAGTGGAAGAATAGGACATAATGGAGCTGATGAAGTCTTACGGTTACCATGTGTTTGACAAATATCACATGTCTTACAATAATTATAACAATCTTTAAAAAGAGTGGGCCAGTGATAACCTGCATCTAAGATCCTTCTTGTTGTAAGTTATCTAGAGAAGTTCCCTCCACATCTACCATTGTGGAATTCTTCTAGCAGTTCCTTCCCTTGATCATGTCCAATCGCCCTCTTGTCTTTGTCCATCGTGTCCTATTCAAATAATACTCCATGCGAGAATAGAATATGGACGATCGCTTGAGTAATATTTCTCTTAGTCTTTGCATTGGCACCATCGGAAACTTGAATTCATTCGGATAATTTCAAATATCTTTGTATTCACTAGGTATTGTGTCGAGGATAACAATCTTTGCATCGGGAAATCATCATCATCACAAGATGATCCTAAACCATCATAGGCTTGAGAGAGTGCATCTGCGCATTGACATGCTTATTTCTGGCCTATCTATAATATCAAATTTAAATTCTTGTAGAAAAATTATCCATCTTGTTATCCTCCCTGATGGGTTAGGCTTATTGACAATATATTTTAGAGCCTGATGATCTATTACAACTATAAATTTTTTCCCTAGAAAGTAATTTCTAAACTTCTTTACAACAAAAATGATAGCTAGAGCCTCTTTTTCAATTACAGTATAATTTACCTCAGCACTGCTCATTTGTTTGCTCCCAAAGTAAATTGGATGTTCATTCCCATTTTCATCCTTTTGGCTCAAAGTACTTCCTAGTCTTTGCATCTCGAGGCATCGGTGTACACAATGAATGGCTTGCTCCAACTGGATTCTTTAAAACAGTGAAGACACCGGGGCTTCCTTCAATTGTCTAAAAGCTTCATGTGCCTTATTTCTGGTTCATAAGTAACATCCTTCTTTAAGAAGCTGGGTTAGTGGTCATGCAATCTTTGAGAAATTCTTGATGAACCTTCTATAGTAACCCACATGGCCTAAAAATGATCTCAACTTACTTCTATTCATAGGAAATGGTAAATATTTTATTTTTAAAACTTTATCGGGATCGATTACAATACCATCTCTGGATACAACATGCCCTAACAAAATGCCTTTAGAACATCCAAAGACACACTTTGTAGGGTTTAGTGAGGCTTGTGTTTCATCTAACCTTTGAAATTTTGTCTTGATCTAGTGTAGGTGGTCCAACTTGCTCCCATAGATGCAAAATCATCCGAGAAATACTCGATGAAGGTCCCATGTAGGGTTCAAACACCCTATTCATCAAACGCTAGAATGTTTCTTTGGAGCATTACACAACCCAAAAGGCATAACTCTATAAGCAAACATTCCCCAAGGAGTGGTGAACGTGGTCTTCAGCTGATCTTTCTCCGCTATACAGACTTGGTTATATCCGCTATATCCATCAACAAAACTATAACACTCCTGGCTAGCTACTTCGTCCAAGATCTGATCTGAGAATGGAAGAGGGTAATGATCCTTCTTTATTGCCTTATTGAGCTTCCTGTAATCAACACAAATGCATAGCTTCCCATTCTTTTTTATTGAGATCACAATGGGAGAAACCCATTCTGAATTCTCCATAGCAAATATGAATCCTGCATCAAACAACTTATCTATTTCTTCTTTTATAGTCTTGGAAAAATTAGGATTCATTCTATATGGCATTTACTTTATAGGCTTAGCACCATCTACCAGCTCAATAGAATGTTCTACCCAACTTACTTGATAGATTTCCTTGAAATCAAAAGTGAATGTGTATGTACCTTTGAAAGAGCTAGAGGTAGGATTCCTTCTCACTCTCCATCACAGCATCACCAATCTTTATTTGTTGGAGATGATCATCAACTTCTTCTTCAGATAATTTTATGGGGTCATAAGTCGGTGTGGTGGAAGGATATCCACGATCGAAACATCAACCTCACTTTCTTCATCTTCAGTGTCCACTTCAATGGTACTAGAGCAATCAGAGGATGTCCAATCATCAGTTTCATCACTTGAATCCACAGGTTCTGCCTTATGATGTCGAGGGATCATGTTTATCTTCACCCTCTCTCTACCACATCCAAGTTTCATGAAGCCTTCATTCCAGGTAGTTTCTTGCATGAACTCTCCTTAGCCATGGTCTTCCCAAGCACATTGGGTACACAACGGACCATTTTTCATCACCCGAAAGTCTACCACACATACAACACCCATAACGAGATATTGCCACATTTGAAACTACATATTTTGGTTTATTTTTTCCTTATTTAATGACCTTAACATAAGTGTTGAAGGACGATCAATTTTTAAACCCAACATATTCATTACAGACTCAGTCATTACATTAATCGCAGCACCTCCATCAACTAAGACATCATGAATTGAAATACCATTACATATACCTCGGCATGTGGAGCATAGGGATCTGCCTCTGCCTCCAAAACAGGGGACCTCAACCTCCTTCCTTCATCGAGCATTGAGTCCACTTCGCAGCTCCCGCCTCTTCTCAGAAGACATAGCCAAGAGTTGACCATATGTAATATTTGCAGCCTTTTGGACAGATCTTCCAAGATGGAGTATGGTCCTTGCCCCTGTGAAATCAAAAAATCCTGCACACCCAACTTTCTTCTCCTATGTTTCTTACTAGTTTCTCCTTTCATCTTCTTAGGATCATTTTCATCTTGATTATCTTTTTCTTTCTTTCTTTTTTTTACAAACACATCTACTTCATTATTTCTACTCTTATCTACTACATCAAAAGAATTCACAGGTTCTTTTCCTTTATCATTATCTCCTTTACCAAATGTAGAAGCTCTATCTGGACAATTATACTTATAATGACCCTTTTTATAACAACCATAACATACAACTTCAGAAATATTTCTTTTTGGACCTCTATCTCCTCCCTGAGAACTAAATTATTTTCCTTGAAGAAGATTAATAGTTAACTGACCCATCTTTTTGAGCAGATCTTCATACTCAGTAGATGTACTAGGAGAAATATTTGTGCTCACCGAGAGTGGTTGTGGATTACGGAGCAAAGGTCTTTGGTGTAGGCTCTACTTTAGCAATAATTTCTTTGGGCTCCTCTTCCATGCTTTCTTCTTGCCTTCTTGTAATCTCCTTTACTTTTTCAATGGTAGCTAGGTGGTCATACTTCACTCGTTGTCTGATCTCTAGCTTCATCCCAAGAATGAAGTGCTTACATAGGAGATTATCCACGCCATTCATCAACCCATCCGCTAATCCTTCCTTCCGGATCTGGGCGTCGAGCTTTCTCCTTAGCTCTAGAACACGAGCATGATAATCCCTTATCTTCTCCTTCTCTCCTTGGGTTAGCTTTGTGATATCGATCATGAGATCTGCATATCTTTGTTGTTCACCAAATTCTTCAAGAAAACTTTCAGTTAATAAATCCCATGAGTTTTTCACATTATCACCTAGTGTTTCAAACCACCTAAGGGCTGAACCATCCAAAAAGGTAGGAAAAAATTCAGTCCATTGTTCCCTTCTTATAAGGCCATTACAAATACAAGATCGTTTAAACTCTTGAATGAAAGAGGAAGCATCTTCATTAGATTGGGCTGAAAAATAGGAATCTTCCCCATTTTCAAAAGTAACCACAATGAAATACCAACCCAAAAGTACAATCAACAAGACTTATGTGCACTAATAATTAAAATCATTATAATAGAAAATAGAAATGACCACGGTAAACTATGGTAAAACTTGACTTCTTGTGGTAAAAACGACTTTCTTGTGGTAAACACTATTCACAAGTAAAAAGTGAAGTTGATGCGGTAAATACTATTCACAAGGTAAAAAGTGACTTTCTTGTGGTAAATACTATTCACAAAGCAAAAATGAATTTACCATGGTAACTACTATTCACAAAGAAAAATGACTTTACCATGGTAACTACTACGCACAAGTAAAAACAAGGTTACCCTCCAATTGATTTTTGACTAAGTGGGAATATCTCTCCGCACAATCCACCAATGAGGAATGGTCCCGTAACGGAACCAAAATGTCATCACCAATCCGGCACTATGATAATTCTTCACCGGAACTCCTCGTCTTATGATTATTCACTAATGCACACCTTTAGTTTAGTGGATGTAATATGGAAATAAAACAACAAACATAACACAAGAATACCATCGACTATGATAAGACGGAATGATGACAAATCTTAAATATCAAAGTAAATTATAATATTAACATGAAATTGTTACAATCTCACCCATGAGGTACTTCAAGTGTTATTGACTTCACTTGCCTTCCACCAATACTATGGGAGAAACTTTATAATTACACCTCTTAATGGCTTCTTCAACACACCTTTAAACTGATGGCACACTTCATACAATATTTCTCACTACTTCCTTCTATGCTAAATGAGGGGGGTGGCCTCTTTATTTATAGAACTTCCAGGCTTATCCATCTTATCTCTAAGATAGGATAAGAAATCCACTCTGACAAATCATATTCCATACCTTAACTCTTATTTGTACATGTAAGCTTATCTTTTAAGTTAAGATAAACCTCATCATTTCACATGGGTTCCACATTTTTAGACTTTTTACAAATAAAATACACAAAATATTTATGACCTCACTCCTTGTCCTCATTACCAATATAATATTTCTAATTCCTAATCATGTAGACCCTACTTCTCTACTTATCCCAACTTTGACATTTTAACATTACCGGACCACTTATGACAAATATTTACTTTTTACAACATTCCTATTGTACTTTGATTGTTACCATACTCTACATTATTGGCGGCACCATACTGACGGCACCGTTATCTTCTATCAGACGCTACTACTAATTACAGTTAACAACATCCTATTCCTAATACATACATTAATGAAATAGAAATTACGGAGGAAAATTTTAGTGTCAACATACCCCTTGTGATATGGCTTAAATTTTGAGTCGGTCAAGGTTATCTTGTACCTATTGTTGAGTTGCTCAAGATCCTGAGCATAAAAGAAGCACATTTAAGTATTATGGATTTAAAGAGGAAGAAGTGGCCTTGGGAAAGGATGTTAACAGTATTTATCTCCTCCCTGTAATTGTAGAATTAGAAGTGCCACAAGAATTAGAAAATTTGGGGGAATCCCCTTAAGTGTATTTAGGAACCTCCTTTGTTGAGTCTTAACTTGATGTTAATCCATTTTACACTACTTTGATCATTAAAGACATATTGGTTCATAACTGCATGTTTAATCTAGGAGCTTCATATAATGTGATGCCTCTTGAAGTTCTAAACAAGTTAAATATTAAAGTAACAATAGCCTTTGGAAAGTGCACTTTGCCATGGATTCAAGAGAAGTACTAGTAATTGGGTATGTCAAAGGTTTTGTGGTGCAATTAGCAGACTTACCCTAGTAAGTTTTTAACCATGAATGTGGTCATTGTGGACTTCCCTGCTAAATGAGGTATGTTATTGTTAAGGAAGTGGGCTCTTAGTGTGGGATGAAATGTATAAATGGACATGTCATATGCCACTATACCAGTGGAAGGAAATCTTTTCAAGTTGTATGGGGAGAATAAGATGTTGCATCTGATTGAAGATCCCAACAATGCTTCTTATGAAGTGTTGTTTGCTGATGTGGATGTTAACAATTTTGTTGGTTATGCATATTTTGAGGAGCATAGTATCAATGAGAGTAAGTGTTTAATAATTTTGTTGGTTATGTATATTTTGAGGAGCATAGTAATAATGAGAGTAAGTGTTTTGAATAGGTTGGTGTCCCCACAGAACCCTAATGTTTAATGAAGCATGCTCTAGTATGGGAAATGGGGCTGGAGTTGTACTTATATCTCCAAGCCAAGAGACTTTTAATTTTTCTTTCAAACTAAAATTTGAGTGCACAAACAATATTGCAGAATATGAGGCACTGCTCTTGGGTTTGAGGATTGCTTGGAGATATGGTATAAAATATATAATTGTTAAAGGAGATTCAGAGCTTGTGGTGAAACAAGTGAGGAAACTGTATGCTACAAAGAATCAAAGAATGAAATAATAAAAGCATGTAGTATGGGATTTTGTTGAGTTATTTGATTCTTTCAACATCTTATACCATGATAGAAATAAGAATGTTATAGTTGACTGACAAGTTGGTTATCCTTGCATCTAGGTTTGGTAATTACACAGTCTCTCCTTATTACAATTATGATGTTGAAATATTGTCTAGACCATCTGTGCTAGATAATGTGAAGCATTGGAAAGTATTTGATGATGATTCCCAGGTCCAAAGGTTCTTGCAAATGAAGGAGATTTCAAAAATTAGTGTATGGACTGGGAACCAATGGTCTCTATTTGTAATGGTAAAGAAACCCTATTTGGAAAAGATATAATTCAATTAAAAACCAACACAATTCCTAGGGGGTTGGTTGCTTTGGAATCCAATTTTGATAATGCAGATAGGGTGGTTCATAGAAACATCTATGATCAAGGAATGTTGAAGAATTTAATTTGGGAACTCAAGAAAAACCTAAAAAGGTGTGGTTTAGAATTAATTTGACTAAGGAGGAAAAAGAGTCCTATGTTGAATTTTTGAAAAAGTACCAAGAATTCTTAACATGGTCTTACTCAGAATTAAAAACATATAGGGAAGATTTATTTCAACATGAAATACCTTTGGAACCCAATGTTAAACCATTTAGGAAAAAACAAAGGCCAATTAATCCACTTCTCTCCCTTAAGATGCAAGAATAATTTAAAAATTTAAGGGATGGAGGATAATACAGCCTATAAGATATTCTTCATGGGTGGAAAACTTAGTGCCAATAAGAAAGAAAAATGGAGATATAAGGTTGTGTGTGGATTTCAAGAATTTGAATAAAGCCTCAATTAAAGACAACTATCCATTGCCTAATATGGATAACATGCTACAATTGGTCATTGGATTTGAGTTGCTTTCTACATTAGATGGATTCTCAGGGTATAACCAAGTGGTTGTAAAGTAATAAGAGAGAATTAAAACTAATTTTACTAATCCATGGGGTACATATGTATATGTGAGAATTCATTTTGGTCTAATGAATTTTGGGGATACTTTCCAAAGAGCCATGGATGTTGCATTCTCATGTTACATCAATGATTTTATTGTAGTATATCAAGATGATGTGATAGTGTTTTCTAGAAAGAGAAGTGACCACTTGAGCCATGTGGAGAAGATGTTGATAAGATGTAGAGAATATGACATCTCATTGAATCCTAAAAAGTGCCATTTTGGAGTTCAAAAGGAAAAATTATTGGGGCACATTGTGTCAAAATAAGGGGTTATGATTGATCTTGAGAGAGTGGAAGTAATTGGTAAGGTTCATGTCCCTAAAACTAAGAAAGGAATTCAATCCTTCTTTGGTCAAATAAATTTTATCAGGAGGTTCATTTCTAATTTTGCTGAAATGACTATTCCCATTACAAACATGTTAAAAAGGAACAAATTATCTAATGGGAAGAAGGAGCTCTCCAGGATTTCACTGGAATAAAAGAAGCATTGAAGAATACCTAGTATTGGCAGCCCCTAATTATAAAAAGGATTTTCAGATATTTTATTTTTCATCTAAAAACATTATTCCATCAGTGTTATTGCAAAAGGATGATGAAGGAAATGAAAGGCATATTGCTTTTTTGGTAAAGCCTTGTAAATTTACTGAGTTGAAATACACTATTATGGGAATGCAAACTTTTTCTTTAGTAAGAGCTACCAAAATTTTTAGGCCTTACATTTTGAGTTCCAAGATTGTAGCTTATGTTCCCCATACTATGGTTAAGGAAATTTTATTAGAGATGGAAGTTTCTAGAAAAATATGTCATTGGGTGAACAAGCTATAAGAATATGATATGGATATACAGACCACCAAATTGGTTAGGGGTTTAGGTCTTGCAAAGTTGATGGTAGAAAGAAACTTGCAAGTAATGGAGATAAATGAAGTTGAATAAGGACATATGGATGTCCAAGAAAATCTAATCAACTCCACATGGTATAAGGACATAATATTTTACCTCAAGAATTTGGAGTGTCCAAGTCATTTAGAAAAAAATCATGAAGGACACTCAAATTATTCTCCCAAAAATATATCATAATTGATTAAGGGTTGGCTAGGAAGAACCTAAGGGGGTCGTTTTAAGATGTATTACATAGGGAGAAGCTCCCAAGCTTATTAAAAAATTCCCTGGGGAAGTATGTGGAGGTCACTTTTTCAGAAGAGTGATTGCTCACGATATTTTGAGGGAAGGTTACTAGTGGCCTACACTTTTTAAAGATGCAACCTTGTTGGTAAGAAAGTGTGATATTTTTCAAAGGTTTTGAAGAAGGATGAAAGCTTCAAGTGCTTTACCTTTGTAACCAGTGTAACTAGAAGATAATTTTTAACAATGGGGGATGGAATTTATTGGAGAGATCTCAGATCCCTCAAGTGCAAGGCACAAATGGATACTAGTAGCCACAAATTATTTCACCAAGTGGGTTGAAGCTATCCCCACCAAAAAGGAAACTCACCAAATAGTCATGGATTTCATTCTAAATCATATAATCTATAGGTTTGGAGTACCTACAAAAATAGTTGTTGATAATGCTATGAGCTTTTGAGCTAAGCCACTAGTAGCTATGTGCCAAGAATATGGAATCAATCTGACATATGCATCCAATTACAATCCTCAGGGGAATGGTCAAGTTGAGTCAAGTAATAAGAATTTTCTCAAGATAATTAGGAGGACATTGGAAATTAATAAAATAAAGTGGGGTGAGCAGTTGAAATTCACTTTGTGGGCAGTTAGAATTAATACTAAAATATATCTGAGAAAAAGTCCCTTTGAATTAGTTTATGGAGTTCAAGCTCTTTTACCCCTACATATGTAATTATCTTCTTATCAGTTCATACAATAGCTTGAGGATGAAGAAGTGAACCCCTATGAAGCTAGGATTAATCAAATAGTGGAGTTGGATTAAAAAGAAGGGAATCTCACTAAAGACACCTTAAGTTAAGAGAGAAACTCAAGAAGATATTTGATAAAAAGGTGACCCATATGAATCTTAATGTTGGAGATCTTGTTTTTTTGCGGGATAGTAGACACGATGATTAAGGAAAACATGGAAAATATGATCCTTATGAATGGGTCCATACTCTATCGATATAAGGATTGGTGAGCATACTCTCTTCTTGAAGGACCTAGATGGAGATTTGTTAGAGTTTCATGTTAATGGCAGGAATCTAAAACACTTTCTCGGATTAAACACATACACTCAAGGTACACACTTTTTACAAAGTATAGTCTTGTTGGTTTCTTATTTTTGTTTTTGCTTTTGTTTCACTATTTTTTCTGGTCTACACTTACTAGTTGCCTTGGTATCTTAATATGTTTTTGTGAATTATGGTGGCTCTATTAGACCTTGTGCATGTTTTTAGATGACTTTGTTGCCTAATGGAATAAGGCACTTAGTCTATGAATTGTTTGTTTTATTTGGTTCTTGTGTCACCCACAAGGGGTGCCCATCCCCGAGTCAAATCCAGTGTTGGTGATCAATTTGATCTCACCCTCTTATCCAATGTGTTCCTTCAAAAAAATTTATTTGAATGGTTTTCCCATGTTTAAAAATGTATGTTTGAAGATGTGATCATGTTGGATGCAAGTAAAAATATTATATCTAGGGTGTGAATCCAATTTTTTAGTTGAGGCATGTGATATTCGTGTTGCCCCTAAAAATCCATGTGAAAAATCAATTATTGATCGGGTTCAATCTTGAAAATATTCCTTGTATATTGTCCTCTAGACCTTCATTACAAATTTCATATTTTTTTCTACCACTCGAAGATACATATCATGTTTCCATTGTTTACATTGCAATGGGTTCAATTTGCAAAATTACACTATTCACATAATAACTACAAAGTGAAAACTTATCCCCGAGGCCCGACGAATATTCTCATGAATATTCAAGTCATACAATGAAAAAGAAAATATTGACCCCTATCTCAAAAAGGAATATGTGTCAAAATAATATTGGAGTGGGGAATTAGGCCAATGATGTCTTTATGATGATGAGATAATGAAGTGTAAAATGCAATAAAATCTTCAAGGCCCATTGTTGTCACCCTCAAAATTCCCCTCTTTTGAAGTCAAGTTTTGAAAATTTTAAGTCAGTAATGTGGATTAATCGTGTTTTTGCTTGAAAATATTTTCCTTCATTCGGATGTCATTGTCAATCCTTCTCTTTGGTTGTGGATCACATAGAGCCTGGTATTGTTTGTAGTTTTTTTATTAGAGGTAAAAGTTAGGGTTGAGGGGACCCTACCCCATTACAAAGAGTTATCGTTTACTTACATATTGGCCAAAGTATTTATCTTCAAGGGCCAGTCATGATCCAAAATATCAAAAACAAAAAACCAGTATATGATATCCATTATATATGATATACATTATATAGCAGTCCCAAGGGTAATACTAACAAAGAAAAAAAGTTAACAAGTAGCAAATTCTAAACCATAACATTTCATTTCTCTTTAACCAACTCGTCCACCATCTCCATGCATCCATTCCATTCTTTGACCAGGGTTGTGATGGTCTCCTTCCAGTATTTGTAGTTGGGTTCTTTGATCACCACCTTTGGGCCTGTGCCATCCAACTCTTTTTCTTTAGCCAATTCCATTGACTGTATCATCTCTGCCAACAGTTTGAGATGGAAGATAGTACTCTTTACATTAAGAACATGGGCATCTCTGATTTGCATAATGATTCCTTTCATTTTCAGCATCTCTTTCTCCATTTCCATTCTATTGGCATTTACATTTTTGAAATTTTCACTGAGGATGATGGTAGACATTTTATCAAATTTTTCTTACAGCTCCTTAATATCCATGGTGAGAAAACTGATTTTGTACCTGTTGATGTCATTGTTTAGTTTGTATTTCTCAAAATCTCTCATGAAGGCATGAGTTTTGACAGCAGTTTCTGGGCCAAGAAAAGCTCCATCGGGTTGTTTTTCAGATTGTGAAGACAGTGGATAGCTTCCTCTGTATTCTTGGAAGACTCTGTTCTTTTAAGCTATCAACATCCTCACTACTCATTACTTCCCCTTCTACTTTCTCTTGAGAGGATTCCTTTTGTGAGGGGTTTCACCAGGGCCTTCATCAAAAACATAGGTGATATTATCCTCCTCAGCCCGACCCAAAAACTGAACTTTCTGAACTGAGACATGTCTCCCCCTTTACCCGTGCTAGATCTGGTATGTTTGGCCACTAGGTTCCCCTGACCAGTTTCATCACTGCTATCCTCCTTAGGTTCCATACTCCCAGACCTTTTACCCAATGCAATGTTTGAAGGTGAGGCCCCAAATTTGTCATTTTTTCCCAACAGGGGAGTGCTCACCGGATGATAGTTTTTATCAGACCCTGGTGTAAGGGGATAATGAAAGTTCCTTTCTTCACCAAAGTTATAGATTTTTCCAGAGAAGAGAATAAGTAGAAGGGAAAGTTATACAGTTTTGCATTACGAATATGGTTTAACATTGGAAAATGGTAACCATATATGACTTTATATCTACCTTCCAAAGTGATATAAGACATGAGTAGTTTGGAAATTTCATCATATGGAGAGGGAAGCTTACACCTAGCATAGCCATTATGAAGAGAAATAGGTTCCCCTTTTCCTTGGAAAAAATAGTCAATCTCAAGACTGTAATCAGATTTGGGTTTAAAAATGCTTCTACCTTCAAGCGCAAGACCAGTCACCTTAGCAATAAGCTTGGGAGAAATAGTAAGGGAACAATTGCCCACCTAGATTTTCCCTCATTCCACGTTCACTCAGGATTTCATCATAGCCCTCAAAAGTTTTGAAAAAAGACAACAATCCCGCCTTCTCGAGGAGAACTTCAGCCTCCTTGGAAATCTCTGGACACCTAGAAGGTTCTGCATACCAAGTCTCCTCCCATCTTTCTGTGTGCAGAAAATCTCTTGCAAATCAAAATAGCCGAAAATTAGTGGTTTCAATTTTCTACTTCAACAAAACTAAAAGGCCCGACTGCCCATGTGAACAAAAGAATCCAACTCACACAAGTAAGATAAAATCATGAGAGGTTACTGGCATGAGTGGGAGAGTTAGCAACATTATTAAAGGCTCCCTCCCTTTTCATGATTTCAATGAATTTTGCATTCATTCCAACAAGTTTCTCGACTATATGGAGACCCTTAGAGATAACCCCAAGATTAGCAACAAAATCAGCACCATTATTGCCTTCCCTATACACATGGTTAAAAGAAATATTCACAAAAGAATTTTAAAAATATTTAGTTTTACAGATAAAATCTTCAATAGATATGGAAGGATTGGAAGAACCCCTCATACAAGAAATAATGTACAACAAGTCTCCTTCCACTTCCAGGAGATTGAAACCTTTTTCCTTTGCAATATTCACTACCCATAATACAGAGCAACTACCTCCGCCACATTGTTAGATTGTTTTCCAAGGTCAAAGAAGTAAGCAAGAATAAATTGACCTAAAGAGTCTCTTATGACTCCTCCTCCCCCTACTTTCCCTGGGTTCCCTTTTGCTGCACCATCAAAGTTAAGTTTTAGAGAGCCTTCACAAGGAGGATTCCACTTAATCCCCACTCTAGGATTAGGACTATTAGATTGAGGAATCCCTGAGACATGCCAATTCTCTAAGAAATGTTGTTCATAATCCAAAATTTCCAATTCTTTTTTCCGGAGGATTGAGAAATTGTTTCTAACTGCCTGAAAAAGATTTTTTATTGATAGTTTGATAGGGATACTCTTGTCCTTGAAAATCCTTTTGTTTCTCTCCTTCCAGATTTCCCACCAGAGATGGCTTAAGCTTATGATCCATAGATTTTTAAGCCCTTGACTATGAAAAGGGCATACCCATTGGTTCCAAGCTTCCTTTATATCTTTGGGGATAACCCAATTAACCGAGAAGCCAGTCAAAATTGAGGAGAACAGTTGATGTGCATATGATTTATAGATTCCATTTTTCTTTTGCATAGCACACATCTATTAACCCATTGGAAGCCTCTTTTTCCAGATTATCAACCATGAGAATTTTGTTTCCAAAAGTGAGCCAACTGAACACATTTACCTTAGGAGTAATATTCTTGTTCCAAATCTTCCC
Organism: Taxus wallichiana var. yunnanensis; assembly: GCA_018340775.1. Lineage (NCBI taxonomy): Eukaryota > Viridiplantae > Streptophyta > Pinopsida > Cupressales > Taxaceae > Taxus > Taxus wallichiana. Next base: position 550,376,149 of record CM031236.1, read on the forward strand.
TGCCATTAAATCTTCTTCTCCAGTTTGACCCTCAAAGAAGAGGCCATAGGCGGATTTGACAGTAAAATTTCCACAAGGTTCCTTATCCCAGATGATTCTATCTTGGTCTTTGTTGTTATATGATACATAATTTTGTAAGAACTCATTGATCCCTTTCATTTGATCATTTAGATCCTAACTATCCATTTCCAAAGTTTTCCATGTCTGAAAACTCTCTTCCATAGCCATGTAGTTGTTCACCTTTACTCCATATTTAGCTTCCATTAATGCAAAGATTTGTGGAAATTTATCTTGGAGGGTAAAATCCCTGCCCATTTGTATTGTTTGTAGTTTTTCATTCCATGGAGAAAATTTAAAATTTGGGTGTAAAGGTGGGGTTTTCCCTTTTATTTTTATTTTTCCACGAGTTATGAACAATGGGTGTATCTTCCTATCAATTTTTTCCCCAACATCCACGGGTAGTACATGGACGTCCTCATACAACAATCTTCAAATGCAACCTCGACTAATAAGGATATGAACATCAAACAAATAGAGCATATCTTCACCGCCTTTGATCCTAGCTCAAAAAAATGATCATGAGTGACTCCAACATCCACATTGGTCTTCAATCATATATTAGAGTCATACAACTCTGCCTTTGAGTTCTAAAAACCTAATCATATGTTAATTTTCCTTTAATATCATTAAGATACCATTTTATTGGCAATATGATGATTGAAAAACTAGTAAAACATACATTATAGCCAATTCATGACTTCATATCCCGATTTTTTAGAACACAACATAGTCAAATGACCTCTTGATGCTTGATCACCTTATTATGGCATAAACTAACCTTATCATTCAGCTATACACATATTTTGTTTCTTCATAGATATTTTTCAATACTCCTCCATAGCTTCACTTTAAGAGATGAATACATGCAATCCTTCATGTTGCATCTCTTAGATATCACACAACCGTTTATTTAGTCTTTTGCTTTGTCCTATATCAATTTTCTAAGGATCTTCAAATAGCTTATTTTTAGTCCTAACACAAATACACGAAGTATAAAAATAATATACCTTTACAATAGGCCATAGACTCCTAATCATGATTTTCAAAATCATTTCTAGATTCTTCAACTATCATTCAATTTTTACTTGATATCCTTTATGATTATAGTTGCATTCTTCAACTTGAACAATCTCACAAGGGACACAAAACTCCCCCTGAAACCATACTCTTTACTTTGAGAACTAATTATACCCATAATTACATAAGATGACATGGTTACTTATAATATAACAACATACCTTCAATGCAACTTCATGACAACACTAACACTACATTTGAACTTGACAAGATTCAATCAACATTGTTTTAACTCATTAAGAAAACTACAATACTCATAATTCTATCATCTCCAGGTTAGACAATTCAAAACTACCTTAAACATAGGACACTCATGAATGATATGAGTTACAATCACACCTTCTTGATGCATTTAAAACCATGATTGATCCTTCTAGCAGCCACCGAAATATTTGAGTGACATCCTAACAATATTTACACAACAACATACCATCATAATTCTCTTCTACTAGTAACATACCCTTCTAATTCATGAAAAAAACATACCTCATTACTTCCCTTAACTAATGAATGTATTCATGAAGCTTAATGAAGACACCTTATGCTTTTTAGGGAACTAAAACAATACAAACTCAAGAGATTCCCAAATATCCATGTCCTTCTTCTCCAACATGTAGTCATTTTTAAGGTCATGTTGTTCTTCTTAGAAAATTTAGGATTGATGTCCACCTTATCCTTTTCTTCTTCTATAGATTGCAAACCTGTCAAACACATATGTTTTTCTTCAATTACAAGCTTATTCTCAATTAGGGCTAGCAATCCTCTTTTACTTGTACACATATCAAAATTAGGCTTGACAGTCTTAACTTCCTCCTTCTTAGCATTTTCTATAATTTATGGATTCTTGATTGAACTTGACACTTCTTTGACTAACTTTACAGGATCAGACTTCATGCTATGATCCATTTCCCTTGATTCATCCTCCTTAGCTAGATCTTCATGATCAAATTTCTTGATTGTCTTATCTGTTATTAGTTCTTCTTTGATTGATTGGTTCCTTATCTTTAGATATTGTTTTCATGACATGTTTTGGCTCATTATTCACTTCACTCACAGGTTTAGATATTTTGGTGTACACCTTTTTGACTTGTCTTCCTTCTTTAACATTCTTATTCTATTTAGATGACCTATCAAGACAAAATATTACTATATGACTAGTATTCTGACAATTATAGCACACAAAATTATCCTTACCTCTTGACTGATATAAAATGAGGTTCCAACTACAATCCATAGTCTTATGACCATATCAATTTCATGCATAGTGGTAGCCAATAACAAAGCTTTAACAATCCTATAAATACTCATTCCTTGAGAACTATTGTCCAAAATAAGAACCCCAATTATTTAGACAACTTACAATTCCATTATCGATTTGAGTTCAAGATTTCAGGCTACACGCAACATTGGTTCCCTTCTTTGGCATATTCCCTTGGTTACAGTTCTTTGCATGTGCTCTCACATGCTCCTCTTACTTATTCCTTATGCTTCCCTTCCCTTGAGTTTCTTCAACGTAGCTTTCATGCACTTCATCATCCTCCTTTATTCTTCTATCTCCTTATGTTTCCCTTCTATGTGCATTCCTCATGCACTCATTTTCCTTCCCTAGTTGTTGTGCATCCCTTCGCATGCACTCATACCACTTATGCATATTTTATTGCACGCTTTCCTTGCATAGTTCCTTCCACACATCCTTATCTTGCACATTTCCCCTCTTCCTTGCATATCTATATCCCTTTGCGGATATGCACCTTTCTTCCCACTCCTTGCACATCCTCTCATATGCACTTGTAAAACTCTGTATTCTCTCCTCTCATGATTCCTTCTCTTGTACATACTCTAAATGCACGAGTCCCTCTGTGCTAGTCATTAAGTGACACATGTCACTCCAGGGAACTAGTGAGATAAAGCACACAACACACAACATATAAGAACATGTCGGTTGTGTGTCACATATCTATAGTGATTGAACGCACTTTGAAATGTGGTAGAAAATAAAAAAAAGATAATCAACCAAATCCTTCATTCAATTAGATTGTGACATGTGTCTTGTGTGTTCATATTGTACTACACATCTTTAAATTACCATAGCTTTTTATAGAGAGCTCAAATTCTGGTGCATCTGGACTTGTTGGAAATCTATTGACATGTGATACATGTTGGGATTTTCAAAATAATATTTTGGTAGGATTTGGTAGGTGGAAAATAGGGAAAGATGACTCAAAATATTAATGAACACATCGAATCGACTCAAACACCAAGATTTGATCACATTTGGTCTCCTTCATTTTTCCACAAGTTAAGATGACATAAGAAGACTGATCTAATAGTGCTATATGTAGTTTTATAGGAATTCAATACGGGTTGTTGGTTTTCAGATTTGAAAATATGAGTTTCTCTCTCTTTTCCTCATCTTCTCTTTTTCTTAATCTATATATTGTAGAATAATGCTCATTTGTAAAGGACGGATCCTCTTGGTTTTGCTAAGAGCATTATTCAGAGTAGTGTTCATTTACATTTTGAGTTGTAGGCCTCAAATTTGGTTCTTTATATATGGATACTTTCCTCTTTCCACCATTTTAATAGATTGTGCATCATTTGGAAGTAATAAAAGTTTGTTTTGTGGTTATTCTCTACCCTAACTCACATTTTATTGCATCTTCTTGCCTTTCCTTTGCTTTATTAGTTTGTTGTGCATTATTCACGTCCCTTATAGGTTTATTTTCTATTGTTCTCCATGAAAATGAGTGTGTGAGTGTTATTCCAGACTATGGTACATTTTCCTACCCTCCTTGTGCACATTTTCCCTTATTTTCACTCATCTAAGAGTGTTCATCCCCCTCTTTCTAGTGCTATCACCTCCCTTTAGCTTAGGTTTTCATTTCATGCATCTCCTTCTCACCTTAGTCCCTTGGAATCTTAGAGTAGTGATAGGTAGCTGCATTTCCCTTCATAGGAGTAGTTGTAGCATTAGAAATAGGTAGAGAAAGCTAACCTTTTCTAGAGATCTATCTCAAGCACAAGTCCCACAATTTGGAGACAGTCCCATGTTGCCTTAAATCCATAGATCATCCTAATATGGGACATGTATAATTTTGAGCTCTAACATTTTTGGCATGCCTAGTGGGACAAGTATTGAAAGAGATATACATATTCATCTCAACAAGTTTGGTGTGTTCTGGTGACTCCCACTACCCAAATCTACTACTTTTCAACAATCATCACACCTAATTCATAATAAAAATACATATTAGATAGAGAAAATAGTTGAAGAGTCTTTTAAATATCTTTAGTTGTCTCTAGAAGAAGAAGTAGCGAGAACCACCATGCATGCATCTCCATCTTCTACACGCAGAGTTCAATCTACCCCTCCTCTTAATAGACCTTCTATGTGCTCTACAAGGGTACTCAAACTCTTTACTGTCCATGACACATCGAGATAAATATTCCCTTTGTCAACTTCAATGGTGGTAGTCCTTTGTATCTTCCCATGCAACATGATATATTGGTAGTGGCACTCAAAATTATACCATTTTCACTTTGTTAGAATCAAGTTACCCCTACTGAGCATATTCAAAAAAATTGAAAATGTATGGTCTGCTCACCTAGTTACATAAGATGATGTAGTAGTAAGGCTACTTACTTCTTTACTTAAAGGTAAATAACTTCAGGTATTACATAAGCTTAAGATCCGCCTCTATCACCAACTAGGATGGACTTGGCACTGTACTTTGACATCGGTTTGAGGAGAAAGATGATAACATCTCCTTATTATAACAACTCACAACGATCAAGAGAACTCACAATGAGTTTATGGCTGATTTTACCTCAAATTTCGAAGACAAGGGATAGAATTCTAGCCATCTTAAAACACACCCCTCAAGGTGTTTTTATTTACTTCTTAAGACCCTTGAATTCTAAAATTGTAGTGATGATATAGTCTATGGGTTCTGCAAAAATTCTTGATGCTTATCCTATAACCATTAGGGAGAAAATTTCCTTATCCAAGCTAGAAAAATATCCCTAAACTACCTATGCCCTTTTTCCCGAACTACCTCAAGCACTAAACCATCCATTGATCCTATTCTGAGTAGGGTACCTAAACCACTACCTCCACATCCTAATCTCCCCAAAATTAATAAGGATATGAAGAAATGAAGGCCTTGATTATAAATTTATCCAATAAATTCATATCTTTAGAAAAGCGGCAGGCTTAGGACTTGAAGTAATTCTAATCAAGGGCCCAATCAAATCCATTAACCCTTCATAAATAAATATCCAAACCGAGGCATGTGAAGAACCAATAGAATGATAGATGGTATGCTAATGCACACCTTCCATTGTAGACATTCACTCTGTGTAACCCCTTCCAACACCCAATTTAAGAAAAGCACTAGTTCTAGTACAAAACAACATGGTCCAAGAGAAAAAATGGTGATTTAATTGCAACTTGCTACACAATTGGTAAAAATGTGTAAATGCATTATACGCACAAGCCTACATGAATCATAATAATTTAAGTTATGAGCCTTCTAATAACAAATGTGAAATAGAAAATGAAGAAGCACCAACTGTTTTTCTTGAGACTAACTTAATGTTATTTGGTGTTGAGGAATTTTTTCAAATAAAAAAAGCTATGGACAGATCGAGTAGGCCACACATGTAGGTTCTTGCCGACAACACAAGGTCCAAGAAGAGAATGCTTTAGAGTTTGACACACAACCTTCTACTTTTTCCAACCAAACTAATCCTCATAAGAAAATATACGTAAATCATCAGCCCATCGGTTTTGGCATGCATGTCCCTACACGTGAGGTTCGGTGTAATGTTTCAAATAAATCCGCACAACTCCATCCTTTGGTAGGTCAATCCTCTACACAAGCTAGGGCCCCTGTCTCTATACTCACGAATAATCTAGAAAAGATACGATGTTCCTCAAATACATAAATCCATGGGCCTTCCATTCAAAATTTTTGACCAGATGAAGAAGACAAATGTAAATGTCACAATGTGGGATGCCTTATCCATTCCATCTCAACGTGACCTATCACATGAAGCTTTGGTGTAGCTCCAACAAGTTGATCCAGGTTATCCAAAGATCTCAAGTTGTTGTCAACATATGTCAATCAAAGGAGAAACAAGTAAGAAAGGTTGTCAAAACCCCACCCTTCTATATGTCCTTGATAATAGGAAAACATCTTGTTCACAATTGTATGATTAAATCAAGGGCTAGTACTTCATCATACTAGGAAAGTTTCGATGTATTAGGTCTTAAATACAACCATATGCTTAAAAGAGTCCTGCTGACTTGATGAATCAACTGTCACCACTCTAAGATTCATCAAGGATCTTGAATTAACTCTCCATTCATGTACAATTCTAACTATAACTCAATATGTGTCAATCATTGACTTACCTCCATTGTTTTCCATTTTCCTATCAAGAGATTTCACTACCAAGGTGGGTAGCTACTTGTCTTCTGATTGGTCTTATATTATACGAGAATAATATATGACACCAAGTTTACCATAAAAGTTGAGCCTATATTTTCGTATCATGTTGATTCATATGACCCCTCTCCTTTCCAATCCAATTTCCTAATTCAAGAAGGCCAAGCACAAAATTTAGTTTTAGAAATTCCCCAAAGGAACACTATGAATTTGATCCCTATGATATAGCTATGGAAACTAGTCTTGGTACTTACTTTGCATCCTTAAAAAAGAATATGTCTTGCTTACCATAATTAGGAAAAATAATGAGACTTTTGGACTATAGAGGATGTATTTTGATTTTTATAAAAGTAGAAATGGTGCAGTATATGTGTTGTTCTCATATCTCCCAAGAGTGGGAAATTCTTCTTCATGCACTAGCTGCAGGTTTGCATGCTCTAACAATGTAAAATAATATGAAGCATTAGTGCATGGTCTTCTTACTATTGAGAAAATAAATATAAAGGAATTACAGATCTTTGGGGACACTAAGTTGGTTATCCACTAGGTCATAAACAAGTATAAAACAAATAATAAGCTTTTGAAATCTTATAAACATAGAGTTTGAGATCTCTTAGAGAGATTTGAAGCTCTTAACTTGTAGGTGGTGTCAAGAAAATTGAAAAAGAAAAATATCAGATTGAATCCTTTGGTTCATAGTTCTCACCAGATGAGTATTTTTTCCAAGGAAATGCATAACACATTAAGATGGTAGTCATGTCATCCATTCTAGATAATGAAACTAGTTGGCAAGTGTTTAACAATGATGGAAAAATTATCTAGCTCATTTAGAATGAATCCAAGTTCTCTTCAAACATGCAATCTTACTTTCATAATAACTATGGTGAACAAGTGACTCAACTAAAGACAAACAAGTTTCCTAAAGGGACGGTCACCTTAGAGCACATATTCAGTCTTGATGATGAGTTCAAGGGTGAAGAAAAAGAACGTGTGCACAATGCAAGAAGACTATTCCCAGTCACTATTATGCATGGTAGAGATTTGTTTCCAAGGAAATTTTTAAGACCCCCCTAAAAATAATTTGTAGAAATTTACTTTCGCACTAATGACGAATATGGAAAAATTGAATTTTGCACTAATATGTTGTTGGACAGTAGTAATTTTTATGCTACCAACCAACAACATATATTATTCTGTCGATTGATAGTATATGATGTCGGCACAAAATATATGTAAATTTTTACCAAAATCATTTTTTGACAATAGCAGTAAAAATGTATGGCTTGACGAGAAATTTTTCCTCATAAAATATGGTGCAAACAAAAAAATAAGAAAAGTGATTTTTGTGAAAAAAATACAAATTTTGCTAATTTTGTATGGGATTTTTTTTTAATTTTTATGTTAACAGTTAAAATGATAATATTAATGAGAATTTTTTCCTCCCAAAATATGGCACACGAAAAAAAAAATCCCATATTATTATTTTTAAATTATGTGTATTATTCTACTTAGTATGCTATTTTGTATGCTTTACCGAGTTGGTAGCATAAAATATGCTACTAGCCGAATACATATATTATGATGTGGGCTGGTAGCATATTTTATGCTACCGATCGACAACATATTTTATGCTACTGACCGACAACATAAATATATGCTATCGATTGGTAGCATATTTTATGTTGTCGACTAACAAGATATTTATCTATCACCGTGACAACATATATTTATGTTGTTGGCCGGTAGCATAAAATATGCTACCAACCAACAATATTAAGGTGAATATTGTGAATTTATCTTTTTAGGGATGGCGAATAACCCCTAAAATTAACTTGTACCCTAAAAATTTGGCAAACCAGGCCTACTCCCTTCCCAGAAAAATTCACCAATTTCAAATTTTAAAAATGGAATATTCATGAATTAATGAATATTCACCACTAAAATTTTCCCTGGTTATTTCTCGAAGTAAAACATGAATGTAAGATGAAAAATAAGCCTTTATCTCTTTATGTTAAAATATAGTGACATCTTCTCATGGGATTATGACGACCTAAAAGGACTTTATCCAAGTGTTGCTCACTAGTATATCAAGTACATCGGATATATACTAGCCTATTGAACTTGATCCTAGTATCAAGTACATCAAATAAAATAATATGTCAGTTAATCCTAAGATAGATTCCCTCATGAGGAAGGACTTATCCAAACTCATTGAGGAAAATATTATTTTTCCTATCAAATAATCTACTTGGGTGGTGAATCTTGTTCTAGTGCACAAGAAGAATGGTGAAATAAGACTATGTGTTGATTTCATAGACTTGAATAAGACATTATTAAAGGATCATTATACTTTGCCTTATATGGATCATATTTTTCAGATAGTGGATGGCGTGCAAAGATTTTCCATGCTAGATGGGTACCTGGTTTCAATTAGATCATGTTCAAGGAAGAAGATCAATTCAAAAACATTTTCAACTAAATGGGGAGCATACACCTATCATAAAATACCTTTTGGTTTATCAAATGCAAAGGTATGACATTCAGAGAGAAATTCACATTTCCTTCAAAATACATATCAATGATTTCATCCTAGTATACTTAGATGACATAACTATCTTCTCAAAGCAGAGTGCATATCACATTATGCATCTAGGAGAAAGTCTTTAAGAGATGAAGAGAATTTGGGATATCTCTTAACCCCAAGAAGTAAAACTTTTTTTTTGTGTAAGGTAATATTTTGGATCTTGTGGTCTCTAAGGATGGTATTTCCATCAATCCTAAATGATTCTTTTCCATCCTTAATATTTCTTTTCCATAGAAAAAGATGGCATGCAATTATTCCTAGGAAAGATAAACTTTGTTAGGTGGTTCATTCCTAACTTTTCCGGATTGGTTAGGACCATTACCCTCATGCTCAAGAAAAGAACACTCTTTAGGTGGAAAATAGAAGGAAAAGAAAGCTTCAATGATATGAATTAAGAAATTTGTTGTGCCCAAATACTCATCAATCTGATTACTCCAAGGATTTTATCCTTTATGCTTATGGAGTTGATGCTAGTGTTGTTGCTTTCTTGACTCAAGAAAATGGACATGGAATGGAGTAGCTAGTGGATTTCTTCAGTTAAAAATTGAAGGATTATGAATTGAAATATAGTCACATAGAGAAAAATGGGTCTTCACCATCATGCACACTCTTAAGAAATTCAAGAGTATGCTCACCATAAATCATGTCAAGGTGCTAGTTTAACACTTTAGTTTGAGATACTTCATCATGGGAGTAGAAATTAGTGATAAAGGAGCTAGATGGGTGACCAAAATCATGGAGCATGATGTGATTATCAAAGCCACTAAGTTTGTTAGAGGAAATTTTTATGTTTTGGAGCCTATTTTTTATGTGTGGAAGTGTTGAAGACTATACACTAAAAATATTGCACACTTTCCACAATTGTCTTGTCGGGGTTTGGGAAAATTATTTTTGGCCCTGAAAAACGTGCCTAATATTTCGGAAACATGCTCTTCTCATATGGGCAAGATGTTTGACCTATATATTTATCGGATGATTTTGGCCCATGGTTTTGGTACCCATGGTTTGTAAAACTTCTTAGCGATTACCTATTTATGTGGTTTTTGCATATGGTAGGATAGATGTAACATTGTAGATGTGTCTCGAATTTGGGAGAGTTTGTTGAGAAAAAATCTCAATAGATATGGGTATTGTATTAAGACAAAGGTGGCTTGTCATAAAATGCGAGCAAGTGATTCTTGGTGGACGTAGCCTAAATTAGGCGAACCACATCAAATATTGTCTCTATTTTGTGTTCTTTTATTTTTCTACACTTTAGTTTTAGATTTGTAATATTTTTACATATTAGTTTCTACTATTACAATTCTATGAGGTATTGTTCCACGTATTTTTCTTATTTCCTAACATAAATTCACTTTGCAAGTAACTTTTTAAGGATGCGTAGAACAATCAAGAAAATTCTCTTGTTCTTGGATGAGGAGATATCACGTGTTGAACTGAGTAAAATTTGATCCTAACATGCACAACTAGATGGAAGACATGAAAATGTTCCTTTCTTTTGGAACATACCATTCTGTTTGAATGAAGTAAAGAGAAGGCATCTCGAGGCTGCAATCTATTCCATACACACTCATGAAAATTTTTATCTTTAAAAGGAACATTGATGGTGTGCTTCTCAGGTGTATTGATGGTGCACAAGTCAAAAAATTGTTAACAAAATTTCAAGATGGATTATTTAATGGACACTTCTCTACCAAGGAAACAACAATAAAGATCATTAAGGCATGATACCTTTTTCCTACCATATTCGATGCACATAAGTAGGTCATGAAATGAAAATAATGCACTTTTTTTTTCGGGAAAGAAGAAGATCATTGCACTTCTGTTAGGAAATAAGGGATAAAATATGGGAACAATCCTTCATAGAATCACAACAATAGGAACTAATATACATAAAATATTACAGATCTAAAATAAAAGTTCGAATAAAATAACACAACACAAAGAGACAAAATTTAACATGGTTCACCCAATTTGGGCTACATCCACCAAGAATGACTTGCTCAAATTTTATTACAAGCCACCACTCTCTCAATACAATACCCAGATATGTTTGGAGCTATGCTAAACAAACTCTACATAATTTGCACCCTAATTCAAAACACATCTACAATGTTACATAATACCTACCATATGCATAAAACCATATAATTAGACAATTGCTTAAGCAGTTTTACAAAACCGCGGGTAACAAAACCATGGACCAAAACCATCCCATAAACCTATGGGTCAAAAACCCCGCCCATATGAAAAAAGAACATTTCCTAGTATATCGAGCATGTTTTAAGGCCAAATTTTTTTCAGGGCTATGCCCCAAACCCTGGCAAGACAACTGTGGAAAGTGTACAATACTCTTAGTGTAAAGTATTCAACACTTTCACACATGAAAACATGCTCCACAACCTAACACTTCCCCTACACCCAATCCAAGCGAATCAACCTTTCGCACAACAAGGTATTGAATTCATTGGTATGATTAACCCTCCTTTGAGAGCTAGTCAAAAGTGGGTATTGATAACCATGGATTACTTCACCGGATAGAGAGAATATTTCGCACTCAACAAGTAAATTGAGTCATTCATCCTTGAATTCCTCTAAGGTATTATAACAAGGTTTGGTGTTCCTCGGGACATTATCTCCGATAATGCAAAACCCTTCCTTGGTATAAGAATTTCTTATTGGGATCTTAGCCTTGGAATTTATTTGAAGACTTCTTCCAATTACTACCCTCAAGGTAATGTCTTGGCATAGTATACTAATAAGAACCTAATCAAAATCATGAAGTGGGAAATGTATATCAACTAGACATAGTAGAACACAAAGGTCTCGCGCACACTTTGGGAAAATAGAATCATGGTGAAGAAGGTAATAGGTAATTCACCTTAGAAACTTGTCTATGGAAAAGAGGCTAGACTTACTTTATCACTTGAATTTCCTTCATTAGAGATGGCCCAATAGTTGGAATTTGAGGGTGCATACAAAAGAGGAATCAGAATGGTAGAGTTGTTTGAACTTGAAGAACTATGAAATTATGCCACGTTCAAGTTAGAACAACATTAGAGATCAATAAAGTAGTGGTTTGAAAGAAAGGATAGAGCTCAATATTTCAAATTGGGTGATATGGTATTAAAATGAGATAATGACAAAGTTAAACTAGGGCACTATTCAAATTTTGATGCACTTTGGAGTGGCCCATATATCATCAATTGTTGTAAGGAGACTAACTCTTTTAACTTGTCTCATCTTGATGGAGATACACTATCAATCCCAATTAATGGGATTCATCTCAAACATTTCCATTAAGTTCTTTACATCATGTATATATTAGAATAGTTTCAATTCCTCCAACTGCACTCTCTGTATATTATTTTGTTTATAAATAATTTTTTTCCTCTCACGCACTCTTGTGCACACTCTTTTTTTTGCTATCAAGTTTATGATCCATGTGCTCAAAAAGGATATTTCCAATTGCTAGCACTTTCCAATAGTTTTGCACATAACTCTTAAAGAAGAGTTTAGACGTGCTTCAAGTAACTTCATGGGTATTTCTTTAGGTTGTAGATTAGAATTTTATGATTCTAGGTAGAATCCATGGTAAATGGATGCTTCTAAGGCCACTGATATCTTTCATCTAGTAGATAGATGGCCCCAAAAATTTCAAATCATTGTCTCAAATAACCACCATGGTTATTTAGAAAACTTACAATTCCATTCCGGTTACGAGTTCAATATTTTAGGCTATGTGCACCATCACTTCCCTTCTTTGATTTATTACCTTGGTTGCATGAGTTCTTCGTGTGTGGTCTCGCGCACTCCTCCTACTTCTTCTTTATGCTTCCCTATTTACTTCCTTCCTTGCACAGCTACCATGCTCCTATACCCTCCTCCTTTATTCTTTTATCTCCTTATGTTTGCCTTCTTCACGAATTCCTTGTACACTCATTTTCCTTCCCCATCCACTGTGCATCTCTTCGTGTGTACTCATCCCCCTTCTACATATTTTCTCATGTACTTTCCTTACATAGTTATTTCCCCACATCCTTATCTTGCACATTTATGCTCTTCCTTTCATATCTATATACCTTTGTAGATATGAACCTTTCTTCCTAATCCTTGTGCATACTATCATGTGAATTTTAGACCTCTCGTAATATCCCCTCTCACGCCTCCATCTCTTGCACATGCATTAAATGTGTAGTCCCTCTCCGTACTAGTCATTGAGTGCCATGTGTCACTTCTAGAACTAGTCGGATAAAGTGCACAACACACAACCTATCAAAATATGCCATCTATATGAAAATAATCTCGATGAATGAGCACACGATATGTGGAAGAAAAGACAAAACAAATAGATAGTCATCTGAATCCTTCAAAGGTGGCTCAGTTGTGACACATGTCCTATGTGTTCATCTTATACTACACATATTCAAATCACTATAACATCTAATATAGAGCTTAGATTATGGTGCACCTGGATTTTGGAAAGATGTTGACACGGGCTACAAGTTTGGATTTTCAAAATCATATTTTGGCGAGGACTTAGTAGGTAAAATATATGGAAATGTAAATCGAGAAAATTAATGCACACATCCAGTTGACCCAACCACCTAGATTTGATCAGATTTTTTATCCTTCCTTCTTCCACAAGTTAAGCTAACATAGAGAGGAAGATATGATAGTGGTACATTTATTTTTATAGGCATTCAATACGGTTATTGGAGGTTAGATTTGAAAACATGAGTTACCCTCTCTCTTTTCATCCTTATCTCTCCTTCTTATTCTATATATTGTAGAATAATTCTCATTTGTAAAGGTTGGAACCTCTTGGTTTTCTAAGAGAATTATTCGAGTAGCATTCCTTTACATTTTGAGTTACAAGCCTAAGATTATGCTCTTTGCATGTCAATACATTCCTCTTTCCATCATTGTAATGGATTGTGCATCATTTGGAAGTAATAAAAGTTTATTTTGGTTATTCTCTGTCGTAGGTCACGTTTTATTGAATCTTATTTCCTTTCCTTTTCTATATTGATTTGATGTCCATTATTCATGTTCCTTATAGGTTTCTTTCTAATTTTCTCTATGAAAATGAGTGTGTGAGTATTGTTGCAGATTTTGCCATGTTTGATTTCCCCTTGTGCGCATTTCCCCTTATTTTCATTCATCTCAAAATGTTTATCCCCATATTTTTGGTGCTATCACCCCCCTTTACATTAGGTTTTCATTTCATGCATCTCATTCTCACCCTAGTCCCTTGGAATCTTAGAGTAGTGATAGGTAGCTGCATTTCTCTTCCTAGGAGTAGTTGTAGCAGTAGAAATAGGTAGAGGAATCCAGACTCTTCTAGAGGTCTATCTCAAGCACAAGTCCTACAAGTTTGAGATAATCCCATGTTGCCTCAAATCCCTAGTTTATATGCATTTGTGACTAGTGTAATTTTGAGCTCCAACAAGAACCTTCTTTCACATTTTGTTGCCCTATGACCAAATTCATGATAAGCATAACAATAGCCATGAAAATAATTTTCAGACCTCATTGCATTAGGTTTCTTGATAGGATTATAATTTTCATTTCTCTTGAAGCAGACCTTATTTGCATAGGGACCTTCATTCTGAACCTTTGTTGAACTAGGGATTGCTCCATGACTAGGATTTATAGAAGTATTTTCATCTTGTTTCCTTTTACCATTAAAGATACCCTTTAGAGCCTCAGAGATATTCACAAACTTCTCAAAATCCTTCAATGTGTTGGATACTTGCACTAATTCATCCTTCAAATACCTCATTTTAAATTCAAGATCCTTGATGATTGAATTTAATTTGAGATTCTTCCTTCTTTGGAGTACCAACTATTCTTGTAAGTCAACTATAACCTCTCAATTTCCAAATTCACATGGATTCTCATGATCTTTCTCCAAATTCCCATTTTGTGATTTAATAATATCCTCTAAGCTATTATAATAGCCTCACAGGGACCTTTCTCTTATACCAAATGTTGTAAGCATAATGCCTAAGAGAGGGAAGGTGAACTAGTCTTTTAAAACATTTAATTTATTTATCTTAACTTGCATACATCATTCAAATCATCCATTCAAAATTATTTAACTAATTTGAACTTATTAACCATGGAACAATCATCCCCAATAACATAGACTAAGAGAGAACACAAGAACACAAGATATATAGTGGGAAACCCTCAAGGGAAGAAAACCACTGAATCTTTGCATATATTACTCAACAAAAAAATCAAATGAATATTACACATAAAAATAGATTTATTTAGTGAGGCACCAACCCCACAAGGAAAATCAATCCCTATTTAGTAGAGAACCCACTCTATAAGGATGCTACAAAACCCTAAGATGATCAATCACCAAATTAACCACCTAAATATTAAGATCATGTGATGTCCTTATTGCTTCAACAAGTGGTTTCAATCAATAATTCATCTCTCTTCACTCAAAAGCCTCTTAATCAACTCTCTCTCCTTCTTCGCACATAAATGATTAGGTCATATGATCTTATAGCTTTTTCTCCTATGATATTATCACCTTCTCATGAATATTTGTTTCTATTATCTATAGACCTCTAACCTATTCAATCACCTCCTCTTTCTCGATCTCAACTCTATATACTTCACTTTCTCAAATGAGCTTTACACCTTGCCTTATATATATGATTCATAATAACAACAAACTTAGGTTAGAAAATACCTTTAAGGTTGGTCATAAAAAAACATAAAGAATCATTTCTAACATTAAAAAAATTCTATTACATGACCCTTTAGGTAGGCATAGACCTAAACAATCATAAACTTGCTTAGTGCTTCTCAATTAAGCCTAAAAACAAGTCTTCACTCTAATGGTAAAAATTTCAATTTCGAGGGCAAAAGGAAACTTTTTCATGACTCTAAAATATATGTAAATTTCATCAACATAATCTCAACATCATCTACATGTACAAGAACCTATACATCCTACATCTTAATCATGACATTCTTCATTTGGAAAGCACCTCCTATTAGGTGTCGGGCACATAATTATCGGTCTACAAAATCATGTTCGTTCACATCTCAAATAAAACTATCAATAAATATATGGCACATCAATAGAAATATATCATCCATAGGAAACTCAAAAACTCATGGAAACCTTAAAATAAGACACAAGACCCCAAAACAACTCTATCTTTGAAATTTCTCAACCCCGGTTCTAGGTCTTAAGAACCAATCTTCTACTCTTCAAGCTCTAACACCTCAAAATTCACTTCCAAAACTTACATCACTTGGAAAAATTAACTAGGTACTTGAAACACCTCCTCAAGCACTCACAATCATATGTCACATGAATAAATCCACACTAGCATACATGTTCCAACCACCTTCTTGGAAAGCCTAATAGGGATGATTATGCCGTTAGGGATTAAGAATGAAAACACCTTGTCAGATCACATCAAGGGATAAAACACATCATATCATACCTCTATAATCTACCCATGTCCATATGACACTACTTCATTATGTAAAACAACACAAACTATCTCGGACCTCCATGACTAGTTTTGACCCTTTAGGCCATTAGTGGTAGGTTAACTTAGAAGAGACATTTCATCAAATTATTACATAGAACCTTTCCAAATGTCTTCATGGAATTTTATCACACATCCCAAGCTATCTCCCACAATTGGTAGTTCATCATGAAATCTACAACACATGTATGTACTTGTAAATATTCACAAATCAAATGTTTTGTTGTAGATTATCATCACTTCGAAACCTACAAATGCCACCAACATGAGCTATGGAGAATCCTATATATGCATGAACATTCACATTAAATTTCCCATGTCATTACATTCCCAAACTCTTCATATTTTTCCCATCGCTCTGAAACTATGGTTTAAGAAGGGTTTAAACCCACTTGGCTTCTCAACAATGGTTCATAAAATTATGACATCTATTTTACCTCATTATTGTTAAAAAACCTTAATAGCTCCATGCCCTAACATCAAAAAAAGGCCTAGATCCCCATGTAAATTACACAGTGTGTGGTGATCATTTGAACTTGACCATCGAGCTGGAAATGACTATTTTGTGAGCTTGGTAGAGCTCAAAACACCTTTTTCAGATTTTACTTCAATCTCCTAACCTGAAAATCTAGACACACCTTTGGGATGACCACCTCCATGTTCTCCAATTATCATTCATGCCTACTCATCTTTGAAAACCCCCATGCACCACGGTTTTCCCATGTATTCTTGCATTGTCTTCTTGTACTTACTTCAATAAGACCTTAAACATGCACTAAACACCTGAATGATGAGATTTTACATATTCCACACTTAATATGCACTCTTGAAATAATCCAAACATGCTTGGCATAACCTAATCTAACTCGTACCTCAAACTATCACACCATCTTCTTGCACTAGGTCTAATACTAGGCCTATAATGGCTAATATCAACACATGCTTCATGCAGATGGCCGACCTTTTCTTCATCTTAAAAAAGATCTTATACCTCGACACATCTCCATAGATAAACTATTCATCATAACAACTTCCATACATCTATTGAGCTTATACACAACACCACACAAGTTGAACCATGCATTAGATCATGCATATGCACCAAGACACCATGCAACTATAACACTTCACTTAATTCACTTTGTTTGACATAAATGATCATCAATGCACTCACATATACACACCAAGACATCCTTTGACATTAATGTTACTTGAAATCAATGATAACACTAATGACACAATTTCTAACACACCAATCACTCTATATCTTCATGATTTGTTTTGAGTTAACACAACTGCAACAATAGTTTTGGCTCCATAAGTATAGAGAATGAAGTACTTCGTAAATTTGGGTTAATAAGGGTAGGTGTTTGAGAAATTTCCTCTTTAATATTATCAAAACTATCCTTACCTTCCCTGGTCCACTTGAAAACAACATATTTCTTAAGTATTAAGGTAATATTCCTTATTAGTCCTCTAAAGTTAGGAATGAAATTCATAACAAAATAAATATTGCCAAGGAAAGATTGCAAACCTTCTTATGAGCTGGTAATGAAACAAAGAGAATGAATGAGATCATTTCTATATCTATAGAAATACTTTCTTTTCAGACCATGTGACCCAAGAGTTTTCCTCATGAAATAATGAAAACACATTTATTCGATTGAATGACACCCCAAACTCTCTACACCTTTCAAACAC
Organism: Taxus wallichiana var. yunnanensis; assembly: GCA_018340775.1. Taxonomy (NCBI): domain Eukaryota; kingdom Viridiplantae; phylum Streptophyta; class Pinopsida; order Cupressales; family Taxaceae; genus Taxus; species Taxus wallichiana. The sequence goes on from CM031236.1 coordinate 550,394,547, forward strand.
TTTTCCATGATGCTCCATGTAATCTTTACACACCTTTTTGAAAATGTGAATAATGTTTTTTATGAATCCCTTAAAATAAAAATCCATGGCCATTTGAAAAGTAACACCAACACAAGACAAACCAAAAGGAATATTCTCATAGGCATATGTTCCCCATTTTGTGGTAAGTTGTCTTAAACTGATCTTCTTCCTTGACCCTAATTTGATTGTAACTAGAATATCCATCTAAAAGTGAGAACCTTTTAACCCCTTATGTTAGTTACAAAATTTGGTCCATGGAGGGAATACGAGAGTGATCCTTAAGGGAGGCATTATTTAGGTCCCTAAAGTCCACACAAATCCTAATTTCCTCATTTTATTCCTATCATGAGCTAAGTTCACCGCCACAGAGGAGTACTTAATAAGAAAGATGATTTTGGATTCTATGAGTTTGGATAGTTCTTTTTCACAAGGGGCTCAATTTTAGGATTTATAGGGATATGATTTTTCCTAATAGACTTAGCATTGGGGTCAAGGTATATAACATGTTGGGAAATATTTGGGTAAAAAACCTTAAGATATTTATAACTCCATGAAAATAAATATTTTTAATTTTTAAATAAGGAGATGAACTCATATTGTTCATTTGTGCCACATACCTTTCCTAGTATCAAATATTTGTCTTATGTAATGATGATATTTTGATAGTCTTCTTCCTTTGTTTTTATGTTTTTATGATCCCCTTTGAACTCATCATATAGAATGAATGTCTTTGAGTGTGACCAACCCTCTAGGAAAATGTTTTGTCTTTAATTGAATAATCTAATAGTCATAACATTATTAAATCCTTGACTACAAATTTGATAAGAATTTTAACTCATTTTGAATGAACTAACCTATTTTCTCATCATTTTAAAATAATTGACAACTTACTTCATTATTAGGAGTGGATGGTCCAGCCACCATCTTAACATGTTGTCTAGTTCCATGAATGAGGTCATTAGATGGAGAAAACTATGATCCTATAACTTCTATTTCATTAGCTTCACTATTTTGTCTCTTTGGAACCACTTGCGGTTGATAACATCAAATTTTTCCATTAGATTCTAAACTATTTGCCTATAAACATGCATGAGATTATTATTTTTGGTACACTTTCCTCTTAATTAATGGAAAAATAACTCCTTGTACCCCAAAACTTGAAATGCTTTTATTGTCTCTTCCTAGCCAAAAATAATCCATGAATCAATACCTCAACTCTACCACATTGCTGGAGATTGTAAACTATAATATGTGGGAAAACCATATTTCTTACCCACTACGAAACAAAACCACAATCTATAACCCCATTTCTAATATTTAATCCATTAAAAACATTTTCCATAAGCCAATTGCATCCTCCTCCTCTTTGAGTGACATGAAAACAAAAATATCCTCCTCTTGGATACAATAAGTTCCCAAACCAATCTCTTCGATGTGTCATAAGGATAACATCATAATGATCTTTATCCCATTCATCTAACAAGAAGTCATAAATTGAAAGAGGTGGGTCAATTTGTTATATTAACACCAATTAATTTTATTCTTATTAAACTATCCAGTAGAGTTGATGGGGGTAGAGTCATATGACTCAACATGATAAGATGAAATTGTCTAAGACTTGATTGTAATCCTTATGCCATATATGTTCCTTAAGAGCATGTGAGACCAATTGGAGGACAAGTTACTACCCACCTTGAATATGAAATATCTTGATAAGTAGAGGGAAAATAAAGGAGGTAAGTAAATAAATGACACATAATGTGTAATGGTAAAACTAGGAAAAACATGGAGAGCTAGTTCAATATTTTTAATGAATTCCTAGTATTTGGCATGTTGTGCCATCAAGTTGTAACAAACCATTAGAAGATGGAACATACTTAATGCCTAAAATGTCTACTATTTTCTTGGGCATTATAAAAGTACTAGCATCCAAGTCTATCATGAAATTATGTACTAAGTGCTTCCCCAAAATCAATGATATATAGAAGGGTGGTTGTTTCTTTACTTTACTTACTAGTTCATCCTTAGGTTATCATTATGTTTTCTCCCAATTTTACACCCCCTAAGACGTGACAACACTTCTCCTTAGGGAGGATGGCTTAGAGTATGATAGATGTTTATGGGATATGTTGTTTGTAGTTGGGAATTTATCTGAATTTCTCTTCTATGCCAGGATTTTTAAGATGATTGAGAGTCATGTATAAATGGGATGACATGATCTTGCTACTTTTGGTCCTTCCTAAATGAGGGTGAGAGGACCCTTAATGTAACTTGAATGAAAGAAGATAATTTTACAACGTGTTCTTGATTTATAAATGATGGGTCAATCTGGGCTGAGTATGGCCATGAAAAGCAATATCTACTCACAAGACTTTGTCACAAGGATATTTAATATACTCAGTATCTTAGACACATATTACTAAATATAATGAAACTTGGTTCTTATGCATCATTGTATAGGATATTAGGTTTAATGCATTCTTTCAAGGATGTCTGGATTAGAATGCAAGTATGGTTAGTGTGATCCTACCGTAGTAATGGTAGGGTGGTGAGATAGGTTTTTTTTATAGAGAAAGGGGGAAACAAATGATAGCCAATTTTCTGAAAACAATGTATTAGTAATCACTAAGACAACATGCTTTTATGGAAACATAGTGAAATGAAAATTAAGTAACAATAACTTCTAAGAAAATATTTGCATTCATTGATACCAAATCAACACAAATATTTCCAACAAAATCTTTAGAACACTCAACAAAAATTCTCATGTGAGGGTTCTAACAAAATCTTCATTAATTTTACTTTCATATGCCAAAATACACTCTAAGGATGACAAAAATAACTCAACAAGATGGTTGCAATAAGTATTTTATAACCACATCGATATTGCACAGTAAATGTTATAAGGAAACATTGATTTAATGATAAAAATATAACCAAGGACTGATCTAGTGTATTATATAAATGCAATGAAGACAAAGATTGCAATAGAAGTTAGGATTCATTAATCTCTATTCAACATACAGGATACCAAAACACATACTGGAAATCATAGTCAGACATAATTCATTTCAAATTCTCCATTCCTTAACAAGGGGACATAGATTAAATGTCTTTAATGCTTTCCAATGGATATATAGTGTAACCACTTTGGCATAAGGAGTCCAGAATTCAAAGTTCATACAATTTCCATTGATGGAAAACAAAAATAAAAAGTTACAGTAATATTCTCTCAAGTTATCAGATAACAAATATCCCCCTTTCATATGAGGACAAACCCTCATATTTATACAAAAAAATTTATGAATCCACTTTGATTTTACCCCTGAAATCATGTTGGAATGTTGAGTTCTAGGTGTTTTCATTGATGTAAAATCCCATTAATAACAAAGAGGATGATGGAATACTTTTAGAACATGCTTAGTAGGATGATGACATGGCATTTCAGGATGTTGGTATGATGGCATGAATTGATTTATTAAGATTTTCTTGGTCTAGCAAGCCTTTCATGTGACCTAGGTTTGAGTTTATTGGTGGCTTTAATATCATGGTAGTAGTATGGAGAGAATATTTGGGAAGTGTTTAGGAACTCACATGAGTTTTAGGGTGCATGTACATGTTGAAGTCTAAGATTCAAGTGCTCATCTAGACTAGGTCTAGGTGCTTGGAGGAATGAGGATGAGTTGTAGAGCAATGTGATATCATGGATGTATGTAGGTGAGTGATTCATGATGTATTAATGTTGTTAATACCTTTTGGAGAGGTTTCATGATGAGTTACAATGTTGGTTCAATTGACCCTAGCCTAAACCATGCAAAACCCCAAGGGATAGTCATGCAAATGAGATGGAATGATAATATAAATACCTATTTGAGATATGATGATGATTTGAGATGATGAAAAGGGATGTATTAGAGGTGTGATAAAATTTTGGATTCATTCTAAATAATATTTTGTAAGTTATGATGTTTTTGGTGAAACATGGTAAAGAAGAAGGTGATTTCTAGCTCGAATTGCACCTTCTGATGCTCACCATGAATTGTGTGCTTTGTATGGGAAATTTTTGATTTAATGGATGAATTTTCATTAATTTAATAAGGTTTAAAAATAATAATTGAGTGGTTTAATCTTCATGTTTTTATGAATAAATGTTAAGAAGGTAAATAATGTTTTGTGTGCTTGAAAGCCTAACTTGAGAGCGGTAGGAGAGATTTACTTCATAATTTCCAAAAATGAATTATTGAGATATTATGATGTATAGGACTCATAAAGGTTTCCAAACATGTATGGTAGAGTATGTTTTGATGAGTGGACCCCACTCAAACAAACAAGTTTATGAATAAGTTCAATTTGGGAAAAGTTGTCTAAAGGAGTTACAAAATAAATGGACATTGTTTTTAGTATGGTACTTTTAATTGATTTCCATGATTTTTTAGATCATGGTTGATATTCTAGAGGGAAAAGTGTGCCCTATTTATGAAGACTGGTCATAAGGCAATTTTGGGGTAGTTTCAAGTAGTTTTTAGAGATGGAATTGGTTGAAGGCATTACAAATGAAATTGGAAGGAAATGTAAGATGTTATGGAAATAAGATTCAGAGGGATTTCTAGTGATATAAGTTTTTTCTCTTGATGATGAAGGTTGATGGGTCATCCAACTTGATTTGTGGAGAAGAAGGATGTTTGTTTCTTAGGACAAATTTTCTCAGGCTGAAAGAATGAGGTGAATGATGCATGATATGGATTGGATGATTATTTATATCAGCTACAGAGTGAACAAGGATTAATTTTGTTCCTATTTAATTCCTTTGGATGGATTGGAATTGAAAAAGAGTGTGAACCTATTGAATTTATAAAACTACTTTCTGGGAAGCTTGATTTGGTGAAGAGGAAAGTAGGTGTTGTTTGCACATATGGATTTTTCATAAGATATAACATTCATGGATGTCATATAAAGGCCAAAACGATTCAAATGTGTGGATACATGTCATAGTTGAGCTATTATTTAATGTTCTTGAGGCTTAAAGGTGAAGATGGGGTCTTGGAAATAACTATTTGGTGAAGGATATAAGTGTTTTTGGTTGTGTTATGAATAATTTGATTGGTTCAAGCTAATTAACAACCATGGATGATGTTGATATGTAATATTACACATGTATGATGAATTTTGTAGATATAATAATCATGGTTTTTGCCATTTTTGGTTTTAGCTTATCCAAGTAATGGGGGCTTGAGCTAGTTTTGTGCTTGTTTGGTGCATTTGGGCATAAACAACCTACATGGGCCCAATATCAATGTTTTAATTAATGTGTTGGATTTTTTAAATTTATATTGTTCTAAATAGAGGAGGGATACTAATTTTAATTTTTTTATTGAGATGAAGTGCATATAAAAGTGAAGTTTGAATTTAAATTTGCACTAGTTGAGAGAGAGGGGAAAAGTGTGACCCATGTGTGTGATTGAAACATGTATGAAGGAAGATTTTTAGAGCTGAGAGAGTTTTCAAGAGGATGAGGAATTTTTATAGGTTGTGAAGGCAAGACAAGTTGTGAAAATGTGTGATATAGCAAGCTAGGTGAATGAGGGTTTGAACAAGGGTTTGAAGGAGTTTGGAGCCAAATCTTGTGATCACCATCAACTGAGTTATTGCAGAATATATTTAATGATAATATTATCAAAATCTTGTGTGATGAGTCATATTAATGAAATTATCTTGCTATGAGTAAAATCAATAAGGGTTTAGGGGTTGGTGCTCTTTGTGGGGTTGGTGCCTCACTATAGAAATCTCATGTGATGAGTAATATTCACTTGAGACTTTGTTGTGTCTAATATCAGCAATTTTTTTAGTGCATTTTATTCCCCTTGAGGGTTTCCCACTTATATCTTGTGTTATGGTGTTATCTCTCATGGTTGTAGTTATTTGAATGTATGTTGTATGTTGTTGTGCAAACATTAATGGTTGAATGGTTTATGATTTAAGAAAGTAAATCTAAAATTGTTTAAAGTTTTAAAGGACTAATTCACCCCCATTCTCAATCCATTGTGATTCCAACAATTGGTATCAAATCAGGTCCTTTTGGATAATTTTGATCACTTTAAAGGAGATCCTTTGAAGCACAAAAATGGTGAGTTAGCAGAGTGGTTTTTCTACCAGCAAGGCACCATTGTTTGATGGAATAAAATATGCCTTTTGGAGTCTGAGGATGATGAATCACATTATGTCCCTAGGGTTTGATGTTTGGAAATTTTTGGAGGATAGTTTCGCTTCTCCTTCTACTCCACCTATAAGTCTTGTAGAAAATAATCTGTAGTGATAATTCAAAGGATATGAATGCTATCATGTGTGGTCTAGGTGAATATGAGCTTGTGAAGGTGATGCATTGCAAGTCAACAAAATAAATATGGGAGAAACTTCAAGTCTTGTATGAAGGATATTCCAAGGTAAGGATATCTAAGCTTCAGACTTTTAAAAATCAGTTTGAAGGGTTGAAAATGAGTGATGATGAGTCTATTTCTGCATACTTGCTTAGGGTTGACAAGGTTATCAACACCATGAAAGGTCTAGGTGAAGAAGTGAAGGAAGAGGTTGTGATTCAAAAGGTTTTGAGATCCCTAACACCTAAGTTTGATTCCAAAGTGTCTGTTATTGAAGAGGCCAAGGATTTGACTCTTTTGAAGATGGATGAGTTGCATGGGACTTTGACTACCTATGAGATGAGGATTGTTGATTCCAAACTATGTAAAAAAGAGATTGCTTTCATATTTGAAATGAATAACAAGGGAAATAAGACTAAGAAGGTTGATGATGCTGCTGAATTTGAAGATGAATAACTCTTTGCAATGCTTGCTAGAATATTGAAGGTTGGCTCTGGAAAATACAAAGGTAAGCTTCCTTATAAATGTTTCAAATGTGGTAAAGTAGGACATTTTTCTATCAATTGTCCTCATAAGCACAAGAAGGAAGATCATGATGAACATGAGCATGATGGAGATCATGAAAAAGTATCACAAGTATGGTAAAGGAAAGAAGAGCTTTAAAAAGTTTGATGACAAGAAGAAGAGTTTTTATACAAAGGAAGAATATTTTTTTATCTTATGCTAGTAGTGGTGTTTCATATTCTGAGTCTGAACTTGATTATAAAGATGTTAGAGATGATGTGTTATTCATGAATAAATATGTCATGAGATCTACTAGTGGTGGTTCTTCATTATTAGGTGATTTCATATCAGGTTCTTGCAAAGATTTTGAGGAAGAAGAAGATGATGTTGAAAATGAACTAATGTGTATCCAAAATGAGTTAAGACATGTTGAAAAGAAGAACAAGAAGTTGAGATCATAGGTAAGAGGATATGATCTAGAAGAGAAGAACTGGCCTGAAAAAAGAAAGATAAATGAGTCAATTAGATTTCTAGAAGAAAAGGTAAATATTATCATAAATTAGAGAAGACAACCAAGGATCTTGATGATCTTCTTGGAATACATAGATCAACATGTGATAGAGAAGGTTTAGGGTTTAGTGATGACCTTAAGGGAAAATATAAGATGAAAGAATAAAGTGTTCCAAGAAAGAAGGATGGAGAACCAAGTATCAAGAATGGAAAGTGTAATGCAAAAAAGATTAGTGTAAGAATGTGAGAAAACAACAAAATTTCTTCCCTACTCTAATCTTCTCCAACAAAACCTCAGATAGAGAAATGGATGGAAAGAGAGGAGAGATTAAATACTCACACTTACCTACAAGTTGCACAAATCCTCCTTTGATGTGGTGGAATTTCTATTGATTGGGGATTTTTTTATTATTGCTTCAGATTTTTTGAGACAATTGGGCAAAGACTCGCCCTTGATTTTGACTTGATGATTGATGAAGGATGATGATTGAAGATAAGATAAAATGGATGATTGATGAAAAAAATAGAAATTTTTTTCTATGGATTCTTAGATTGAATCAAGCTTCAAAATAGCTCTCATGAAGGAGGAGAGCTCAATTTATAGTTTGTGGGTAGAGGATTGGATGGCTGGGATTTTCCATGTAGGAAGTATATCAACGGTGGAGGATTGATGAGAAGAATGGAATTCTCTAGAATGGATAATTCTATATTTTGAATTCAAATTCCATGGAGGGAATAAGCTTCCATTAAATTAAAAATTCAATGGAAGGAGAAGGTTAGAGATGCTTCTAGATTTAGAAGTGTGAGGATGTGATTAGATTAGGTTAATTAATGATGATTAGGCATGTTATTTTGTGGAAAGGCTAAGTGTAGGGATGTGTAGGCTAGGTGGTAGGTGAGATGTAGGAATACTAAATACCTATAAAATGTTAATGGGGATTAAAATAAGATACTATGATATAATAATGGATTAAGAAGATTAATATTGAAAATGGGATAAATGATGAAAGGGTAAATGTTATAAAAAAGATTTTTAATGGGATAAATGATAAAATGGAATATTTAGATAATTAATGAAATATTAGAATAAAGGGATTAATAATGAAATTAATAATAATTACTCTTGCAATTAAATATTATATGGAGGGACAAATTAAACATAATTGATCATGTTGAAATTTTAGATGTCTATATTTGGCCCCTCTTTGAAGTGTTATTCCGGAGCAAGAACGACTCAAATAAAAGAAAAGAAGATGTTATGATGGTGATATGATGCCCCTTCAAGGGGTTAGGTGGGGAGAAACGATGCGGGTAATCACTCGAAAATAGGAGATGCCCAAGTTAGTAGATGAGAGGATTGAGGATGATAAGATTAGAGGATTAGATGATGAGAATATTAAGGATGAAGATGTAGGATGAGAGGATTATAAGATTAGGAGAGGAGAGGATTAGAAGATTAGAGGATTATAATATTTGAGGATTTAGAGGATGAGGATGAGAGGATTAGAAGACGAGAGGAGTAGAAGATTAGAAGATTAGGGAGAATATTAGAAGATTAGGAGATGTGAGATAATATTAGAGGAATAGGAGTGTAGAAGAATAAGAGAGAAGATTAGAGGAAGACGAGATTAGAATATTTAGAGGAATAAAATAATAGAATATTTAGAGGAATAAGAGATTAACATATTAGTAGATATTATATTTTGGACTCCCCAGTCAATGATGTATGACAAGGGTGAGGATTTGAGGATTTGAGGATGTTGGATGTTGGATTTGGGATTATTGGATTTGAAGATGTTATATGTTGAGATGCCCTAGTCAAGGGGTGAGGTTTTGAGGATTTTTGGATTATAGGATGTGGGATTGTTGGATTTGAATATGTTAGATGTTGAGATGCCTAATCAAGGGGTGAGGATTTTGGATGTGGAAATTGATTGATTGATGAAAGGATTGAGTGGATAGGAGGAGGAGGATGATAGATTGTTAGTTGGATGATGATGAGGGTTAGGTGTGAATGATGATAAGGCTAAAAGATGATGATAGAAGGGGGTGTGCTACCAGAAAGTTCCCACTATTATCATCATTAGAAGTGTTATGAATGTGGCATAAAGCAAGATGCACCAAGGTATAAAGACCATGATGACTGAGTTGTCAAATTCCGTTATCCTCATATCATTGGAAAAATTAATATTAAAGATGGTCCTCATATCATTAGACTAATGAACATAAAAAGATGGTCCTCATATCATTGGACTATGAGGATAAAAGAAACAAAAGCATCCTCCTATTATCGGACAAAATGAAAATGTAAACAAATAAATAAACACACAAGAAAAACATACACATTACATTTTTGTATTTTTTGGAATGTTTTGATGTTTTGATTTTTAGATGTTTAGATTTTGGATGTTTAGATTTTTGAATGTATGGAATTTTGGATTATGGATTGTGGATTTTGGATTTTGAGATTTTAGATTATGGATGTTGGATGTCAATATTTTTTGATTTGGGATGCGGGTGATGATGGAAGATAGGTAAGAGGAAAGGATTCATGATGTGATAACTCATGGGGGGATGGGAAGGGATGTGAGGTAGGATGTGAATCTCTCCTATAAGTCCCAAAGTGTGGTTGGGTATGATGAAAGGGAAGGACTGAGGGAAATGGGATATGTTGGCATCACTTATGCCACCCCAAAGAGGGGCAAATGTAGACACCTATAATTACGCCCAAGCAATTTAAATACTTAAATTGTGCTAATTATCCCCTTTCTCGCAAATCAACGACATATCGTCAAAGGCACTCATTTTCCCTCATATCATCATTAATTAATTACACTAAGCTAATTAATTAAGTTGCCTATCCAACAAATACCCTAATTAACGACCTTCCATTAATAAATCACCCCTTCTACCTAGACTAATTAATTATTATTAATTAATTAGCTTTCCCTTCCATTTAACCAATAAATCAATATTTAATTGATTTAATCCCCTTATAATAGCCTAAATCGTACTAATATTCCTCTAATTAGCTTCTATAAGCTTACATCTACCTATTAATTAATCACCTTTGATTAATTAAAATACCCCCCAACTCCCATGACTTGTTAAACATGTATTAAACCCTTCTAAAGTAAGGTTACCTTTAATAAAGCAACCTTATCCATTCCTAATCATGTTTTACCTTTATCCCACATTCATGAGAATGTGTTGAATCCTTTATCCTTTGGGCTATATAAAGAGCCCTCCACCTACCTTTTTACTTACACCTAAACTTTCTAAGAGAGTAAATGCAAAGCATATAGCAAAGAGACTAAGAGCTTGCACCTTTCCCTTTTGAGAGTTCATCATCTTGAAGAGTTAAGCCTCTTTCTTAAAGTGCTTGGGTCATATGGGAGGTGTCAAAGGGTCTTCAGTAGCTAAACTTTGATTAGCCCCCATTCCTAGGTTCTTGGAGCATTAAGGACAACTATTTTGATAGCCATGGAGCTTACTTAGGTCCATTCATTTATTTTTTGTTAGAGATTAGAGGAGTTTAGATATTTATCATTGTTATTTTCAAAGTTTGTATTGATGAATGCTAGCATCTAACCCTTGTTTAATTCTTATCATGATGGTGTTTATGCTTTGTTTTAGCTAAATTGTAGAACTATTTTAGGTGGTAGTTCTTGCTTCATTTGATTTAGCATTAAGAAAATTATACATGCACACATTTGGCACGCCTGGTGGGACTTACTCCATTGTCCTTTGCACTTAATTTCAAGTTTTTGTAGTTAAGTTTTATTTTTGGTTACTAACCCTCTTTTACACATGTTGATCTAACTTGTTTTTTTTAACATGTTTTGTTGAGTTTGCATGTGTTGGGTCTTCCTTGTAGGTATGAAGGAGGTGAAGTGCTGTCAAAATTGGAATTGAGGGGAAAATTTCAAGATTTCTCCATGTTTTCATTTTTAGAGCTTACTTTTTCAACATTCTACATGCTAGTTTTGTCAATTTCTTGAAGATTTTAAATTCTTGAGCATGTAGGTTAGTGTTTGATAGTGCTGAGTCTTCTATTTACATATTAATGTGGTGGGTTGCTGTCAAAATTTAATCTTGGTGAGAAAATTTCAAGATTTCATCATGTTTTCATTTTTTAAGCTTACTTTTTCAACATTTTACATGCTAGTTTTGTCAATTTCTTGAAAATTTTCAATTCTTGAGCATGTAGGTTAGTGTTTGATAGTGCTAAGTCTTCTATTTACATATTAATGTGGTGGGTTGCTGTCAAAATTTAATGTTGGTGAGAAAATTTCAAGATTTCATCATGTTTTCATTTTTAGAGCTTACTTTTTCATCATTCTACATGCTAGTTTTGTCAATTTCTTGAAAATCTTAAATTCTTGAGCATGTATGTTAATGTTTGATAGCATTGAGTCTTCTATTCATATATTAATGTGATGGGTTGTTGTCAAAATTGAATCTTGGTTGGAAAAATTTGCCCATTTTGCATATTAAGGGACGTTTTTTTTGACATTTTTTAAGTGCATGTCAAGTGCATACCCATGAGCATAAGAGCATATGCGTAACCCATCTTCCGAAGGCCATAACTTTTGCTCCCGACCTCGAAATGACTCCATTTTTTTTGCGTTGGAAAGGTATTGAAGTTAACTATGCAATGAAAACATAAATTTGGATTTACACTTACAAAAGTTGTAGGTTTTTCTGTTATTTTAAAACTGGTCATTTTCTAACATGTCTAATGTTTTGATGAATGTTGTATTTCCATGCTTACTCGATTTAGATCAAAGCATGTGTATGCTCTTCTCTTGCACCTTTTGGTGATCTTGAGAATCAAAAACAACTTTGATCTATATCTTTTTAACATTGGGATTAAACTTGGAAATTTAATTATTCATTTTGCTTAAGGGAATGAACCTTTTACAAAGCATTTTTCAACGGTCCTTTGATTTGAAGTTTTCCATTTCTATATAGTTGGGCTAAAGTTTGTGTATGCTCTTCTCTTGCACCTTAGGGTGATCTTGAGAATCAAAAGCAACTTTAGTCTTCATTTTATAACATTTGGTAAATTGGAAACTTCATCTTTCACTTTTGGTTTAAGGGAATGAACATTTATCAAAAATTTTGTATGGTTCATTGATTGAAAAGATTTTATTTACTTTTTAGTTGGATTATTTGTTGTGTATGCTCTTCTCTTGCATCCTTGGATGATCTTGAGAATCAAAAGCAACTTTTAATCCTCTTTTAAATAATGTGATTTTCTTGGAGAACTACTAAGGACCTAAAAACGCTTGTCAAAGAAAGGAGGAATCAAAACGAAATCAAAAACTACTAATACAATTGTTATACAGGTTGCCAAAAGGTGTTCAAGAAAACCACACCTAATTAAACAAGATAAAAAGAACAACATATTCAAAACACTGTATTGCAGGTTTCGAAAAGGGTACGTCCCTCTCCGCTCAACTGGAACATAACCCCTTTGGCATAACGCCTTAAGCTACAACAATGGGGGTGGTTCCAGGAACCCCAAAGTAGTCCACGCAAGAGGGAACCTTGTGGACAAAACGGGAAGTGCTCCGCACTACCTACTTGACTAGTGATTCCTTTGTGAGATAGAGTTACAGGTTGTCCGTTGTGGCGACCCCAGTGATAGTACACGTAGACGCACTAGTTGCCTACTGTTCTTGAAGGGGGTAAAGTAAAGCCGAGATACTCCCAAACTAGTCAGTGTGACTTTTTGGGTAAATCACGCTCGCTCGTGGCAACTTTGTAACACCTAGGGCGAGAGAACCACCTAGGAGAATATACTTTGGCCAGGAGCCCACTTTGACCACTTTAAAACAGTGTTGAGTTGTGAACCTTCTTTTTGAGAAACGTGTGACGTATTACTTTCGCCTAGTTTTTACTTGCCTTAGGGCAAGGCGAAACTCTGCCGAAGTAAGACTAGCATTTTTGTCATTTTTTCTTGATTTATTTCTTCATATTCTTTTGACACTTTGTTGATCAAAAGAGGTGTGATTACCTTTGTGTTTCCATTCGATCGCTTCTCTCACTTTTATGTCCGCTTTACGCCCATCCATGTTTGCGGGCCGGGTTAAGTTAAAAACGCCTAAAGTGAGTGGAGGTGTTTTCACGTCATTTGGTAGCCATTGTGATCTTGATACCCACGTCAAGATCGTCATTGTAGTTAGGCGTGGTTCATCACTGCGGACTTCCATAAGAGGAGTTAGTTTGTTTGTCTCGTATCATTACAATTTCGATATTTACGTCTTGTTTCTTGTAAACTCGACATAAATACCTATATTGTACGGTTACACTGCACACATTCTTAACTATTCCTAGCTATACTTTGAGCTTTTTTTTGTTCGGTTTTATTATTACCTCGATTTCAAAAGGTGTTAGGAACTACCATTTGTGCATGTTATATCAATAACACCTCGATATCAATACTCCACTTTCTTGCAAAGTGGGTTAACATATCTTGGTGATATTGTTGTGTCATTCGCAAATCGTAATTGACACTTTTTGAGATATAGGTCTTAATCAGACTTGAGCTTGCTCATCGTATATCTTGATTGGGAGATCGCATTTAACTTCATGTATTTACTTACGTTTTGTTCATTCCTTTGAACTTGGCATAAGTGGAGACATCTTGTTAATCATCTGGCGTCATAAATTACTTTAAAACGTAATCTAGGAGGTACTTCATTTGATTAAGTTTTGATACCAAACGATTGTTTCATTGGTGACTTTATCATTCTATCACATTGGTATTCTCACACTGTTAATTTACTCTTAACACGTACATCTTGTGTTTCACTTAGGGGTAGTCATTGAATTTTGAACAAATCTACAACTTACCTTAGTGAAACTTATCACGAAAACATGGCTCCTAAGACGCGTCTAGGGTTAAAGAAACAAACATATGAGGAACAACAGGCGCAAGCTTGGGAAACCTCTAACAGACAAGGGTCAAACCCATTTATCGGACACGATCTAGGACCACTATTTTCTACAGAAAAGGAAACAGAAGAGATGGTCGATCATAGTGGAAATGAATTAGAATCACCACACGCAGACTTTGATTTTGACCCCACTCTACTAGATGAGTTTCTCCTTAGAAACAAAGATAGAGTTTTGGCACGGGTCATGGAATTAGGGGCCAAATTTCCCATTGAGAAGGAACCAATACTACAAACAAATGACACTACTAAGGAGGAACACCCCCTTATCAATATGGAAGATATTTTAACAGGCGGACATGCTTCCACTTCTTATGTAGAAAATGATAAAGTGGTAGGGCATAGAATACCCCTCATCAAAGTGCCACGAAGAAACAAGATAGAACATGAGACAGGGGAAGAACCTCCACAATACGAAGAGGAGGAACCTTTAGAAGAAGAAGACACAAACCAAGTCACAATCCAACAACAACTCAGTAACTTAAGCCGACAACTAGCTTTGCTTACTTTCCAAGTACAGAAAGACACAAACAAGAACGTTCAAAAGTCAAAGCCTAAGTTTAGGATCCACGAACTCCATCGAGAAAACCAAGGAGAAGAAGACACAGGGTATCATCATGTACACATCCCCGTTTCTCCCACTAAAGAACAATTGCTCGCACAAGAAGTACAATCTATGAAAGCAACGCTTGCGAGCATACAAGAAAGCAATATAGGGAGTATTAGGAAATACCAATACGAAGAACTATGCCCCTATCCTTTTGACAAGACAATGACCCTTCAACCCTTTCCAAAGAAATTTGATATGCCAAAGTTCGACAAATACAAAGGAAAGGGAGACCCAAGGGATCATGTTAAATATTTCTACATGGCATGTCAAGAGGTGTCTTATAGTGATAATTACCTCATCAGACTTTTTCCTAAGAGTCTCGGAGGTCAAGCATTAGAATGGTTTACGCGCTTGCCACGAGGATCAATTTTCACCTGGCCAGAATTGGCGGAAAGATTCGTGCGTCATTTCTCATATAACATAGAGAGTGACGTCACCATGGCAGACTTGTGCAGCACAAAACAACACCCAAATGAGACCTTCGCCAGCTTCCTCCAACGATGGAGAGGGATAGCTAGTCGCTTCCCTTGCGCTTTCCCTGAGAAGCAGCTAGTCAGTATTTTCGTCCCTAATCTCAACCCAGATATAGCTTTCCACCTCCAAATGCATTGTGTCCGCACCTTTGAGGAGGTTATCGAGAAAGGGATTCAAATAGAAAAGGCTCTCATTGCCAAAGGCACCCTCAAAACCCAATCTAAAGACAACCAAAGTGTCAAACCCGCTGAAAAGCCAAAGATCTTTAACAAAAACAAAAACGTGGTGGGAGACGGAATCACTGATTCCAAATGTGTTCAAATGGTCCAAACCAGTCAACCTTTTAAACTGACCAAGGGCCCAATTCAACCACCACCAAAGCGAAGAACATTCACCTCCCTCAATGAGCCGTTGTCTGTCATACTAAAACAGTTGGATGCGGCCCACATGATGACCTATCCTACAACACAACCGTTCGATGACAACGCTCCTAAACCTTCATGGTATAAGGAGCATGAATACTGCGAAATGCATCGCGTTAAAGGTCATAAAACAGACAAATGTTTGTGACTTCGCCACTATATTCAAGACCTCATTGACAACGGGGAGATAGAGGTGGATAACCCTAGCCACATGCAAACACCTAACGAGAAAATGGGGATTTATAAGGAACCATTCCCCAAGCATGATAAGTCGGAAAAGGAAAACCGGATCGGGGAGAGTCATCCCAAACCTATAAAGCCACGAATTACTTGTATACCAAGAGAGATAACAATCATTACGATTCACTTATCGGATGTATTCGCTCCCCTACTGACCGTGTCAATACCATCCGGATCAAGGGAAAGGACTGCGCTGCGGTAACAAGGCGTGCCCGCCTCGTGATTCCAGAACCCTCTCTGTTGACCCCGCAAACTGGTAAATATAACCTTTTAGAACAACTTGAGAAGACACCTGCTAAGATCTCGATCTTAGATCTTCTCAAGATATCCAATGTGCATAAGGAAATTTTGTATCAAACTCTTCAGGGGTCGGGAGTGCCTTTAGAAGTTGATCCTGCATACCTTCAAGCCGCGGTGGCAAATATTGCACCCAGTGAGCATCTCACTTTCAACCATAGGGAGGTCCCTACCGAGAATCCTACACATAATCTTCCCTTATACATTGAGGTAGTTGTCACCCGCAGGAAAATCAAACGGGTGCTTGTGGACAATGGATCAGGATTGAATATCTGCACGCTTAAGTTGGTCAAACAATTGGGACATACAGAGGCAGATCTTGAGTCCCATATCATCACTATCACCGCATACGACAACACGGAAAGAGAGTCAGCAGGCACCATTACGCTGCCAATGGAGGTGGGCCCCACTTTCCATCAAACAAAGTTTCACGTCTTAGACTTGGAACTTCCATATAATATGCTTCTAGGCCGACCATGGATCCATGCCATGCAAGCAGTGCCATCAACATTTCATCAATGCATCAAGTTAAAGCATGAGGGACATACAATCAACAATACCAGGAGACTCAGAGCCCTTTGCTCATTGTAGAGCTCTTAATAGCTTTGCATGAAAGGGTACATATGCATGTCCCTCCACAGATATAGCTGTCCCTCTTCATTCTGAGGCCATGGAATCTCGAGTAGATTCAAATTCTCTTCGTTCTTGCACTCATGGGGCATCTACTTCAACATCTCCATTTAATTCATGGGAGATGAAAATTCTGGAATATGGCTATGGGGAGTATAATGTACAACAAGCGCTCTTGGTTTCTGACCTCTCCTTATCACCCAAGACTAGAGGTCGACCCAACTACCGCTTCAGGAGACCTAGAGAGGAACATACTATTGGGTCGTTCCTACCTGGAGGCTTGTTAGCTGAGGAAAAATTACTTGATCCACCTACTACTTGGGTCCCTGAGGACACTCAGCCATCTTGTTATCAAACCCCAGAATATGAAAAATCTAGCAGAATGATGTACTCCATGGGCTACAAAGGCCTAGGATGTGGGAGGAATGAACAAGGACAAAGAGAACCAGTCCCTCTTCCACATTTCAAAACAGAAAGATATGGCATTGGGATTCGCCCTTATGGAGCACACCCCAACGATCAAGATGCGACTTGTTCTGAGCATGAGGATAGCTCCGATTATCTAGACAGCGATACGGATTCCTGTTGTAGCCAATATGAGGATCTGGCCTCCACGAACCTTTTCATGAATAATGCTTGTCCTAACCATCACCCCCAATGAACCAACCCTTGACCTTGTATACCCCTCCCTTGTTGAATGGGACCAACAACGTCACGTGCCACTAGATTTATTCGAGAATGACGAGGCTATTGCAGAGTTCATGGGCATAAGGGATACAATTCCCATTGGAGATCACAAGAAGGGTTTCTTTATCGACTTAGACACCTGCGCCTACTTCGGCGAGGAGGCTGAACTTCGTGGTCAACAAAATTTAAAGAAAAGCGAGGGCAAGAGTTCTAAAGAAAAGCCTCGGAAAAATCAAAGTCCAAGTCACACAGTGAAAACCTCTTTGAGGCATTGGCTGACAAACAAATAAGAAAATCAAAGGACAAACAAAGTGACCACGCCAAGGATGAAAATCTCGTAGAGACATCCTTGGATGAAGATCTCAACCTACCTCCCGATCCCACGCGTATGGAGGATTTATCAAAATTGTTAGTTGAAGAAACCATTGATGTTAATATTGGTACTGAAGAAGATCCCAAGATAGTAAAATTGGGAGCATCACTCTCAGCCAGAGAACAAAAGACGTTCACTATGCTACTGCGAGAGTTTATTGATGTGTTCGCATGGTCTTACAAAGACATGCCCGACTTAGATCCAACTTTGGTCATGCATAACTTGGTTGTGCACGCAGACGCTAAGCCTATCAAACAGAAGCTTCGAAAGATGCACCCAAGAGTGGCCTTGTTAGTTAAAGAAGAGTTGGAAAGGTTGCTTGCAGCAGGATTCATCAGGCCAATTGATTATTCTGAATGGATATCGAACATTGTTCCTGTCCAGAAGAAACCTATTGGTATCCGAATTTGCACAGATTTTAGGGACATCAATAAAGCTTGCCCTAAAGATGAATTTCCATTGCCCAACATTGACATGATTGTTGACTCAACCGCAGGGTATGAAATGCTATCACTTATGGATGGCTTTTCAGGTTATAATCAAATTAAGATCGCTGAGGAAGACCAACACAAAACAGCTTTCACAACTCCTTGGGGCACCTTCTGTTATCAGGTGATGCCATTCGGCCTTAAGAATGCGGGAGCAACTTATCAGCGGGCCATGACAGTAATATTTCACGATATGATTCATGACATCATGGAAGACTATGTAGACGACATCCTGGGAAAGTCCAAAACAAGAGAGGAACATCCTATCATTTTGCGGCGTATCTTTGAACGCCTACGTGAATACAAAGTCAGGATAAATCCAAAGAAGTGTGTCTTTGGTGTGCTATCTGGGAAACTATTAGGCTTCATCATGTCAAGACGAGGTATTGAGGTAGACCCTGCTAAAGTATCTGCCATCACAGAAATGCCTCCACCTGAGAATATCAAGCAACTGCGTAGCTTGCAAGGGAAAATTCAAGCCATTCACCGCTTTATCTCCCAGCTTGCAGATAAATGTCACTCATTCACTCATTTGCTTAAGAAGGACATCACTTTCATTTGGGGACCTGAGCAACAACAAGCCTTTGCTTTGCTTAAACAGTACCTGGCTAATCCACCTGTCCTCATGCCTCCCACTCCGGAGAACCACTTTTGCTCTATATTTCCGCTACGCAATATGCTATTGGTGCACTGCTCGCCCAATATGACCTTAGCCATAAAGAGAAAGTAGTGTACTATCTGAGTCACACCCTCATCGCCTATGAATGTAATTATCCTCAGATTGAGAAGGCTTGCTTGGCTGTTGTTTTTACCTTTCAGAAACTTCGCCATTACCTACTAAATACTAAGACCAAGCTCATATCCAAGGTCGACCCACTCAAGTATTTGTTGTCCAAACCCGCCCTCACAGGTAGAATGGCTAATTGGATCATTCTACTCAGTGAGTTTGATATAGAATTTGTCCATCAAAAATCAATTAAAGGACAAGTACTTGCTGACCAGCTAGCGGAAGCACCTTTGCAAAGCATAGAACCTTTGAGTCTGGATCTGCCAGATGCATCTTTGCTCTACATTGAAGAATCTATCGTATGGCAGATACATTTTGATGGATCTTTTACGTTTCATGGTTCAGGTGCAGGAGTGGTCCTTATTACTCCTTCAGGTGATCCTATACCACAGGCTTTCCGCCTGGCCTTCCCTTGCACAAACAACATTATGGAATATGAAGCACTCATTATAGGGATGAAGCTAGCCATCAAGTGGAATATTCAACATGTGAAGGTTGTAGGTGATTCACAGCTAATCATCAAACAGGTTAATGATGAGTATAAAGTTAAGGATGACAAGCTCATACCTTATAAGAAGTTGGTGGAAACTCTGAAGGAGTATTTTGTGCGCATTACCTTTGAGCAAATCCCAAGAGCGCAGAATAGATCGGCAGATGCTATGGCAACGGTGGGATCTATGCTTCGTATTCCACCAGGGAACAATGATATGCCATTCTTCGTAGAAAATCTACGCCAGCCCGCGTATGACATGCCAGAATCTTGCTTGGCTTGTGAGGTTGTTGGTCCCCATTCACCATGGTATGAACCCATTTTCACCTATCTTAAGGATAGTACATTCCCTCCCGAAATCTCCCGCTCTGAAAAGCAGAGCCTAATTCACCAAATAGCCCGTTACACCCTGTTAGGAGGTACACTTTATCATCGTGGCTACGATGGGAATCTGTTACGTTGTCTGGATGTGTCGGAGTCAATCCAGGCAATTAAAGAAGTACACGAAGGAGTATGTGGAGCACATACAAACGGAATGGTCTTGGCTAAGAAACTGTTAAGAGTAGGTTACTATTGGCCCACCATGGAAACTGATTGTTGTAATTATGTTAGAAAATGTGTGCTATGCCAAAAGTATGGAAATTTCATCCATGCTCCATCGCAACCATTGCAACCAATCACTACCCCGTGGCCATTCTCCAAGTGGGGACTTGATCTAATAGGGAAGCTTACTCCTACCTCATCTGATGGTCATACACATATCATCACAGCTACAGAATACTTCACAAAATGGGTGGAGGCTGTCCCTTTAACCTATGTCACAGGAGCACAGATTTCTAAATTCATCATGAATCACATTATTTGCCGATATGGTATCCCTGCAGCCATTGTCACAGATAATGGGAAGTCATTTAAGAACAAAACTGTGAAAGGTCTTTGCCAACGGTTCCAAATCAGATTGAAATGGTCCACGCCATATTACCCTCAGGGTAATGGACAAGTTGAGGCAACAAACAAGACTTTGGTAAGGATAATGGAGAAGATGGTTAGCAAAACTGGTCGAAACTGGCACCTACAAATCCACCCAGCCCTCTGGGCCTACCGAACATCAATTCGCACTCCTACGGGTGTGACGCCATATTCCCTCGTGTTCGGGATAGAATCTATCATCCCTTTAGAGATTGAACTCCCATCCCTGCGAATTTCTCTTTGGGACTATTTGGATAAGGATGAAGATTACCGAGTGGCAAGATTGGCTAAGTTAGAGCTCCTGGATGAGAGGCGCATTCACGCTCTTAATCACCTGAAAGTATATCAACACAGAATCTCCCGCAACTACAACAAGAGAATCATCCCTCACCAGCTTGAGGTGGGTGATTTAGTTATGAAGGAGAACTAGTTCAACACCAGAGCAGAGTGAGAAAAGAAAGGGAAGTTCGAACCACACTGGTTAGGACCCTATGTCATAGTTGCCAAGTATGGCACAGGGGCATACAAGTTAGCTCACCCCAATGGTGATGAGCTCCGAGAGCCCATGAATTCCATGCATCTTAAGAGGTTTTATGCCTAAACATGGCACAAGAAAGTCATAAAAATCATAAAAAAATATAAAAACATCAAAAATAAAATAAAAAAATATAAAAACATCAAAAATAAAATAAAATAAAATAAAAAACATCAAAAAAAAAAAAAAAAAAAAAGAGAAAATAGGTCATCCACTAGTGAAAACCACGCAATTGTGGCACTTTGGACAAGTCCTTGGGTGAAAACCGGTTTCCGGTGCCTCGGGAGGATTCATTGTTCACAAGCATTCTATATTAGAAGGGTAGTTGTCTTTGTCCTGGACCTGGTTCTACCTTCGAGTTTCCTTGTGCACACCATCTAGTCCAGCCTTGATCCGGCTTTGCCTTCTTCTATTCGTCTGTAAGGGACGTGGTCTTTCGTTATTTCCCATCTTACGCTGGGGGCAACTCAACGAATTCACCTTCTTGTTCATAAGCGCGTGGCTTCTGCCCTTGTATATTCTCCACCTAACGCTGGGGGCATCCATGCTTTCTTGGTTACCTGCACATAGCTTTGGAAAACTATTAAAAACACAAAAACAATAGAAAATTGTTTCACAAAACACAAAAACAATAGAAAATTGTTTCACAAAACACAAAAACAATAGAACATTGTTTTGAGAAAACACAAAAACAATAGAAAATTGTTTCACCAAACACAAAAACAATAGAAAATTGTTTCACAAAACACAAAAACAAAATGGTAACTTGCTTCACCCTACAAAATGAAACTTGTGTCTTGCGTCTCATGGTATTTTCTCCATATCCTGTTGGTTTGTCTCACATCTTCCCCGATTAATACGACTCGCGGATCACCGGATTCACAACCATTCACAAAAGCTAGCTGCTTGCTTCATCTGTACTCTGGGGCACTTTTGGTTGCCTGGTGCTGTTTCATTGTGCACAAATGCTTTTCATGGACCCCGTGTCCATTTTCATTTCCCCTTGCATGTATCCTTTCTTGGGGCATCATTTTTAACCCTTTTCGTCAATCACGAACTTGTGGATCTCTTCAGCACTGATAACAAAATATTTGTACAACTGTCTTGACCATTGTTGGGTTAGATATGTGCGTTCGTACTTATTTTCCCTATTATATGAGCTTGTTTCCTTCTCGTATTGCATTGCATTATTGTATGTTGCATGGAGTTGGTACTTTCAGCAATGGACAATTGTTCGTAGTATGGCTTTTCATGTCATTCTACCTTTGTCGTATGCTTATATTTTTCATAAGGACCGATGATGTAGTTCCTATGGCAATATGATGACATCAAATTTGTTCCAAACAAATAAGCAGCTAGAGGCTAAGCTCTTCTCTCCCCTCATCCATATTTCTTCTACACGACTTCCCTTTCACCCCTAATTCTCCCTCTCCTCGGGGCATCCTGCCTCATCCCCATTCTTCTGCCTACTTCTCATATTTTTCGATCGTCGATCGGCTTCCTTCATCACCCCATCGACACTCGAGGGGGCATCTCTCCCTCCTACTAATTTTTCTTCTATCTCTTCAAAATCTTTTCTATCTACTATCTTTGAAGTGGCATCACTTACGCCACCCCAAAGAGGGGCAAATGTAGACACCTATAATTACGCCCAAGCAATTTAAATACTTAAATTGTGCTAATTATCCCCTTTCTCGCAAATCAACGACATATCGTCAAAGGCACTCATTTTCCCTCATATCATCATTAATTAATTACACTAAGCTAATTAATTAAGTTGCCTATCCACCTATCCAACAAATACCCTAATTAACGACCTTCCGTTAATAAATCACCCCTTCTACCTAGACTAATTAATTATTATTAATTAATTAGCTTTCCCTTCCATTTAACCAATAAATCAATATTTAATTGATTTAATCCCCTTTTAATAGCCTAAATCGTACTAATATTCCTCTAATTAGCTTCTATAAGCTTACATCTACCTATTAATTAATCACCTTTGATTAATTAAAATACCCCCAACTCCCATGACTTGTTAAACATGTATTAAACCCTTCTAAAGTAAGGTTACCTTTAATAAAGCAACCTTATCCATTCCTAATCATGTTTTACCTTTATCCCACATTCATGAGAATGTGTTGAATCTTTTATCCTTTGGGCTATATAAAGAGCCCTCCACCTACCTTTTTACTTACACCTAAACTTTCTAAGAGAGTAAATGCAAAGCATATAGCAAAGAGACTAAGAGCTTGCACCTTGCCCTTTTGAGAGTTCATCATCTTGAAGAGTTAAGCCTCTTTCTTAAAGTGCTTGGGTCATATGGGAGGTGTCAAAAGGGTCTTGTAGCCCAACTTTGATTAGCCCCCATTCCTAGGTTCTTGGAGCATTAAGGACAACTATTTTGATAGCCATGGAGCTTACTTAGGTCCATTCATTTATTTGTTGTTAGAGAATAGAGGAGTTTAGATATTTAGCATTGTTAGTTTCAAAGTTTGTATTGATGAATGCTAGCATCTAACCCTTGTTTAATTCTTATCATGATGGTGTTTATGCTTTGTTTTAGCTAAATTGTAGAACTATTTTAGGTGGTAGTTCTTCCTTCATTTGATTTAGCATTAAGCAAATTATACATGCACACAGATAGGATATGGTTTGGTTAATAGGTTAGGATTAGAGGGGATAGATGGATGTGTTCCCCAAGTGTAAAGTAGGGTGACCTATGTGGATAGATAAATGGGTTAAATCTTACCCTAGATGTAGGGTAGGATGGGAACCGAGAGGTATATAAAATGGATGATACCCATAGCAAATGGTAGTAAAGCTTCCCTAGTCAAGATGATGATAGTAAAAAGGGACATGAAGAGGATTGGATGAAAAGGAAAGTATCATCGTCTAACCACATATATTTAATCCTTAGGAAAACAATATGTGGAGGTGATAGAGGAAGGAAAAAAACATTAGTGATGAACAAAAGAATATCTTAGCGACACATGTTGTAAGGAAAGAGTTGGACTAGAACAAAAGTGTGACCAAGGTGTTAGTGCGGAATCATAGAACCCCGAATGGACTCGTGTGCAAGTGGGGCATTCAATGTAATTGCACAACATAGAACCATCTCTCAAGATGTGGGACTTACACACTTGAGATGGCCCTCCGAGAAATCTAGTTCTTGATTCCTAATCTACTCCGCCACAAGCTACTCTAGTACAGCAGAGTCTAACTAATCCTAATCTAACCATTCCAAAGGGACAGAGAAAGAGAGAGGGTGAAAGAGCCTACACTAAGAGGTGATACACCAAAAAAGGAAGTGCAAGATACTCATTGAGGGAGAATGAAATAGGGAAAAGGGGATGAAGGGAGGTCGGACAAGTGACACGGACCTAGATCCGAGATCTACTATAGAAAATCCATTAAGCACAACATCCCGCACTCCGCAAATGTGAAATACATGCACAGGAGAAAACACGAGATAGAGAGGCATAGAGAAACAACATAACAATGCCAAGGGTTGAAAGCACCATGAAACAATATTTTATTTCTGGTAACATGCACATACTATTACATGTGGTGCTTAGAGGTAAAAATACACTCTTCGGGCATAGGAGAAGGCCTATAGCTCAAATGGAGTCAGGAAATGACTTTGTGAGTTTCCTACACCCAAAATGTCTCTCCTTCTCAAAATGAGAAGTGTTACAATATATAAAAGGAATAGGAGAGAGAGGAGGAAAATTTTTAATCCTACTTCCTCCACCATTGATCAATGCCCCTCTCAAATCCACCTACAATCTGTCAAGTCCTGCTTCGCTATGTCTATTCAACATGTCGAAGAAGGAAGAACAACGGATCGAATCAAATCAGATCTGGTAGTTGAAGAAATCAGATTCTGCATTAATTTCTGAAAGATGTTTTCCCATTTTTCACCTAATAAATCCTACTAAAGGTAATATTTTATGCTTTCATGATGTAGAGGGCTCGACGCGTTTTCAAAAATTCTTCTCCCATCCAAATTTGAGTCTCTAGTCAAAAGATATGGCCATTTGAATTTTTTGGGTCACGGCACGCGATATTTAAAGAGTCTGTCCATATAGGGTCTATCAACACCAATCCGACACTATGATAATTCTTCACCGGGAACTCCTCATGCTATGATTATTAACTAATGCACAACTCTTAGTTTGGTGGATGTAATCTGGAAACACAACAACAAACATAACACAAGAATACCATAGACTATGATAAGAAGGAATAATGATAAATCTGAAATATCAATGTAAATTATAATATCAACATGAAATTGTTACAATCTCACCCATGAGGTTCTTCAAGTGTTATTAACTTCACTTTCCTTCAAACAATAACTATGGGAGAAACTTCACAATTACACCTCTTAATGGCTTCTTTAACACACCTTCAAAATGATGGCTTCCTTTACACACTTACTCATACAATATTTCTCACTACTTCTCTCTATGCTAAATGAGGGGGGGTGGCCTATTTATTTATAGGAATTCAGGCCTATCCACCTTATCTCTAATATAGGATAGGAAATCTCTTATGGCCAATCATATTCCATGCCTAAACTCTTGCCTTTACATGTAGGCTTATCTTCTAAGATAAGATAAATCTTATCATCTCACATGGGTTCCACCTTTTTAAAATTTTCCACAAATAAAATATACAAAATATTTATGACATCACTCTTTTGTCCTTATTACAAATATAATATTTCTAATTCCTAATCATGTAGACCCTACTTCTCTACTTATCCCAACTTTGACATTTTAACATTACCGACCACTTACGATAAATATTTACTTTTTACAACATTCCTATTGTACTTTGATTGTTACTGCATACTCTACATTATTGGCACACTGCATCGATGACGTCCGTTATCTTCTATTGGATGCCACTACTAATTATATTTAACAACATCCTATTCCTAATACATACGTTAATAAAATAGAAATTATGGAGGAAAATTTTAATGTCGACATTTTCCCCCTTCCTAACTTCTACTCCGTCCTGAGTAGACTCTTATGGACATTCTAAAGCTGGTGCTTGGAAAATCTTTAACTTGTCATGGTTGACCCATTTTGTAATGGGAGTACCATCTAATTCCTCTAGTCGATATGTACCATTTTCATGCACAACTGCTATTTTGTAGGGCCCCATCCACTTTGGAAGAAATTTTCTCTGTCTTCTTTTTTTTGTATATGGAATCATATACTAGAACCAAGTCATTCACATGAAATGGAGACTAACGGATCTTTTGATCAAAGTATTCCTTCTGCTTCATTTTCTTCTTATAGCTTGTATCCTTCACTATTTCCCTCATTTCCTCTAGCAAATGAAGATGTACTAACCTTTCTTTTACTGAATCACTTTCATCCATCCTTTCATTTTTCATAACTCTCACAGTGGGAATATCAAACTCAATAGGAAGAACTGGATCAATGCCATAAGCCAATTGAAATGAGGAGTATCCTGTTGCTGACTTTGATGTTGCCCTATATGCCCATAATACTACATGAATCCTTTTATCCCACTTATGTACCTGCAAGGCTACATCTTTTGCTAGAATTTGACACAACACAAAAAAAAATTGTTCCACCTGTCCATTTGTGCTTGGCTTGTATGTTGTTGCCTTCCTGTGCTTAATAGAAAAATTGTTGACTAGGGCTTCTACCACCTCATTAATGAAATGGCTTCCTTGATCTATTACAATTTCTAATGGGCAACCAAATATGGTGACAATGCGTTCATATATGAACCTTGCCACTTCATCCATGGAAGTTGTTTTCAATGGTCTAGCTTCAACCCACTTGGTTAAATAATCAGTGGCAACTACAATATACTTATTTTGGCATGGGGTAGTTGGAAGTGGACCTACAATTTCTATTTCCCACTTTTCAAAGGGACCAAGTGGAAGAATAGGGCATAATGGAGCTGATGAAGTCTTATGGTTACCATGTGTTTGACAAATATCACATGTCTTACAATAATTATACCAATCTCTAAAAAGAGTGGGCCAATAATAACCTGTGTCTAAGATCCTTCTTGCTGTAAGTTGTCCAAAGAAGTGTCCTCCACATGTACCATTGTGGAATTCTTCTATCAGCTCCTTCCCTTGATCACGTCCAATTACCCTCTTGATCGTCCCATCGTGTCCTATTCAAATAATACTCCATGCAAAATAGAATATGGACGACTGGCTTGAGTAATCTTCCTCTTAGTCTTTGCATTGGCACCATCAGAAAACTTGAATTCATTTAGATAATTCCAAATATCTATGTATTCACTAGGAATTGTGTCAAGAGATAACAAAATTGCATCTAGAAAATCATCCTCATCACAAGGTGAACCTAAACCATCATAGGCTCGAGAGAGTGCATCTGCATTGACATGCTTCTTTCCTGGCCTATCTATAATATCAAATTCAAATTCTTGTAGCAAAATTATCCATCTTGCTATCCTCCCTGATGGGTTAGGCTTATTGACAATATATTTTAGAGCCTGATGATCTATTACAACTATAAATTTCTTCCCTAGCAAGTAATTTCTAAACTTCTTTACAAAAAAAATGATAGCTAGAGCCTCTTTTTCAATTATAGTATAATTTACCTCAGCACTGCTCATTTGTTTACTCCCAAAGTAAATTGGATGATCATTCCCATTTTCATACTTTTGGCTCAAAGTACTTCCTAGTGATGCATCCGAGGCATCGGTATACACAATGAATGGCTTGCACCAATTTGTATTCTTTAAAACAAGTGAAGACACCAGTGGCTTCCTTCAATTCAAAACTTCATGCGCCTTATTTCTCGGTTCATAAGTAACATATTTCTTCAAGAAATGGATTAGTGGCTATGCAATCTTTGAGAAATTATTGATGAACCTTCTATAAGTAACCCACATGGCCTAAAAATGATCTCAACTTACTTTTATTCATAGAAATGGTAACTCTTTGATTTTTGAAACTTTATCAGATCAAGACTAATACCATCTCTCTGATACAACACGCCCTAAAAAACACTTTAGAACATCTAAAGACACACTTTGTAGGGTTTAGTGAGGCTTGTGCTTCATCTAACCTTTGAAATGTTGTCTCCATCTGGTGCAGGTGGTCCATCTTGTTCCCATAGATGAAAAAATCATCCAGAAATACTCTGATGAAGTTCCCAATGTAGGGTTCAAACACCCTATTCATCAAGCACCGGAACGTTGCTGGAGCATTACACAACCCAAAAGGCATAACTCTATAAGCAAATGTTCCCCAAGGAGTGGTGAACATGGTCTTCGCCGATCTTTCTCTGCTATACGAACTTGGTTGTATCCGCTATATCCATCAAAGAAACTATAAGACTCTGCCAGCCTACTTCGCTCAAAATCTGATATAAGAATGGAAGAGGGTAATGATCCTTCTTTGTTGCCTTATTGAGCTTCCTATAATCAACACAAATGCGTAGCTTCCCATTCCTTTTTATTGAGATCATAATGGGAGTAACCCATTCTAAATTCTCCACAAAGAAATATAAATCTTGCATCAAGCAACTTATCTATTTATTCTTTTACAGCCTTGGAAAAATTAGGATTCATTCTATATGGCATTTGTTTTATGGGCTTAAGCACCATCTACCACTCAATAGAATGTTCTACCCAACTTACTTGATGGAGTTCCTTGTAATCAAAAGTGAATATGTGTATGTACCTTCAAAAGAGCTGGAGGTAGGATTCCTTCTCACTCTCCATCACAAAGATCACCAATCTTTATTTGTTGAGACGATCATCAATTTCTTCTTCGATAATTTTATGGGATCATGAGTCGGTGGTGTGACTGGAAGGATATTCATCACTAAAACATCAACCTCACTTTCTTCATCTTCAAAGTGTCCACTTCACTAGTACTCGAGTAATCGAGGATGTCCAATCATCGCCATCATCTTGAATCCATAGGTTCTTCCTTATGATGCCGAGGGATCACGTTTATCTTCACCCTCTCTCTACCACGTCCAAGTTTCATGAAGCCTTCATTCTAGTAGTTTCTTGCATGAAATCTCCTTAGCCATGGTCTTCCCAACAACATTAGGTACGTAATAAGACTATTTTTTTTCATCACTTGAAAGTCTACAACCCATATACAACACCCATAACAAATATTGCCACATTTGATACTACACCTTCTGGTTTAGTTTTTCCTTTATTTAATGACCTTAACATAAGTGTTGAGGGGAAATCAATTTTTAAACCCAACATATTCATTACAGACTCGGTCATTACATTAATTGCAGCACCTCCATCAACTAAGACATCATGAATTGAAATACCATTACATAATACCTCAACTTGTGGAGCGTAGGGATCCGCCTCTGCCTCCAAAACAGGGACCTCAACCTCCTTCCTTCGTCGAGCATTGAGTCCACTTCGTAGCTCCCGCCTCTTCTTAGAAGACAAGCCAATATTTGACCATATGTAATATTTGCAGGCCTTTTGGACAGATCGTCTAAGATGGAGTATGGTCTTTATCCTTGTGAAATCAGAAAATCCTGCACACCCAACTTTCTTCTCCTATGTTTCTTACTAGTTTCTCCTTTCATCTTCTTAGGATCATTTCCATCTTGGTTATCTTTTTCTTTATTTCTTTTTGTTACAAACACATTTTCATGCTCCTATCTACTACATCAAAAGAATTCACAAGAGTTTTCCTTTATCATTATCTCTTTTACCGATGTAGAAGCTCTATCTAGACAATTATACTTATAATGACCCTTTTTATAACAACCATAACATACAACTTCAGAAATATTTCTTTTTGACCTCTATCTCCTCCCCGAGAACTAAATTCTTTTCCTCAAGAAGATTAATAGTTAATCGACCCATCTTCCCGAGCAGATCTTCATACTCGGAGATGTACTAGGAGAAAGATTTGTGCTCACCGAGAGTGGTCAGGATTCTGACCAAAGGTGCTACCGTAGGCTCTACTTTAGCAACAATTTCTTTAGGCTCCTATTCCATGCTTTCTTTTTTCCTTCTTCTGCAATATCCTTTTCTTGTTCAATGGTAGTTTGGGCGGTCATACTTTACTCATTGTCTGATCTTTGGCTTCATCCCAAGAATGAAGTGCTTACAGAGGAGATTATCCATGCCATTCATTAACCCATCCGCTAATCCTTCCTTCCAAATCTGGGCATCGAGCTTCCTCCTTAGCTCTAAAACACGAGCATGATAATCCCTTATCTTCTCCTTCTCTCCTTAGGCTAGCTTTGTGATATCGATCATGAGATCTACATATTTTTGTTATTCACCAAATTCTTCAAGAAAACTTTCAGTTAATAAATCCCATGAGTTTTTCACATTATCACCTAGTGTTTCAAACCACCTAAGGGCTGAACCATCCAAAAAGGTAGGAAAAAATTAAGTCCATCGTTCCCTTCTTATAAGGCCATTACAAATAAAAGATCGTTTAAACTCATGAATGAAAGAGGAAGCATCTTCATTAGATTGGGCTGAAAAAACATGAATCTTCCCCATTTCTAAAAGTAACCACAATGAAATACCAACCCACAAGTATAATCAACAAGACTTATGTGCACAAATAATTGGAATCACTATAATAGAAAATAGAAATGACCACGGTAAACTATGGTAAAACTTGACTTATTGTGGTAAAAACTGACTTTACTGTGGTGAACACTATTCACAATAAAAAGTGAAGTTACAGTAAAAAACTTTACTGTGGTAAGCACTATTCACAGTAAAAAGTGAAGTAACTGCAGTAAATACTATTCATGGTAAAAATTGACTTTACTGTGGTAAATACTATTCATGGCAAAAAGTGACTTTACCATGGTAACTACTATGCACAGTAAAAACAAGGTTACCCTCCAAATGTTTTCTGACTAAGTGGGAATATTTTTCCAGAAAATCCACCAACGAGGAATGGTCCCGGCAACATGACCAAAATGTCAACACCAATCCGGCACTATGATAATTCTTCACCGAACTCCTCGTGCTATGATTATTAACTAATGCACAACTCTTAGTTTGGTGGATGTAATCTGGAAACACAACAACAAACATAACACAAGAATACCATAGACTATGATAAGAAGGAATAATGATAAATCTAAAATATCAGTGTAAATTATAATATCAACATGAAATTGTTACAATCTCACCCATGAGGTTCTTCAAGTGTTATTAACTTCACTTTCCTTCAAACAATAACTATGGGAGAAACTTCACAATTACACCTCTTAATGGCTTCTTTAACACACCTTCAAAATGATGGCTTCCTTTACACACTTACTCATACAATATTTCTCACTTCTCTCTATGCTAAATGAGGGGGGTGGCCTCTTTATTTATAGGAATTCAGGCTTATCCACCTTATCTCTAAGATAGGATAGGAAATCTCTTCTGGCCAATCATATTCCATGCCTAAACTCTTTCCTTTACACATAGGCTTATCTTCTAAGATAAGATAAACCTTATCATCTCACATGGGTTCCACCTTTTTAGACTTTTCCAAAAATAAAATATACAAAATATTTATGACATCACTCTTTTTTCCTTATTACAAATATAATATTTCTAATTCCTAATCATGTAGACCCTACTTCTCTACTTATGCCAACTTTGACATTTTAACATTACCGGACCACTTACAATAAATATTTACTTTTTACAACATTCCTATTATACTTTGACAATTCGTACTCTACATTATCAAGCGCACCATACCGACGGCGCCATTATCTTCTATTGATGTCACTACTAATTATACTTAACAACATCCTATTCCTAATACATACATTAATAAAATAGAAATTACGGAGGAAAATTCTAATGTCGACAGTCCACATGGCAGCCCTGCGCTCATTTGAGTTTTTCCCCTGCCTTCACTCTTGAAATCATGTCAGAATGACACATGGTGGCTTCTGCGAGCTTCTTAGGCTCCTTTGTATTGTTCCCGAGTGTTTTTGCTGCGGCTAAAATTTTGACCACTGGATATGTGGAGGCTTCACACATGTTTGAAAACCGCCTCGCACTTTACCTTTAAAGTAGCACCGCATTGACACTTAGCTCCCTCCACTTTCCTTCCTCTACTTTGACTATTTAACCCCTCGAATCTGTCCCCCTTTTGGACCTCGACAAATGGTGAGACCGCGCTCATTTGAAAACCCACTCAGGATTTTACCCTCGAAGGAGCATCGCTAAGACAAGTGGAGGCTTCCGCCTACACTCTATACTTAGTCATTTTTTGTCTGCTCTCCTTTTTGACCTCTGTTGACCATTGGCTATGTGGAGGGTTGGCACAAGTTTGAGTCTCCACCCAGGATCCCACTTTTGAATGTGCATTGTTTGGACACTTGGCACCTTTCACTGAGTCGAAGACTTTTCAACGGCCGGTGCAAATTTTGGGGCTCTGGACGTGTGGAGGCTTGGCACTTGTTTGGGTCTACCTTTTGATTTTAATCTTTGGAGATGTACCGCTTGGACACTTGCAGCTTCCATTGTCTCCTTCATACTTAGCCAATTTTGGGGCTCGTCTTGAGTCATTTGTAGAGCTTGAAGACTTCAATCCTTCGCCGTTCCTTTTCCTTTGAGCCTCTGGTTCCTTTGACATTGTCTTCTCCTCCTCAACCTTGCTATTCCATTTTAGATCCAGCCTATAACCTGTTTTCTAGATTTGAAGCATGGGTTCATTCGACGGAACCGCTTCTTTAATTTCTTCCTATGCAGGGTTGAATTTGAATCCTTTGGGCCTCTAATTTCATTGATGTCGCTTTAGCCTCATTTTTTCGCTGTGTTCCTTGATTCAAGCTTTCCTACAACCTTATTTTTATTTTGGAAAGTGATCTCGCAAGTCTCAATCTGTCCCTTCATATTTTCTTTATGTGCGGGTCGTGTTTTAACTAAATTTTCTGGGGTGAATTTGGGATAACAATTTGGTGACTCACGGGGACATCTGTCTACTAGATGAAGAGACCAGTAGCCTTGAATCATCCATTGGGCATGGAGGTGTGAATGATAGCATGGTAGTGACCCTTTATTCAAATTGACTCCTCGATTGCTTGCACTTTCTATATTCTTCCTGACACTGAGCCTGCCCACGCGTCTGCACTCTCAATTTTCATAAGAAAATCTTGGAAATAAAGTTTCTAAGAGTAGAAAATTGTATTGACCTAGGGCTTTCATTATCCCTGAGATGGACTGTAGGCATGTTGAACTATATGGTGATATAACCTCGGAGCAACAAAACACAACAACACACACTATGTACAAAGATCAAATCATACATGCCTCAAATGAGACATGCAGAGTGTGCAAGAGAACTCAATAAAACAAAGTATACTCCTAATCCTAAACTAATTAGAGATAAAAGGGACTCCATGCAAATGATTTGACACCGAATATGGCTACTGTATGAGTGAAAAACTAATAATAATCCGGTCCTCCACCAAATCATTAAGGTGTCACTGGAAACAAGATAAATGTCCCTTTTAGTTTCTCTTCATTTGGATTGAAGAGGCATTTCAACTGATCCTTGGTACTTTGGAGCTCATCCTCATGCTTAGAAGCAAGCATGACTGGTTGTGGCTTCTCCCTTGGCTCCAATGAAGCCAAGTACTGATTGGGCATGGATTGATCCTTTGAATGTCCCCACATCTTTAATTATAAACTCCAAAAATGGAGTCTTCTTGTAAATCTTCCTGGATAAATGGTGAGAGATAAATGGTGACATCCTCTTGCTCTTTCCCTCCCTTCTCTTGTGAAGAACATGTAAGACTATGATCCTCCAACCTTGGTTCCAGAGAGCTATTAAGAAGGGCGTGTTGTTTTCCTTGAATTTCCTCCTTCATGGTAGCAGGATCATGTGTTTGGAAGGTGGATGATGGAGGAGAAAATGATGTTATCTCCTCGGGATCCTCTCCATTGAAGAAATATTCCAAGTCTGAAAGATAATATGTCTCCTTATTTTCTTGTTGCATGTGCTCTACCTCCTCCATGGTGTCCTTCTGATCTGCAACTAGCTCACCATGGTTCCCTTCTTCTTCAAACATGAAGTTTGAAATCTCAAACTCTTCTTCAACATTAGAGATTGAAGGGGATGAAGTGGGAAGAAGAACTGAAGGTTCTTCTGTAGCCTTCTCCACACTTGGAGCCTCTGAAACTGTATGGTCCTCCTCCATCATGAGTTCATCAATCAAATCAGGCCCTTGAAATGAAAACAAAAAATATTCAATGATGCTTTCTTCATTAAGTGGCATCAACTCTGATTTGATCTCTCTTAGCTACTCTTCTTTAATGGGACTTAGAGCTGGTTGTTCCTCCTCCTTAACTAGTTTTACAACTTGGATCGGATCATCATTTTCTTTAAACAAAGTGTCATTATGGACACTGCATCTAGAGCAAACAAATTGTTGATCTTCTTCCTCTTGTTCTTGTTCTTGTTTTGCTACAAACTTAGCCTCCACCACCACTAGCTCTTCGACCCTGACCACCTCCCTAAGCTTAACCATTAAGTGGATCTTTGTAAACCCAAATTTGGCAGCCCAAATTTTCAGATTGTCTATCATTTCTTCTCTGTTGGGCTCCCCTTCTTTTTGTTTTCCTTGACTTGATTCTTGAGTCTCTTCCCAACGTGGACTTGGGAAAGCAAGAGGAGTAGTAGGTTGGGGCTCAACCAGCATTGCAATTGTTTGTGGTGGAGAGGGGAGTGGAACTTCTTGTTTGTTTGGAGGGAATTATTGTTTGGGAAGGAAAAGGTCAGAAGAATTAAAATGAGATGGAAGACTAGGAAATGGAGAAGGGAAATTAACACTGGGGACAGCAAATGGGAAGCTTGACTTTGATCATGCTGAAATGATGGAGTCTCGAGAAAGATAAAATGAAGAGGTGGTGGACTTACCCATTGACACGGTTGTCTTGTGTCCAACTCATAGGCCTCGACTCCTCAATCCACTGTGTAAGTTGAGGTAACTATCCAACCATGAAGTCCACTTCTCCTAAGGGTTGTAATGTCTTGGAAAAGGGCCTTCCCATGGACAAGGTGCTCTAAAACCAATCCTGAATGCATTCATTTATGTTGTACACTGACCGCACCATGTCACCTCCATTTTTGAATCTTCTCTAGTAAACCAACATTCTCCACATAGTTGTGTTGGTCTGAAAATCTATCGAGAGGGCAGATCTATGGATAGATGAGCCAATAGTGTGTAGGGCATAGCCCCTCTTTGAGATAGCAAAGCGAAACTGGTTTATTGTTATTCTACCAGCAAGAATCTGCGCAAGTCCTATAGTATTCTGCCTTCAAGGGTTTGGGATCTCATCCCAGAGGGGATATTCCCGATCTGTGAACAGAAAGGAATGAAGAGAGGAATGGAGATAGGATAGATCTGAAGGGAGAAAAGAAATGAATTCCAAAGCAGAAAGGTCAGAGGGTTTATGTTTTGGGCTGGTAGTAAACAAAGCCAAACCTACTTGCATAAATGAACAAAGCAATACTAATGAGCAAATGACAAAAAGTAGAGATAGATCTAATAGAAAAGCAACATAGATCTAACTTAAGAAATATCTAATGCACATAACACATCCATTGAGCACAAAGTCTTAATTTTTGTATTAATATTTTCTGATTACAAAAAGTACAAAGCCTTTTTCTTCTCACTTCTATTTTTCATCTAAAAAAATTCCACCCCCTAAATACAACAATTATCCAAGTATTTATATAAGGAGAAGGAGAAAGAAGGCAAAAAGGAGCCAACAACTACTTATAAAATATTTACAAAATATTTAAAAGTCAACTGTTGACTTTGGGGCAATTTGGTGGATGATAACATCCCATGGTGCAACATGGATGATGTCATCATTAGTGCCAACATTCTTTTAAATATTTTTACAAAAATGGGAATAAATCCTAGGAGGAAGGAGCCTATTCATCATCGTCCCTTGGCTGGAAAGGAGTATCCTATTTCTGCTCGAGAGAGGAAATGTGAAATTGAGCTCGGTACTCCATGAACTTGCTGACCATCGTTTGGAGTTGATCCTGAGTAGGACCCTTGGTGTGATCTCTGATGACTTTGCAAGTCTCCCGTTCATCTCTGAGTCTCTCTGGAGAGCTTGAAGTATTCATTACCTACCTCCATCAGGTATCCAAAAAGTCATGACATGCCAAAAGGTTGTTGAGAGATTCTGTATCAAAAGTGGCCTTTGACCCTAAACCTTACGACGTGATCCCTTTAAAGATCCAAATAGTGTCATCTAGCCTTCCTTAAGGCATATGATGGGGTGAGAAAACTCAGAGACATCCTTAAAATGATCTACTCCATTTGATGCATTGCATCCAAGGCTTCCTCCTTGATTTTATCTATTTTCTCCAAGACAAACTCCATTTGGTCAACCCGATAGTCCAAAGTAGCTAGGACTTTGTTGGGTGCTCTTGGGTGATCGAAGATGTCGAATTTCATTAAGTCATTGACTGGGAAGTTGAGCATCTTCTGGAATGTCTCGTGTTGTAACCTGGCATGGTCCAACTCTTCGAGAGATAGGTCCTACAATTGCCTGGAGTTCCTTATTAGCCTGATCTATATTTTGATATAGCTCTGTGAACTTTATAATCACTTCCTCACTATCTTTGAGGATCTGGTCTCTCCAGGAAGACACTACCATACCTTGCTCACCAATCTTGGCATACTCATTTATCTTTTCCTGACTAAGGGCTTCAAGAGTTTCGGTGGCAGCTACAGGAGGTGCATTGCCCATTTTCTACAGGGCTTGGAGAATATGCTTATTTTTCTCTTTCAATATCCTCTTCTCTTCCTTTGCCTCTTGAAGCTTTTTGCAAAGGGAATCCACTGCAGATAAGGCCTCTCCTTGCAGAATATCTGAGGATGTTCCCATTGTGACCTAAGTCACTGTAAAATCTGTAGGAGACAGATCCTTTTTCTCCTTTGTGGGGTCAGGGTACGTGATAAGCGGGTTATGGCCTTTTTCTTCTTAGTTCCTTTACCCAGAATCACGAAGAAGTCCATAGGTGCAATGGGGACTTTCCTCTTGTGTTGGCTCAGGTGTTTGGAGATCCATTCTGGACTTAAGGGAGTGGGACCAGGGGAAGAGGAGGGAACAGGGGTGGAAGGAGGAGTAGCTACAGTGGGCACGGGAAATGCATCAAGACACTTGGTGGCAGCATTGAGAGAGAAGCCAACATAGTGCTCATGGGGTAGGAGTCACTACAGGAGAGGAAACCGTAGGGGTGGAAGGGATCTGAGAGATGAGGGAAGAAATGCTG
Source organism: Taxus wallichiana var. yunnanensis (assembly GCA_018340775.1). Taxonomy (NCBI): domain Eukaryota; kingdom Viridiplantae; phylum Streptophyta; class Pinopsida; order Cupressales; family Taxaceae; genus Taxus; species Taxus wallichiana. Next base: position 550,432,217 of record CM031236.1, read on the forward strand.
GGAGACAGATCCGTGAGGGAAGAAAAGATGGAGGAAGAGGAAGGGGGAACAATAGAAGATGGGGGAGAAGACACAACCGAAGGAGTGGTTGGTTGAGCGACATGAGGAGGGGAAGGAGGAGCGGGAGATGGGATGGTGGGAACTTCACTAGTTGTAGTAGTGGCAACATCCTGAGTGGATGTGCCCGTTGGAACACTTACCACTTCTTCTTCTTCTAGGGAGATCAGGCTTACTACCTGTTCTTCAAGGGTGGAAGGAGGACTCTTAGGAATTTCCTCCTGAGCAGTGCTTGTCTCTCCCTCTTTATCTTTCCCTTTTCCTTTTTGTAAGTACTTCATCCTAGTGGGTGCATTTCCCAAGGGAGACGTGGTGAAGTCTACCCCAAGATAGATGAGACCTTTTTCTTGCACTGCTCACGCACCGTAAAGTTCCTTTGACTCTTTCCTCAATAGTTTGAGGCACCTTTTTCTATCAATCTTAGAAAATGGCCAATTACCTCGTCTATGTCTAGATAGACCTGATTAACTTCTTGATCGGCCATTTTGAAACCTTCCGGATGATGGCCTCACCATATCGGATGATTTCTACCAGGGCCATGCGGGAGTGATCCAATCATCTGAGCTCGGTTTCATGATACAGATCAATGTAGATATCTTCGATATGAGGGATGTGAATTGGATCGAGCTTTTCCCTTAGAAGGTAATTACGAGGATCAAAGGTTGGCCTCGCTAGGAAATTATGCTTTAAGTTGAGCAATTCAAGCTCTGCAAACATCTCCTGGGATTTGCTTTGTGAAGCGCAGGTGTACCTGCCCACTGTGAGGGGGAATGGAGTTCCACCCTTCTTTCTTTTCAGACACTTCTCGTGATACGTGATGAGCTGTCTAGACAGCTCTAATAGGATCAGCTTAGGCCCCGCATACCTCGGTAACTTGGTGGGCTCCCTAAGAATTTGGTGGCTCTGAGATAGGTGAAAGTGGGGAATTGCATAAATAATGCTCCCCACTTCTCTGTGGTAGTGACTATGCTCTTGGTCATCTGACCATGAGTCATATTGGGCCTCAAGAGGTAGATGATGTCATAGAAGAAGGCATCATTGATTTTGTTGAATTGGGCTATACTGTTTTCCAGCCTTAACTCTGGATAATACTCATATATCCTGACTTGGGGCCATACCCTGCATCGATTCAGTGCTGGGTAGTCTCTTTCAGAGGTAACAGCATACACTACATAGGAGTTCATGTAGAACCTCCCAGTTGTGGAGAGTTGTTGAAGCTACTCGGAGATTGTGCTGTTGATAATCTCCGCCCATTCAAAATGTTGATCAGGAATGTTTTTGCTCATTTGTTCTAAGTATCTGAGCATCCATTTGTGAAAGTAATGGGCATCGAGAAGCCCAAACACCTTGCTTAGGAAAGTGACGGTGTCACTCAATTCTTCTGAGAAGTCACTGCGATGAATGACTTGTGGCCACTTTCTCACCACCTTCTTGTTCTTGAGGTATACCTCATTCATTAGATGCATGCATTTGTCTTCATTCTCGTTCCATGCCTTTATGTAGTTGTCTTGGCTTATTGCCACAAAATGTCGGTGGTGGAGAATACCCAACATGATTTCAAAGTGCTGGGCAGTGAGGTTGATTATTACATCACCCTTCTCATTCTCGACATATCTTATGTCCTTATTGTAATAACGGCCCACCACCATCATGAACTCGTTGTTGATTACGCTCACGGGAATTCTTGCAACAAAGCGCACCACTGCCGACCAATTTGTCCATCCATGGGCTTCCCATGACCTTCTTAGTTCTAGCCCAGAAGTCCTCCATGTCAATGTGACCAAGCTCTGAATCTCTGATATCCAGGTCACACTCTGCAAGGGATTTAGGCATCCTGACCCTTTGGTATTTATACTTCATTTCTTCTTCTGTTAGCTTGGCTTTACCCTTAGACTTGGTTGGCTTCTTACTCGATGAAGACATGTGTGGATCTGAGTTCAGCTTTGTTGATCTACAAGAAGAATCAAGGAAGTCCACCGCAGAAGAGCCATGTTAGCTATTAAGTCATCCATCAAAGCTTACATAATGAAAAGTTAGAAATTTATGAGCTTCTGGGCGCAAGGCGTAGCTTTACTATAGGCTGCAGGGTCTCAGAATAGAAAGGCGCACTTTTGGAAAGTGTTGCATGGAGAAAACAATGCCAAAGGGGCACAAGGTGAAAAAGACTACACACAACATTCAGATGTTGGTGTCAATGGATGTGTGCCTATGCCATATAAAGGGTTTTAACTGAGTGCAGATTCAGTTAGTGTTGCAAGGCTTCGGGTGTGCCTTTAGTGCAGATGTGGTATGTAAAACATTATGATGTGCCAAAGGGGCATAGATTTAAAGGATGCATCATCAAGGTAAGGTGCACCAAGAAGCTAAGCTTTGGCGCGGCACGGAAAGGGCCTGCACAACATTCAGATGTTGGTGTAGCTATAGGTGTGCTTGCACCTGTGTTAGGAATTTAGGAATTTTGTAAGGCATGGGAAAGGCCAATTTTGTATGCGGGACAGTGCACCCCTTGGTGTGACTATTTTTTATGTTACAATAATGAAGTTTGCACCAAAGAAAATAGTGGGTTTAATTGCAACAACTTTAGAAACTTCACTCTTTGGCAGGTTTTGTGGTTTTGCCTCTTTTAAACTCGAGATTTTAACAAAGGAGGGGAGTAGAGGAAACAGGGACAGGGGATCCATCTTGGGAAAGGCCTTCCAGGTTAGTAGATCTGGAAGGAGAGTAAAAACTAGTTTGAAGGTGGGTTGATTTGTAAAACGGGCTGGTTTGCATTATCTTCTTAGGTTCATTTTTTGTTTTAAATAATACTAACCACCAAAAACAACAAAGACACCACAATAAATCCATAAGAAGAGCAAAGGCCACATACCAGAATATATATAAGATAGAGGAAATGATGTGGGGTCCATGAATGCAATCGAAAAGCAACACATGGGGCTGACAAGAGCACTGACAAGTGCAGAAGAATAACTTTTTCACGTTTTTTCAATCATGAAAATGGCAGGTCAGATGTGCCTATATATAGTAAAAGGTGAAATAAATGTGCCACCATTTTTTTCTAAGGCACACCTAGATAGATGTCAACACGAAAATATTTGCACCATAGGTGTGGCTTTGGGATTGTTAACACTACCTTTTTAGCACTTAGGCGTTGTCGACACTAAAATTTTCCTCCGTAATTTCTATTTCATTAATGTATGTATTAGGAATAGGATTTTGTTAAGTATAATTAGTAGTAGCATCCGATAGAAGATAACGGCGTTGCCGATACGATGCCGCCAATAATGTATAGTACAATAATAGTCAAAAGTACAATAGGAATGTTGTGGTAAAAAGTAAATATTTGTCGTAAGTGATCCGGTAATGTTAAAATGTCAAAGTTAGGGTAAGTAGAGAAGTAGGGTCTACATGATTAGGAATTAGAAATATTATATTGGTAATAAAGACAAGGAGTGAGGTCATAAATATTTTGTGTATTTTATTTGAAAAAAGTCTAAAAATGTGGAACCTATGTGAGATGATAAGGTTTATCTTATCTTAGAAGATAAGCCTACATGTAAAGGCAAGAGTTTAGGCATGGAATATGATTGGCTAGAAGAGATTTCCTATCCTATCTTAGAGATAGGGTGGATAAGCCTGAATTCCTATAAATAAAGAGGCCACCCCTCTCATTTAGTATAGAAGGAAGTAGTGAGAAATATTGTATGAGTAAGTGTGTAAAGGAAGCCATCATTTTGAAGGTGTGTTAAAGAAACCATTAAGAGGTGTAATTGTGAAGTTTCTCCCATAGTTATTGTTAGAAGGCAAGTGAATTCAGTAACACTTGAAGTACCTCATGGGTGAGATTGTAACAATTTCATGTTGATATTATAATTTACACTTGATATTTTAGATTTATCTTCATTCCTTCTTATCATAGTCTATGGTATTCTTGTGGTATGTTTGTTGTTGTGTTTCCAGATTACATCCACCAAACTAAGAGCTATGCATTAGTTAATAATCATAAGCATGAGGAGTTCCCGTGAAGAATTATCATAGTCTTTGGATTGGTGTTGACATTTTGGTTCATTCTTGTCGGGACCATTCCTTGTTGGTGGATTTTCTGGAAAAATATTTCCACTTACTCGTAAAACATTTGAAGGGTAACCTTTTTTTGTTACCATGGTAAAGTCACTTTTTACCATGAATAGTATTTACCACAGTAACTTCACTTTTTATTGTGAATAGTATTTACCACAATAAAGTCAATTTTTACCATAGTAAGTCAAGTTTTACCATAGTTTACTATGGTCATTTCTATTTTCTATTATAGTGATTTCAATTATTTGTGCACATGAGTCTTATTGATTGTACTTGTGGGTTGGTATTTCACTGTGGTTACTTTTGAAAATGGGGAAGATTCCTATTTTTCAGCCCAATCTAATGAAGATGCTTCCTCTTTCATTCAAGAGTTTAAACGATCTTGTATTTGTAATGGCCTTATAAGAAGGGAACAATGAACTAAATTTTTTCCAACCTTTTTAGATGGTTCACCCTTAGGTGGTTTAAAACACTAGGTGATAATGTGAAAAACTCATGGGATTTATTAACTAAAAGTTTTCTTGAAGAATTTGGTGAACAATGTAAATATGTGATCTCATTATTGATATCACAAAGCTATCCCAAGGAGAGAAGGAGAAGATAGGGATTATCATGCTCGTGTTCTAGAGCTAAGGAGGAAGTTCGATGCCTAGATCCGAAAGGAAGGATTAGTGGATGGGTTGATGAATGGCATGGATAATCTCCTCTATAAGCACTTCATTCTTGGGATGAAGCCGAGATCGACAATGAGTGAAGTATGACCACCCAACTACCATTGAACAAGCAAAGGAGATTGTAAGAAGGCAAGAAGAAAGCATGGAAGAGGAACCCAAAGAAATTGTTACTAAAGTAGAGCCTACAGTAGCACCTTTGGTCCAGAATCCACAACCACTCTCGGTGAGCAAAAATCTTTCTCCTAGTACATCTATTGAATATGAAGATCTTCTCAAGAAGATGGGCCGCTTAACTATTAATTTTCTTCAAGGAAAATAATTTAGTTCTCAGGGGGAGATAGAGGTCCAAAAAGAAATATTTCTGAAGTCGTATGTTATGGTTGTCATAAAAGGGTCATTACAAGTATAATTATCTAGATAGAGCTTCTACATCTGGTACAAGAGATAATGATAAAGGAAAAGCACTGTGAATTATTTTGATGTAGTAGATAAGAGCATAAATAATGAAGTAGATGTGTTTGTAACAAAAATAAATAAAGAAAAAGATAACCAAGATGGAAATGATCCTAAGAAGATGAAAGGAGAAACTAGTAAGAAACATAGGAGAAGAAATTTGGGTGTGTAAGATTTTCTGAGTTCACAAGGACAAGGACCATACTCCATCTTAAAAGATCTGTCTAAAAGGCCTGCAAATATTACATATGGTCAACTCTTGGCTATGTCTTCTGAGAAGAGGCGGGAGCTGCGAAGTGGACTCAATGCTTGACGAAGGATGGAGATTGAGGTCCTTGTTTTGGAGGCAGAGGTGGATCCCTACGCTCTATAAGCTGAGGTATTATGTAATGGTATTGCAATTCACTATGTCTTAGTTGATGGAGGTGCTACGCTTAATGTAATAACCGAGTCTCAGTAATGAATATGTTGGGTTTAAAATTGATCACCCTCAACACTTATGTTAAGGTCATTAAATAAGGGAAAAAGTAAACCGAAGGTGTAGTTTCAAATGTAGCAATATCTCATTATGGGTGTTGTATGTGTGGTAGACTTTCAGTGATGAAAATGGTACTATGCACAGTACCCAATGTTGTAGGGAAGACCATGGATAAGGAGATTTCATGCAAGAAACTATTGGAGTGAAGCCTTCATGACACTTTGACATGGTAGAGAGAGGGTGAAAATAAATGTGATCCCTTGGCATCATAAGACAAAACCTGTGGATTCAAGTGATGAATCTAATGATTGGACATCCTCTCGATTACTTTATTACCAATGAAGTGGACACAAAAGATGAAGAAAGTGAGGTTGATTTTTCGGTCATGGATATCCTTCCAGTCACACCGACTCATGAACCCATAAAATTATCTGAAGAAGAAATTGATGATCATCTCCAACAAATAAATATTGGTGATGTTGTGATGGAGAGTAAGAAGGAATCCTACCTCCAAATTCTTTTGAAAGTACATACACCTATTCACTTTTTATTACAAGGAACTTCATCAAGTAAGTTGGGTAGAACATTCTATTGAGCTAGTAGATGGTGCTAAGCCCATAAAGCAAATGCCATATAAAATGAATCCTAATTTTTCCAAGACTGTAAAAGAAGAAATAGATAAGTTGTTTGATGTAGGATTCATATTTGCTATGGAGAATTCAGAATGGGTTTCTCCCATTGTGATCTCAATAAAAAATAATGGGAAGGTATGCATTTGTGTTGATTATAGGAAGCTCAATAAGGTAACAAAGAAGGATCATTACCCTCTTCCATTCTCATATCAGATCTTGGATGAAGTAGCTAGATAGGAGTGCTATAGTTTTGCTGATGGATATAGTAGATATAACCAAGTTTGTATAGCAAAGAAAGATCAACTGAAGACCATGTTCACCACTCCTTGGGAACGTTTGCTTATAGAGTTATGCCTTTTGGGTTGTGTAATGTTCGACAATGTTCCAAATAGCTTGATGAATAGGTGTTTGAACCCTACATTGGGAACTTCATCAAAGTATTTATGGATGATTTTAGCATCTATGGGAGTAAGATGGACCACCCGCACTGTGATGGATATACCGTTTCAAAGGTTAGATGAAGCACAAGCCTCACTAAACCCTACAAAGTGTGTCTTTGGATGTTCTAAAGGCATTTTGTTAGGGCATGTTGTATCTAGAGATGGTATTGGTACTGATCCTGATAAAGTTTTAAAAATAAAAGAGTTACCATTTCCTATGAATAAAAATAAGTTGAGATCATTTTTAGGCCATGTGGGTTACGTAAAAGGTTCATCAAGAATTTCTCAAAGATTGTATAGCCACTAACCCGAGCTTTTGAAGAAGGATGTTACTTATGAACCAGGAAATAAGGCGCATGAAGTTTTTGAACAACTAAAGGAAGCCCTGGTGTCTTCACCTATTTTAAAGAATCTGGATTGAGAAAGCCATTCATTTGTGTATACCGATGCCTCATATGCATCACTAGGAAGTACTCTAATCCAAAAGGATGAAAATGGGAATGATCATCTAGTTTACTTTAGGAGTAGAAAAATGAGCAGTGCTGAGGTAAATTATACTGTAACTAAAAAAGAGACTCTAGCTATCATTTTTTGTAAAGAAGTTTAGAAATTACTTACTAGGGCAGAAATTTATAGTTGCAACAGATCATCATGCTCTAAAATATATTGTAAATAATCCTAACCCATTAGGGAGGATAACAAGATGGATAATTTTGCTACAAGAATTTGAATTTGATATTATAGATAGGCCAGGAAAGAAGCATGTCAATGAAAATGCACTCTCTCAAGCCTATGATGGTTTAGGTTCATCTTGTGATGATGATGATTTCCCAGATCTGATATTGTTATCCTTTAACACAATCCCTAGTGAATACATAGATATTTGGAATTATCTGAATGAATTCAAGTTTCTTGATGGTGCCAATGCAAAGACTAAGAGGAAGATTACTCAAGCCAGTCATCCATATTCTATTCTGCATGGAGTATTATTTCGAATAAGACCTGATGGACAGTACAAGAGGGTAGTTGGACGTGATCAAGGGAAGGAGCTAATAGAATAATTCCACAATGGTACATGTGGAGGACACTTCTCTGGAAAACTTACAACAAGAAGGATATTGGATGTAGGTTATCACTGGCCCACTCTTTTTAGAGATTGTTATAATTATTGTAAGACATGTCATATTTGTCAAACACATGGTAACTATAAGACTTCATCAGCTCCATTATGCCCTATTCTTCCACTTGGTCACTTTGAAAAGTGGGGAATAGACATTTTAGGTCCACTTCCAACTACCCCATGCTAAAATAAGTATATTTTAGTTGCCACAGATTATTTAACCAAGTGGGTTGAAGTTAGGCCATTGAAAAAAACTTCCATGGATGAAGTGGCAAGGTTCATATATGAATGCATTATCACCATTTTTGGTTGTCCATTAGAAATTGTAACAGATCAAGGAAGCCACTTCACTAATGAGGTGGTAGAAGCCCTAGTCAATAAGATTTCTATTAAGCACAGGAAGGAAACAACATACAAGCCAAGCATAAAAGGATAGGTGGAACGAAATTTTTTTGTGTTATGTCAAATTCTAGCAAAAGATGTAGCCTTTCAGGTACATAAGTGGGATAAAAGGATTCATGTAGTATTGTGGGTATATAGGGAAACATCAAAGTCAGCAACAGAATCCCCCATTTCAGTTGGCTTATGGCATTGATCCAGTTCGTCCTATTGAGTTTGATATTCCCACTGTGAGAGTTATAAAAATGAAAGGATGGATGAAAGTGATTCAATAAAAGAAAGGTTGGTACATCTTCACTTGCTAGAGGAAATGAGGGAAATAACAAAGGATACAAGCTATAAGAAGAAAATGAAGCAGAAGGAATACTTTGATCAAAAGATCCGTTGGTCTCCATTTCATGTGAATGACTTGGTTCTAGTATATGATTCCAGATACAAAAAAAGAAGACAGAGAAAATTTCTTCCAAAATGGATGGGGCCCTACAAAATAGCAGCTATGCATGAAAATGGTACATACCAACTGGAGGAATTGGATGGCACTCCCATTATGAAATGGGTCAACCACGACAAGTTAAATATTTTCCAAGCACCGAAATAGTCTACTCCGAGGACGGAGTAGAAGCTAGGAAGGGGGACGATGTCGACACTAAAATTTTCCTCCGTAATTTCTATTTCATTAATGTATGTATTAGAAATAGGATTTTGTTAAGTATAATTAGTAGTAGCGTCCGATAGAAGATAATGGCACTATCGGTACGATGCCACCAATAATGTATAGTACGGTAATAGTCAAAAGTACAATAGGAATGTTGTGGTAAAAAGTAAATATTTTTCGTAAGTGGTCTGGTAATGTTAAAATGTCAAAGTTAGGGTAAGTAGAGAAGTAGGGTCTACATGATTAGGAATTAGAAATATTATATTGGTAATAAGGACAAGGAGTGAGGTCATAAATATTTTGTGTATTTTATTTATAAAAAGTCTAAAAATGTGGAACCCATGTGAGATGATAAGGTTTATCTTATCTTAGAAGATAAGCCTACATGTAAAAGCAAGAGTTTAGGCATGGAATATGATTGGCGGAAGATATTTCCTATCCTATCTTAGAGATAGGGTGGATAAGCCTGAATTCCTATAAGTAAAGAGGCCACCCCCTCATTTAGTATAGAAGGAAGTAGTGAGAAATATTGTATGAGTAAGTGTGTAAAGGAAGCCATCATTTTGAAGGTGTGTTAAAGAAGCTATTAAGAGGTGTAATTGTGAAGTTTCTCCCATAGTTATTGTTAGAAGGCAAGTGAAGTCAATAACACTTGAAGTACCTCATGGGTGAGATTGTAACAATTTCATGTTGATATTATAATTTACCGATATTTTAGATTTATCATCATTCCTTCTTATCATAGTCTATGGTATTCTTGTGTTGTGTTTTTGTTGTCTTTCCAGATTACATCCACCAAACTAAAAGTTGTGCATTAGTAAATAATCATATCACGAAGAGTTCCCAATGAAGAATTATCATAGTGTCGATTGGTGATGACAAATAACCATTAAGGGGCTCAACATTTAGAGGCGCAACATTCGAGTGTTGACACCTAATAGAATGTGCCAAAGGAATATAGGGGGTGTAGTTTTGGTTGATGTAACGTGAAAGAAAACTGTGCCCAACCCAAAAAGTATTAAAATGACCAAGTTCTAAAAACTTGATTTTCTGGAAAGGGATTTTATGCCATTTTGAACGCTTAGAGACCTCGACGAGGAAACAAAACGAAAATTTATGTATGGTTACCTGCAAAATTTCCCTTGTCAATTTTACAGGATATACAAGTTGTCACCATTGTATGCGTCCCTGTTCTTCATAATATCCATGACCAAACTAGTTTTTACCCTGCTCATATGGGTAAGGATAATGGTTCTAGATTTTATCATACTACTAATATGGAGGAGTTGGGAAATACATTAGAGGTGAACTACATGCTATAGGTGTGAATTCCATGAAGGGAATGAAGACATGTTTGCAAAACTTCATGGAATGGGAGAAAATGAAAGATATGGAAGAAGAAAATTGATGAGAATGAGTGGACATGGATGGAAAAGGTATGCAACTCAGAGAATGGGTTATTGACCAGATGGAGTCACCAGATGTGCTTTGCATGTGCCTCCAAAGGCTGAATCTCACCAAGAACACATCAAATTGATGAAATGAAGTGGTAAGGTGCTTCAAACCTATCCCACCGGTGTGCCAAAATTATTAGTGAAGAATCACAACACCCCCGAATGGACTCGTGTGTGAGTGGGGCATTCAATGTGATTGCACAACATGAGACCATCTCTCAAGATGTGGGACTTGCAAACCTGAGATGGCCCTCTAGAGAAAGTTGGTTCTTGCTTCCTAATCTACTGACACAAGCTACTCTAGTATAGGTAGAGTCTAACTAATCCTAATCTAACCGTTCCAAGGGGACAGAGAGAAAGAGAGAGGGTGAAAGAGCCTACACTAAGTGGTGATACAACGAAAAAGAAAGTGCAAGATACTCATTGAGGGAGAATGAAACAGAAAAAGGGGACAAAGGGAGGTTAGACAGAAGTGACACAGACCCAGATCCAGATCTGCCATAGAAACTCCATGAAGCACGACATCTTACACCTACAAACGTGAAATACATGCACATGGAGCAAACATGAGATAGAGAGGCACAAAGAAACAATAAAACAATGCTAAGGGTTGAAAGACACCATGAAACAAGATTTTATTTCTCTGTAAGGTGCATAGACTATTACATGTGGTGCTCAGAGGCACAAATATGCTCTCCAGGTGTAGGAGAAGGCCTACAACTCAAATGGAGTCAAGAAACAACTTTGACAAAGTTTCCCTACACCCAGAATGTCTCTCCTTCTCAAAATGAGAAGTGTTACACTATATAGAAAGAATAAGAGAGAGAGAGAGGGAAAAATTTAATCCTACTTCAACCACCATTAATCAATGCCTCTCTCAAATCCACCTACAATCTGGCCAGTCCGGTCCCCATATGTCTGTTTGGCGTGTCGAAGAAGGAAGAGTGATAGATAGAATCAAATTAGATCTGGTAGTTGAAGAAATCATATTCTACATTAATGGCATAGAAGATGTTTTCCCATTTTTCACCTACTAAAGCCTAATAAAGGTAATATTTTATGCTTCCATGGTTTAGAGGGGTTGAGAAATTTTCAAAATGTCTTGTCCCACCCAAATCTGAGTCTCCAGTCAAAAGATATGACCATTTGAATTTTTGGGTCGTGGGTGCATGATATTTAAATAGTCTATCCATACAAGGTACACATGGCAGCCCTACACTCGTTTGAGATTTTCCCCCTACCTTCACTCTTGAAATCAGGCCAGAATGACACGTGGTTGGCTTCTGCAAGCTCCTCAAGCTCCCTTTGTATTTTTCCCGAGTCTTTTTGCTTGTGGACTAAAATTTTTCCCTGGATACATGGAGGCTCTAAACATGTCCGAAAACTACCTCCAGACTTTACCTTTAAAGTAGCACTATGTTGACACTTGGCTCCCTCTACTTGCCTACCTCTACTTTGACTATTCAACCCCCAACTCTGTCCCCCTTTTAGACCTAGGACACGTGGTGAGACCGTGCTCATTTGAAAACCCGCTCAGGATTTTACCCTTGAAGGAGCGTCACTAAGACACGTGGAGGCTTCCGCCTATATTCTATACTTAGTCATTTTGGGCCTACTCTCCTTTTTGACCTTTGTTGACCATTGGCTATGTGGAGGGCTAGCGCAAGTTTGAGTCTCCACCCAGGATCCTACTTTTGAATGTGCGTTGTTTGGACACTTGGCACCTTCCATAGAGTCTAAGACTTTTCAATGGCTGGTGCAAATTTGGGGCTCTAGACACATGGAGGCTTGGTGCTTGTTTGGGTCCTCCTTTTTATTTTAATCTTTAGAGAAGCACCACTTAGACACTCTGCAGATTCCGCTGTCTCCTTCATAATTAGACAATTTTGGGGCTCATCCGAGTCATTTGCGAGAGCTCAAAGAATTTGAGCCTTCACCGTTCCTTTCCTTTGAGCCTCTAGTTCCTTTGACACTGTCTTCTCCTCCCCAACCCTGTTATTCCATTTTATAGCCCACCTGCAACCTGTTTGCTAGATTTGAAGCATGGCTTCATTCGATGGAGCCGTTTTCTTTATTGTTTCTGTGCGTGGTCGAATTTGACTCCTTTGGGCCTCTAATTTCATTGATGTCATTCAGCCTCATTTTGGCCTTGCGTTCCTTGGATCAAGCTTTCTTGCAACCTTATTTGTCATTTTGGAAAGTGAGCTCGTGGGTCTGAATCATTCCCTTCATATTTTCTTTATGTGTGGGGTCGTGTTTGACCAAATTTGCCAGGGCGGGTTTGGGATAACACAAGGTATAAAAATACAGTAAAATATGAGACTTGAGTCTCTGTGAGATGAAAGTGTGTGAAATTATGATGGTTAATTATCATTTGAAGTGAATACTTAAGAGGTAATGTGTAAAAAGAAACTAGCCAATGTATATGGAGTGATTAAGTCAAGTAGGGTGATGGAAGGTGAATGAAAGGTTAATTCATGCATTACTCCTCCATTTGACGCCGTCTATAACCACGATGAAGATACATCTAATTTTTGTCACAACATTACTTTACTACAAACAAGGTGTCCATAGCCCCGGTAGAGTTTCTGGAAATAACCTAGAGAGTGTCTTGAGGTGGATTTTAATTTATATTTTCAAATTTGATATTATGTTTTCTTTTTTGATATTTGGATTTATTTTCATAAAGTGGTTCCACTCTCTTGAGAACTCTCAAGGGGTTAAGAATCACTAGTAGTTTGTGTTGATGTGTAATCAGAACACCCCTGAATGTCTGTAACTCGATGGGTTGAAACTCTCACTGTGATTGCATAACATGGAGATTTTCCCAAAGTGTGGGACTTTGAAATCAAGAAAGCTTTGTGGATGAAGGCCGGTTATTATTCCTCTATTCAGATGCACAAATTCAAATTGTAGAGGATTTACTCTAAAATCTAATCTAATTTTCCAAGGAGACAGGGTTAAGAAGATGTAAGAAATTAAACCTAAACTAACAAAGGTGATGCACCAAAGGAATGTTGAACACTGCTTTGCCATTAAACACAAACCATTAAAAATGAAATACAAACACCATGCACAGATAACTAGGATTGCAATGAGAGATCAAGAAGATGCAATAACAAAAGAGAGGGTTGAAAATCATCCACAAAATTTTTATTGTTTCTCCAAATATTTGATACAATGCATTACAATGGCCAAGAGGCAAGATTGCATTTACAGTTTAGATGGGAGGTTTAAACTCCACAAATTCATTTGTAGACAAGAGAAGAAGGGAGGGTACAAAACCAAAAATGTCCAACCTTTAGAAAAACTCCCCTCCTTACAATATATAGGAAGAATGAGAGAAGGAGATGAGAAGAATTCAAATTCTTGCTTCAACCACCCCAAAAGAGTAATGAATTTTCCTACAACAATGTTAGGTTCCACTTTGCAAATTCCCATGCCTCCATGTACTATTCCTTGTTGGGAAAGAAAGGAAGCCCATACCTCATTATGGTGGTAGGTGAGAAACCTAGGACACCTCAAAAAATGGTGAACTATATTTTTCATTATGGTGTAGCAAATGTCCAGATATTTCCAAAAATTCCTTTCTTGTGCAAATACGAGCTCCCAGTCAAAATTTATGGCCATTTGAAGGTCGATGTATCATTATGCGAAAATGGTGGGATGGGAGTTCAAAACTCTGAAATGCATGCAACCTCCGAAATCCCAAAATGTGTACTTTTGGACATTTCCTTTTTGGAAGTTGAAACACTGTTCATCCACCAAATTTGCTCGAGAGTTCGGAAAGTCTGAAACCTGAAAGTTTGAAAATTTAGACTTTCAGAATTCAGAATTTCAGACATTGAGTTGTGTTTTTCCTTATTTTTTCACTGAGACTTCCGAAGTCCAAAAATGCCTCCGCGATGACCCCAAAACTTGTGTTGACTTTCGAAATCTGAAAGTCTAAAATTTCAGACTTTCGGACTTCGGGATTTCTGACATTTTTGGCACTTTTCTGATTTTGCTCACCGAGACTTCCAAAACCCCAAATCCCAAACCTCCGAAACTCTGAAACCTGAAATTCAAAAGTTTTAGACTTGTAGAACTTCAGATTTTGGGCTTTTTACTCACTTTTTCTCGAACGCTTCACAAAATTCTGAAATTTTGAAATTATGGACTTCGTGGATTTCCGACTTTGGTGGCCATTTTTTCCATTTTTCGCTTCAAGAGTTTTGAAACACGAAATTCCAAAATTTTAAACTTTCGGGTTTTGGACATTACTAGCCCATTCTTGCCCTACTTTTCCCGAATTTCCAAAATGTGAAGTCTAAAAACTCTAAGCCTTTCTCCATTCTCTTCCTCTTGAGCTCTGATCTTCTTCAACATTTTCTCAGCCATCGATTTTCCGACCCTACATTTCATTTACGATCTCGTCTACAACCTGATTTTCAAAACCAAATGTGAGCTCGCATGATCGAACCAACCTCCCCATTTCTCCTATGCAAGGTCGTGTTTGATCAATTTTTCCTAACAAGAAAAATTGGATAACATCGATGGGGGATGGAAATGAGAGTGGTTTTGACATTGGCTTGAGTGTTGAAAGATGAACCCAAGGGTCTTCACCACAAGTTTATTAAGTGTGTTAAAATGTGTGGATCTCTAGGAGGACAATGGTGTTGGAATGTTAGAGGTAATGAGAGACCAAGGTCACACAATTGTAGTAGGTAATATTGTCTTACAACATGTGTGATCAAGTTGATCAAGTGTTCAAATGAATGGATTGGAAGGGGATATGAATGTATGTTATGATAGGGATGGATTAGATGTAAAGGGATGTAGATGTTGGATTGAAGGATATGTTAGGAAATAAGGGATAAAATATGTGAAACATTCCCTCACAAAATCACAACAAAGAGAAAACTAATATGCATAAAATATTACACATCTAAAATAAAAGTGCGAATAAAATAACACAACACAAAGAGACAATATTTAACATGGTTCACCCAATTTCGCTACACGTCCACCAAGAATAAATTGCTCATATTTTTATTATAAGCCACTCCTCTCTCAATACAATACCTAGATCTGTTTGGAGCTATGCTAAAAAAACTCTACATAATTCACACCCGAATTCACACACATCTGTAATTTTACATCATACCTACCATATGTAAAAAACCACATAAGCAGATAACTGCTTAAGCAATTTTACAAAACCGTGGGTATCAAAACCATGGGCAAAACCATCCCATAAACCTATGGGTCAAAATCCCTACCCATATGAGAAAAGCACATTTCCCAAGATATCAAGCATGTTTTTTTCGAGGCCAAAAAGAAATTTTGGGGGCTGCGTCCTTGAACCCCTCTACTAGGGGCTACCGCCTCAACCCTCACTCGAGGCCCGGCCCACCAGCCCCAAACCTTGACATGAAAAATATGGAAAGTTTATAGTAATATTAATGTATAGTCTTCAACACTTTCACACATGAAAATAGGCTCCACAACCTAACAAAGTTATAGGAGAATGGGTGATAGGGAAAAAAATATTTGTGCACAGTGTGACGAATTGTGTGCTCAATCCATTTTTATATGTTGGGTATCTATAGGGGATTAAATTATTTTTATTGGGTTGAGTGGTTGGGATACTATGATGAATAAGAGGATTGCTAAAAATGGGTTGTGATGGATTAGTGGGAAGGGTGTTTTTAGTGTTAGGTTTATAACCTAAGCCTAAATAACCTAGATTTTGATGAAGGGAGATGGGTTCACGAATGCCTTGTTCATGGATTCCTAATCCTTTTCCTCAATGTTTCATATTAGCGAACATATTTTTGGCTATAGGATATGAATTGTATGGGGAAGATGATTCCATGTGGTCATTAAGAGATTGTAGGGTTGTAATTTTGTAATCATTTAAGAGGTGGAATCAACAAAGGATGAGAGGTAAGGTTGGTTTTGGTATTTGATCGATGAGGGATGTTTGGATGTATGATGAGATTTGGATGGATGACGATGTTTGGATGTTGAGTGGGATTTGGATGGTGGATGATGGTTAGGGAGAGGATTGGGATGGAAAGGTGGTGGATAAAGAGGTATAAGGACAAGAATTCTTTGGTTAATGAGGTTTTGAACATAAGATTGAAATTGCATGCAACGATTAGTCGAATGTCCATGGGTATGATGAAAGTCACAATAATAGTGTTCCCGATACCAAGATGGTTTGGGAATTTTTTGATCATGTGATTTGATTAGAGGGTAGATAATCATGTTGAAGTTTTTTAGATGATGGAAGATGGTGGTCAAGGATTCTCCTAAAGGAGTGAAGTGTTTTGGGTTAAATGGTTTAGAGGGAGTAGGAAGTAATAGTTTAGAGGGAGTAGGAAGTAAAGGTGTAGGATTATGTGGATTATGAGATGATTTGGTTGATTTGGATTTAGGATTTGGATTAGATTATTGTGGCTTATAAGATGAAGGGGATAAGTTAGGTCTAGGGTTCGAAGTGGATGGTTTGGGATTGGAGGCCGAAGTAGATTAGGTTGATTTTGGATTAGTTAGAGTATGTGGTTTTGAGGTAGATAGTTTTGGATTAGGATTAGATTTTTTTTTATTAATAGATTTAGATGAAGGGGATATGTATGATATGGGGTCACATTAGAGTTAGGCGATCTTAGGGATGAAGGATATTTGGGAGATGGGTGTGTTGTAAGAACCACATTGGATTTGGTAGATTTAGGGTATGATGTAGATGAAGGTGGAATAAGAGCCTCATTAGATTGGGTAGGAGGTGGGGTGGGGAGAGGATTGGGATTGGATTTGTTAGGTTTGGGAGGTGTAAACTTAGGAGTTGCGTTAGATGTTTTTGGATTGGGGGATGGAGATGAAATGGGATTAGAGGATATGATAGTGTTAGGTTTAGGTGATGAAGGGGTTAAAAAAGGATTAGATGTAGATGAAGAGGATGAGGGTGGAATAAGATCCACATTAGATGGTTTGTAATTGGATATAGAAGGGGATAGGGTGACTTAGGAGTCACTGTGGATGAGATAGTTTTGAGAGGATTGAGTTTAGGTGATGAAGGGGATGAAATAGGTTTAGAGGTTGAATTTGATGATGGATTAGGGGATGCAGGACTATTTAGGAGAAAGTCCATAGGATTGGATTGGAGTGATGAAGATGATGAGGATGGAGGAATAAGATGAGATGTGGGGATAATGATTTAGGATTAAGTTTTTGTGATTGTTGTGGATATGTGAATGGGACTCGATGATAGGTTGGATGATGATTGGATTTAGGGGTTGAAATTTTAGATGGTGGTACATGAGTTTTAATAGGAGGAAGGTGGGGGTCATGATGATTGATAGGATATTTAGATGTTGGAATTGAGGATGGCGGTATAGGTTTGGGATTGGTGGTAAGATTAATAAGGACATAAAGGAGGTCCTCTTGGTCTAGGTAAAAGTTAGTGAGGTGGTCAAAGTAAATGTAATTGGATTTTGGGGATAGATTCTTATGTTTTTTAGGTCGTGGTGTGGATTGGAATGATTTGGTTTCCTTGAAGAGGAAGTCAATGGGGTGAGGGGTAGGGATCTTAGGAAGGGAAAATTATGGATGAGGTTGATTGGGAGATGATGGTTTAGGGGGTGATTGGTTGATTAAAGATTGAAGGTTGGATATTTGTTGATTAAGATGTTGGATGATTTCTAGGATATTAGGATCAATGCAGGATGGTTGATTTGGATGAGGAGGAAAGGATTAATTAAGATATGATGTTAAGTTTGAGATTTGTTTGTTAATGTGTTGGATAGTGTGTGGGACTTCATGGTCAAAGTGATATGGTTGACTTTTATGGGTGGGGGATGATGGGATAACTTGGTTGATGGATTTAGAAAGAGGTAAGGGCTTGGATGTTGGTTTAGAGAGGATGTGGATTTAGGATACAAAGCTATGGCTAGGTAAGATGTGTGGGGATTATATTTGTATTATAATTTTTATTAAGGATGCTAATGAGATTAGGATTGGGATTGTGTGATTAAGGATGGATGATTATGATAATGTTTGATTAATTAAAATTTTAAATTAATGGGATGGTTAAGGGTGTTTACAAACATACAAAAATATGCAACACACACCCTAACTAGTCAAGTGAATTTGCATTCAAGCTATAACCCACTTTCAATACCACACCAATGATGGTATCACAATTGGTTCTCCACCTATGTGCCAATTTGGGGTCGGTGAGTGAGTAATCTTGGGGAGTGTGGGCCTCCTTTTACTATAGCTCAATATGTGGCCAAATGGTTTCCTAATCTACGATGCACAAGTTTACTAGGTGTGTCCTCGATATACCTTGCGGTACGTGGGGCCCAAGTTCATGTTTCAAGGATGCTATCTAAGGCTTGGGTGTTGGGATGTAAAATCCCCTTAATTCATGCTAATCTTAAAACAAACAAGTGTTTATCCAATAACAACAAATGTCCTTTAATTTATATAACCCGCTGGAACATGGGGTATGTCTACATGTGTGGAGATGAAGCCCACAGTCAAGATACTCCTAGGACTACGGTAAGTGCGTGGATGTCACTTCCACATCACGTTATCCCCTAAAAAAGTGAGGGAAGACTAACTACTTTTGATCCTCAAGATCGTCCTAGGAAATGAGAGGAGACCATACATGCCATCACCTTCAGGATTTAAAACAAGCAAGCACACAAATTTACAAAAGGATAACACACAAAATAATGAAAATTAAAATTTATATGATGGGGGCCTTCGACAAGGAGCCTATAAAACACAAATATTATTAGTTTTTATTAAAACCCCAATGTTCTTGGACCGCTCATGCTGCAAAACAAAGGTTAGTAGTATTAATTTAATTAATATCCTGCAACCACAAGTGTTGGGTAAGTATTAGTTAAATATTAAAACTGGTAGTGTTTCCCCTTGTTTCGTAATACTCTTGTAAAAACAGAATGTTAAACTCTAGAAGGTACTTCTTAAAAATAAAAAATATGTTAGCTATTGTTTAATACAAAGGAAAAAAATGTTACTAAAACAAAAGCAATTACAAGCTAAACACAAATTGTTTTGTGGGAGAAAACATGCTATTATAGGATAAAGGTGCCAAAGCTTTGCTAAATGCACTAAACTTGTGAACACAATGATTAGTGTACACAGATGCGCTATTATAGTAACCTAAAGCACTTTGAAATAGTAACAAACATGCTACTATGTGAACATAAGTGTTGAACATGAACAGACAACAACTAGTATACAAAATCACTATTACAAGAGAAAAATGCACTGACAAAGTGACAAACATGTTGATATGTGAAAAAAGTGTTGATCCTACACATACAGACTATCAAAGGTTTAAAAATTCTAATATGTAAATAAATGCACTAAAATGTTGATAAACCCACCACAGGTTTCATATAAGCTTTAAAAGGTGTCCTTGCAAGCACATAATTAGAAATGTGAACAAAAGCATTCTTTTTGGTTAAAGGTACTTGTTTGAGGTCACGAAAGCATTGTTTCAAGTTAAATGTGCTAAAATAGAACATGATCACGAAAATTTCAAATTTTAAGGTTAAATCTCAACAAAATTTCTTCAAACTTGCAAAACTTATTTTTAATGGGTAATGTTATTAAAAAAATCAAAATTTCGGGGATAAGCCCCACAAGGGTGCCAAAATGTAATACAAGAAAATATTAGTGTTAAAATGTGAGAAAACAACAAAATTGCTTCCCTACTCTAATATTCTCCAACAAAACCTTAGATAGAGCAATGGATGGAAAGAGAGGAGAGATTCAATACCTGCACTTACCTACAAGTTACACAACTCCTCCTTTGATGTGGTGGATTTTCTTGATTGTTGATTGTTGATTATTGCTTCAGATTTTTGGAGACACTTGGGTAACACCTCCCCTTGATTTTTCCTTGATGATTGATGAAGGATGATGATTGATTGTGGATGAATAATGGATTTATTGAAGATAAAATGGATGATTGATGAAAAAAATAGATTTTTGCTATGGAATCTTAAGATTGATTCAATCTTTAAAACTAGTTCTCATAGAGGAGGAGAGCTCAATTTATAGTTTGTGGGTGGAGGATTGGATGGTTGGGATTTTTCCATATAGGAAGTAGATCAATGGTGGAGGATTAATGAGAAGAATGGAGAATTCTATATTTTGAATTCAAAGTCCATGGAGGGAAGAAGCTTCCATTGAATTTAAAATTTAATTGAAGGAGAAGGTTAGACAGGCTCATAGATTTAGAAGCCTTTAGATTTAGAGGTGTGAGGATGTGATTAGATTAAGATTAGATTAGGTTAATTAATGATGATTAGGAGTGTGATCTGATGGAAAGGCTAGGTGTAGGGATGTGTAGGGTAGGTGGTAGGTGAGATGTAGGAATATTAAATTCCTATAAAATGTTAATGGGGATTAAAATAAGATAATATGAAATAATAATGGATTAAGAAGATTAATGAAAAATATGGGATAAATGATAAATGATGAAAGGGTAAATGTGTTAAAAGGGTTTTTTAATGGGATAAATGATAAAATGGAATATTTAGATAAATGATGAAATATTAGAATAAAGGGATTAATGATGAAATTAATAATAATTAATCTTGCGATTAATTATTATATGGATTAAACTCTTGCTTTCGCAAAAACTTACAAATGGATGTCTATATCATCTACCACTTTGATACCATGAAAGGAATGAGAAAAATATTTTTCCAAGCCACGGTCTCAAATGATAATAGCACACCACATTATATTTTCAAAATAGAAGAGCTAAAATACCATATATGGAAATCCATCATAATCCATAATGCTCAATAGATTACAATACAATGAGTTGAATTACTCAATAAGAAATATGTACATATAGGAGGATATAAGTGCAACTACTACCTAAATAATTGGTGAAGAACTTCCACTAACCGATAGTGTGGTAGTTAAGTTAACTCCACAGACTAGTAAACTAACTCCACATAACCGAGAGGCTAACTCAATACAACTATTAAGTTATCTCCACACAACTAGTACACATAAAAAAGCTAACCCAACAAGTGTAGGGCTAACATAAGTGTAATAATTATCCTATTAAATAAATAAAAGGATAAATAATAACCGAAACTAACATATTCATAGTCAATCAATGATATTATGTTGATCCCAATATCTTCCACGATACCAATCCTTCTCAAGTTGAACATGTGGATACATCTTTCAATGGTACACCTCACACTCTCTTTGATATTAAACCTTCACACTCCCATAACAGAGAGCATATTCCTCCTTCCGATCTATATATTATAGAAAATTCTCAACGCCTAATTGATCAAATTATTCTTGGTCCCATATACTCCTCTAAAATTGATATTCTATGATATAATATTGAACCCTGGCCTCCAATTCTTACATATAACTTGGATGAAAAATTGTATCCTTTGTACTATACACCATATTTTTTACATAAATATGTACTAAGATAATACATAAACATTTTAATATTTATTAAAAAATAAAAATGTTTTCACTTTACATTACATATGTTGTTTTTCAATTTGTTTTGTTAGATAAAATAATTTGTTTATATACACAGATGCATTCACTAGGTATATTGAGGTAAATGTAAGACACACAAATTGATACATGATTACATGATTATAAATGGATCCTTCAGTATTTAAGAGGGTCCATGGGTACAATTTTGTGCTATAGTGGATAAAATACTACTTGATTATAATATTTTGGGGTTCCTGTGGAATAGGTTCCTAAACATGTTGTACTAGAACTAGCTTCTCTACAACATCCTCCAACATTGTGTACTCCTTTCTATATTCCTCTCTTTGATCCTACAATTTTTTTTTATACATGAATTTTTCATTAAAGACCACATCTCTAGACCGGAATATTTTCTTGTCCTTAAGGATCCAAATCCAAAAACCAAAGTCATCCACACCATAACCAACAAAGGTGCATTTTTCATATTTAGCCTCTAACTTGGTCCTATCATCTTTATCAATATGAACAAAGGCTTCACAATAAATAATCTAAGAAAGGAATAATCAACCTTCTTACTAGACCAAGCTTCCTTAGGTATGCCTCCATCCAAGGAATTTGAAGGTCCTCTATTGATCATATATATAGTTGTGCTCACTTCTTCCACCAAAATTGAAGAGGCAACCCCATGTATGCAACCTCGTTCTCCTTCATGTTTCATGATTGTCCTATTCATTCTTTTTGACACTCCATTCTGTTGTGGAGTTCCTATAACTTTATTTGTGTGCATATTCCATTCCTAGAACAATAATCACTAAATTAGCATTGATGCAATATTCTCCTCTATTATTTGACTTTGATATATTTTAACTTGAAACTGTTTCATTATTAAAAATGCTTTCCATCTTTTAAATATATCAAACACATCAAATTTTATCCTAATAAAATATACCCAAACTTTCCTAGTTGCATCATTAATAAAAGTGACATAATAAGATGAACCACCTATAGAAGATACTTGAGTTGTCCCCCATACATCTGAATAGACCAGATCCACTTATTCTCCTTCCTAGTATGTCCAAACTTGATAAAATTTACCCTTTTCTATTTTCTATACACACAATCTTCACAAAATCTAAATCAATCTCTTTCAATCTAGGTAATATATCCTTCAAAATATTCATGCCCTTTTGGCTCATGTGACTGAGCCTATAGTGCCACAAAGTTGCATATGCTTTTACAAAAACTAAATTACAATAATCAACACTACTAGTTAAATATAAGGTACCAACCTTCTTACCTCTTGCTACCACAAGAGAACCATTGGTAAGCTTCAAGAGTTTTTGTGAAGTCACCATACAAATTTCACTCCCTAGCTACCGCGTGGATATAAAATTCCATCTCAACTTTGGCACATGTCTAACATCTTTCAATTTCAAAGTGTTTCCATTTTACATCTTGACGTGAACACTTCCTTTTCCTAATTGCAAGACTTTTCATCACCAAGATAAAAAAAAATGTCTTAAATCCCCTTGAATATAATCAGTAAAATAATGCCTATATGGTGTAGCATGGAAGGAATCCCCTGAATCTAAAACCCGAGACTCAACAATATTATCCAAGGAGACAATAAATGTATCTTGAAAAACATTACTTACTCCTACATTATTTTAATGTAATTTCAGATATTAGTATCTCAAAAACCTTTAAGGTTCTCATATTTTTGAAGAAACAAGGGGTGATAATATTGATTAACTCGTAGTACTCATACAGAAAAGAAACATTGGAAACATGGGGGGTCCGCCTTGCAAAACTGAACTGACCCACAATCTGGCATGGAAAGAGGATACGGTGCTTTGGAACTACCTTCAAATCGGGGTCTGTCTAATTTAATTGAAAGGATTCAAGGATTTGATCAAGACATTTCTATTAGATTCACCTAGGGATGGAAGAATCGATTGTCAAATACAGTAACATGGAGATTGAGATCACGGAAGAGCTCATCACCCAGATCACGGGCCTCAGCTTGGAGGGCAACAAATTCTTCAATAAGAAGGTTGATAGGGAGGTGGAGACCAAGAAGTTCTTGGACGATGGGGAGAATCTTGAATTTGTGACTGCTGGCATCAAGGTGGTGTCAATTCCTGAGCCTTTTGCTGAGCTTGCCAGGATGGTTATTAGGTATGTAACTCTTGAAGGAAGATTTGTGACTATACCTCAAAAACATTTGATATTTCTTAATCACTTTCGTAGAAATATCATCATCAGCTTCCCTCACTACTTGATAAACTCACTAGAGAAATCAATTAGGGAAGTTCAGAGCCACTCTAGGGCTGTCCCTTTGCACCAAGGGCTTATCCTCCTGATCCATCACCACTGTTCTAGCTGCCCCCATGAATCCTACCCCACCCTCTTCCTCCATACCTCCACCTGCTCACACCGCTTCCACTCCCCCTACTGAAAAGGAAGATTGAAGTTGTTGCTTCCAGCAAGAAAAGAAAGAGCATAAAAACTAAAATCCCTTCTTCTCAACGGGTCCTCAGGAGTCACAAAGACCTGGAACTTGCTGAGAACCTCCTGCATATCAGCAAACCGATGGAGGAACCCAAGGAGGAGGACTTGATGGACAGAGTGGACAGGTTGGAAAAGGAGATACAAGAGCTCAAAGGGACTATAAAAAATATGGAAAAAGCTAAGGGAAAAGGAATACTTCAAAGTGATGATGAAGAGGGGGTTATTGCTGAAGTTTTCAAGAAGTTACAGTCTTTGGATGGCAGAATGGGGAATGCAAAAAGTTTGCAATGACTGCATACTTTCTGCCCTTAAAAGCATTTATAATTTCATTGAACAACATGTTCATAGTGTTTGCAGTTTAAGTGGGATTAATGAAGACATTTGGGGCCCCAAAGAGAAAAGGGATATTGCAATTTCTCAGGCGGATATGAAAGACTCCTCGCAGGCCACTACTATTGCCTTCTTCATGTTGCTGCAGGCTATCAAAACCAAGATTGACAGGGCTATCAAGTAACGGGTTGCTGTGTTGTTGTTATCTGGCGGTTCTGGAGCTGCTTTTTGGCAGAGTTTTTATATGTTGCATATCTTTTGTTTGCTTTTTGATCTTTTCTGCTACTTTTTGGATCATTGTTCATTTGGATCCTTTCTTCTCATGTATTGTCATATCTGGCTGATGAGCCCTCTTAGGTTGGCCATTTTTCCCTTCTCTGGGTTGTTTCTCTCACCTATGTTATCTGGCTTTTGAGCCCTTTTGTAAACAAGGTATAGTCCCTTCAAAAATATTTTCCCTTAATAAAAAAAACTCTCGTAGTACTCATAATTTCATTAATCATAAGTTGGTGTTGCACCTAAATTTATTTATTTTATCATGTCTCATATTTTTTAGGTTATGGTTGCATATGGAGATAAATTTAGTTTTTTAGAAAATTTTCATGAGATTAATCTATCCATGGGAAATTACGGCTATATATCCCCATGTATGTCATTTCATTGGGGTGAGAAGACATTTTTTAGGGGTCCAATGCCTTACTTCCTTGGGAACTATTGAGATGAAATTTTATGGTTTTTTCATAAATTTCCATTATGAAGGGAGGAATTTTGAGTTGTGTGGGATAAAGGAAAAAGCTCCACTATTGGTGAGTTCTCATAAAATGCATAATATTTATAAGAAGGGTTCGTATGGGTTTTTGGAATAACTTTTCACTGGAAGCATGGCCATCAAATGACCCTATACCATCATATCTACAAGAAATTATTAATGAACACTCGCTTATTTTTTTGGGATATGCTCAAAGGGTTGCTTCCTAAAAGAGATCATGATCATGCCATTCAACTAGTACTAGGATTATATTCACCCAATATTAGACCCTATCAAGGTACCCATATCTATAGAAGAGCGAGATTGAAAAGAAGGTACATGAGATACTAGAAGAAGGTATTTTTAGCTATAGGAAAAGGAGGGGTTTTGGTAGGAGACTACCTTTATATCAAAAAGGCCTCGCTGCCTAGATACAACCATAAACATAGAATAAAAGAAGGAAAACATTAATATTTCCCCATAACACGTAGAAAACAAAATAACATGCAAACTATAACAAAAAACCAACAAAATGAAAATCAAGATAAATAAATTGATTAGGAATTAAGATTCATTTACAATAATGCTTTGAGGAATTTATAGAAGAGCCTCTTTTCTTGCTTTAGAAAACCATCCACTCTTCCTTATTTTTATCATCATTTGGTTATTTCCCACATGGTAGATAAACTTCTATAGAAGTGATTAGACAAAATAAATTCTTTGACAGAGAGGTAGAAGTTTCACTCTCCTTAAACACCCCAAGTTAATCTTGAGGATTAGGAGTCATGAATTGAGATTTGGGAAAAAATTCTTAGACAGAGGTGCATAAATCTCATCAATAACAATATTTTTTATACCCTTAAAAGGATATTTTTAGAAATGGGAGAATATTTTTCCTCTATATGTTATATGGTGGCACTAACAAAGAGTCAAATTTGTTTTAAAAGAGAATCCTTCAACCAAGCTAGTTTAACACCATTCTAACGCTTAGAGTGCCCACATTCCATAATAAAATAACCCATTTAAAAACATTAAAAACATCAAAATTCCAACCCTTCGTAGTCCAATCAAGTACGTCTAGGTACTTCCTCAATATGAATATTAATCTCCATTGGGATGTCTTGGGAGAGCCTAAAAAACCAACATTTTAAAAGATAGTATGATAAAGTTGAGAGGTGTCATCATCTTAATTTTCAAAATTCCTCAAAGCATTACCTATGGATTCAAGGCATGGATCATTCTAGAGTTACAAGGGAGATCAATAATTCTAACCCATACTGTAATGTATCAAACAAGTCCTTTAATATATTGACAACATCAATGGAAGAACTTACTTTGTCATTTCATGAGTTCATTTAATGTATTTTGCACTTACTATGTCTATACTGCCAACCCATCCTTCAATGCATCTTGATATACCTATTTGAGAGGTAGGAATAACTCCCCTACCATAGGAAACTTACTTAGGCATGTAGCATGCCATTTTGAACCTTCACTATCTTGACAGAGATCACACTTACTTAGATTCTTGCCTTTCACTTTTGACTTTTCTTTGTCCTTTATATGCATCATTGTGATGTATAAAATCTCATATCACATTGCGAAGCATATTTAGTTTCTCTTTCAACACATGCCATGATGAACACCATATGTACAGGGATTTACCTAACAACTCTACAACCTTTGAATGGATTTGACTTGGATTATTCCTCTCATTGCTCTGAATGAGTTGATTATTTTCAAAAGGAAAATGGGTTTATAATATTACACAACATATAACTTTCAACAAACCTTCTCTTGGTGTCCTATAGACCCTCGATAGAGTCTCTTTTTCAAACATGTGGCTTACCATGAAGACCATACTATGTAACATATTTTTCAAGAAATAACTCTACTCATAATCAAGAAAACATTCATATAAGAAATTTATACACCTATGAAGATGAAATTTGGATCTCGCCCTACCTAGAATATTTCCTCAAACATGTAGCTTCATATTATTTTCATGCCTTCACAAACCTATAGCCTTCTTTTTTTACATCTAGTTCTTCTAAACACTTACAAAAGTTGTTTTGATCTTCAAATGTAAGTTTAGATGCATGAACATACCCTTACTCTTCTCTTACTCACTTTGACCATGTATTCACATCTAAATTTATCTTTATAAACTATCTCAGGCTTAATAAATTCATACATAAACCCGAACACATCCATTGTTAACTAAGTGACTTCTTTTTTATTTTTTCCAAGCTTGATATACTTTTGATATTCTCCAAACATCTTTCACAAGCATAAGATCCCTTAGATAATCCTTAACCATCATTCAAGAACCAACAACTCACTTACAAGCCAACACATATCATGTTCAAACCTATAGCAATCGGATTACTCATGCATGGATCACTTCAATTCAAGGGAATATGATTCAAACCTTCCTTATGAGATTAGCACCCTTATCTAGCATAATCACCCATGTTAAGCACAAATAACCATGTCTTACTACCATGACAATGTATTCACACCTTTTAGAACATCTAAAACATGTATAAGGGATCCACACATGTATCATATCATTTGACATATAATAGCCACCTAAGGAGCATCAAACTACTTCAATTATGCTCTTACAACACCGCATCTTCTATAAGTAATAAACTTAAACACATACCCTGTCATTTACATATTTGATTTGATTCTTAGATTAACATCAAAGAGAAATTTTCCTTTGTGAGATAAGAACACCCTTCTAACCATCTCAAGATTCTTCATACCTACTTACACAAAGCTAATAGCCCTTCCTCGTGATAAATTCAATCATTTCACATGATACAAAGCTTAAAATGGTAAACTATTCACCAATCTAAGTACTCATTTTCATGTTTTATATGTATACCAAGTTTCACCATAGGCTTCTTTGGAGAGGAAGGATCAAACTTCACTTGTTAGTCTTCAATTAGGTCTATGGACTTTATTAACACTAAGCTCAAACTATCATAAATAATATATAGCCAATGATTTCTTTAGCTATAAGACTTCCAAAATCATGGGGATGAACATGTCATTATTATATGTTCAAAGTTTCAAATCTTGAATCAACCTCTAAGACCTTCATTTCAAAAAACACACTAAACCCTAAATAGGGTTTCCTGCAAACCAAGATATGAATACTTGACTAACTCTTGATGTTAACCCAACTTTTCATGAATCTTATGCATTCCTAGACAACTCTCATATCATTCTCTTGAATCATACACATTTGACATGCTTGGAAAAACATCACTACATCTATTATAGGTCCCGAGACTTTCATATACCCCTTGCAAGAATTTGTAATCATCAGTATACATCTTTTGATCTCAACCATCTAATCTAAATCATCATTGACGCAAGGCAGACTTTTAAACTTCTCAAGATTAAATCATACCTTTGTATATATACCACAAACTTGATCACTAAATCAGAACAATACTTGAACACAATAAATTGACTTCATAGCATCAAAGTATTTCCTTAAGACTACAATTTGATCATGAATCAAGATGGAATACCAAAACCTTCATGCTCAACCTAAGAAACTTATACCACATTTACTACACAAATATATATCATAGATAGACCTTGAGAGACAAAGATAAGACTTCAAGGAATTGAACAATAATTACTTCACATCATGAAAATAATAGACTCAAAAGGTTTACTAAGCACACTTAGTATGAATTCTTCACTATAAACACACACACCTAAAATTCTTAAAGGTAATAAAACTATAGAACATATAGTACATACCTTAACATCATGAAGACATTACTCATATCGTAGATATAAGGGATATGGTGCATATTTAATAAGATTCCTCAAGATCAATGTTCTCCCTACTCATGAATCTGTGGTGATAAATGATGAGGGTCATCAATCCTCACCATTAATAATGTCAATCCAGGTTGGTGTTCGAAGGTTGTATGCATTAAGAGAAGAAGATCTTGGAAAGAAACTCCCTTAAACACAATCCAAACTTACATAAATTGAAATCACACATGCGGAAATTTAAATGCACACTTGCAGAAATGTAAACACACTTGCATAAAGGAAATCACACTTTAATAAATAAAGGTTGCATGAAAGAAATGAAATTTCTGAATTAAAAATAAATGAAAGATAAAAAGACACCGCAGTTCACAACAAAAATTGTACTGAAGAAGGATCACATAACATGAAATCAGAAGTTTACAACAAAAGGAAAAATACATAAATAAAGAAACAAACATTAACACATTGATCCATATTCCTTGGAATGAGTGGCCAGCTCATTCCTTAGAAGATGACTTAATTCATATTTTTAATTCAGAACTTGCAGAATAACTTTACTTCAAAAGATTGGAAAGAAAGAACAGATCTTTATTTCTTGGGAGAAAAGAATTACATATCTAAGTGTGGAAGGTTGCATTTATAATTTATGCATCTAACCAACTCCTTATTTTGGGAGATACAATATGATATTATCTTTATTCTAATCCTAACAACTAAGATCTCCATCTCCACAAAATATGGAGAGAGATATATTATTGGAGTCAAAGTTGAATCTCACTTATTTTAGGAAGATTTGCTCCCAAATCTTCTCCTTACTTTTCGGTAACAAGAATCATAATGATTTTATTCCTCTACATTATTGGAAGGAGGATTTTCCTCAAAATATTATTTTGACCAAATACCTTTTATCATATTTTTCATTTGACTTTGTTGTTTTTTACTATGAAACTTTTGACGCTTGTCTGATATGCTTTTTCCTTGACTCAGCAGCTTCACTAAAATCTATTTTTATCTTCATTGGTAAACTCAGAGTAGCAAATATGAATGAGGTTTTTGTTTAAGATATTTCTATGAACAAAAACCTCTCTCAGATTTTCTGTTTTACTTTTTTGTTTCTGTTTATGGAACTTTTAGCACTCATCTGATACACTTTTCCTCAGACTAGCTCACTAAAAGTTAGATCTCTCTTTATTGGTAATACCTATAGAAAATCTGAATGAGGTTTTTGTTAATCACATTTCTATGAACAAAAACCTCTCTCATATTTTCCATTGGATTCTCTGATCTTTCACAATTCCTCAAAAACTGTCAAAATTTTTGAGTTTCGAACTAAGCCTGTGAGTTCCAGAACTAACTTTGCGAGTTCCAAAACTAAGATTACGAGTTCCGGAACTAAGCCTGTGAGTTTTGGAGCTAACTTAAAACAACTATAACTTTTTCATATGATCTCGGATTGAGATGATTCATTTTTTGAACTTGCATAATTTTTTGAGAGGAATCTGAATATGAAATCAGATTTGAGTTTAGATATACCATCCATGATCAATTCCACTTTTCCCAATACTAGCATTATCTTTCCTTTATGGCCTACATACACAAGACTTTGCATCTTTTCCCAAATAATCAATAGGATTAGTCAACAAAATAGATAACAAAATATTTCTAAAGAATGAACAAGATATATATCCTATATTATATCTTAAGAAAACTATAAGTTCCTAGATTACATTTAAATTCACTTTCAAAGGTAACTTAGAAGGAAAAATAATGGTAATTTATGGCCAATTTATGGCCTCATCAATAAATTTTCTCATTAATCAATGGACATATTTTAAGTGTTTAAACCTAATTGTATTTATATTTTATTTCCTAATTTCAAGAAAATTATAAAAGTGATTACCTCTAAGTATATTTCAAAAGGAAGGTACATGGCATATTGGTTGTTGACTGAATCTTACAATCGATTCCTTAGGTGTTCGAATCTCCTCATAGAATTTAGTCTATCCCCAAGATCTCCTATCTATTAGCTCAAAGACCTAAAATCTAATCTTTTGAAGGTAATTTTTAATGGTGAAGTTTATTCTCCTACTCGCATATCTTTTTGACTGAGATCTATGCTAAATCTCCCCAAGATCTCCTACCTATTAGCTCGAAGACCTCAAAATCTAGTCTTTTGAAGGTAATTTTTGAGGGTGAAGTTTATTTTGAAGATTTTAAAGAAGCTTGTAGTTTTTAAGGACAAGAAAATTTATTTTAAAAGGATATTTTTTTATTTTGTATAGTAGCTATAAAATTGTATGAGGGGAATATTTAAGGAACCAAATTACTATAAAAGAGGTAAAAAAAAAAAAATAAAGGGAATTTTTTTTTAAAGTTATTTTTCATTTAAAAATGTTTGTTTTTACCATTTCATAGGTCATTTCAAAGGTTAAATTGTGTTTGTCATTTGGGGCACTACCCTCAACTCTACCCTATATTGTAATATGGAGCCCATTTGGGGTGATTCCTTGAACCCCATGAGGGGTGTTGCCCCTTGTCTTGATTGGGGGATTCTACTCCCAATCCCCTCCCCAACCTATTTTTAGTACATTAAGGGAACACTCTTTGTTGAGTCTTCAAGACTAGAGGATGATGTATGGCCTCGCAAGTAGTCAAACCCCCTAACAAGGGAAAAAATATTGTTTCTTGATTTCTCCTTCTCACCTCACATTATTGTGAATGCATTTTCAAATAAACCCTATGTCCTTCTTTAGTCTTGAGAACTTCATCATAGATGCATTTTTGAAAAATGTTGACATCATGCATTTTTTTAGTGTTGTGTTATTTTTAATGTTTATTCTTACATCTATCATTATTTATTTACTCTATGTATTTTCTTTGACTCGAAAGAGATGTTTTTATCTAAAGTTTTTATGTAGAATAACCTTGACCTAACTCAAAATTTAAGCCATATCACAGGGGGCATACTAGGGTAATGTTGTATTGGGAGGTAGGGTGATTTCCTTTTCCTATGGTATGAGGTTATTTATGGCTTGGGAAATGGTGGAGGTACTCGATTTGTTGGTAATAGTTGGGCCTTTGTTTGGAACATATTTCTTGAGGGTATCCTTTGATGTATTGGTGAGGATAGGAGTATTTGGTTTGGGTTGTGGCCCTCCCCCTTTAACAACTTTGTTTCTTAGATTATAATTCTTTTCCGGCAACCACTTGCATTTAATAAAAATTTTGTGTCCTCCTCACAAGGGATCCCTTCATCATATTCTTGAATCATTAATGTCCTTAAGTACTCAAAATCCTAAACCATATCAACATCCAAATTAGTAGGGGAAGGGCAAAAATTACCCATTGTATGCAGTCCCAAAATCCTTCCATAGTCCTTATACTTAGTAACTCAGTGGAAGTATCTCCTTGTTGTGAGATATTAGTACACTCCATCATACAAACATCACCATAAGCAACATTTTCATCAAATTCCTCACATCCCTTAGCAGGGTAACATGGGAGGTGTGGGAGGAAACACTTATCACACCAGTTAATCACATGATCTTTTTCAACCAAGGACACTCTAGTAGTTAATGGATCTGGGACCAAATTATTTTCTCTTGGTGGTTGTTTCTTATTTCCTGATCCCAAGGGCCCTTTTCCTCTATCATCTAACATATGATCACCTCTAGGATGATTAATAAATGTATTTTGACCTTGAGGTTTATGTTGGTCCTAATAATTCTTACATATCCCATTTTCTATCCCGGAAAGTTTGTAAGAATTTTCTTTCACCGCTCTCCCGCTAGATTCTTAACCGCTTCTTTGAGATCCACTCCCTTGTTTTCCTAAGGATTTTTAAGGTTAATTAACTTTAAACCGTCCCTTTTAGGGGGATTTATTACTTCCTTCATATTATTCTCAATTTTTATAGCCATAAAGAAGGCTTTTCTTAAAGTCCTAGATTTATTTTACCTCGTATAATATGTTGCTTTCTTGTCAAAGGCATCAAAATACTTTATCAAGTAGGATTCATCACTTGGCCTCAATGTCATAGGCAATCTAGTCAAGGTATTGTTGAATCTGTATTGAAATCTTGGATAGGTTCATTGGGATTATTTTTTATATTTTCAAACTCTGAGAGAAGAAAACTTGGATCAGTCTTTGTCCCCATATTGTGATCTAAATGAATTTTTCATTTCAGTCCATGAATCTATAGAGTTTCTGCAAGTATTTATACTTATCACGAACATACTCTTCTAACGTATGAATGAAAAATTTCACATAAACATCCTCATGTTCCATCTCAAAATATTCCATAATATTAACAAAAATCCTGAGGTGTTGGTCACACATGATAGCATTATTCCCTTCAAACTTAGGTAATCTATTCCTCACATCATTTGGAGTTGTATTGAGGTATCTCACCATATCCTGGAAATATATAGGTTTGTATACATTTACAACAAGGGGATTTCTAGGTGGAGGGTTAGCCGTGTTATTTTGAGGAGGTGTTCTAACAGTGGATTAAAATTATGGGTAATCAAGGTGTTTGAGGTAACAATGTATGATCTTCAAAGTATTGGTCCTTTGATGATTCGGCCATAGAAAACTCTATTATTTATATGTAATAGAGGAGGGAGATGAGGGAAACCTATATGAGTTGAAAATAAAGGACCTTCATGATTTGGAGTGTACAAATTTGTGCAAGGACTACTTGGTTCAAAATTATTTGGAGAACTATAATAGTCTTATATCAAAGGTTGATCACTCTTAGCGACTAGCACTATTTTTCTAGATCTTTGATCACCCAAGGCTCTCCGCACTTGTCTCTTCATTGGATTTATCCTCCCTAACTTTGGAAACAATTTTCTACCAGGATTTGTCTTGAATAAGGGCCTTATTCTTTCAAGTTTTGCAAGCTTCACTAATAGATCACAATATTTGAAACTCAAAGTATTGACATTTACCATATTTTTTGAATAACGTGGATTTGCCACTAAGGTCTTGTACCTTATATCTATAAATCAATGTAAACAACTTGTTAACTAAAAATTAATGATCCATTTTAATAAATCCTGCAAATGTTTGTATCCTTTATCAATATTTACGCCTAGCCAAGTAAAAATTCATGGAAAACTTGCTTTAACTAGGAAAATAATGAGCAAATAATTTCTTATTAAGCCCATTTTTTGTAAAGCTCCACAAGGGGTAATGTATAGATCATGCATTTGCACCTAAAAATACTCAGTACTTTACCATAGATTGATGTATCTTTGATTTTACAAAAATAGTCCTTGGCAAAGATGCCACGAGGGTGTTGTTACCCAAATCACCTGACCTTGTAAGTCAAGCAATATCAACAAGTTAAGCGGATTCTTAGAGAAATAAAACCAAGATTTGAGTTGTTTTATAGTCGAGGATGGATCTAATAGTTTGTTTTTTCATTTTGACTTGGTAAATGTTGGATAACACCTCACTAAGGGTATGACCTACCCTACTACTTTAGGTCTTTCCCCTCAGTAACCGGGTGAGTGGACCCATTTTGTAACTCCGTATTTGTGAAAAGAATTGATGCGATAAAAATATTTAGATTCTTTCCCTTATGAAATTGAAAGGCAGCCTTGGGAAGACATGGTCAATGTAGACATTGTCTAACTAACAAGAGTTGTCACACTAGAAATGCAAATGTCTCCTAAAACAATTCTCATGTTACTAAAGACAATGGTTGTTCTAGTTTGCTTCTCGCATATTTTTGATAAAAGGATGGAAAGAAATAAAAAAATTCCTTAGCATTTGTGCATAAACAATGCAAACATGGGTAATTCAGGTGGATCATATGGTTATTGATATTTTTTTAATGTATTGATGGGAGATGAAGAAAGATAGAGTTGATTATACGAAATACTTAACTAAAATTTAACAAATTTTGTAGATAATTTATTTTGATGTAAAATAAAGATTACACAACTCCCAACACTCCTTTATTTAGAATATTTGTATTCATGGAGGCCCAAGAATATAGGATTTCATTCAAAATTTAAGAACCTAAACACAAAATATCATGATAAACTCTCAATGAAATGTTGAAAACTTCTAATCAAATACGTTCTACATACCCTCAAGAACTAACAAGGATCTTAAAATCAAATAGTGCAACTTGAATTTAAAACTATTTACTACAGTATGAAGGAAAGCTCCATCAATAATGCAATTTCAATTGCCAAATTATCACTATTTAAAACAAGACTTTTTTAATTCAAAGAAATTAATCAGCATAAGATTGTAACATGAATACAGATAATCGATTCACAGTAATAAAATTGAAACAAAGAAACATTTCTCATGAGAATACACAAAAATTATTACAAAAATACCAATAATTCAACAAGGGGATATAACACCTATGACCTCAATGTTTACTAATGATTGTACAATGCAATCATCTTGGCGAGAAGGTTTGGGAACAGATGAATAAAAACTCAGGTATCTCAGATTAGTTCGGCTTAAGACAATACAAATTGGTTTTCTCCTTATCTCTCTATAAGTTTAGAAAAAAATTACCCCCTCTCAATGAAAGAACATTCCTCTCACATGTATTCAACTTGTTTTCTCTCACCTTTCTCTTTTTCCATCCAAAAGTGTGAATATTTAAAAGAATATTCCCCTTTATAGCACACTATTTGATCCATCATTTATTCCTTTTGAGAATATTCTTTTTCATAATGTTAGGAGGAGGAATTGCGAGTGATTCACGTTTTCATTACCCTATGATGACTTGGATGCCATGTCACCTATTTGATATTTGTTTAATCAATTGTATCTTTAGGCGAGTAAAAAGATCATTTTTGATGATTTCCGAGCTCCTCCAGATGATTTGATTTGATGTGTAATCTCTTTTTCCTTATAAGAATCCATCTCGGGGAATACACACTTGTTTTCATGTCTTTATAGGATGATTATTCACGTATGGATCATGTCACATTGAGCCGATATTATCATTTAAATAATACAAATTCATTCCAAACTTATTTCTCTTGTGTGGATATCACATATAGATCTTAGAGGTTATTTCACCATGATTATACTCTACTCAGCTTGCCCACCTCGAGTTTCCTATAAATTCACATTTTTTCCTTTACAAACTCATATTTTCTGATTGTGAAAGGATCTCGTGAATTTCTATATCTTTAACATGGCGGAAGAGATAGTGGCACCTAGTTTGAAAGAGATTTCTTCTAAGGATTTGGAGCAGATTTTTGACTTGGCAAGTCATAACAAGGCATGTGTAAGGATATTGTTTGACATTATAGACCTAAAGGATTGTTCTAGGCCATTGACAACCCAAATTATTCGTATAACGTTGATTCAAAGGTTTACTAGGATTAACCCTATATTTTTATACCTTTCAAATGATGTATTTTCATCTCATTAGGATAGAACACCAAATGAATCTTGATGTGTTGAAGTAATTTTAGTTCAAGAGAATGACTTATGTGCAAGGTTTGAATAACTATACATGCCCCTTCATTTTTGATGAATAATTTAATGTTAAAGAGATCTATTTAGGGTCTTATTCACTTGCTGGAGAAATATCATTATGTATTGTGCCTAATATCTTTCATAGGATGAATGAGCTGGAGCAACATGTTTCAATATTTGATAAAAACCATCAAGGACCACATCTTCTCAACCTCCCGAAGCTCCACTAGTGTTTGTGAAGAAATCTAGGGGTTAACCTAGTTCTAAAACTCTTTCTTTTTCTTCTCCAAAATGAGTTGTAATTAAACTTGGAGCTTCGCACAAACTATTGGTCCATCCTCCACTTTCAAAGCAATAGGGAAGAATGATTTCCTAAAGGAGGTCTAGACATTATTGAATGGGTTTCCTCCTATGATAGGAGATCACAATTGATTAGTTTTTTGGATGGCCCTATGCCTAGATTCGATGAGCTTATGTCTTTTGGTATGTATCATACATTAGAAGGAGATATTTTGTTTATTCAAATGACAGTGGGAACAAAAGAATTTGTTCCTAGAAAGAATAGGCTTGTGAAGAAAATACCTATCTCCAGAGAGCATTTCCAATTAGTGGGTGATTAGGTATTTTCTCTTATTTTCTTTTGTGATGTAATTCTCAAGAATGTACACAAATTTTGCATGGGTTGGGTCCCCATAGAATCCTGATTTTTCTTTTTCCATAATTCGAAAACTCAAACAGTTAAACCAACAGACATGCTTGATGATAGATTTAAAATTATATCAAAGCAATATAAAAGTCTAATGTATTATATCAAATTACATTCATACTTGAAAATAAAAATTCAAAATAATGTTCAACTTTTATGAAACAAGAGTATCAATTATAATGAGATGAAAAAGTTGTTTAGAGAAAACAAGCCTAAGCTTGCTCATTGGTATTCATGGTTGTATCCTTATCTTCATCATCTTTCTCCTCCTTTGGTTTCCTTTCCACGTATGCATCATATCTTTGAAATAACTGCCTTACATCCTTTCAATTGGACATGTGTGGTGTTGAAATATCAAGGTCTACCTATTCAATGCATCCCCACATTGATCCATTTTTTTCTTATGTTCCCATGACTTTCCTTTTAGTTCTATAATTCTACTCTCTACAGCCATTAGTATCTTGATGACCTCATAATTAATTAGGAAGTCCATTTCTAGGTCACCATAACTCTTTTTGAATTTATCAAACACCATGTCTTCCAATTTCATATCTATGGTGTCAATGTTTTTTCAACCCATTTCTTTTCTATCTCCATCTTTTCTCTAACTTCATTCAAAACTTCAATCCTAATTTTAGAAAAATATTCAATTGCATATTGAATTCCCATCATTTATAATGGCACAATTCCTTCCATTTACACTAAATATTCATCTAGTTGATTTATATGGTTTAGATTTGGAAGGGTTCCTTCATAGTAAAAAGATCATTGTTACATTATTCAATAAACTCATCAATTTCTCCAAATTTAGTCTTAAGATCTTCATATAACATTTTGGATTTCTCAAAAATATTCTTCCGTTTTTCAAATAACCTTTCTACCAAATCATCAACAACTTTAACCTTCTTGATAACCTTTTCAATATGTCCAAAACTTCATAAGTAACAAGAGACATATCTTCTTGGTCTTCACTAGATTGGCCCACCAAATGTTGTAAGCTTGACTTCAAATATGTGACCTATTCTTTCAACTACCTTTATAATATCTTTTCCTCATATATTTTATACAATAAGCCTTGGAATGGTTCTAAAACTTATTGCGTCCAATGTTTCCTTAAAGGGTTTCC
Organism: Taxus wallichiana var. yunnanensis; assembly: GCA_018340775.1. Taxonomy (NCBI): domain Eukaryota; kingdom Viridiplantae; phylum Streptophyta; class Pinopsida; order Cupressales; family Taxaceae; genus Taxus; species Taxus wallichiana. The sequence goes on from CM031236.1 coordinate 550,470,859, forward strand.
CAAAGGGATGATCTAGACATCATAATCACTTGATGTTACTTCATTTTTTTTTTTCATGTGGGATTGCAACCTCTAGGGTTATAGATCCATATGCATCTACACGAGTTGTAGTAATAACACTATCCCTTTTAGAGAATTTTTAGCTTTGGGAAGGCCAAGGTTGTAATATCTATAGCTTTCTCAAGTAAAACCTCCTCTTCTTCTTATGAGATCAACCCCCCTTCCAACCAATTGTGAGGGTAGTCCCCACCTTTGTCTCTTGTAATTCTTGTTGGGGTTTCTTAGGGAGAACAATAAATTACTTAGATGCTTCTGGACATCTTGTGTCGGTGGAGATTTCTATCATGTCTTGTTTATTCCCAATGTTGACACTTTGGATCTATCTTGTTTTTTCATTTCCTTCAACCTGCTCCTTTCCTTGATCATGAAATTTTGAATGATTACTTTCCTTTTGGATCATACTACCAATTGGAGCATGTTCCACATTTTTTCCCTTATATAGGGTAGTCATTACTTCTATATTTTCTTTAGGACTACTTGGACTTGTGTTGTTTCTTTAGGAAAATTTTCTCCTTTTGTACTATCTTCCTCCTTTAGAGGCCGATGTTCGAGTAAAAATTTTCATGAACTGGTTTGTTAATAACCTTTTGTTCTTTTAGTTCTTCCTTTTTTGGCTCATTTTCCTTCTCTCAAGAACTTTTATTTCACCTTTATCAATGGTCTCGCACACTTTGAATATCATCAATTTCCACATTTGCGGTGGCTTCCTTTGTAGTTTCTACCACCCTTTCCTCAACAAACTTCATCTTTTAAGGTGCTTCATTATTTTTCATGAATTTTTTTCCTCATGAGGACTCTCTTTAGTTGATGCAAAGTAGTATCCATACCTGTTTCACTTGTAATTAATTAATATCTGATCTACCTTCTTCCTAAACTATTTTTCCTTTGAAAGAGACCCATGGTGTTGGAATTTCTTGTTCAATAATTAGTAATTTAGTGGGTTTGTTCATTTCTTCCTCCGACTAGGTACTTCTTCTCTTGTTACCATAAGTGACTAAATTGACATATCAAAAGGTTATAGTATAGGTACTTATCCACTTATGTCTATGTCTACTACTTCAACTAGTCTCCTTGTTTGTTCATGTGATTGTTCGTAATGGGATATATTCACACTTTCAAATAGTGTTGCGTCAAATTTTTATATTCTTTGGAATTCCATAGAAATGTTTGGTTGGTTAGATGAACGAGATATCTATGTTAAAAATTCTTGGATTAATTCAGCCACTATTCCTCCTAGAAATAAATATGGAACTAAAGATATTAGTTATATAATTGGATTGACTTGGGGTGTCACTTGATCTGGTGGTAGTGTTACATGATGAGCCAAGGAAGTAGCTACTCTCCTTTACTCCTCAATCAGAATAGGAGGGTCAATCACCTCAGGCTCTCTATGCTTGTGCTTTCTTGATGCATGGCTACCATAATCTCTTTAAAAAGTTGTTTAAATAATAGTTTAGCTTTATTCTTTAAAGTTCTTGACATTTGGTGCCTCTCTTCCTTTGGAACTATGTGATTTGGATTGGATATTGGAACTTGCTATAGATCCTCTCATCATCTTTTGGTGCTAGATGATATTCATTGACACCTTAGAGGGAGTTGTTTGTGAAATCAAGCCTTTCCCTTTTGCTTGCATTGGAACTTCTTTTGTAATGGGGTAATTTTACATGGACTTTAGAAGCACTTATTTTGTCTTCTACTTTAAATCAAACATGAAAGTCCCAATTTTACTAGCTAAGAAAAGTAGTCCATGTTAGTACAGGAAACCTTATTCTCACATGGGTGAAAGCTGATACTAGAAGCCACCAACAAATTTGAATGATGGAGGGCTTAGGACCTTAGATGTGGATATGGATCTATGGGTGCAAAGAAGATAGATGTGTGATACAAAGAAGAAAGATCTGCAAAAATGAAACATATGTGATTAGATAAAATATGTGGGGTTTCTAGAAAATCTTAGTTCCAAGAGGATGTTAACTCCCTTGGAGGATGTCAACCCCCATGTACAGAAAGATAACAATAGATGATAAATAATAGATAGCATGTAAAAATAGTGAAATAAAAATGACAAGTAACTCAAATGACGAGGGACTTAGCTTGTGCTCTCGATATGGAGATGAACTAGGCATCGGGATGGCAAGATGACAATAAAATGTCAAATATTTCTCCCACACTCATCACCTTCTAACTTATAACTATGTAAAAGGTTAGCCTTGACCTCAAACTTGCATAAATTTACTAAGAACTTTCTTCTCCTCTCCTTTCTGGGTCTTCTTCTAGTTCTCTAGGTCCAGGTCTTCCGATCCTTCGTCCTCATTTTTTTGTTCCATTTTGAAAGATGGGGGAAAACCCATATTTATAACTTGGAGGTGAGGTTAGATTAGGGTTAACGAGTAATCGGGGTTTGATAAATTAACCTAGGTTAAGAGACATGATGTGATCATGTGGGGCCCATAGTTTGACTTATTAGATGGAGTGGGGAGCATGATTGACATGGTAGGTGAGATAATAGATTCCATCTTTTGAAATTAAGAAAGGGGTGTTAGATGGGTATATTATTACCCATGAATTGAATAAAATTGATATGGGAGATAATGCCAAAATTTTAATTATCAAATGGGTCCACATGGAGCCCATTTGATAATTAATTAAATAAGGTGAGTAAATAGATGGAATTTACTCAAATTTAGGAAAGAGAAAGGTGAGAGGGGAAGTTTCATGAAGGAGAACGAATGTGGGATGAACGAGAGGGGTCACAAAAATTGGTGTCTACATTTGCCCCTTTTTATTGAGTGGTTTGTGATAGCAAGCCATGAGACAAAAAAAGAATTGGATGAAGTTATGTGTCCAAGGATGGATGAAGACATGATCAAAGGCAAGATACCCTAGGAAAAAGGATTACAATAACAAATAAAAATATGTCGGTGACTCCAATATCACATTGGTAGAGGAAAATTGTGGTCTCAACAGAGACAAGTGATAATGTTCTATAGACCAGTTTTATATAAATAGCCCCCTTAATTTGATTTTGAATGTCTTTCGCAGGGCGGAGCGCCAACAGAGGTAAGTTCTAAACCTCGCATAGATGGTAAGTCCTCATTTTCTTATCAATTTAGCCTTATCTCTCAAATTGTTTTATCTATCTGCACTTGAGTCCCTTGTTTTTATTTTGCAGATAGTGGGACTTTGGATGGTGACTTTCCAACACATGGGTGTGTCAGGTATAACTCCTAACTCCCCATTTCAGGACCGCCATACTCGGATCCACTATTTTACACCTCTTCATGGCTAAGATGCTTCTCCGAGGGGGAAATATGTACGTACCTGAAATTATAGGGTACTACACCGCCGAAACGATGTTACACATACCCCAATGATGATACAGTCTCCTTGCAAGGTGTTCGGAATCCAGAAAGGATCACCAAGTATACGCTTGTATCTCGCATGCCCCGCTCAGCCTCCACATGCTTTGTTTTTCCCTTTTCCCCCTTTTCTTCTTGAATTTTGTATTCGAGAGAAAAACCGCCGCCTCGCATGGGTGGCGGTCCCATGACCGACACCAGAAAGGTCGGCGATCCATGAATCGACACCCCGCACAGGCGGATGTCCTATACACATTTTCTAGATCCTTTCAACGATCACTTCAAGCATAAATATTCAAATTTACACGCTTTCTTCAACCACTTTGGCTTGCATTAATGTTTTTGGTCCCCTAGTAATAGTGTTTTTCCTTTATTTATAGTAAAAGAGTTCAAATGGGAGTTACCCTCTGGTAAATGCATTGGTTATAAATAGCCAACTTGTTTTCAAGAAAATGGCCCCTCATCCTCTCAATTCTCTTGTTCAGTCTTTCAATTTCTTTCTTAGAATTCTGTTAGTTTCATGTTTTTCTTCCATTGTTGGTATTTTAGAGGTCATATGATCTTCTTGTTTCAGTCTTGTTCCATTGCTGCTGCATATAATTAGTTTAACATAGAATAGCTTCATTTTTAGACTAGAATCCATTAAAGTTGTAGGTTTTGTTTTGTCACAAGGATAGTTTCTGAAACTCTCGGTACACTTGTGTTGTATTCCCATAATAAATCCCGCTAGGAATTACATAGTCAAGCTCTGTTTACTTGCGTTATCCCTCTCCTACTCTCATTGTATTCGGTCTATATCCAAAGTTGCCATTGTTTGAATGCCATCTTCTATTAATACTATCATATACATGATTTTCTCGGATTCACGAGGACACGAAAGGAATGAGGAGATCACACCGAGGGATGAAATCACACACAATTAGATTTACCACTATTCTCAGTAAACGCTGTGTTTGAGCTATCAAATTTCTAGTTACAACATATCAAATAGAGTAGTGAATCATTTCATTTCAGTTAAAATTTTGCTATCGATATCACTAGAGGAAGTTGTGGGGATTGATAGTTTTTGAGAAACTATGATTCGTTCCCCACTTCTAAGGCAGGATCGAGATCCTTTCAATTTAATATATTCAGTTGATTAGATATTTAGGATAAAATCATAATTACACAGGCAAATAGCCATACCAGGCTACTTTGTTTATTTTCATTCTGTTACTAGATTAGTTGTTTATTTTCTAAATATACTAGAGTAGTTGCTCTTTAATTTTATTAAGATACATCATTGAAAATTACAAAAATAGAAGAATTCTTATGTAGTGTAATACCTCTTTCGTAATTAGTTTGTTAATTCTAGTTAAAATTTGAATCACTTTGTATGACAATCACAGACCTAGAGATCCTAGAGAGTATATATTTGAACTAGTAGTGCCTCAACAAAATCTACCCACAACATTAGCTGATATAGATGAGGACCGTAGGATATAGGTCTTTCGAACAACAACAAACCTATAAGAAATTAGTGAGCAACTAAGAGGATTAAACATCAAAGACAACATAGCTTACACATTCTCGGTCAAACCATCCAAACTATAGATTCCCTTGACAAAACATTTGCATGACTTTGCAAGGATTCGAACGAGCAAACATTTGGTTGCGATCCTTTGGTTCCACAACCCGACGTAGAGACCTCCTCATTGACATGATACTAGCTTACATAGTCAAGTTGCGTAACACCCGTTAGGTACTCCAAGAAAATCATACAACTTCTAGTTCTAAACATAGAGGTTGAAAAGGCATACGATTATTAGATAGTTGGGAGAAGGGATTGATTTTTCACATGACCATAACAGGGCCACAACAACCACAAACTCATGGTTGTGATCCCAAAGTCCCTCAACCCAACGGGCCTACAAGTCAATTAAGTATTGACATCGACTTACGAACGCCGATATTTAGATCTTTGCCACTCCCACCGGATATTATAGTACAATTATCTCGTATTAAACATAGAAGCTAATCAATATAATATTTTCTGGGCTAGACCAGAAAACCACCCATAGTTAATTGTAAATCCACTGAATTTCCCATCACCATTTAATGACCTTTTCTAGAGATATATACGAAGCTCCCACAGGTCACTTCCCATGTATCCAAAAACCAAGAAATAGGATCTCATTGGAGCTCGACATTGATTGGAGCCTCCAAGCAGCCATTATATCCAAATGGACCATTACACCAATACAGGTTAGGAGGGCCTTCTTCGCCTTAGATTTGTAGATTCCATTATTGCATATTGAGGATATAAGACTACCCGATTAGTTTTTCTATTCACATTCAATATTCACCGGCTGTCTCGACATGACCTCGGGAGGTTGGGTACGAGGAAGAGGTACTTGTAGATTCCCATGCTCGCATGTCACTTTTCCATCGTACAAAATTGGTGAACCTGAAGTGAAACTTCTACCTTCTGATTCAGAGTCAGATTTCTACTTGTTCTTCCAATTAATACACTTTTCATCTTTTCCACCTCTTTAGCCTTCACATCAGCTTCACCAACAAAATTGGTGAACCCAACATGAACAAACAGTTCTTCCTTTTATTATTCTTCATTTCTCTCATCCACCTTCACTCTTTCCCATTATTCTACGGGTATTCATATACCCCGAATATATCGGATACGATGCATATGGTAGACCTCTCTCAGGTCCGGAAGAAAACTATAGTCAAACAAATAGACAACCATCACCCTCGCTTTGCGCATGGGTAGATAACTATTCAAATAATTACTTGTCATCACAAACCCCCTCAAAGAACTAGCTCAAGTTCTTCATTCCGAATCAAGGAGTTTGATCAGTTTGCACAAACACAACAGCTAGAGCCATCATGATCTAACAATATGACATTTACTGGATAGTACACTTCATCTCCTTGATTCTTGTTCAGCCACGCATCAAGTAGAAAATCAGATCCAATCCCTTTTTTAGATGAGGAATACTTAGCAAGCTTCGCTAAAAGTGAACAAAGTTTCCAAAACATGTATCCACCAATAGGGAATTTACAAATACAGTCTGACACCCTATTCCAGGAGAACACCCCCATTCCTCCACCTATGGAAAATACCCTCGGTGAATCTTAGCAGGGTAATGATCAATTCATAGTAGGGTATCATACCCCTTTACAACCTCAAGTTATACAATAAACACCCTTAAGGCAAAGCATTGTGTCTTCGCCAATGGAGGTCATTTCAGCCTTAGCTAAAAAGGTTAGAGGGCTAGAACTTTCTCAAGAAAACCAAAATTCATATTTTGGGCAAGCAGAATTCCCAACCCTCCGCATCATCCCAGTCAAGTCGACCTCCTTACAGGAATAGGCATGTTAGGCATGCCTCCTCAAAATCCTTATAGTTACCCGTATGGCAAAAACGCCAACTAGGACCGCATTTTCAAATTCTCGTTCTAATTGAAAGCATGACACCGTCTCGGCTTGGCACCAAACAACCCGTACCAAAACAATGCTCCTCCTTACTTAAACATTTATTCAAAGTCACCACAAGGAGACATGTTCTCTTCTCCCGGATGTTCATTCAACCATAGGGATTCCCTTATGTCCCTACAAATGCATATGCTATGCCATATCAACAACCCATTCCACCTCAACCCCCTCAGCAAGCCCCATCGATGGTTGAGGCCTACACAGTAGGGACTTATTCAGAATATTTAAAAGAACCCCTAGACTTCACCATATGAAGCATTATGCTTCCAAGACCTCTTCCCGATTTTCCCAAATACAAAGGGGAAGGGGACCCAAACACACACATTAAGGCCTATGCCACAACCATATGGGAGTTACTCCTTGGGTTGGCATTATTGCTAAAATATTCCCTAAGACCTTAGAAGGTATTTCCCTTGATTGGTATTACCGAATACCTGAAGCTTCGATACACTCATTTAAACAACTTGTGTCAGAATTCATCAAAGCTTTCGACATGAACAAATTGTTAAGAATGGAAATCAAGGAATTCTTACATATTAAACAAGAACATAATGAATCCACTGCTCATTTTATTCAAAGATGGCATATGGTTCTCTACTCATCGGCGAGTGCTCCGAATATGGATCAAATGGAACTATGTGATTTATTCCTTAATTCTCTCAACAGAGAGATAAAGGAAGAAGTCTAAAAGTTCCCACTAAGAACTTATGATGAAGTACTTGAGAGTGCTCTCTGAATCAACCAAGCAACAATAGATAGTGGTCACAAGACATATGGTACAAACGGGAAATTAACCACCCCCAATCAAAACACCATGGCCTATTCTAATGCAAGGAATGCTAATCAAGGACCTAAAATCCTTAACAAGAACCACGGAGTTACAATAGATGGAGTAACTGACCAAGTTAAAAGGGAAAACGTTGTAAACATTTCGCCACCTGTTAATAATGAGTGAAATAACAACTTTACTCCAACAATCAACACGATGAATTTTAATTATCCACCACAAAAACAACAACAACAATAATGAAAAATCCAAACACAAAGTCCAAATTGAAAGCACCGGATATCGAGTCAAAACCAAAGGCAACAGACTCAAAATTTTAACTCTAACAATCAACAACCTTATCAGAATTTCAAGTCACAACAAATTTTAAATCAACATCCTCGAAACTATAATCCAATCTATATTGTGGCTTCCACAAGATTCAAGGCCACGATACTAGAACTTGTCGTGAATACAATAAATTCATGCAGTGTTTGCCAAAAGATCAAAAACAACTCTTTATAGATATTTTTAGCAAATTCTGTAGTACCCACGCCAAACACTTATGCAGGGGCAGTTTCCCCTCAAAATGCACCCCTCAAGATCTTCAATGACCTGCTCCCAAACCGCCCCAACAATAACAAGCTAGATCCTAACGGAACAAACAAGGGTTTTGTAACAGGAAACAATGATCATGAAGCTTCAACTTCATTAAATCCACTAATCGCACCCCAATTAGGAACTCATCCTCAAACTAAGATAGTTGGTTTAGTGGAGTTAGACACTGAGCTACCTGTAGAAACCATAACAAGAACACGGATTATTCATTGGAACCCTCGACAATAGTCAACAAACGGTGGTAAAACCCATAGGCATCTATGATTTAACTAAAACCTTCTCGCACATCTCCTTCTTGGATTTGTTAAAGAACTCTCCCACCCATAGGGCTGCTCTCTTAGAAGCATTAGGCCTTGGTCATTTAATCAACATCACTCCTCCCCAAGAAACACAAGTAAACCATGTAGAATTTGACGTTTATCCTCCGGGCAGCCAGATAGGGATACAAAAGTTATATTCAATATAAGCAAAATGCCAACAGACGCTGAAATTACATGAAGAGGTGACCCAACTTTAGATTTACAAGTTTGGGTCTACAATAATTATGTTAAAAGTGCAATGGTTGATGATGGGGCAGCATTTAATATAGTCCCCTTCACTTTTCTTCAAAAATTAGGATATGGAGAGACAAATTGTTCCATGACGCAAAATACGCTAAGAGGTTATGATAGCCTCAAAGCCACTTCGATTGGAACCATAGTTTTACCAATCACTTTAGGGCCCAAGACGGTCCTCGCCGATTTTTATATTATATATCAGGAAACCAATTATAATATGATCCTTGGTTGGCCATGGATACACCACATGAAGGCAATCCCTTCCACACTATTCCAAGAAATAAGATTTCTACACTTAGGGAAAATATTTGTGGCACAAGGTGACCCAAAACCCTTCGATATACACCTAGCTGATTTGAAGAAAAGACCAGGCGTTCATTCTGAGTTTGAACTCCCAACAAATCAACTCATCAAACCAATTAATTCAAAACCAAGAGAAGAGTTGATACCCACCACAGAGTTGGAGATTACAAATCCAGCCGAGGACATTCCAAAGACTCAAAAATGAGACCAATGTTATAAAAACGGTATCACTAGGGACTACCGCAAAATTGTTGAGTTGCTAGAGAAAGATTTACCTATTCTCCTACCATTTGATTCCATGGGTATGGGACACACCCTGGAATTTCTTCTCTTCCATCAAATGAAGTTTTTATGGTAGAAGTAACTGAAGCAAAAGAAACAGATATGAAAGATATCCCAACATCCATTTTTCCAAACAAGTATTGGACTCTCCACTTCGATGGAGCTAGATGTCACTTTGGAGCTAGGGCGGAGTGATCTTTACTTCACCTGAGGGAAAGATCCTACCTTTCACCTTTAAATTAAACTTTGAATGTACAAACAATGGGGCTGAGTACGAATCTCTCCTCCTTGGCCTCATTCTAGCTAAAAGAATGGGTTTCGACAACATTAGAGTACTAGGAGACTCGCAATTGGTTGCAAACCAAGTCTCTGAGGTATATGAAACTAGGGCTGAACATTTACAACTCTATAAGACAGCAGTATTAGATCTAAGTAAGGGATTTAGCTTCATATCAATTGAAGCAATCCCATGAGAGCAGAACCTTCTCACAGACTCAATAGCAACCTCAGCTTCCCATTTCACCCCAAATAGTGAGTTAGAGGATACAAATTTCATGGTATCACTTCGTATCGAGCCATTAGTGTGCAAAATACCAACAAAATTGCTCCTAACTCATGGAGATACTGAGGATGATCTTTCCATCATAGATCACTTTGATGATGATAAAGTCACTCTCGAATATCTAAATGCCTATGCGGAGCTACACCTTGCTCACTGTATAGTTGATCTTTCCTTAATACCACATTCCTCTTCCTACTTTGGAAATCCCATGATAGAGTCTCCTCCATAGAAGGATCTCAATATCTACAAAATAGAAGATGGAGAAAGTTTGGAACTACCTCCAGCCCCACCTGAATTTGAAGAAGGTAATGCTTCTTTAATAGAAGAAACCATCGACATAAACATTGGAACGGAGGAAGAACCAAAAATTTTTAAGTTGGGATCCTCGTTAACTCCAGAGGAGATATAAATACACACCCAAATCCTTAAAGAACATCAAAAGGCTTTTGCATTTAATTATAAATAAATGACAGACATTGCACCATAAGTCGTGGTACATAATCTTATTACTAAACCAGATACTGAAGCCAATTAAATAGAAGTCAAGACCAATGAAGCCAAAAGTGGCTCTCATGGTAAAAGAGGAAGTAATAAAACTTCTCCAAGTAGGATTCATCAAGCCCATTGACTATTCACAATGGGTGTCTAATATTGTCCCTGTCCTCAAAAAGAATGGGAAGATACGCATTTGCATAGATTTTTGGGATATTAACAAAGCTTGTCCCAAGGATGACTTCCCATTACCATCCATTGACATCATCATTGATGCAACAACTAGATTTGAACTATTGTCCCTCATGGATGGGTTCTTAGGGTACAATCAGATTAAAATATCTGAACAAGATCAAGCCAAAACTACATTCATAACTCCCTGGGAACTTATTGCTACGTTGTCATGCCATTTGGTCTTAAGAATGCCGGTGCTACATATCAGCGGGAAATGACATATATATTCCACAATCTTATCCATAAAATTGTGGAATCATATGTGGATGACTTGTTGGCCAAGGCCAAGAAACGTTGTGATCATCTAGAAGTGCTCTATATCATCCTCTCACAATTAATTTAATATGGCATCACATTAAATCCAAAGAAGTGTGTGTTTGGTGTGACTGGAGGTAAACTTCTCAGCTACGTTATATTTTCACGAGGGATTGATGTTGATCCAACCAAAATACAGTTATTCTCAAAATGATCCCACCATCTGACGAGTCCGAATCGGGTCATTTCTTGGGAAACTCGGTGTCATCCACAAGTTCATCCCGATCTAAGTTTTCACATTCATCCAATCAACAATCTATTAAAGAAATATTATAGCATTGATTGGACTAAAGAATGCAATGAGGCTTTCAAAGCAGTTAAACGCTTCTTTTTTCCCCACCCACATTAATTCCTCCAAAACCAAACCATCCTTTGATCCTATACTCACGAGCCACTCATGTCTCACTAGCCTGCATGCTGGCTCAAGAAGACAATGATAAATGGGAACGTGCGGTCTATTTCATCAGCCAAATGTTGCTCGATTATGAGACATGCTACACACAGGTAGAGAGAGAATGCCTTGCCATAGTCTTTGCAACAAAATGTTTAAGACATTATATGTTAAACTAGGAAACGAGGGTCATTGTAAAGACAGATCATTTACAAATGTTTCTCACACAAGGGTCTTTATCTAAAAAGGTTGGACACTTCATAACCTTAATGGGTGAATTCGAGTTGACGTTCAAACCAAAAATCCATTAAGGGACAAATCATTGCAGATTGGTTAGTGATAACCCACTAGATGGAGGCAATCTAGTAAATATGGACTTTCCTGATGAGTGTATATACTTCATCGAAACTAGGCCTCCCATCTCCACATGTCCCTAGTATACTGATATCATCAATTTCATCATAGACCATACATACCCAAAAGGTGCCACGTCACAACAAAGAAGGTGGTTACACATTATTACTGCTAAATATGTTGTCTTAGAACATGTACTCTATTGTAAAGCCTTCGATGGCATGCTTCTAAGATGTGTCAACACGGAAGAATCCAAGAAGATTCTTCATGAATCCCACAAATGGGATATGTGGAGGAAACTTCAGGTGATCACACCACCGCTCGTAGTGGAATTTGTACGTAAGTGCCACAAATGCCAAGAATTCTCTCATGAGATTCACATGCCAGCATAATCCCTACAACCAATAGCAACTTTGTGGCCCTTCTCCATGTGGGGCCTGGACTTGATAGGGAAGTTCTCTCCCTCATCAACCGATGGCCATAATTTTATAATTACAACCACGGAATATTTTACCAAATGGGTAGAGGCCATGCCTCTCACCACCGTACTAGGTTCGGTAATTGCCAAATTCATTTTGAACCAAATTATTTGCAGGTATGGTGTCCCATAAGTCATTATCTCAGATAATGGCACGTACTTCAAAAATGACAAAGTCCATGAGTTATGTAGCAAGTTCAAGATAAACCATCATATGGCCTCTCTTTACTACCTTCAAGCCAATGGGCAAGCCGAAGCAACAAACAAAACGTTGAAAGCTATTCTCCTCAAAACAACACGAGATAATAAGCGAGATTGGCATCTAAAACTATATCCGACCTTGTGGGCGCATCGAACCTCGGTAAGAACACCAACATGAGCAACTCCTTTCTCACTAGGTATTAGGGGCAAAATCAATTATCCCGCTTTAGGTTGAAATAACCAGCCTCGCATCTCATTACAAGGATTCTCGGATGAAGAATCTTATAGGGAGGCATGCCTCTCTCAACTAGAAAGCCTTGACAAGGTCAAAGCAAATGTTGAACAAAGACATAGAGCCTATGCTAACTGGATGTTCCGGTAATACAACAAAAAATTCTATGAGTGAGAAATATATGAAGGAGATCTAGTTCTAAGACTAGATAGATGGATCGATAAAAAAACCGGCGAAGGAAGAAAGTTCCGGCCCAAATGGTTGGGCCCATACCGAGTCATGAAAGACTACGAAAATAGTGCATATCTCTTGTGCACACTAGAAGGTGAGGAATTCAGTGAAACTATCAATTCCTTACATCTTAAACAGTTTTACGCATAAAACATGAAAATCACCACTTGTACATTATACTTACCTACATTGCATTAGTCTTTTAGTTTGCTTCATTATGTCCATTTCATAAAATTGGTATTGTTGTCAAAATTTCACCCCCCCAGGGTAAATTTCGATAACATGCATCAGAGTTTTGCAATTCCAAGCATGTAGATTGATCCAGGAAAAATCATAAAAAATGACTAAGTCCTAGTCCTAGGGGCAGTCGAGACATTTGGGACATCTAGGCGCGGATCGACCGAAAAGCCTCCAGCAGCCGTGAAGCAAAGGGACATATGGGACAAATGGGCGCAAAGGCGCGAACCGGCCGGTTCAGCCGAGCGAGAAAAGTTCATACTAGGACATCGAGGTGCGAAGGAGCCGAAAGGGCCGAGAACCAACCGATCACGGCACGTGTCGCAGGGGAAAGAGTCAAAAAGTCAAAGGGTGAGTTTCAAGGGTCACCCAAGCCAATCGAAGAGGACACGTGTCCAAGTTTAAGGGGCCTGAAGGAAATTTCAAAAGGAAATCCCGCGAAAGGCAGAGAGAGAGAATTGCTCGTCCAATCAGCATGTGCCATGTGTCATCTAGGTGGTAGAGCGCGGGAAAGATTTCAAAACACGTTTTCACCTGTTTTGTGCCCTAAATCTTCGAGATCGATATAAATTTCGATCCAAAGCTCGAATTTGCACATTCTTTATATCAACGGAAAGCTGGTGAAATTCTCTACATGATTCCGGGTCAATCTTGCATTTTGGTGTAGTCTAGAGGAGAAAATCAAGAAACGGCTCTGATGCGTGTTCATGGCCGTAAATGACATTCCAAATGACTGTATTTAATGCGTAATGGGTCGCATTCTCCTCGTGTCGGTCGAGAGATGGCGGGGTATGGGTTGGTAAGGTCCTCCATGCTGATTTAATGCATTGGCATTCAATGAGGAATGGGCTTACATGTTTTCCCACGTTTACCGTCCCTGGGCTCGACCCATGCAATGTAAAAAGCGATTTGGCTCATTTTAAAAAGAAGATAACAATTTGTTCATCTTTTCGGCTCTGCCATCCCTTCTTTTCTTCTCTAGGGTTAAAAATGGAGTTTGAACCTCCTCCTTGCTCTGTAATGGCGTTTTTTCCTTTTACTATTGAAATGATGTTCTGTGCAAACATCAAGCAACAAAAATAAGTTTTGTGATGCATCTATCCATCCTTTCTCATTTTTGTTTGTTCCCTTCTTGCCTCTCTTCATTGTGTTCATGTGTTCATTGCAGGTTTAGAGCTGTGTTCATGGAGTTTTGGGACATTTTCTCTGTGAAATCTATCCTTGGGTTTGTGATGCATCTGTCCATCCTTCCCATTGCTCACCTCTCTTTGTTCCATGGCAGTTTTGATAGATGTCCAACATTCTCCTTCTCTGGTGTATCACCGTTTTAGTGTAGGCTTTTGTTCTTTTCCTTTCTCTCTCTCTCTCTCTGTCTCCTTGGCATTGTTAGATTAGGATTAGATTAGCTTGCCTGCACTGGAATAGCTTGTGGCAGGTAGTTTAGGAGCAGGAACCAGCCTTCTCTAGAGATTCCTCTCTCAGTTTCACAAGTCCCACGCTTGGAGAGAGGTTTCCATGTTGTGCAATCACACTGGATGCCTGAGTGATCAACCTAGAAGCCTGATCTGCATCCAGGGGTGCTGTGATTTTGCATCAACAGTTTTGGCACGCCCGGTGGGACATCACAGAAGTTAGAGTTTCATCTTTCAGAGGTGTCTCATTATCAAATAGAAAATCTTAAGCCACCGTGCATGCGACCATCAATAGTTTTAAATTGCACGCCGGTGGGACATCACAGAAGTTAGAGTTTCATCTTTCAGAGGTGTCTCATTATCAAATAGAAAATCTTAAGCCACCATGTGACCATCAACATTTTTGGCACGCCCGGTGGGACCTTAGAGGTCTTCCACTTCATCTTTTGCAGGTTGATGTGTTCCTATGAAGATTTCAGCCTTTGGAGGCACTTGCAAACACATCTGGCGACTCCATCTGGTCAACAACCCATCTCTGAAGTTACTGCATCTTCCTTTCCAATCATTTTCATTCATTTTCCATTCATCCTTCTTTCCATCTCTTTCATTCTTTCCCATTCCATGAAGTTGTGCAATCATGACTTCATTTCCATCATGGAATTCACATCAACAACAGCAGTATATTCCACCTCCAACATGTTTTGTAAATCCTCCAAACCAGCATTTTGAGCAGATTCAAGATCAGTATGCATACCCATATGAGCAGCAGTGCCAAAGTCAGTTTGGCTATGGAGCTTTCCAAGACAAAGGGTGTGCATACAATGAAGACCATCAGATCCAAGATGCTGGTCTGTTGGAGAAGATCCAAAAGATGGAGGAAAGATGGTGCAGTCCAGAGCAACAGCTCAAATGAGAGCTTTCGGGATCGGTTACAGGACTCCTTGTCCATGGGGAGGCCCTTTTCCAAGACACTTCAGCCCTCAAGAGAAGCTGGACTTCATGATAAAGATGTTGCCCCAACTTGCACAATGGACAGCAGAAATAGAGGCCTATACATTCGGTGTTGAACAACCTTGTCAATGGGTAAGTTCTACACCATCATCCGGTTTTTCTCTTCCCATTACTCAAGCAGCATCATCTCATTTGGACTTGCAAATTTTAAACTCTCCATCTGCTGTCCCAAATGTTGATTCCATGTCTCCACCTCTCAGTCTTCCACCTCATCTCAATTCTTCTTTCCTTTTTCCTTCCAAATCCAAACCCCCTCCACAAGAGCTAAATGAAATACCCTCCACTCCAAAGAAACAAGAGGTTTCACCTCCTCCACCACCACAAAAAATTGTAAAATCAGTTGAGTTTCAACCTATCCCTCCTCTTGCATTCCCAATTTCATGTGGGGAAGAAGAAATTGCAAAAATCAGTCATCAAGGACAGCAAGAAGAGGAGCCCAACAGAAAAGAAATGACAGACGACTTGAAGGTTTGGGCTGCCAAGTTTGGGATGACAAAGATCCCCTTAATGGTTAAGCCTACAAAAGAGGCTAAGGTTGGAGAACAAATGGTGGTCAGGACTGATTCTCATTGCAGCGAGAAGAAGAAGATCTTGCAGTCCCAACTTGTCCTCTAGAACAGTTGAAGAGAGTTTGACTTGACAAACTTCATGCTTTGGAGGAGGAGCTCATTCAAGAGCAAGATTGTATTCAACTAGTAGAGGAAGAAGAAGTTACTCCAAATCCAAAAGAAGAGGAGCACAATCTAGCTGTGGAAGAGAAAATTGTGGATCCAAGGGGTTTGAGCACAAAGCAGGCTACAGGAGAACCTTCAGTTCTTCTTTCTACTTCATCTCTCTCTAGCTCCAATGTCGAAGAGGAGTTTGATCTCTCAAACTCAATGTTGGAGGATGAAGGAAACCATGGTGGTCAAATTCTGAGATCAAGAGGAAACCATGGAGGAAGTTGAACATTTGCGCGGGGGCAGTCATGGGCGGTTTATCTATCGATTTGGAGGACTATTTTGATGGAGAAGAGCCGGTTGAGTTTTCACCATTCTCTCTTTCATCATCCACATTCCAAACACTTGAGTCTACCGTCGCCATGAAGGAGAACATTCATTTGCAGCAGCCTACAACTTATAACACTCTTCGGAATCAAGATTGGAAGATTTAAGTCTTTCAAAGAACGGGCATACTCAAAGGATCAGACCTTGCCCAATCAGTATTTGGCTTCATTGGAGCCAAAGAGAAGTCACAACCAGTCATGCTTGCTTTTGAGCATGAGGGTGAGCTACTGAAAGTACCAAGGATCAGTGTCATACCTCTTCAATCCAAATGCGAGCAACTAAAACAGGTATTGAATTTGTTTTTAGTTGACACATTGATGATTTGGGTGGAAGACCATATTCTTGTTGATTTTCCACTCATCCTAACACCATGATCAGCTCCAAATCAATCATGCATGGCTGCCACTTTTGAGAAAGGGAAGCTATTTCTCACAACCAATTGTAGGGTTTGTTTAGCTTGCATTTGCTCCCAGTTAGAATAGAGTAGGTAGGTTTGCTTTCAGTAGAAGAAGTGCTTGTGCACACTCTGCATGTTTCATTTTGGAGCATGTATGATTTTCAATTCTATACATAGTTTTTGTTGTGCTGGTTTTGCTCTTGCAGATTCATTTCAAAGGGCATTTTGGTAAGAACAACTCCATGTCCGGTGGGATTCAAGTGGCTCAGAGGGAAGTTTTCAAAGTTTAGATCAGTTTTCAGGCTTGCTTATGACTCCATACCCAATGGATTGCTTCAGTCTACTGAACATTCATCTAGCAGTGGATGACCCCACTAAGTCGCCAAACTGTTGTCAAAATTTCACCCCCTCAGGGTAAATTTTGATAACATGCATCAGAGTTTTATAGTTCCAAGCATGTAGATTGATCCAGGAAAAATCATAAAAAATGACTAAGTCCTAGTCCTAGGGGCAGTCGAGACATTTGGGACATCTAGGCGCGGATCGACCGAAAAGCCTCCAGGCGGCCCGTGAAGCAAAGGGACATCTGGGACAAATGGACGCGAAAGACGTGAACCGGCCGGTTACGCCGAACGGGAAAAGTTCATCTTGGGACATCGGGCGCGAAGGAGCCGAAAGGGCCGAGAACCAACTAGATCACGACACGTGTCGCAGGGGAAAGAGTCAAAAAGTCAAAGGGCGAGTTTTGAAGGGTCACCAGAGCCAATCGAAAGAGGACACGTGTCCAAGTTTAAGGGGACCATAAGGAAATTTCAAAAGGAAATCCCGCGAAAGGCGAGAGGAGAGATAATTTCTCATCCAATCAACACGTGCCACGTGTCATCTAGGTGGCGGAGCGCGGAAAGATTTCAAAACACGTTTTCACTGTTTGTGCCCTAAATTCTTCGGATCGCCATAACTTTCGATCCAAAGCTCGGATTTTCAATTCTTTATATCAACGGAAAGCTGGTGAAATTATCTACACGATTCTGGGGTCAATCTTGCGTTTTGGTGTAGTCTAGAGGGAGAAAATCGAGAAATGGCTCGACGCGTGTTCATGACCGAAATGACATTCCAAATGACCAGTTTAATGCGAGAATGGGTCACATTCTCCTGTAATCGGTCGAGATGGTAGGGTATAGGGTGGTAAGGTCCTCCATGCTGATTTAATGCATTGGCATTCAATGAGGAATGGGCTTACACGTTTTCCCACGTTTCTGTCCCCTGGGCTCGACCCATGCAATGTAAAAAGCCAGATTTGG
The DNA here is from genome assembly GCA_018340775.1 of Taxus wallichiana var. yunnanensis. NCBI lineage: Eukaryota > Viridiplantae > Streptophyta > Pinopsida > Cupressales > Taxaceae > Taxus > Taxus wallichiana. The sequence goes on from CM031236.1 coordinate 550,489,190, forward strand.
CTCATTTTAAAAAGAAGATAACAAGTTGTTCATCTTTTCGGCTCTGCCCTCCCTTCTTTTCTTCTCTAGTGTTGAAAATGGAGTTCAAACCTCCTCCCTTGCTCTGTAATGGTGTTTTTGCCTTTTACTATTGAAATGATGTTCTGTGCAAACTTCTGAAGCAACAAAAATGTGTTTTGTGATGCATCTGTCCATCCTTTCTCATTTTTGTTTGTTCCCTTCTTGCCTCTCTTCATTGCAAGTATTTGTGCATGTGTTCATTGTAGGTTTGCAGCTGTGTTCATGGAGTTTTGGGACATTTTTTGTGTGAAATCTATCCTTGGTTTTGTGATGCATCTGTCCATCCTTCCCATTGCTCACCTCTCTTTGTTCCATGGTAGTTTTGATAGATGTCCAACATTCTCCTTCTCTGGTGTATCACCGTTTTAGTGTAGGCTTTTGTTCTTTTCCTTTCTCTCTCTCTTTGTGTCTCCTTGGCATTGTTAGATTAGGATTAGATTAGCTTTCTGCACTTTGGAATAGCTTGTGGCGGTGTAGTTTAGGAGCAGGAACCAGCCTTCTCTGGAGATTCCTCTCTCAGTTTCACAAGTCCCACGCTTGGAGAGAGGTTTCCATGTTGTGCAATCACACTGGATTCCTGAGTGATCAACCTAGAAGCTTGATCTGCATCCAGGGGTGCTGTGATTTTGCATCAACAGTTTTGGCACACCCGGTGGGACATCACAGAAGTTAGAGTTTCATCTTTCAGAGGTGTCTCATTATCAAATAGAAAATCTTAAGCCACCGTGCGACCATCAACAGTTTTGGCACGCCCGGTGGGACATCACAGAAGTTAGAGTTTCATCTTTCAGAGGTGTCTCATTATCAAATAGAAAATCTTAAGCCACCATGTGCGACCATCAACAGTTTTGGCACGCCCGGTGGGACCTTAGAGGTCTTCCACTTCATCTTTTGCAGGTTGATGTGTTCCTGTGAATATTTCAGCCTTTGGAGGCACTTGCAAACACATCTGGCGACTCCATCTGGTCAACAACCCATCTCTGAAGTTGCAGATCTTCCTTTCCATTCATTTTCATTCATTTTCCATTCATCCTTCTTTCCATCTCTTTCATTCTTTCCCATTCCATGAAGTTGTGCAATCATGACTTCATTTCCATCATGGAATTCACATCAACAATAGCAGTATATTCCACCTCCAACATGTTTTACAAATCCTCCAAATCAGCATTTTGAGCAGATTCAAGATCAGTATGCATACCCATATGAGCTGCAGTGCCAAAGTCAGTTTGGCTATGGAGCTTTCCAAGAGCAAGGGTGTGCATACAATGAAGACCATCAGATCCAAGATGCTGGTCTGTTGGAGAAGATCCAAAAGATGGAGGAAAAGATGGTGCAGTCCAGAGCAACAAATGATCGATGAGAACTTTCGAGGATCGATTCTGACTCCTTCTCCATGGGGAGGCCCTTTTCCAAGAAACTTCAGCCCTCAAGAGAAGCTAGACTTCATGATAAAGATGTTGCCCCAACTTGCACAATGGACAACAGAAATAGAGGCCTATACATTCGGTGTTGAACAACCTTGTCAATGGGTAAGTTCTACACCATCATCCGGTTTTTATCTTCCCATTACTCAAGCAAAGATCATCTCATTTGGACTTGCAAATTTTAAACTCTCCATCTACTGTCCCAAATGTTGATTCCATGTCTCCACCTCTCGCCTTCCACCTCATCTCAATTCTTCTTTCCTTTTTCCTTCCAAATCCAAAACCCCTCCACAAGAGCTAAATGAAATACCCCCTCCTCCAAAGAAAACAAGAGGTTTCACCTCCTCCACCACCACAAAAATTGTAAAATCAGTTTAGTTTCAACCTATCCCTCCTCTTGCGTTCCCAATTTCATGTGGGAAGAAGAAATTGCAAAAATCAGTCATCAAGGACAGCAAGAAGAGGAGCCCAACAGAAAAGAAATGACAGACGACTTGAAGGTTTGGGCTGCCAAGTTTGGGATGACAAAGATCCCCTTGATGGTTAAGCCTACAGAAGAGGCTAAGGTTGAACAAATGGTGGTGAGGACTGATTCTCATTGCAGCGAGAAGAAGAAGATCTTGTAGTCCCAACTTGTCCTCTGAACATCAGATTGAAGAGTTTGACTTGACAAACTTCATGCTTTGGAGGAGGAGCTCATTCAAGAGCAAGATTGTATTCAACTAGTAGAGGAAGGAGAAGTTGCTCCAAATCCAAAAGAAGAGGAGCACAATCTAGCCTGTGGAAGAGAAAATTGCGGATCCAAGGGCTTTGAGCACAAAGCAGGCTACAGGAGAACCTTCAGTTCTTCTTTATACTTCATCTCTCTCTAGCTCCAATGTCGAAGAGGAGTTTGATCTCTCAAACTCAATGTTGGAGGATGAAGGAAACCATGGTGGTCAAGTTACAGATCAAGAGGACACCATGGAGGAAGTTGAACATTTGCAGCAGGACAGTCATGGGGCAGTTTATCTGTCAGATTTGGAAGACTGTTTTGATGGAGAAGAGCCGTTGAGTTTTCACCATTCTCTCTTTCATCATCCACATTCCAAACACTTGAGTCTGCTGTCATGAAGGAGAACATTCATTTGCAGCAGCCTGCAACTTATAACAGCTCTTCGGAATCAAGATTGGAAGATTTAAGTCTTTCATGTTCTTCATTGGAGGAAGAGAAGGGACAAAGGAACTTCACCATTTCTTCCACACCATCCATTCAGGAGGGTCTACAAGAGAACTCCATTCTTGGAGTTGAAAATCACAGCAACGGGCATACTCAAAGGATCAGACCTTGCCCAATCAGGTATTTGGCTTCATTGGAGCCAAAGGAGAAGTCACAACCAGTCATGCTTGCTTCTGAGCATGAGGGTGAGCTACAAAGTACCAAGGATCAGCTGTCATACCTCTTCATCCAAATGCGAGCAACTAAAAGAGGTATTGAATTTGTTTTCAATTGACACCTTGATGATTTGGGTGGAAGACCAGCTTCTTGTTGATTTTCCACTCATCCTAACAGCCATGATCAGCTCCAAATCAATTGCATGGCTGCCACTTTTGAGAAAGGGAAGCTATTTCTCACAACCAATTGTAGGGTTTGTTTAGCTTGCCTTTGCTCCAGTTAGAATAGAGTAGGTAGGTTTGCTTTCAGCAGAAGAAGTGCTTGTGCACACTCTGCATGTTTCATTTTGGAGCATGTATGATTTTCAGTTCTGTACATAGTTTTTGTTGTGCTGGTTTTGCTCTTGCACAGTTCGTTTCAGTGGCATTTTGGTAAGAACAACTCCATGTCCGGTGGGATTCAAGTGGCTCAGAGGGAAGTTTTCAAAGTTCAGATCAGTTTTCAGGCTTGCTTATGACTCCATGCCCAATGGATTGCTTCAGGCTACTGATCATTCATCTAGCAGGCAGATGACCCCACTGAGTCGCCAAACTGTTGTCAAAATTTCACCCCCTCGGGTAAATTTTGATAACATGCATCAGAGTTTTGCAGTTCCAAGCATGTAGATTGATCTAGGAAAAATCATAAAAAATGACTAAGTTCTAGTCCTAGGGGCAGTTGGGACATTTGGGACATCTAGGCGCGGATCGGCCGAAAAGCCTCCAGGCGGCCCGTGAAGCAAAGGGACATTTGGGACAAATGGACGCGAACCAGCCGGTTCGGCCGGAACGGGAAAAGTTCGTACTGGGACATCGGGCGCGAAGGAGCCGAAAGGGCTAAGAACCAACCAGATCACGACACGTGTCATAGGGGAAAGAGTCCAAAAGTCAAAGGGTGAGTTTTGAAGGGTCAGCCCAAGCCAATCAAGAAGAGGACACGTGTCCAAGTTTAAGGGGCCCATAAGGAAATTTCAAAAGGAAAGCCCGCAAAAGGCGAGAGGAGAGAGAATTTCTCGTCCAATCAGCACGTGCCACGTGTCATCCAGTGGCAGAGCGCGAAATATTTCAAAACATGTTTTCACTGCTTTGTGCCCCTAAATCTTCGGATCGCCATAACTTTTGATCCGTAACTCGGATTTGCGGGTTCTTTATATCAAAGGAAAGCTGGTGAAATTCTCTACACGATTCTAGGGTCAATCTTGTGTTTTGGTGTAGTCTGGAGTGATAAAATCAAGAAATGGCTCGACGCGTGTTCATGGCTAGAAATGACATTCCAAATGACAGTTTTAATGCGTAATGGGTCGCATTCTCCCGTAATCGGTCGAGATGGTAGGGTATGGGTTGGTAAGGTCCTCCATGCTGATTTAATGCATTGGCATTCAATGAGGAATGGGCTTACATGTTTTCCCACGTTTACTCCCCCAGGCTCGACCCATACGCAATGTAAAAAGCGATTTGGCTCATTTTAAAAAGAAGATAACAAGTTGTTCATCTTTTCGGCTATGCCATCCCTTCTTTTCTTCTCTAGGGTTGAAAATGGAGTTCGAACCTCCTCCCTTGCTTTGTAATGGCGTTTTTGCCTTTTACTATTGAAATGATGTTACATTTAAACTTCGAAGCAACAAAAATGTGTTTTGTGATGCATCTGTCCATCCTTTCTCCTTTTTGTTTGTTCCCTTCTTGCCTCTCTTCATTGCGGTATTTGTGCATGTGTTCATTGCAGGTTTGGAGCTATGTTCATGGAGTTTTGGGACATTTTCTGTGTGAAATCTATCCTTGGGTTTGTGATGCATCTGTCCATCCTTCCCATTGCTCACCTCTCTTTGTTCCATGGCGTTTTGATAGATGTCCAACATTCTCCTTCTCTCGGTGTATCACCGTTTTAGTGTAGGATTTTGTTCTTTTCCTTTCTCTCTCTCTCTCTCTGTGTCTCCTTGGCATTGTTAGATTAGGATTAGATTAGCTTGCACCGCACCGGAATAGGTTGTGGCGGAGTAGTTTAGGAGCAGGGAACCAGCCTTCTCTGGAGATTCCTCTCTCGCCACAAGTCCCACACTTGGAGAGAGGTTTCCATGTTGTGCAATCACACTGGATGCACGAGTGATCAACCTAGAAGCCGATCTGCATCCGGGGTGCTTTGTGATTTTGCATCAACAGGTATTCTAGGAACTTGCTCTTAAACAATGCATTACAAATTTCTCAATGTATTGGCAAAAGCATTCACAACACATCTCTTCAAACATCATCAAATATTTTCAAATATTCTCATCAAGTTCAATAGAAAAGAATTGATGAGAAACCATAACAAGACCTGTATACTTGGCTTTGCTCTTTCCTCCTACTAGGTGAAGTTGTCCTTGCATACGGTCTATTCTAGAAGCTTCTTGGTGTCACATCTATCCCTCTTAAATCTCTTTGAACAAAAGGATATCCCAAAGTCATAGATCAAAATGTCAAAATCAAATGAAATCAAAAGCACCAAGAAAACAAAATATTTTATTTTACACACTTCTTTGCCCCATCAACCTTCGGTGATAAGCCCACATCTCTTACTGGTGGTGTGAGGTTGGGAAAGGAAAGAAGTGCCCTTACTCGCCTATATCCTACCTTTGGTGACAAACCCATGCTTCTTACTAGTGGCATGAGGTAGGGTGTGGGGGGTCCAGTCACACAAATTAACAAATCTTGGTATGCTAAAAACACAAATCAAATTCTATTAAGAGAAAGCAAATATCCAAATATCCAAATTCCAAAGAGATCAAATCCTCAAAACCATATTTTGTCAACCAAGTTTCCATTTATGAATCTAAGTCTAGATAAACTAGAAAGTAAGTGGCCTTCTAAGTGTGGTAGTAGTTCTGAGTAGGGTAGGTGTGTAGGTCCAAATTTGGTTTTTGTTACTAGTTTGTCTATCTCTCATCATTCCATTCAATCAAACTCATACAACTTGTGCCCTTCCTAACTCTTGGTGTTGAGCCCTCGCATCTTACTAGTTGCATGGATTTGGGATTGGGGCAAGTTCATCTCTTTATCACTATGCATTCATCACGTTTTTCCAACATAAGAAGAAATTACAAACATTTCCCAAAGAGTTCAAAAGTTTAGTACTACCATATGTTAGTATCATCTCATATCAGCATTACAAAAACATACAAAGTAAAACATTCTGTTTACTATCATTTGTTATCCATTGCATACATTCTGAAAACATGAAAACAAATATTCTAAAAATATCTAAGTACGCATGTGGAAACAAGTCACGAAATGTAGAAACAAGTCAAGTTTCATATACAATGCCAATGCCCGGGCATTATAGATGCCAAGAGTCTAGATCCAAAAAGATATATATATATATATATATATGTCATATATCAAGTTTCATATCTGACATGCCATCATGCCGAGGGCTCCCCACGTCCACGGGCATGGCCTCAGGGGGAAAGCAAGGTATCACGCACACTCAGCCACTGAGTCCGAAAAATACAAAATCACTCATATGAACATCTGAAAAATGCTACAAAAATACTCTCTCAATCCCTATGAGATCCCCGATCAACAATAAAACCATAAAGCCTAGGATCTAACTACGCTGTCAAGAAAAGAGTGGCACTCACGAATATGCGAGGACTCTCTGATCCGTACACATGACCCACCACCATAGGTGCCCCTACCATATCGCTACTAGAATGACTCCTCCTCATCAAGCACTCGATGTCATATATCCGCTCTACCTCCGTGTGGAGATAAGTCATGATCTTTGTCATGCATCCCCCCAGAGGCAAAAACATCGTATGCCTACTCTCTCATAGTGAACTTCTCGAGGGTCAATAGGCTCCCACGTCCACAATCAAGTAAAGGTTCCTAAGCTCTCCCGTGAGTCTTATCCGAGGAGTACAGAGAAGCAATAGTCCAACCCCACCTATCGAGTGCACACTAGGTGAATCAAGTCTCGCCACTCATCGGGTTGTTGCAAGCAAAGGAGAAAACAAGTTAGAAAATCGATCAATGATAAAACCAAGTCTGCGGTGAATTGAGGCCTTTAAAGTACAATTACAGGGAGTGCCTCTCCCGTCCACCTCTACACCCTCTCCCATATATGAATAAACAAAATAAAAAGAAATAATAAACTAAGATAACTCTAACTAAAACAATGTCAAGAAAAGAGTGGCATCTACTCACTTAGATCTCGCGATGGCCTCCAATTTGTGTAATAATGAAGGATCTCTAGGATCCGCACACACCCCAATCGCCACCACCGATGCCCATGATGGCGGTGCCCCTCACCCATGTCTAGGGAATATTATTTAGGATAATATAATATGTGTTGTACATTATTGTAAATGCAAAATAGACTTGCCATCTCCACCTAAGTCAAAATCTCAGAGAGCAACTCCTCTAGAAACTAGAGTCACTCTCTCTGCGCTCTGAATAAAGAGTCTGCCCTCTCTTTATGCAATTATGATATTAACTTTTCATTTGGTATCATGCCACTCAAGATCGCTATCATCCCCCACCCGTATCACTAATCTCCATCTCCTGTCTCCTCCTCGGTCTCTCTCATAGTGAACTTTTGGAAGACTCGGAGTCCTACGTCAATTAAGCTCATCACTACATACTTTCTTGGTAGGACCGGCAATATAAAATTTTAAAGTACTTGATTCAATTTTGTATTTTTTTATCAGTATTGTAAAAATAATGGTTCTCGATTGAAAAGTTTGAAGGACAAGATTTCCATACATGGCTCTCCAATTACATTTAATAGAAAAGGATCTATGGGATGTGGTGAAGTCTAATTCAACTCCACCCACTGGAGGAAATGAATTGGCAAAATGGAATGCAAAAGATCGAGAGCATTGGGTACCATTGAGTGCACCATGTGGATTTCACAAAATCTGCAAAAGAAATTTGGGAGTCTCTTAACAAATAGTCCAACCCCGGCCTCATTGAAGACCTCCCAAGAGAACTCAAAAATGGCTCATATAAGTATTTCGATCTTTGCTAAATCAACTAGGTGGAATTAAAGAACATGTAGGAATCATGTCCTAAGAGTTACTCAAATATTGTATTTACTTTGAGTAAAATTACTATTAGTCTAGGGAGTGAGGCTACATTGTTAGAACAAAGCAATCATGAAGAACATGAAGTACTACTATATGTAGGAAACAAACCGAGCTCCTCAATCTAAGAAGGAAAAACATAAACCAAAGAAGGTTCCTTCACATGGAAAAATAAAATGCTTTTATTAATGAGATTGGGCATGATAGGAAATCATTGTAAAAGAGTCTCCTCTCCCCATGACCCCTATCATGGCTTGATAAAACTGGGTGGCTACTCCATGAAGAACTTTCATGTCCTAGTGATGAGGATTTCCTATGGCCAGACTCTTTTCTTGCTGGAGGAAGGAGGCAATGGAGGAAGGAAAAATTGTCATCCCCATCCACCTCGCTACCACAGCGGTGTTTATACACAAGATCCTCTACCTCTACACCTCTCCCATATGGAATAAGCAAAGTGCTCATACAAATCATCTACGTGCGGTCCTCCGACATGTACGGTCCTCAATCGGGTGGCTACTTCGGTGGAAGGTGATCGGTGATGAAGATGTTCATACGTAAATGATCATTACCTCCAGACAAGATAAGTCATGGTAGGTAGTCAGGGATATCTCCACTCTTACCCCATGTTCACGCTAAGGGGGCGAATATGACATAGAATATTATGTAAGTGATGGCCCTCAATTTGTTGTAATTAGATTACATTATTGGGGCCCAAATATTATAAGAGGGTGTCCCCAAATCCCTTATCAATATCAGTTTTGTAGATGCACGGATGCCCATGATGCCCTAGGAGTTATGGGGAATGTCGATGGAGATTATAGGCGGATCCTCACGCCAACATCTCCTATTTAAATGGATATGTATTGAGCAAGAATAAAGAGTAAGATTTCGAATTTCTTTATGCATTATGATATTAACTTTTCGGCCTGGAGCAAGGGAATGTCTGACCAATAATAGAACCTCACGCCCTTCTTCAATCACATTGATACAAGAGGTGGCCCACCGAACCACCCGTGATCTAGATACTTATTGTCTTAAGAGACAGCCACCACCCAAGGATCGGAACCCCCAGTATACGGTAAACATCCTCTAGGGTGATGGACCACTCACCCCTAACTCCTGGCAATCGGAAGGTGTTCCGATCCGCATCCCAGTATGAAAATAAGTCACACAGAATGTGACTAGTAGGTGCAACGTGAGGGACCTGTGCAATCCTCCGATGCCAACCCTCTGAAGGGTATCTCGCTCTACCTGAGAGAGTGCCTCTAATACTGCTGGGAGCTAATCACACTCCCTCTCCCGGCTCCATCTAATGTACTCCTCCTTCTACATACACCTAAAAACATAAAAAGGAGTAAGTTAGTACTGAAATCTAGTTGGAAAAACTATTAAAAACATGTGAAAGTGCAAAAAATGTAAAAATAAATAAGGTAAAGCATTTTTTTGTCACTCTATAATGAATCGCCACCTTATGTAGAGCGGTAGTCCCATAATCGCCACCACTGCACAAGGTGGCGGTCCCCCCGCAAAGTCAAATGGGTCATAAGCCCTAAAAAATGCTTTAAAATAAGCAAATACACCATTTTTGCTAAAATGAAAACCTACCCTATGGGCGCCCCCCCTAAAGACACGTTTAAAACTAACATTTTCAAAAATGACCCCCAAGAGAAAGATTTCATCATTTCCACATTTTAGGTCTAAAAACAATAAATCGAGAAGAACTAACCTGAGACTTCATGGGTCGATGTTCCACTCTCGAAGGCATGATCGCTATCTCACCATGAACGTTTTGACTATACTCTCATCGAAACCATCACCGTGGGTCCCAGAGCTCAAAAATCTATCAAATCAATCCGTGTAAATGAATAGTAAAATGACTTTGTTTTATATAAATAGCCCCCTTAATTTGATTTTGAATGTCTTTCACAGGGCTAGAGTGTCAATGGAGGTAAGTTCTAAACCTTGGCATAGATGGTAAGTCCTCATTTTCTTATCAATTTAGCCTTATCTCTCAAATTGTTTTATCTATCTGCACTTGAGTCCCTTGTTTTTATTTTGCAGATAGTGAGACTTTGGATGGCGACTTTCCAACACAGGGCGTGTCAAGTATAACTCCTAACTCCCCATTTTGGGACCGCCATACTTGGATCCACCATTTTACACCTCTTCATGGCTAAGATGCTTCTCCGAGGGGGCAATATGTATGTACCCAAAATTGTAGGGTACTACACCACCGAACGATGTTACACATGCCCCAATGATGATACAGTCTCCTTGCAAGGTGTTTGGAATCCAAAAAGGCTCGCCAAGTATACACTTGTATCCCACATGCCCCACTTAGCCTCCACATGCTTTGTGTTTCCCTTTTCCCCATTTTCTTCTTGCATTTTGTCTTTAGTGATGAAACCACCACCCTACCCGGTAACGGTCCTGTGACCGCCACCCTGCATAGGGTGGTAGTCTTCATATGCACTTTCTAGATTCTTTTGACGATCGCATCAAACGTAAATCTTAAAATTTACATGCTTTCTTCAACCACTTTGTCTTGCATTAATGTTTTTGGTCCCCTAGTAATAGTGTTTTTCCTTTATTTATAGTAAAAGAGTTCAAATGAGAGTTACCTTCTGGTAAATGTATTGGTTATAAATAGCCAGCTTGTTTTCAAGCAAATGGCCCCTCATCCTCTCAATTATCTTGTTCAGTCTTTCAATTTCTTGCTTAGAATTTTGTTAGTTTCATGTTTTTCTTCCATTGTTGGTATTTTAGAGGTCATATGATCTTCTTGTTTCAATCTTGTTCCATTGTTGCTTCATACAATTAGTTTAACATAGAATAGCTTCATTTCTAGACTAGAATCCATTAAAGTTACAGGTTTTGTTTTGTCACAAGGATAGTTTCTGAAACTCTCGGTACACTTGTGTTGTATTCCCATAATAAATCCCGCTAGGAATTACATAGTCAAGCTCTATTCACTTGCATTATCCCTCTCCTACTCGCATTGTATTCGGTCTATATCCAAAGCTGCCATTATTTGAATGCCATCTTCTATTAATACTATCATATACATGCTTTTTCTGGATTCACGAGGACACAAAGGAATGAGGAGATCACACTGAGGGGATGAAATCACACATAATTGGATTTACCACTATTCTGTAAACACTAGGTTTGAGCTATCAAATTTCTAGTTACAACATATCAAATAGAGTAGTGAATCATTTCATTTCAGTTAAAATTTCACTCTCGATATCACCGGGGAAGTTGTGGGGATTGATAGTTTTGAGAAACTATGATTCGTTCCCCACTTTTGAGGTAGGATCGAGAGCCTTTCAATTTAATATATTCAGTTGATTAGATATTTAGGATAAAATCACAACTACATAGGCAAATAGCCATACCAGGCTACTTTGTTTGTTTTCATTCTATTACTAGATTAGTTGTTTATTTTCTAAATATACTAGAGTAGTTGTTCTTTAATTTTATTAAAATACATCATTGAAAAATACAAAAATAGAAGAATGCTTACGTAGTGTAATACCTCTTTCATAATCAGTTTGTTAATTCTAGTTAAAAGTTGAATCACTTTGTATGACAATCACAGGACTTAGAGAGCCTAGAGAGTATATATTTGAACCCGTAGTGCCTCATCCAAATCTACCCACAACATTAACTCGATATAGATCAAGACCTCGGGATACATGTCTTTCAAACAACAACAAACCTACAAGCAATTAGTGAGCAACTAAGAGGATTAAACATTGAAGACGACATAGCTTACACATTCTGGTCAAACCATCCAAACTATAGATTGCCTTGATAAAACATTTGAATGACTGTACAAGGATTCAAATGAGAGAAAACATTTGGTTGTGATCCTTTGGTTCCACAACCTACACGAGAGACCTCCTCATTGATATAGATACTAGCTTACGTATTCAAGTTACCAAAACACCTATTAGGTACTCCGAGAAAATCATACAACTTCTAGTTCTAAACATAGAGGCTGAAAAGGCATATGATTATTGGATAGTTGGGAGAAGGGATTGATTCTTCACATGACCATAACAGGTCCACAACAACCACGAACTCAAGTTTTGATCCCCAAGTCCCACAACCCAACAGGCCTACAAGTCAATTAAGTATTGACATCGGCTTACGAACGCTGGTATTTAGATCTTCACCACTCCCACTAGATATTATAGTACAATTCTCCGTATTAAACATAGAAGCCAATCAATCTAATATTTTTTGGGCTAGACTAGAAAACCACCCATAGTTAACTATAAATCCACTAAATCACCATTACCATTTTATGACCTTGTGCGGATATATACGAAGCTCCCACAGTCACTTCCCACATATCCAACAACTAAGAAACAAGATCTCAACTGAGCTCAAAATTGATTGGAGCCTCCGAGCAACCATTATATCCGAACGGACCATTATACTAGTACAAGTTAGGAGGGCCTTCTTCTCCTTAGATTCACAGATTCCATTATTGCGTATTGAGGATTTAAGACTACCCGATTAGCTTTTCTATTCACATTCAACATTCACCAACTGTCTCGACATGACCTCAAGAGGTCGATACGAGGAAGAGGTACTTGTAGATTCCCATGCTCTCATGTCACGTTTCCATCATACAAAAGTATCCTCTAAGACAAAAATTTTAAAGGAAGATGGAAAGAGATTCTTAGAAATGGATATGATGATGCCCCTATGAGAGGACCGTTGAAGATAAAATATGTGACAGGGGGTTCTAAAAAGAGAAGAGGTCAATGTTTCGAGAGAAGAATGAGACTCGTAATGAAATGGATTGACAATGGTACATAAATAGAGAAACATTTAGCATGTGTGAAATATGTATAAGGTCATCATTCAAGTTTTTAGTTCATGTTCAAGGTATTATTGAAGCAAGTGCAAGAATACAAGGTAAGAATGCATGGGAAAACCATGGTGAATTGTGAGTGTCAAAGATGATAAGCCATGAATGAGTATTGGAGAACATAGAGGTGTTCATCTCAAAGGTGTGTGCAAAGTTTTAGGTTAGGAGGTTGAAGGAAAATCTGGAAAAGGTGTTTTGATCTCTACTGAGCTCTCAAAATAGTCATTCCCAGCTCAATGGTCAACTTTGAATGCTCACCCACACATGTGTACTTTTCATGCGAGACATGGTCCTTTTTTGGATGTTAGGACATGGAGCTAAGAAGTTTTTAAAGAGGAATGAGGTAAAATTGACTCGCATGCATTTATGAACCATTTTTAAGAAGTCAAGTGGGTTTAAACCCTAGTTTTATAGGGATAGGTAAAATATGAAGATTTTGGGCATATAATGACTTGATAAAGATAATGTGAAGATTCGGACATGTAGAGGATTATCCAGAGCTCATGTTGGTGGTATTTACGAGGTTCTAGGAGTGATGATAAGCTACATTAAAACCTCTATTTTGTGAATATTTACAAGTAAATAGATGTGTTGTAAGTGTCATGATAAAAGGCCAATTTTGGGATCTAGCTTAGGATGTGTGCTAAATTCTCAAGAATATATTTGGATAGGTTCTATGCAGTAATTTGGTCAAATATTTCATCCAAGTCGACTTACCATTAATGTCCTAAAGGGCCAAACCAGTCATGAAGGTTTGATATAGTTTGTGTTATTTTACATGATGAAGCGGTGTTATATGGACATGGATAGCTTATAGAGGTCTCATATGATATTTTGAGCCCTTGATGTGATCTAATGAGGTGTTCTCAAGATTAATTCCTAATGGCCTAATCATCCTTAATATACTTTCGAATATGGTGGTTGGAACATGTATGCTAGTGTGAATTTCTTCATGTGATATATGCTTTTGAGTGTTTGAGAAGTTTTATCAATTCCCTAGTGAAGTGTTCCAAATGATGGAAGTTTATATAAGTGAATTTTCAAGTGTTAGAGCTTGATGAATACAAAACTAGTTCTTGAGACCTAGAACCAGGGTTGAGTAGTTTCAGAGATGGATATGTTTTGGGGTCTTGTTCCCTAATTTGAATGTTTCTCTAAGTAGTTTGAGTTTCCTATGGATGAGATATTTATAGTGATATGTCATAGGTGTCTTGAAATTTTGATTTGAACTATGAACCATCTCAATTTTGTAGATTGATAATTAGGTGTTTGAGACCTAATAGGAGGTTCTTTCCAAATTAATTATGCATGTAGATGATGTTGACAGGATGTTTATGAAATTTATAGAGCTTGTGGAGTCATGATGAAGTTACCTTGTGCCCTTGAAGTTCAAATTTTGACTGTTGGAGTGAAGACTTGTTTTTAGGCCTAATTGAGAAGCATTGAACAAATTTGTGATTGTTTAGGCCTATGCCAACCTAAAGGGTTATGTAATATCATTTATTTAATGTTTGAAATGATTCTTTATGTTTTTATGACCGACATTAATGGTCATATCTAGCATAAGGTGGTTTTATTTATGAATCATGTATATAAGGCATGGTGTAAAGCTCATTTAAACATGTGAAGTGAATGGAATTCTGAGAGAGCAAGAGGAGGTGATTGAATATGATAAAGGGATCTAGAATAGGAAAAATAAGAGCCATGAGAAAGTGAGAAGAGAAAAGGAGAAGAAGCTACAAGATCATATGACCTAATCAACATTTATAGGTATATTTATGAGTGAAGAAGGAGAGAGATATATTTGAGATGGTTTTGAGTGAAGAGAGATGAAAGAGTGATCAAAATCAGTTGTTGAAGTAACAAGGAAATTAATTGATCTTCATATTCAGGTGGTTGAGTTGGTGCTTGATCATCTTGGGGGTTGTATCCTCCTTTTAGAGTGGGTGTTCTACTAAATAGTGGTTAGTGATCCTTGTAGGGTTGGTGCCTCACTAAAGAAACCTATTGTGATGTGTAACATTCACTTGATTCCTTTATGTTTAGTAATATATGGAAAGTTTCAGTGGGTTTTATTCCCCTTGAGGATTTCCCACTTTATATCTTGTGTTATTGTGTTCTCTCTTGCTTTGTATTCTTAGGGATGATTGTTTCATGGTTAATAAGATCACATTGGTTAATGAATGTTGCTTGGAAGCTTTAAATGATGTAAGCAAGTTAAGATAACTTAAGTAAATGTTTTAAAATAATTATTCACCCCCCCAGAGTCATTTTCTTCCAACCTAGTGGATTTCTTTAGCCAAACATTAAAGGACTATGAATCAAGTACAACCACATGGAGAAACATGTGTTTTATATCATGGGAGCCCTCAAAAAATTCAATCATATGCTTGCCACCAATTTTATTAAGTTGTATGTCTCCCATCCTAGTGTTAGATATTTCATAATGGGAGTTGATATCCATGAGAAGAGAGTTGAATGGGTATCAAAATATATGGAATATTATATAACTATTAAAGCTACTAAGTTAGTCAAAGGTAGAGGGATGTGTGAATAGTTTTCCATAGATGCTAGTGATGATCAAGAAGCTTCCTATTTCTTAGAGTGACAAGAAGAAAAAGAAGAGGAAATTAGATCTCGTAGAAACATATGGACAACTAACATGGTAATATTTTTATGCTCTGGTGAGTATCCTTTTGAATTTTTTTTTAAAAAAATAGAGGTGAAATTTTAGGCTATGATCCATTCCTAATATATTAATAGATGAGGTTATTTTTAGAAATACACTTGATGGAGTGTTTCTAAGGTGTATTGAAGGAGAAAATTTAAACAAATTTATTTTTGAATTCAATAGTTTTTTCTTCGGTGATCATTTTTCTCCAAGAGCTACAGCTATGAAAATTTTAAGAGCGAAATCCTTTTGGTCCACATTCGCATATTCACATAAATGGGTCAAAAATGCAAAAATGTCCCTTTTTCACTAACAAGAAGAATATGAAATCCCTTCCACTCCACCCAGTCTAAGTAGATAAACATTTATCTCAATGGGATCTTGACTTCATTGGCATGGTGAATCCCACATCCAATGTTAGTCATAAGTGGGTCCTAACAACAATGATTACTTCACCAGGTGGACAAAGGTTGTAGCTCTCAACTTGGAAACCAAATCACCCATCTTAGACTTCTTGGATGATATTTTGATAAGGTTAGAGTTCCTCAAACTATAACTTCTAATAATTCCAAGGCTTTCTTGGGTTTTAAAATCTATAACTAGGCTCTTAAAAATGGCATCTACCTAAAAAGTTCCTCCAACTATTACCCTCAAGGTAATGGCCCCAATAAATTCAACCAATAAAAGTTGATTAGGATAATAAAAGGACAATGGAGATGAACCAGGTCAATAATTCTCTTTGGGCTGACAAAATCACACCCAAAAAGAAATAGGTAACTCTCCCTTTTTCTTGTATACGAGAAGATAGTTAAGCTCTCGTTATCCCTTGAATTGTCTTCATTATAGTTAACCTATAAAGTGAGCTATATGGGTGAGTGCGAAAACATGTGACTCTTTTATATAGATAAGTGACATGCATTTTCTTAAAAATGAGAGTTTACGCAAGTTTGAGTGATGATAAGTGATACATCGGTTTAGAATTTTACAATAGTGTAAATATATGAAACAAAGGATTTTGAGTGTACAATACTATATCTATATATATATATATATATATATGTTTTCTAAAAAATAGAAATTAAATATATTTTTTGACTTTTTGAGTAACACACTAGTTTATAAATGAGTAAAAATAAAGAAATGACATCATTTTCATTGAAAAATAAAAAATAATAATGTGATTTTTAATAAAAAAGAGTATTATGTAAATTGAAATGAGGGATAGAAAACCCACAATTTTGTTTTTTGCATAATGTGTAAAAAATCTTTTTTTGAAGGGCTAAAGTGGCACCTACGTGGGAAAATTTGGCCTATAGAATTTCAAGACAATTTGGTTTTCATGGGTGTGTCACATCATTTCCATAAGATAATTATGGATATAATTATTACGATTGTAACACTTTACAAATCATAACTTTTTATAGTCATGCCACTTATGTTTGTAATTATTATGGTTGTAATCCTTGCGGTCGTAACCTATTTATCCACATAGGAACACATAAGTTATAGTTGTAATACTTATGGCTGTAACCTACTTCTAATCCACACACCCAAAAATAATCACACCTAATTTCATTGAGTGTGTCATAGCTTTGTGCACCCACCTATACAATATTAAAGCTTATAAGCAAACAAACTCATTTGAGTTGTCAATACTCAATATGGAAGCACTCCAAATCCCAATCATGGGATTTATCTTGAATGCTATGTTTTAGTGAGTCTAGTTTCATATTGTAAATATTAGTTTAGTCATTCTTTTGCTTTCTTTTTAGTGTTGATTTCTTGTTATAGGTTCCCTTTTTTGTTCATTTTCGTGATCATTGATTGAGATGCCTTCCCTCAATCCTTGTGTGGTGATATTTCTTGAATAAGTGTTATATTACACAAGCATTAGCCCCATTTTTATTTCCACAAGTTAGATAAGTCGTAGAGAAAAATAGAAAATTCATGACAAGGGAACAAATTTATGAATCAAAGGATTAGTGTACGGTAGGAACGAGAAGGATACTCTGAGAAGATCATGGTGAATTTCTCAAAGTTTTCAAGATTATTTATTGAAGTATATGTTGACTCGATGCCCAAAAATGTAAGGACCACTAGTTCAATTCATCTAGCAAGAATATGTCCCTTAGAAGTCACAAAAATGTTTTCAAATAAGAATTCATGTTTACCTAGACAACTTACTTCAAACTCTAGAATTATAATAACAAGTTCAAATCTATGGCAAAGAAAGTTCAAAGAGTCATGGATGAAAGAAATAGTGAACCATAGGAAAACCCATAAACATCAAAGATCAACAGGAAAATTTAAAGCCACACTAAGTAACAAATCCATGGATTGAAAGGTAAAATCTACATAAAAGGAATCAAAGTTGCGAGAAGGCTGCAAATTTTAAAAAGTGAAGGCCCGTGGAGAAAATAAAAGAGTGGAGCATGGGAGAAACAAATGTAAGATTTATGGGAAATAAATAATTCCATGGGGAAATTTAAACTTGCACAAGGTGAAGGGGTCACGAGAGAAAGGAAGTGGAAAACCCATAAGAGAGGGGGTTTGTAGTACAAAGTGAAATCCATGACAAATAAAGGAGTCGACAAAGAGTGAGCTACGAGACAAATAAGTGAAAAAAATTCTGGGAGGTAAAATGGAGTCTCGAACCAAGAAGGATATCACATATCGAGAGAGATATGCCAAGAATAAAACTATGGATCATTATAAATCCACCAAACAATGCTAAAAGTCACTAAAGAAAAATGGAAGGCTATAGATCAACAAAAATTCCAAATAAATAAAATCCATGCCCAACTCAATTTAAACATTTAACCATCCTCAATAACCACATCAAACTTTTATTACACAACCCTCATTCTTGGATGGTCTGATAGAATGTGATTCAAGCAACTTTTGACACCCATACTTGGTCTACAAAATTGAATATTGATTGGCCCTTGGTGATTAGTGAATTGGTTTGTTTATTCATTATTTTTTTGGTTTCATCTGATCTCTTCCCCTTTCTTTCTATATCTCCTATAACAACACATGTCCGGACTTGAGTTAAGGTTCTTTTTGTTAATTTTAGAGGTGCACCCTTTTGAGCACTAATTTATTGCTCACGAGACCTCTGTAACACATTTGTGAATTTTTCACTTGCCTTACCTTTTTTGATTGTGAATGGATAAGTTCTTGATATTTTTTCAAGTGTGGTCTCTTTTCTTTTAATTTATTAGTGTTTAATGTGAATCTATCAATCCTCTTGCAATATTTTAGTCGCGTCCTAATCATTTCATTTAAACTTTTGTGTAAATTTTGGAACTTCACATGATCAGTTATATATGTGTATCTTAGAGTCACAAATGAACTCTATCTTAGTTTAGTGCATCACCTTTATTTCATTATTTCATCCTTTTGAACCCTAGTCCCTTGGAAATCTTAAGCTAGAACTAGTTGGTAATAGCTTTGTAATGTTTCTTAGATTAGTTACAATGAGCTTGAATTGAAGGAACCAACCTTCTATTGATATTGACCTTAAAAGGTGTTATTTTCCCACACGTTTAAGGTCATTACATATTTCACTAAAGTGTTAAGCTTGGCCTTGGCAAAGGTTACAATCTCAAATGACAAAAAATATCATTATCTAATAATGACCTTACACCACCTACCTTCTAACCTACAAATGGTTTAGAAAAGAATCTTCATTTATTCTAGCTCATTCTCTTATTTTTACAATTTTTAGTACAATTTACTTCATCATAGCACCTTCCCTCCCTCTAGTTCTTTTGTGTGATAAATTAATTAAACACTTTCTTTATCATCTTTTTCAATATGATTGGGATCTTCATTTCGTTTGTCCCTCTCATGTTGGGTTGTGAGATCTTAAATACTCTATGCCCCATTTCTTGCATCTATAAGATGTTCTAATAAATAATTTATCTCTTCTTATTCTATAATATCTTCTTCCTTTATAAGGATATATCCTTTTCCTTTGGATGTATTATTTTAACTATGAAGAGTATTCCATTCTTCTTTATGCATATGATTTCCTCTCCCACTACTTAATTATCCTCTTCATTGTGAGAATTTTCCATTTCCTCTGGTGTTTCCTAGTTTCCTTCACACAAAAATTTCCTTTTCCTTGAAGGCATAAACATCCTTCTATTTTCATACAAAATGACTAACCCAAAATCTGAAATATTTTACAACATGACAACTAAGTCCCTAAGTGAAATCCTACCTTTTAGTCATTGTGCATCATTCATCTATCCAACCTACATTTAGTATCACCCCCATTTAGGAGTAGAGGAAAGTGTTAAAATTTTCATTAAGTATGTTTCCGTGTGTAGGAAATGGTACTCAAGGAGATATGTGAATTTATTCAGATTCAATGAAAGACTACTTCATTTAAAGGCCTAATAAGGCTATTTGTGGCCATTCTGAAGCTAGTAAACATCCTATGGGAGAGTTCAGGAATGATATAAAAATATAAAGGTGGTTTGGGGAGTCTTGGATGTTTTGGATTCAATTTAGGAATATTTATAAAATAATTTCTCATTTAGGGATAATCTTCTCAACTGCAGGTTTTCTAGGTGTAAGGAACAAACAACCTAATTATGAAACTTGACTTCTCCGGATGAATCTAGGAGATCCACAAGCATTTAGGAGGTAATATAATATGAATTGGAAAGCTATATAAATTATCTATTATTTTTTAACAGAATTTCTTTCTAATTATTAAAGGTTTTGTGAAGCATTTCAAAATAAGTACAACTTCCCCTTCTTGTTCCAAAATAAAATGGGCGTAAATATTTTATTTCAAGTAGATCCAACTGCTTAAATTTGTTTCATTGATCTTATAATTTGTTTTGAGTCAAAATAATATAATATTTGACCCCAAAACATTATTATAATCCTTTGTGGTGAAATAAACAAGCTTTATGTATATTTACGGACATCTAGGGTAAAAATGGCTTTTCCATAATAGCCCAATCACACTTTTGAAACTTTTGTGTCAAATTTTTCCCCATTAGGTACAATAGGTACACAAAATTGTGACCTAAACCTCCTCCCCAAGTCACACTTTTGTGCCCCATGTTTCTCAATTGTCCCTTTCGTCCCCACGGTGTAAGAGGGCAAGAGCCGAAAAAAGTGTGACCTCACTCCCTCATCCAGGCCACACATTTTTGTCTCTCGTATCCCCAATTTTCCCAAGGCGATAATTGGGACATGAAAGTGTGACCCAATAATTTTTAATCTTTTGGACCCCCTTATGCCCTCACACAACTCATCGGTGCATTTTCCTAGCCCCCAAACTTCATTCTCGGCCCCTCATCACATTCTTCTCAAACAACATGTTGTCAATTGTCATGATATTTCTCAATTCACATTTATCTTCCCCTATTATCGTAATTTTCCCAATTTCACCATATTCAAACTCCATTGTAACTTTTGGGGTTGAAGGTGCGAGTTAGCAAGGTGAGTTAAAACATTACTAAAGCTCATTTAAAACTTGTTCTCACCACACAGTTCATCATTTCCATAAAAGTGCTATTGAAAGATCCTCCAACCTCCATTAATTTCTACCATGCTATAGATTACAAATTATAGCAATTTTATTTTCATTTCTACGGAGATCCAATGGGGTGAAATCACCCGAAATTTGGAGCTAATGTTCTTCAAAAGATCTACTTTCATCCAAGATGTTTCTCGCACAATGAGGTGGATGTTTTTAAGGATATGGAAGATTGATTTTTCTCTCATAATTCCACCGTAATTGAATAATTTTTCATTTCCCCATGGATTCGGCAATAGAAAATACCTAAAACATGGAGAGAATGATCCTCAAAAAATCTACTTTCATCTGAGTCATTTTTACACAATGAGGTGGCTGATTTATTGAGATATGGAGGACTGATTTTTTCTCAATATTATTCCCCCTTCAATGAAATTCTCATTTTCCTATTAATCTAGACAATAAAATCATCTGAAAATCATAGCAGAGTATCCTTGAAAAATCATGAAACTTTTGAGAACAATTTCGTTTCGATCCAAAACCTATAGGAATCCATTCTAAAAATAGCAAGTGTTCATAGCTATGGAAGTCTAAAAATAGTAAGTTACTAAATATAATAATTCCTTAACATGATCATACTTCTAACAATCAAGAAGCACGAGAATGAAAAAAAAGTTAAAATTGCTAAAAATAGTAGTCTTGGATAAGACCTGCTAAAAATAGTAAGTAGTGGATTCGAGCTCATAAATTTATGGTAACACTCATTCTTTCTATCTCATTTATTTTTTCCACCATCGTAAATCAAAGAAGGTGTCTCATGGCTCAAATAGGAAAGAAATTCCCCACAAGATCTCAAAGCATCAATCCAGAGGTGATTTCTGCAAGGCTTGGTTTTATCTAAAGGGGTTGGATGATCCGAGATCACCCTAATTATGGAAGAAGGGAGTCATCATGGATGAATTCATTCAATAAGGATATGATTTTATCACCAAATAAATAAAAGGAACTCCAAACTAAGTCTGATTAAGCCTTCAACATTTACAAACATAAACTAAGCCTATGATGAAGTTATCATAGGTCCATGAAATACAATATCTCACACCAATTTTCATAAACACTTATTCAAATGTCCCATAATTTTTCCACATATAACGGAATAAAGAGAATGTAACCATGTTATTTATTCTCAATAGGAAGTTGGAGGCACAAATTTCAGTTTGAGAGAGATCCCTCTATCTAGAGGAGAAAACCTACGAAGTGTAAATGATTGAGAAAGGATGTCTAAGAGTGCTAAGTATGTTTCTATTGTGAAGGAGATATCATTGTCACTATATCTCTCCTTAATCTCAAGGATCATCATGTGAATCACATTATGATGGGAAATGGATAAAATTGAATCATTGTGTGTGAAATAAAGTCACTCGTAAAATGGGTGTAATTAGGAGAATCATGAGGTCCTTAAAGGACCTTAAATATAAAGAGCTCCATTAAAATTAAAATTCATTGAGGAGGTGGTCATAGGGAGCATGATGAGATAAGCTTGCCATAAGTGATGATGGTAGTATTCTCAAGAAATGCATACCTCGTGAAGTGTTTCTAAACACTTGATCCATGTTTGATAATGTACTTGCATATTTCAAGTTGGAGAAGGTGGAATTTGTAGTATTTTAATGTAACATGGGGGTCAAAAACATGTGACTCATCCCCAAGTTTCATTCATAAATCAACCCTTCTATCACAAAGAGGAAACCCATTTCCTTAAGGAGCGATTGAGAATATGAATGTTTGAGTATCATAAGCATGCTTCCACGTAGGTGACATCTTGGTTAGGAAAGTGAATTGTGAAGTGATCATCATGTTCAAAATTGAAATGATAAAGGCAATGGTCATGAGAAACATGATATGAGAGTATCAGCATGGGTGATGTCGGTGATCATCCCAAGTTCACTTTTCAATTCCTCACAATAGTGTTTCTAAGAACTTATTTAGCACTTTTGAGTGTTCTCGCATCTCATAGAAGGAGGAAGCATATGCAATCTTAGTGTTTCAATTTAACTAGTGGTTAGAGGTTGAGATTCTCATTCATAAAGCATTTCCTCAAAGTTCCATCAGTAAAAGCTTCATCTTCATTGGATTGGTCAACCCTTCTTTCTCTCTCTATCTTGCTTCTTCTCTCTTCCTTCTTCACTCTCTATATTGTAATTCATCATTGAAAATGTACTTTTTCATTATTTTATCTTATTCCCTCAAGTGATCCCCAATTTAACATTGAAAGAGTCCTTTTCCACTAATAATAAAAAACTCACTTATTTTCCCTAGGAGTATTATAGGTCACAAGTGATGAAGATAGGTGAAAATTCATGTGGGGGATGAAAGGACAATTTGTAATGCTATAAATTGGAATGGATTCTCCATTCCAAAGGTATGGAAGTTATGGATTATTGTAGGTTGTTGAAATTTTTATCACTACTACACCAATAAATAAGAGCTACATTTCTTCTATTTCCTTTCTTATGTTCCTCTACTCTCTCACATACTCAACTTTGTAAACATGATGATCTTGCAAAACCAAGAAAAGGCTTTGTACTTTTGAGGAACAAATTAATAATAGCTTTTTGTCTTTAGTTTGTTAATCTCATTGATGTTCGCATGGTTTGATTCTTCTAATTGAATATACACCTAATCTAGTTATTGTTGGTGAGAATTTGATATTGCCTACTAAAAACATTAACCCTCCCTCCTTATTTCTCCTACTCACCTTTACCTCCTCTCACTGCAAATTCCTCCCTTATACATAGTACAAGAATTTTTCCACAAGTTTAGTGGATTATTCCTATGTCATCCTTAGTGTATTGGCCACACCACAGATGTAGGTATTTTACATTCAATAATGGGAGCCTCTCCATACACAAGAAGGAGGGAATTAGCCCGTGACCATTAGTGAAAACCAATCATTTATATTACGATAAATTACTTCACCAAAAAAATTGGTAGCCCCATAGGGGAAGATCTGTCCTTTGTGCACACATAAAATATCTCTAAAAAATATCAAAAAATAACATATTCTGAAAATCCGTAATAATTAAAAAATTGAAAAATACCATCTAAATGTTCAAGAGTCTTTTGCAATCCTACTTTAAAATATGCATTCTTCCATGATCATTCCTCTCTAATTATTTGAAAAAACTAGAAGAAATAATATACACTCAAGCTAACCATGCAAGTGGCATTGTGGAATCCACATTCGAAAAAAAAAAAAATAGTTTATTTCAAGCTTCTCATTTTTCAAATAGAAAAGAAAACGCGGTAAGAGTATTTTCCTAAATTTGATCTTAGTTTTCCTCTTGAAGGTCATAATCGAGAAACATTTGTAGAACCACTAGTCCTCATTCCTCCAAAATAAGGAAGAGAAGAACTAGAGGAAAATGAAGAAAGAATGGTTTCACATATTCCATGGGGACAGAATATTGGTTCATTGGCTTTGACTCCACCACTTCATGAACTTCCAAAATGATCAAGAAATAACTTTCCCAAATTCTATGGAGATGGAAAACAATGACCAAATGACCATATTACACCTTTCATCAAATCTTGTGGCATTTTTGAATATAACATGAAGATGTTGTAGTTTGATTATTCATGGAAAGATTAAAATACATTGTTATAGACTAGTTCTACTACTTTCCATCACACTCAATTACTGATTGGGATGATATGAAAAGTAATTTTCAATTAGATTCAAGACTGTAGAATATTCTCATGCCATCCTTGGTCAATTAACATGGATGAAGAAAGACTTGAAAGATTCCATGAGATATTTTTAATCAAAATTCAATAAGTTGATCAACAAGATTCCCATCACTTCTCATCCTACTGTGGATAATCAGAAAAGGTTCTTCATGAATTCCCAACTTCTTGAAGTTAGTTTCATACTAGAGAGCTCAACCAAACAATTTAGACAACACTTAAGAACTTTCCATTGGAGTGGAAGATGATCACATCATGTCGGGTAAGATCAAGAACTATTTAATGAATGATAAGGCACAAAATTCCAAAGATGAAAGATCTGGTCCATTGCTACAAAATTTGTCCAATAATTTTACAATTTTGAAATGTGAAGTTGTCTAATGTACCTCATACCAAAATCGGAACAAGAATCGATTACAAGATCACCTCGAAGGCTTGCATTAGAAGCTCCACCATTCAATGCAATATGTGGGACCAGTGAAGATGAAAGAGAATAAATGGTTGAATCAAAATATAAAGAAGAAGAGGAAAATTAATGTGTTAGGATTGGGTATTTTGAATACTCACCAAATGAATACTTTGAAGAATCTACATATAGTTTCTCTTGTGTAGTGTTCACTCAAGAAAAAATGAAGAAATAAGCCTCTTCTTCCGCTATCCAAGCTAAGAATTTGGATCATCAAATGGTTACTCTATGAAAATAAAAATGAAATAAGGATCATCCTCATCTACTTCCATGGGGTAGCCAAGAAGAATCCCAAAACTACCTCATTGAAGACTCCTTCCTCTTCAGATAATTCTCATTCAACTTCTCTTAACAAATCAATTTTTGTTTCTATTGATCATAAGTACACAAATCCCACTCATGTCAAAGTTTCCATAATCCCTTATGTTCCTATTATTTCTCCACCTTTTTACATCATTTACCATTGCAAGAAATCCAAAATTCAAATTTTTGAGTCTAAGTACTTGAAAACCCATCCCAAGAAATTTGATACGCTTGTTCATTTTATTAGAATAAGTAGTTCAATTTCATGTTCCAAAAATTCCATTGCCAAATAACTACCTCCTACCTCTCATTTCACTCCTCATAACCTTCTCACTTCCACACCCCCCACCTATGAAAATATAGAGCCCTTATATCTATCCTTGATGGTCAATGGGTACAAACTAAATAATTTCATTGTTCACTCTCACTCCAATAAGGTCATGCCTAAAAAAATTCTAAATCTCTTGGTCTTTCCCTCACTCATTCTACTGGTCATTTTTATTCCAAGGAAAATGAAAGAATTACCTCTCATTAGTGAGGTAAGAGATGCTCAAGTAGCATTTATAGATTTTTTTGACAAGAAGATCATGATGAAGATACGTGTAGCATTTGCAGATTTTTCGACAAGAAGATCATGATGAAGATAAGAGTATCAAACATGCCAACCTCATATGGTATGTTGTTAAGCCAAATATTTTGTAGGGATGTGGGTGGAGATATATAGATGGATTGGTTACATTCCACCATTCCGTTCAATGGTAAAATGAGGAAGATCCTTCCCATCAAGAAAATGAAATGCGTGGTCCAAAAGTTGCACGACCCAAAAGCGGATATCTTGTTTCAAGATTCAAGGTCTTACAATTTTTTCATAGCTTCAAAATAATATGTTTATCTTCCTATGTTGATATAAGAGTGTCTAATTTTCACAAATCCAATCAAAGAGAATCATTGTGAATTGATGGAATCAAAATTTGAAAGTATGTTCTTCCTACTAGATATGAGTATGAACACAATTTCTCTACTAAGTGGTGATGATGGTCATGAAATTATTGACTTAAAACAAAGAAATCTCAAGGTGATAAGTGGTGTGGGTCATGAATGTGAAATGATATCAAAAAAATCTTACTAGGTATGTCTCATGTCTTAGATCATGTTATTAAGAATCATCATGAAAATTTGTTCAATGAGTATGATTGTGAATATGAATACTTCTCTTTCTCATTGGGAGAGGATGACTCTTTCAAAAAGGAATGCATGAATAACAATATGCTTAGGCCTCTTGAAGTTGAACCTACTCAAGAAGATGATGAATTCATCATGGAAATGGACTCCCTAGTTCATGGTGTTCGAGATTGGGAAAATGGAAATCTAGATATTTCAACCCCAACCTTGTGCTCATTCCCCTTTCATGAAGATAAAAACCTTCTCAACAAGGAATATATGAATAAGAACATGCTTTCATTTTTCAAGGTCAACTCCACTCAAGGAAAATGTGCTTTCACCATGAATCTGGAATCTAAATATCAAAATGGAGAACATAGAGAAGGTGATGCTTTTCATCCTTCATTTTTGACCTTACACGCATTTTAATTTCAATAAGATAAAGAACTTTTCAAGTCACATCATAGCAAGCATTATGTCAAGAAATATCCATAGTGTAAGAAAGAACATTTCTTGGAGTAGTTAAAAAAAATGGAGCATCGAGAAGCTTGTGATAGTGTCAAAGCTCCTAAAATGTTTTTAAATAATCAACTTCTGAAAACAGTGTTCATGAAGCAGATGAAAAATGAAGAACGAATAATTATAAAATATCATAGGTCTCAGTGTAAAAATAACAGGCCTAATGTGATCAAGACTCATTCTCGTAGAATTGAAGAAAAAATAGAAAATAGAAATAATTTTGAAATGGATGAATAGAAGGAAGAAAGATGTCAAATCAATAAAGAGAATGAACTGAATCAATGGATCCTCAATTGCAAAGGAAATTATGGAAAAATTCTCAATAAATTGAGAAAGGAGTCATATTTCAATGAGCCTATTAATGGATTTGTGGAAGAAAGGTATTCTATGATACATGTGTATGGGTAAGCATTCAGTATGAATTGGTGATACGATCAAGCGAGTTGTCTCATGCATGTAATATAGGAGATTTAGGATGTTTTTCTGTGGTTTCCTTTTTTGGTTTGTTTCCTTTTATGTCTTTAATTTCCCTTCCCTTTTTTATGTTTTCGTCTTCGTCTCTTGGTTGTGTTTTTATGTTTTCTTGTTTTTGAGAGTAATGAATTCATAACCCAACAAAAAACATTGGGTTTATACCCATGATATATATGGATTTATTTATTTCCTCTTACATTCTAATGTCCCAAAGATAGAACCGGTTGTTGTCATTATGAATGACTAACCCAAAAATTGATAAATTTTAAAGCATGAAAACTAAGTCCCTACGTGAAATCCTACCTCCAAGTCACTATGTAACCTTCCTTTGAACAACCTACATTTAGTATCAACCCCATCCAAGCTTAAAGGAAAGTTTTAAAATTTTCATTAAGTATGTTTCTATGTGAAGTAAATAGTACTTACAGTACTCAAGGTGATATGTGAATTCATTTAGATTCAACGAAAGACTACTTCATCCGGAGGCCTAGAAAGGCTATTTGTTGCAATTCTGAAGATGGAAAAGATCCTTCAGGAGATTTCAGGAAATATCTAAAATATCCAAAGATGATTTTGGGGAGTCTTGGAGGTTTTAGATTCAAGTTAGGAAGATAAAGTAAATAATTTATCATTCATGCTAGGTGCAAGGAACAAACACCCTAATTATGAAACTTGAATTCTCTAGAAGATTCTGAGAGCCCCGTAAGGATTTAGGAGGAAATAAAATAGGAATTGGAAAGATACGTAAATTACATACAATTTTGTAACATAATTTTTTTCTAATACTTAGAGGTTTGATGAATCATTTCAAAACAATCAGCTACACCTCCTTGTTCCAAAATAAAATAGGCCTACATTTTTTATTTCAAGTAGATTAAATTTCTTAGAGTTGTTCCATTGATCTTATAATATGTTTTGGATTCAAAATGTAACAATCCCATTTTAAGACTTTAGAAACAAGGGGAAAAAAATATTTGTTTATACGTAATGTTCTCTGTTCTAGATAATCATAATTTAGAACACACATTCCATGCCAATCAATCTCATAACAGATAACCATATGCAGCTGTAAATGACTTGGTGAACTACTGATCTCTCATTTCATGACTCGGTTACCAACCGATCTCTCATGTTAACTTAAGTATTGTATACTTGGTTCTCTTACCTTGTTCTGGGTATTGAGTGTTTTGTTTAAGAAATCTATCTAAATATTTGTTACCATATTCATCTAAAATCACATTTCTCAAACTAGGTGACATAGGACAATGCAACCAACAACTTGTGATACTTTGGCCAAATATTTCCCACATATTGTTCATGTTACTATTCCTAGATGGCATACTTGTCTTAATCGAATACATCCTTCACCCCACTCATCTGTTATCTAAAATGGTCTTTATTGACTTCTGTCAGTCCACTTGTCCAAGGTTTGACCCTAACCCAGGTTATTGATATAATTTGGTATAGGGAACCACTCACGATGACCTAGGGTATATGGGCATACTCATTCGACCTAAGTCAATTGAATGTGCCAAGTTACCCTAAGTCATTGAGAGTCACTTCCTATGCTAAATCATATCCTTAGCCTGATCTAGAGAGAAACTAAGTGCAAGTCCAGGTTTGAGTAGATCTAGATGAACCAATACTGAAGGGTGTTGTAACATTGTATCCTTGTGAAGACCCAAGTCTTCACGAAGGTACAGTTCTGCAGTTGGCATGTGCCAACATCCGACAAAACTACTTCATCATGATTTACACACCTCAAGAGGTCATATCCACTTAATTACCATTGGATTAAGATTCAAATCACAACAACCTTACATAACCCTAATCCCAACAATCCTTAAGTTTTCCATCCTTATTTGAGTTGATTAAATAATATGAAACCTCATAACCTATGATTGATTTTATGTTCATTAACTTTTTGCTTAACATGTAATTAATCAAAAATAGAAACAACATCTATCATAAGATTTAATTAATGTGTCTCAACCATTCAAGGAATGTATAAGAACCAAAACAGGTTCTATTATGATAGACTTCATAGATATGAAGTCTAAATGGTTATCGAACTCATATACCATTTGTTTATTTTGTATCCTTTTGAGAGGAGGAGAACCTTCCTCATTATGGTTAAGTATTAGGATTTATTATACCCTTATCCAATTCACACATCCTGATATTTTAACTATACATTCATAACATCATAATAAACCATACAAGATTAGGTAAAGAACAGACAATACATGCAACTTAGTAAGTTGCATTCAAGTAAGGGAAATTGTACTAATTCCCATTTATCCAACCTATTCAATGACAACAGAAATAAGGATCTAATCAGATATGAATGACAACATCAAAGATAGGATTACAAATTTCCTTCATATTATGAACAAGATAATTGACATAATCAATTTAAGTAACTTTAGTCTTTTCAATTCATCATGATAAATACACATTTTACAAGGCTATGCATTACTGACATATTTCATGTCAACAACATCAAGATCATTTAAGAATACAACTTTTCTTCCTTCAATACATCTCAATAATAAATTAGAATTCTCTATAAATGGTCTAGACTTTTAAGCAACCAATACATCATAAAAGTTATTGCCTTCCTTTATCACTTACGAAGTCCATCTGCAAAAATTGCTAGCACAGGTCAGTTCATTAAACTAAGCATGATAAGCACTAAGCATTAAAACGATGTGCTTTCAACTAACTATTTCATTAAACCAACTCTACTTTTATGAAACAGTGAGGTCAAGCAGACAAATAAATCATAAGTAGTATCAACCATAAAAGAAGAACAAATAATCAATCTGATTAACATTTAAGGAAAGATCATGATGAAATCAGCAATCTACTATATGATATCAGATAAATAATTTTCCAACCAAAACACATATCTATATCAAAATAAAAGTACCTTATAATTATTTCCTTCACAATTCCTCGAAATCTAAAATACAAAATTAACTTCACTACTTAACTAAAAATAGAGTTACTTTCAGAAGTAGGAATCTTCTAGCTCAGCTTACAGAGTTTCATAAAAAGACAACTACAGCCAAGTTCATTCCTGCTTCATAAAGGTTTTAGGATGAATCATCTAACAACATAATTAAATAAGAGTTTCACATTTCAGATGTGACATCCTAAATCCAAATCCAAGACATAGCCTAAGTTCTCAAGTTAGACCAAACATTAACATGAGGTAAGTATACACTCAATTGCACAACATCTCTCATTAATCTAAATACAAATCAAGTGAATAAGCAAGTAGTAATGATGACTACACAAAGGCATTAAGAAAGTAATGTAACTAAACCAATTAAATCTAAGACAAGATTTACCCAAAAGAAGAAGAACAACTGTGATAAAATAATTTAGAACTTCCTTTACAATTTTGATAACCCGAATCCCCATTCACAACTAAGAAAAGAGAATACAACACAAATATCTTACAGTTTCCAAAGGAGACAGTGATGACTCATTTCCTCAGGGAATAAAGAGAAAGGTTCAATTGACATGGTTAGAGAATGATTCCAACATTCCTTTACAAGAAATGTTGGTTGAAAAAAATATTGGTACAGACCTAGCCATAGTATCCTTAGACTCTTTTAAATGAAAAAACCATGCACCAAAAACTATTAAACTGAATCATACGACTGCAAAAGTAAGTCGAGATTCAAAATGAGGTTCACCCAAACATGAAGCAAAGCCAGTAGTAGTATTATTATTCTCATCAAGAAAGAGATGAAATAATCAAAATTACTAACAACTTGCAGGAAAATAACAGCCTTCATCATTCATTCAAAAATGTCAAAGTTTCAGTCAAAGGAACCAAAGACTATCCATTGTGATTTGATTACAAAGAAGGTGCATTCCAAGATCGACATGACTAGCTACAAGTGCACAAGCTATCAACAGAGATGAAAAAGAGTACTTTTCATTACATTACTAGGGACAGTTCAACTGCACACCTCTACCAATTGACAAGGTAAATTATCCCTTCCAATCTTACCCAGAGAACAAGAAATGGAAGAGTCTAGAAAACCCCTTATTCAAAATCGATTTAGTTAGTTCTAAATCAAGAAATGATAACCACAAGTCTAAATAGCATCCTTAAAGTTTCATGATATCCCAATTAGGAAGGATTTAACAAGTTCACTCAAGCAAGATACTCAAGGGATTAACCTAGTTCAGGGACAGATATACAAAACCAACAACATCTACTTCAACAGGGAAGTAGACAGCATGAACAACATAATGAAATCTCAAACAGAGTTACAAGAATAACCCTAGTATCAACTCAGACAAAGTCAACTCTCACAATGTCCCCAACCAATAGGACCTCATCTAATTATCCTTTAGTTTAGTACTCAAGAACTTAGAGAAAGACACAAGTAAATATAAGATCAGAAGAAAAGACTTCACACACAAGTATTCCCAACAAGATAACATCGAAATCCAAGGGTCCAAGAAACAACTATCTCATAGTTTCCATAAAATAACTTAATTTGAGTGACTCAATATTTAACTGAAAAAGTTGAAAGGAATAATAAAACACTCACTCTTGTTTCCATACAAGATGAATCTACAAAAATAGAGATTCCAAACACCCAATATTTTCCTAGCTCCCATCGAATACTGAATCCAAATAAATGATAGATTATACAGTAAGTTCAAGAAGAAGGAACACATTTACTATTTCTCTATACAAATTCGAGTTCACATAGCTCTGAATCCAAGCATGCATAATCATACGGTTCCCAACAGAGTAATAGAACTTCAACTAAACAAAGAAGTGACAGTGAAGGGTATTCATTTACCTTCAACAACCCAAACTACAACTCAGTTCGAAACTTGAAGCCACATTTCATTTCCATAAACCCCTTTTCGAATAGACAAGAAAGATTCACACATGCACTTCATTACTCAAATCACCACAATATTTAAGGTGGGATTCAACATCAAATAAATAGGAAAACAACCCATCTTCAACATTATCAAGTAGAGGTTCCTCAAAATAAAAACTGAGATTTATCAAGCAAGAAAGCATGGTAATCATAACAAAATAAAAGACCCATATATTTCAATAGAGCAACGTTGTTTTAATGAAGACACTTAGAGAAAATCATAGCAGCTTAATGGATAGAGCCTATCATGTTTAATAGTCCTTCTGTTGATTCAAAGAAGATTTCCAACCGAGCCTTCACAACTCCTCCAAATGAAACCAACAACCAAAACTTCCTTCTCAAATGCCTCATATACTTCCATTGGATCAAAAATAGTCCTAAGAAGTTAAAAATAGTAATAAACTGAAAATAGAACTGCTGGTTCAAAGATCCAGATAGCTCCATCGAGCAGCAAAATCGGGATGCATGAAAGACTAAAAACTCCCACCAAATCCACTCACATGGTTTCCAAGGCGGTTTTATCGCCAAAAACAATGACCTGTCATCCCCAATCTGCACTATGATAATTCTTCACCAGAACTCCTCATGCTATGATTATTTACTAATGTACACCTTTAGTTTGGTGGACGTAATTTGGAAACAAAACAACAAACATAACACAAGAATACCATCGACTATGATAAGACGGAATGATGACAAATCTGAAATATCAAAGTAAATTATAATATTAACATGAAATTGTTACAATCTCACCCATGAGGTACTTCAAGTGTTATTGACTTCACTTGCCTTCCACCAATACTATGGGAGAAACTTTACAATTACACCTCTTAATGGCTTCTTCAACACACCTTTAAACGATGACACACTTCATACAATATTTCTCACTACTTCCTTCTATGCTAAATGAGGGGGGTGGCCTCTTTATTTATAGAACTTCCAAGCTTATCCATCTTATCTCTAAGATAGGATAAGAAATCCACTTTGACGAATCATATTCCATACATTAACTCTTATCTGTACATGTAAGCTTATCTTTTAAGATAAGATAAACCTTATCATTTCACATGGGTTCCACATTTTTAGACTTTTTACAAATAAAATACACAAAATATTTATGACCTCACTCCTTGTCCTTATTACCAATATAATATTTCTAATTCCTAATCATGTAGACCCTACTTCTCTACTTATCCCAACTTTGACATTTTAACATTACCGGACCACTTACGACAAATATTTACTTTTTACAACATTCCTATTGTACTTTGACTGTTACCGTACTCTACATTATTGGTGGCACCGTACTGACGGCGCCGTTATCTTCTATTAGACGCTACTACTAATTACACTTAACAACATCCTATTCCTAATACATACATTAATGAAATAGAAATTACGGAGGAAAATTTTAGTGTCAACATCTTCCCCTTCCTAGCTTCTACTCCATCCTCGGAGTAGACTATTCTGGTGCTTGGAAAATCTTCAAATTTTCATGGTTGACCCATTTCGTAATGGGAGTGCCATCTAATTCCTCCAGTCGGTACGTACCATTTTCATGCACAGCTGCTATTTTGTAGGGCCCCATCCATTTTGGAAGAAATTTTCTCTGTCTTCTTTTTTTGTATCTGGAATCATATACTAGAACCAAGTCATTCACATGAAATGGAGACCAACGGATCTTTTGATTAAAGTATTCCTTCTGCTTCATTTTCTTCTTATGGCTTGTATCCTTTGCTATTTCCCTCATTTCCTCTAGCAAATGAAGATGTACCAACCTTTCTTTTACTGAATCACTTTCATCCATCCTTTCATTTTTCATAACTCTCACAGTGGGAATATCAAACTCAATAGGAAGAACTGGATCAATGCCATAGGCCAACTGAAATGGGGAGTATCCTATTACTGACTTTGATGTTGCCCTATATGCCCACAATGCTGCATGAATCCTTTTATCCCACTTATGTACCTGCAAGGCTGCATCTTTTGCTAGAATTTGACATAACACAAAATTTGTTCGTTCCACCTGTCCATTTGTGTTTGGCTTGTATGTTGTTGCCTTCCTGTGCTTAATAGAAAATTTATTGACTAGGGCTTCTACTACCTCATTAATGAAGTGGCTTCCTTGATCTGTTACAATTTCTAATGGACAACCAAATCTGGTGACAATGCATTCATATATGAACCTTGCCACCTCATCCATGGAAGTTGTTTTTAATGGCCTAGCTTCAACCCACTTGGTTAAATAATCTGTGGCAACTACAATATACTTATTTTGGCGTGAGGTAGTTGGAAGTGGACCTACAATGTCTATTCCCCACTTTTCAAAGGGACCAAGTGGAAGAATAGGACATAATGGAGCTGATGAAGTCTTACGGTTACCATGTGTTTGACAAATATCACATGTCTTACAATAATTATAACAATCTTTAAAAAGAGTGGGCCAGTGATAACCTGCATCCAAGATCCTTCTTGTTGTAAGTTGTCCAGAGAAGTGCCCTCCACATGTACCATTCGGAATTCTTCTAGCAGTTCCTTCCCTTGATCACGTCCAACTGCCCTCTTGTATTGTCCATCAAGTCCTATTCGAAATAATACTCCATGTAGAATAGAATATGGATGACTGGCTTGAGTAATATTTCTCTTAGTCTTTACATTAGCACCAT
Source organism: Taxus wallichiana var. yunnanensis (assembly GCA_018340775.1). NCBI lineage: Eukaryota > Viridiplantae > Streptophyta > Pinopsida > Cupressales > Taxaceae > Taxus > Taxus wallichiana. The sequence goes on from CM031236.1 coordinate 550,524,461, forward strand.
CAGGAAACTTGAATTCATTCAGATAATTCCAAATATCTTTGTATTCTTTAGGGATTGTGTCAAGAGATAACAATCTTTGCATCGGGAAATCATCATCATCACAAGATGATCCTAAACCATCATAGGCTCGAGAGAGTGCATCTGCATTGACATGCTTCTTTCTTGGCCTATCTATAATATCAAATTCAAATTCTTGTAGCAAAATTATCCATCTTGCTATCCTCCCTGATGGGTTAGGCTTATTGACAATATATTTTAGAGCCTGATGATCTGTTACAACTATAAATTTCTGCCCTAACAAGTAATTTCTAAACTTCTTTACAGCAAAAATGATAGCTAGAGCCTCTTTTTCAGTTACAATATAATTTACCTCAGCACTGCTCATTTGTCTGCTCCCAAAGTAAATTGGATGTTCATTCCCATTTTCATCCTTTTGGCTCAAAGTACTTCCTAGTGTTGCATCTGAGGCATCAGTGTACACAATGAATGGCTTGCTCCAATCTGGATTCTTTAAAATAGGTGAAGACACCAAGGCTTCCTTTAGTTGTCCAAAATCTTCATGTGCCTTATTTCCTGGTTCATAAGTAACATCCTTCTTCAAGAATCAAGGTTAGTGGTCATGCAATCTTTGAGAAATTCTTGATGAACCTTCTATAGTAACCCACATGGCCTAAAAATGATCTCAACTTACTTCTATTCATAGGAAATGGTAAATCTTTGATTTTTGAAACTTTATCAGGATCAGTACCAATACCATCTCTGGATACAACATGCCCTAACAAAACACCTTTAGAACATTTAAAGACACACGTTGTAGGGTTTAGTGAGGCTTGTGCTTCATCTAACCTTTGAAATGTTGTCTCCATCTAGTGTAGGTGGTCTAACTTGCTCCCATAGATGTAAAAATCATCCAGAAATACTCTGATGAAGGTCCCAATGTAGGGTTCGAACACCCTATTCATCAAACGCTGGAATGTTGCTGGAGCATTACACAACCCAAAAGGCATAACTCTATAAGCAAACATTCCCCAAGGAGTGGTGAACGTGGTCTTCAACTAATCTTTCTCCACTATCTGAGACTTGGTTGTATCCGCTATATCCATCAACAAAACTATAACACTCTAGCCAACTACTTCATCCAAGATCTGACCTGAGAATGGAAGAGGGTAATGATCCTTCTTTGTTGCCTTATTGAGCTTCCTATAATCAACACAAATGCGTAGCTTCCCATTCTTTTTTATTGAGATCACAATGGGAGAAACCCATTCTGAATTCTCCACAACAAATATGAATCCTACATCAAGCAACTTATATATTTCTTCTTTTACAGTCTTGGAAAAATTAGGATTCATTCTATATGGCATTTTCTTTATAGGCTTAGCACCATCTACCAGCTCAATAGAATGTTCTACCCAACTTACTTGATGGAGTTCCTTGTAATCAAAAGTGAATATGTGTATGTACCTTCGAAAGAGCTGGAGGTAGGATTCCTTCTCACTCTCCATCACAGCATCACCAATCTTTATTTGTTGGAGATGATCATCAACTTCTTCTTCAAATAATTTTATGGGGTCATGAGTCGGTGTGACTAGAAGGATATCCATGACTGAAACATCAACCTCACTTTCTTCATCTTCAGTGTCCACTTCACTGGTACTAGATTAATCAGAGGATGTCCAATCATCAATTTCATCACTTGAATCCACAGGTTCTACCTTATGATGTCGAGGGATCATGTTTATCTTCACCCTCTCTCTACCACATCCAAGTGTCATGAAGCCTTCATTCCAGTAGTTTCTTGCATGAACTCTCCTTAGCCATGGTCTTCCCAACAACATTGGAGTGCACGCAAAGTACCATTTTTCAGCACCAAATTCTACCACACATACAACACCCATAATAGATATTGCCACATTTGAAACTACACTTTCTGGTTTAGTTTTTCCCTTATTTAATGACCTTAACATAAGTGTTGAAGGGCGATCAATTTTTAAACCCAACATATTCATTACAAACTCGGTCATTACATTAACTGCAACACCTCCATCAACTAAGACATCATGAATTGAAATACCATTACATAATACCTCAGCTTGTGGAGCATAAGGATCCGCCTCTACCTCCAAAACAGGGACCTCAACCTCCTTCCTTCGTCGAGCATTGAGTCCATTTCGTAGCTCCCACCTCTTCTCAGAAGACATAGCCAAGAGTTGACCATATGTAATATTTGTAGGCCTTTTGGACAGATCTTCCAAGATGGAGTATGGTCCTTGATCCCGTGAAATCGAAAATCCACTGCACACCCAACTTTCTTCTCCTATGTTTCTTACTAGTTTCTCCTTTCATCTTCTTAGGATCATTTCCATCTTGATTATCTTTTTATTTCTTTCTTTTTGTTACAAACACATCTACTTCATTATTTCTACTCTTATCTACTACATCAAAAGAATTCACAGGTGCTTTTCCTTTATCATTATCTCCTTTACCAGATGTAGAAGCTCTATCTGGACAATTATACTTATAATGACCCTTTTTATAACAACCATAACATACAACTTCAGAAATTTTTTTTTTTTTGGACCTCTATCTCCTCCACGAGAACTAAATTCTTTTCCTTGAAGAAGATTAATAGTTATCTGGCCCATCTTTTTTAGCAGATCTTCATACTCAGTAGATGTACTAGGAGAAATATTTGTGCTCACCGAGAGTGGTTGTGGATTTTGGAGCAAAGGTGTTGGTGTAGGTTCTACTTTAGCAACAATTTCTTTAGGCTCCTCTTCCATGCTTTCTTCTTGCCTTCTTGTAATCACATTTGCTTGTTCAATGGTAGCTAGGCGGTCATACTTCACTCGTTGTCGATCTCTCGGCTTCATCCCAAGAATGAAGTGATTACATAGGAGATTATCCACGCCATTCGTCATCCCATCCGCTAATCCTTCCTTCGGATCTCGGGCGCGAGCTTTCTCCTTAGCTCTAGAACACGAGCATGACAATCCCTTATCTTCTCCTTCTCTCCTTGGGTTAGCTTTGTGATATCGATCATGAGATCTGCATATTTATGTTGTTCACCAAATTCTTCAAGAAAACTTTTAGTTAATAAATCCCATGAGTTTTTCACATTATCACCTAGTGTTTCAAACCACCTAAGGGCTGAACCATCCAAAAAGGTAGGAAAAAATTCAGTCCATTGTTCCCTTCTTATAAGGCCATTACAAATACAAGATCGTTTAAACTCTTGAATGAAAGAGGAAGCATCTTCATTAGATTGGGCTGAAAAAACAGGAATCTTCCCCATTTTCAAAAGTAACCACAGTGAAATACCAACCCAAAAGTACAATCAACAAGACTTATGTGCACCAATAATTAAAATCACTATAATAGAAAATAGAAATGACCATGGTAAACTATGGTAAAACTTGACTTACTGCGGTAAAAACTGACTTTACTGTGGTAAACACTATTCACAATAAAAAGTGAAGTTACTGCGGTAAATACTATTCACGGTAAAAAGTGAATTTACCATGGTAACTACTATTCATGGCAAAAATGACTTTACCATGGTAACTACTACACACAGTAAAAACAAGGTTACCCTCCAATAGATTTTTGACTAAGTGGGAATATCTCTCCAAACAATCCACCAACGAGGAATAGTCCCAAAGAATGGAACCAAAATGTCATCACCAATCCGGCACTATGATAATTATTCACCTGGGAACTCCTCATGCTATGATTATTTACTAATGCACAGCCTTTAGTTTGGTGGATGTAATCTGGAAACAAAACAACAAACATAACACAAGAATACCATCGACTATGATAAGACGGAATGATGACAAATCTAAAATATCAAAGTAAATTATAATATTAACATGAAATTGTTACAATCTCACCCATGAGGTACTTCAAGTGTTATTGACTTCACTTGCCTTCCACCAATACTATGGGAGAAACTTTATAATTACACCTCTTAATGGCTTCTTCAACACACCTTTAAACGATGCCACACTTCATACAATATTTTTCACTACTTCCTTCTATGCTAAATGAGGGGGTGGCCTCTTTATTTATAGAACTTCCAGGCTTATCCATCTTATCTCTAAGATAGGATAAGAAATCCACTCGACGAATCATATTCCATACCTTAACTCTTATCTCGTACATGTAAGCTTATCTTTTAAGATAAGATAAACCTTATCATTTCTCATGGGTTCCACATTTTTAGACTTTTTACAAATAAAATACACAAAATATTTTTAAATATTTCTAATTCCTAATCATGTAGACCCTACTTCTCTACTTATCCCAACTTTGACATTTTAACATTACCGGACCACTTACGACAAATATTTACTTTTTACAACATTCCTATTGTACTTTGGTATTTATTCTAGTACTCTACATTATTGGTGGCATCGTCTTGACGGCGTCGTTATCTTCTATCGATGCTACTACTAAATACACTTAACAACATCCTATTCCTAATACATACATTAATGAAAAAGAAATTACGGAGGAAAATTTTAGTGTCGATGAACCGTAAATGTCATTAATTTCCAATATCTCACCTATATCTCCACGCCACCACCATCTAAAGTTGGCAAGTCCAAATTCAAAGAGAACATGCATTACTTAACTTTAGTGATGGGGCCAACTAGGATTCCCTCTAGTTTCCATGCCTCTGTTAAACTAATAGTACCGCAATGTTTTAAATTCAAAAATCAAATCAAATAAATGACTTAGAAACCATCGCCACCGTCTCACACTTGTCATGTGACTCCCCTTAGGTCCCTTTCTATCCTTGCATTAGCTTAGGATCTGACCTTAGGTTAGTTTAGAAAGTATTTACCTTAGGTTTTTTAAACATTGCCTTAGGTAAATTTGCCCTCTTAGGGTAGACCATACCCCATACCAATTTAGCATTAGGTAATAGGTTAGAAATAAACTTATAGTTACCTTAGGTTAATTCCATTCCCACACTTCGTAAACATACAACTTAGGTTAGGATACAACAAGATTAGTGTAAACATAGACATAAGGTAGGTCTAGTTTACCTTAGGTTAGAATCTGTTAGGATAGATCTTAAAGATCTAGGACTTAGGTTATTACCCTCAATAGTCCTGAAGTAGACCTCCATCCTCTTTACACCATTCAGCATCCTTGAGAAATTAGCAAGAAGATCCGAGCACACTACTTACAGCAGAATGCAAAGTAAAAACTTCCAATAAGATCAATGAATTTGTATAAATACAAGAGTTCAGTCCTTTATTTCCTTCAACCTCTAAATGTCAGTTTACCTTACAGTTAGGTAAGAAGAATTAAAACATACCTTAGATCAATGAAATTGATCAAGTTTTTGTTATTATAAAGAGATAATTTGCAAACAACATTACCTATTTACAACCTTTCTTATCTCAATAGAGCGGATTCCTTACAAGAAACAACATTTTAGCAAAATGAATCCAAGAGCGAAATAAATTATTCATGGTAAGCATGATCTCTAACAATCAAAATAATACACCTTCTTAGGACAAATCACATGTTAATGCTTGTAATGCAAAAGAGGAAAAGTTAACATTTTTCCACGGATGTTACACAAAATAATATAATATTTGACCCAAAAACATTATTATAAGCCTTTGTTATGAAATAAGCAAGTTTTATGTCTATTTCTAAACATCTAGGGAAAAAATAGCTTTCCCAAAATAGCCTAGTCACACTTTTTACACTCTTGTGTAAACTTTTTCCCTCCAAGGGGTAAGGGGAGCATGAGGGACACAAAATTTCAACCTCAAACTCCTCCCCAAGTCACAATTTTGTGCCCCATGTGTCCCAATTGTCCCTTTCATCCCCATAGTGCAAGGGGGACAAGAGGTACACAAAAGTGTGACCTCACTCCCTCATCCAAGTCACACTTTTATGTACCTAGTGTCCCCCATGTCCCTAAGGGGACAAGGGGAGATTAAATTATGACCCATGCATTTTTGAAGCATCCAGACACCCATATGACCTCACACATCTCTATAGGTGCATTTTCTCATCCCCCAAACTTCATTCTCAACCCCTCTTCACATTATCCTCACACCACAAACTAGCACTTGTCATTATATTCTCCAATAAAAACTTCTCTACCCCTATTGTCCTAATTTTCCAATTGAACCATATTCAAACTCCATTGTAACCCAAGTTGAAGGTGCAATTAGCAAGGTGAGTTAAAACCTCACTAAAACTCATTTGAAAATCATTCTCACCACATAGGTCATCATTTCTATGAGAAGTGGTGTTGAAAACTCCTCCAACCTCCATTAATGGCTTCCATGCAACAATATAAAAATGATAGCAAGTTTCTTTTATTTTCTATGGAGATCGACGGTGAAATCACCTTAAATATGGAGCTAATGTTCCTCGGAAAATATACTTTCATCCAAGATATTTCTTGCATGATGAGGTGGATGATTTTTAGGGATGTGGAAGACTTATTTTTCTTTGATAATTCCACCCTCATATAATAATTTTACATTTTCCCATATATCCTAAGCAGATGAACAACCCTAAACCATGGAGAGAACGATCCTCGAAAAATCTACTTTCATCTGAGTTGTTTCTTGTACAATGAGGTGGATAATTTTCCGAGATATGGATAACTATTTTTTTCTCATTATTTTTCCCCCTTCAATGAACTTATCATTTTCCTACTAATCCGAAAAGAAAATCATAGCATAACATCCTCAAAAATGATGAAACTTTTGAGACTAGTTTCATTTTTATCCAAAACCCGTAAGAATCATTTCTAAAAATAGAAAGTGTTCAAATATATGGGTGTTTTAAAATATTAAGTTACTAAAACTAGTAGGTCCTTATCATTTTCATACTTGAACAAACAAGAAGCACCAAAATGAAAAAAATAGTGAAAATTGGTAAAAATAGAACTCCTGGATAAGACTTACTAAAAATAATAAGTCTTGGATTCCAACTCAGAAATTTATGATAACACACATTCTTCCTATCTCATTACTTTTTGTAACCATAAAAAATATAATAAGGATTATTGTGGCCCAAATAGGAAAGAAAATCCCCACAAGCTCTTAAAACCTCAATCCTAAGGTGATTTCAAAGCAAGGCATAATTTGATACAAAGGGGTTGGATGGTCTAGATCACCCTAGTTGTGGAATATGGGAGTCATCATGGATAAATTCATTCAAGAAGTATTTTTTTTTCACCAAAGAAATATAAGGATATCTTAAATGATTCATGATGAGGCCTTCAACATCTGGAAACATGAACTAATCCTTTAAGGAAGTTGTCGTAAGTCCATGAAGTATAATATCTCACAAAGAGTGCTCATATAAACTCATTCAAATGCTCCATAATGTGTTCATATCTCATTGAAGAAATATAATTCAACCACATCAATTATTCTCAACAGGAATTTGAAGGAACATACTTCATTCAAAGAGAGATCTCTCTATCTGGAGAAGAAAACCTACAAAGTGAAAATGATCAAAAAGGATGTTTAAGAGTACTCATTATGTTTCCATCATGAAGGAGAAATAATTTTCACTATCTCTCTCCCTAAATTTGAGGATCATCATGTGAATTACATTATAATGAGGAATGGATAATATTGAATCATTGTATGTGAAATACAATCACTCAAACAACGGGTGCAATTAGGAGAATCATGAGGTATATGAATGACTTGAAACATCAAGAGATTCATTGAAATTAAAATTCATTGAGGAGGTGTTCACAGGGATCATGATGTGAGAATCTCACCATAAGTGATGATGGCAATGATATCAAGCAATGCATACCTTTTGAAGTGTTTCTAAACATTTGATCCATGCTTGATAATGTCCTCACATCTTGTAAGTAAAAAAGGTGTAATTTATAGTATTTTAGTGTAGCATGGAGGCCAAAAACATGTGACTAATCCTCAACTTTAATTCATAGATCAACATTTATATCATGAGGAGGAAACCCCTTTCCATAAGGATAAATTGAGAAAGAGAATATTTGAGTATCATAAGCATACTTCCACCCATGTGAAATATTGGTCGTAAGTAAATTATGAAGGGATCTTCATGTTCAAAAGTGAAATGAGAAAGTAAATTGTCTTGAGAAACATGACAATAGAGGATCATGATGTTAGGAATATATGTTGAGTTTTGGAGCTCAATTACTTCGGATTACCATGCAATGTAAAACTTGATGGAAAATACAAGAATGCTATCATCGGTTAGGATGGATTGACATCGGTCACCTAGGACCGGCATCGGTCGGAAAGGTAGAAACGACATCGGTTAGGGAGAACCGACATCGCTCACATGTGCGATGATGTTTTAATTAACTCTTGGGAATTAGATCTATTTTTAGCATTAAATTATATCTATTGAACTTAATTTCATGGCTAAGCTCCCTAAGTCTATAAACAACTATATAAGCATGAAGCTAGGGTTTAGAAGAAAGGGATTAACAAGAATTAAGAAGAACATGCAAAAATTTGGTGAGAGAGAGAATTCTTGATAATGAAGCAAAAGCTTGAGAGAAAGCAAGTATTGTACATCCGAGATGTGCGGAAGATTGTAAATATTCATTATATATCTTGTCAAATCTTTGGATAATAGATTGGATTGTTTCTTGGTGGACGTAGCCCACACTGTGTGAACCACGTTAAATCTTGTGTTGATTTATATCTCTTGTTTTGTATATTTCTTCTAGTAGAATATCCACTTTTATTTACTGTATGTTTAGATCTCGATATATTATTTGTATAACCGGTGTAAAGCTAACCCCAACAACTAATATCAAATATTTGTTTGAGGTTTTTGTGTGTTGACAAATTTACTCGTAGAGGGTTTTCGATTGAGTGGGAGCTACAACAATGGCGGGGAAGAAAACAAATACAAGGTAGATAAATTTGATGACTAAATTAATCAATTATGGAAGATGCAGATTGAGAATTATCGTATCAAAGATATTTGTATTTACCATTGGATGAGAAGTCTATACTTATAAAGAGGACTGATGAAGAATGGAAGATTCTTGACAAAAGGCTTTGGGATCTATAAGATTGATCCTGGTACCATCCATAGCTTCTAATATTACAGAAGTAACTTTAACGGTAGAGTTAATGAAATCTCTTGATAATTTATATGAAAAACCTAGTGCTTCAAATAAAGTTTATTTGATGAAGAAACTATTTAGTTCTAAGATGCATGAAGGTGGATCTGCATCTAGTGATTCAAATGATTTCGGTCTATTGTAAATCGAGTTAAAATCGGTTGAAATACCATTTGATTTTAAAGTAAAATCACTTGTATTCTTATGTTCTTTGCTTGATAGTTGGGATAACTTGGTAATAGTTGTTAGTAATACAAAGATCTCGCTAATAATATTTTGAAGTTTGATGATGTGGTTAGTATAATCTTGAATGAAAAAATTCATAGGAAGAGTACGGAGGAATCAACGTCTGAAATTCTTTGAATGTAGAAAGCAAGGGCAGGAAGAAGGAGAGATCCAAGAGTAAGAGTAATGGGAAATCAAATTCAAGGGATAGCAGATCTAAATCCAAAAGTAAGGGAATTACTTGTTGGAAATGTGGAAAGAAAGGACATGCAAAGAAACATTTTTAGTCAAAGGATAAAGAGAACCAACAACCAGACAAAGGTAAAGAAGAAAATCTTGCTACATCAAAAGTAATGCAAGATGCTCTTAGTCTTTCTTTAGATAATATAATTGAATCATGGGTTTTAGATTCAGGAGCTTCTTTTCATGTAACCCCTAATAAGGGTTATTTCAGAAATTATGTCTAGGGAAATTTTGGGCATGTTTATTTGGGTGACGGTGAACCTTGTAGTAGTCTTGGTAAAGGGAAGTTTATCTAAAATTATAAAATTGAAATACATGGGTATTGAAATATGTGAGGCATGTGCCAATCCTCGGACGAATCTTATTTCGTAGGGAAAGTAGATGAATTTGGTTGCATGGCTACTTTTACGGAGACTCTTAGAAATTAACCAAGGGTGCTTTTGTTTCGGCAAAGGTAAGAAGGTAGGAACTTTATACTTATCTACATGTATTAATGATTACTTTTCTACATTATCTACTTTAGATTCGGATGCATGCATGTGGCATAACTGGTTAGGCCATATAAGTCAAAAAGGAATGCAAATCTTAAAGGCTAAGGGTAAGTTATCATATTTGAAGATTTAAATCTTGATTTCTATGAGCATTGTATCTTTGGAAAGAAAAAGAGAGTGATATTTCTCAAAGTTGGGGCAACTAAGAAAGAGTAGAAATTGGAGCTTATACACTCGGATGTGTGGGGACCGTCAACACCAATCCGGCACTATGATAATTCTTCACCAGGAACTCCTCGTGCTATGATTATTAACTAATGCACAAATCTTACTTTGGTGGATGTAATCTGAAACACAACAACAAAAATAACACAAGAATACCATAGACTCGATAAGAAGGAATAATGATAAATCTAAAATATCAGTGTAAATTATAATATCAACATGAAATTGTTACAATCTCACCCATGAGGTTCTTCAAGTGTTATTAACTTCACTTGCCTTCAAACAATAACTATGGGAGAAACTTCACAATTACACCTCTTAATGGCTTCTTTAACACACCTTCAAAATGATGGCTTCCTTTACACACTTACTCATACAATATTTCTCACTACTTATCTCTATGCTAAATGAGGGGGGTGGCCTCTTTATTTATAGGAATTCAGGATTATCCACCTTATCTCTAAGATAGGATAGGAAATCTCTTCCGACCAATCATATTCCATGCCTAAACTCTTGCCTTTACATGTAGGCTTATCTTTTAAGATAAGATAAACCTTATCATCTCACATGGGTTCCACCTTTTTAGACTTTTCCACAAATAAAATATACAAAATATTTATGACATCACTCTTTGTCCTTATTACAAATATAATATTTCTAATTCCTAATCATGTAGACCCTACTTCTCTACTTATCCCAACTTTGACATTTTAACATTACTGGACCACTTACGACAAATATTTACTTTTACAATATTCCTATTGTACTTTGACTATTACCGTACTCTACATTATTGGTGGCACCGTACTGACGGCATCATTATCTTCTATTGGATGTCACTACTAATTATACTTAACAACATCCTATTCCTAATACATACATTAATAAAATAGAAATTACGGAGGAAAATTTTAATGTCGACATTTTCCCCCTTCCTAACTTCTACTCCGTCCTCGGAGTAGACTCTTATGGACATTCTGAAGCTGGTGCTTGGAAAATCTTTAACTTGTCATGGTTGACCCATTTTGTAATGGGAGTACCATCCAATTCCTCCAGTTGATATGTACCATTTTCATGCACAACTGCTATTTTGTAGGGCCCCATCCACTTTGGAAGAAATTTTCTCTGTCTTCTTTTTTTGTATCTGGAATCATATACTAGAACCAAGTCATTCACATGAAATGGAGACCAACGGATCTTTTGATCAAAGTATTCCTTCTACTTCATTTTCTTCTTATAGCTTATATCCTTCGCTATTTCCCTCATTTCCTCTAGCAAATGAAGATGTACCAACCTTTCTTTTATTGAATCACTTTCATCCATCCTTTCATTTTTCATAACTCTCACAGTGGGAATATCAAACTCAATAGGAAGAACTGGATCAATGCCATAAGCCAACTGAAATGGGGAGTATCATGTTGCTAACTTTGATGTTGCCCTATATGCCCACAATGCTGTATAAATCCTTTTATCCCACTTATGTACCTGCAAGGCTGCATATTTTGCTAGAATTTGACACAACACAAAATTTTTCGTTCCACTGTCCATTTATGCTTGGCTTATATGTTGTTGCCTTCCCGTGCTTAATAGAAAACTTGTTGACTAGGGCTTCTACCACCTCATTAATGAAGTGGCTTCCTTGATCTCATACAATTTCTAATGGGCAAACCAATGTGGTGACAATGCGTTCATATATGAACCTTGCCACCTCATCCATGGAAGTTGTTTCAATGGCCTAGCTTCAACCCACTTGGTTAAATAATTTGTGGCAACTACAATATACTTATTTTGGCATGGGGTAGTTGGAAGTTGTCCTATAATGTCTATTCCCCACTTTTCAAAGGGACCAAGTGGAAGAATAGGACATAATGGAGCTGATGAAGTCTTACGGTTACCATGTGTTTGAAAAATATCAAATATTGTGAAATTCTTCTATCAGCTCCTTCCCTTGATCACGTCCAATCGCCCTCTTGTCTCGTCCATCACGTCCTATTTGAAATAATACTCCATGCGAGAATAGAATATGGACGATCGGCTTGAGTAATCTTCCTCTTAGTATTTGCATTGGCACCATCAGGAAACTTGAATTCATTTAGATAATTCTAAATATCTATGTATTCACTAGGGGTTATGTCAAGAGATAACAATGTTGTATCTGGGAAATCATCATCATCACAAGACGAACCTAAACCATCATAGGCTCGAGAGAGTGCATCTTTATTGACATGCTTCTTTCCTAGCCTATCTATAATATCAACTTCAAATTCTTGTAGAAAAATTATCCATCTTGCTATCCTCCCTGATGGGTTAGGCTTATTGACAATATATTTTAGAGCCCGATGATCTGTTACAACTATAAATTTCTACCCTAGCAAGTAATTTCTAAACTTCTTTACAAAAAATGATAGCTAGAGCCTCTTTTTCGATAATATAATTTACCTCAAAGACGCCCATTTGTTTTCTCCCAAAGTAAATTGGATGATCATTCCCATTTTCATCCTTTTGGCTCGAGTACTTCCTAGTGTTACATCCGAGGCATCATTATATACACAATGATTCGATTGCTCTAATCTAGATTCTTTAAAACATGTGAAGACACCGAGCTTCCTTCATTGTTCAAAAGCTTCATGCGCCTTATTTCCTGGTTCATAAGTAACATCCTTCTTCAAGAACTCAAGTTAGTGGTTTCAGGCTGAGTTAGTGGCTGTGTAATCTTTGATAAATTCTTGATGAACCTTCTATAGTAACCCACATGGCCTAAAAATGATCTCAACTTGCTTCTATTCATAAGAAATGGTAACTCTTTGATTTTTGAAACTTTATCGGGATCGTACTCAAGACCATCTCTGGATACAACATGCCCTAACAAAACACCTTTAGAATATCCAAAGACACACTTTGTAGGGTTTAGTGAGGCTTATGCTTCATCTAACCTTTGAAATGTTATCTCCATCTCAGTGCGGTGGTCCATCTTGCTCCCATAGATGTAAAATCATCCGTAAATACTCTGATAAAGTTCCCAATGTAGGGTTTAAACACCCTATTTATCAAGTGCTAGAACATTTCGGAGCATTACACAACCCAAAAGGCATAACTCTATAACTAAAAGTTCTCCAAGGAGTGGTGAACGTGGTCTTGATTGATCTTTCTCTCGTTATACGAATTTGGTTGTATCCGCTATATCCATCAAAGAAAACTATAAGCACTCATGGCCAGCCTACTTCATCCAAAATCTAATCGAGAATGGAAGAGGGTAATGATCCTTCTTTATTGCCTTATTGAGCTTCCTCTAATCAACACAAATGCGTAGCTTCCCATTTTTTTTTTATTGAGATCACAATGGGAGAAACCCATTCTCGAATTCTCCACAAGAAATATAAATCCCGCATCAAGCAACTTATCTATTTCTTCTTTTACGATCTTGGAAAAATAGAATTCATTCTATATGGCACTTGCTTTATGGGCTTAGCACCATCTACTAGCACAATAGAATGTTCTACCCAACTTACTTGTGAGTTCCTTGTAATCAAAAGTGAATATGTGTATGTACCTTCGAAAGAGCTGGAGGTAGGATTCCTTCTCACTCTCCATCACAGCATCACCAATCTTTATTTGTTGGAGATGATCATCAATTTCTTCTTTAGATAATTTTATGGGATCATGAGTCGGTGTGACTGGAATGATATCCATGACCGAAACATCAACCTCACTTTCTTCATCTTCATTGTCCACTTCACTAGTACTCGAGTAATCAGAGAATGTTCAATCATCAGTTTCATCACTTGAATCCACAGGTTCTACCTTATGATGTTGAGGGATCACGTTTATCTTCACCCTCTCTCTACCACGTCCAAGTTTCATGAAGCCTTCATTCCAGTAGTTTCTTGCATGAACTCTCCTTAGCCATGGTCTTCCCAACAACATTGGGTATGTAACGATACCATTTTTCATCACCTGAAATTCTACCACACATACAACACCCATAATGAGATATTGCCACATTTGAGACTACACTTTCTGGTTTAGTTTTTCCCTTATTTAATGACCTTAACATAAGTGTTGAAGGGCGATCAATTTTAAACCCAACATATTCATTACTGAGACTTGGTCATTACATTAATCGCAACACCTCCATCAACTAAGACATCATGAATTGAAATACCATTACATAATACCTCAGCTTGTGGAGCATAGGATCCGCCTCTACCTCCAAAACAGGGGACCTCAACCTCCTTCCTTCGTCGAGCATTGAGTCCATTTCGTAGCTCCCACCTCTTCTCGAAGACATAGCCAAGAGTTGACCATATGTAATATTTGTAGGCCTTTTGGATAGATCTTCCAAGATGGAGTATGGTCCTTGATCCTGTGAAATCAGAAAATCCTGCACACCCAACTTTCTTCTCCTATGTTTCTTACTAGTTTCTCCTTTCATCTTCTTAGGATCATTTCCATCTTGATTATCTTTTTATTTCTTTCTTTTTGTTACAAACACATCTACTTCATTATTTCTACTCTTATCTACTACATCAAAAGAATTCACAGGTGCTTTTCCTTTATCATTATCTCCTTTACCAGATGTAGAAGCTCTATCTGGACAATTATACTTATAATGACCCTTTTTATAACAACCATAACATACAACTTCAAAAATATTTCTTTTGGACCTCTATCTCCTCCCTGAGAACTAAATTCTTTTCCTTGAAGAAGATTAATAGTTAACTGACCCATCTTTTTTAGCAGATCTTCATACTCAGTAGATGTACTAGGAGAAATATTTGTGCTCACCGAGAGTGGTTGTGGATTTTGGAGCAAAGGTGCTGGTGTAGGTTCTACTTTAGCAACAATTTCTTTAGGCTCCTCTTCCATGCTTTCTTCTTGCCTTCTTGTAATCTCATTTTCTTGTTCAATGGTAGTTAGGCGGTCATACTTCACTCGTTGTCTGATCTCTGGCTTCATCCCAAGAATGAAGTGCTTACAGAGGAGATTATCCACGCTAACCCATCCATTAATCCTTCCTTCCGGATCTTGGCATCGAGCTTCCTCCTTAGCTCTAGAACACGAGCATGATAATCCCTTATCTTCTCCTTCTCTCCTTGGGCTAGCTTTGTGATATCGATCATGAGATCTGCATATTTCTGTTGTTCACCAAATTCTTCAAGAAAACTTTCAGTTAATAAATCCCATGAGTTTTTCACATTATCACCTAGTGTTTCAAACCACCTAAGGGCTCAAACCATCCAAAAGGTAGGAAAAATTCAGTCCATTGTTCCTTCTTATAAGGCCATTACAAATACAAGATCATTTAAACTCTTGAATGAAAGAGGAAGCATCTTCATTAGATTGGGCTAAAAATAGGAATCTTCCCCATTTCCAAAAGTAACCACAGTGAAATACCAACCCATAAGTACAATCAACAAGACTTATGTGCACAAATAATTGGAATCACTATAATAGAAAATAGAAATGACCACGGTAAACTATGGTAAAACTTGACTTATTGCAGTAAAAACTGACTTTACTGTGGTAAACACTATTCACAGTAAAAAGTGAAGTTACTGCAGTAAAAACTGACTTTACTGTGGTAAACACTATTCACAGTAAAAAGTGAAGTTACTGCGGTAAATACTATTCACGGTAAAAAGTGACTTTACTGCGGTAAATACTATTCATAGTAAAAAGTGACTTTACCATGGTAACTACTATGCACAGTAAAAACAAGGTTACCCTCCAAATGTTTTTTGACTAAGTTGGAATATTTCTCCGTAAAAATCCACCAACGAGGAATGATCTCGACAACGGAACCAAAATTTCAACACCATTCCAAAGACTATGATAATTCTTCACCGAAAACTCCTCATGCTATGATTATTAACTAATGCACAACTCTTAGTTTGGTGGATGTAATCTGGAAACACAACAACAAACATAACACAAGAATACCATAGACTATGATAAAAGGAATAATGATAAATCTAAAATATCAATGTAAATTATAATATCAACATGAAATTGTTACAATCTCACCCATGAGGTTCTTCAAGTGTTATTAACTTCACTTGCCTTCAAACAATAACTATGGGAGAAACTTCACAATTACACCTCTTAATGGCTTCTTTAACACACCTTCAAAATGATGGCTTCCTTTACACACTTACTCATACAATATTTCTCACTACTTATCTCTATGCTAAATGAGGGGGGGTGGCCTCTTTATTTATAGGAATTCAGGATTATCCACCTTATCTCTAAGATAGGATAGGAAATCTCTTCCGGCCAATCATATTCCATGCCTAAACTCTTGCCTTTACATGTAGGCTTATCTTCTAAGATAAGATAAACCTTATCATCTCACATGGGTTCCACCTTTTTAGACTTTTCCACAAATAAAATATACAAAATATTTATGACATTACTCTTTGTCCTTATTACAAATATAATATTTCTAATTCCTAATCATGTAGACCCTACTTCTCTACTTATCCCAACTTTGACATTTTAACATTCTTTGGACCACTTACGACAAATATTTACTTTTACAACATTCCTATTGTACTTTGATGCTACCGTACTCTCTACATTATTGGTGGCACCGTCTTGTGGCGTCATTATTTTCTATTGGATGTCACTACTAATTATACTTAAAAACATCCTATTCCTAATACATACATTAATAAAATAGAAATTACAGAGGAAAATTTTAATGTCGACAGGACCAGCTTTCGGTAGCTTCTCATGGAGGATCCCGGTGATATGTTACTTTCATTGATGATGCTACAAGAAAGGTATGGGTTTATTCGTTTAAACGTAAATCGATGTTTTTGAGACTTTTAAAAGATGGAAAGCCCTTCTTGAGAATGAATCAAACTAAAATTTAAAGTGCATTAGATCCGACAATGGTGGTGAATATTAGTAAAGCAAGGATTTCAATGATTATTGTTCGGTGAATGGGATATATAGAGAAATAATGGTTCCAAGAACACCACAGAGAATTGTGTTACGAAAGAGAATGAACAGGACAACCATGGAATGTGCTAGAAGTATGAGGATACATTATGGATTGTCTTTGTAGTTTTGGGCGAAGTAGTTGTTTTTTGCGAGGAAATTTGTCGTGTGGAAAAATTTGTGAATTCCTTACCAACGCTTTGGGAATCTAAGTCCCTCTACTCAATCGGTGTAGCTTTCACGTATGCATGCATGAGAAAGTGTGGATTTCTGTGGTGGCCTTTTGGCTAGGGATCCAATAGGGGCACTCCACTAACCCCGGAAAAGCTAGTAATCTCTTGCTAGGGAAGACTTTGTCTGAAGGTGGGAAAGGGAGTGAGAATAGAGGTAGGAGAACTAATGTTGCAGGTAGAAAATTAGATTCCTGCACACACACTAGTTAGAAACTTCAACACATACATTTATGGGAAGAAAAAACTTTGCGAATGGCAACAAGACGAGATAAGATTACAAACTCAAAGTTTCTAAAATCTCCTCATCAAAGAGGCTACAAAATCCTTCTTCTTGTATTGATTCTTAAATAGAAGTTGTACATAATGTAGGAATGGAAGAAATTTGAGAATGGAGGAAAGTAGAGGAAAATGGCTATTTCCTTTTCTTTCTCTAGTACAATGGACTCATGAGTATAAAAGATAAATTGCCAAACCCTTACAATGGCATGAAGAAGCCATTAAATATCTTACAAGAAATGGTTACAACTTCTTCTTTGTTAGCAAGAAATGGTTTACAATCTTTTCATTCATTTGTGTCCATTTAGATTCTTGATTCGCGAAGAAATGCCAATGGTGAAAAAACTAGACTTTTCATAATGCAGTTGTTACACTTATTTTGTAACTTTAAATTTGAACCATTCATCTTTCCTTTGAAACTTTAAACCAGAGCCATCCATATGGGAAAAATTTCTTGGAATGGGCGTGGAGGATACCTTTTGCATTTTATGACTTTATAGAGATTTGGAATTTTTTATATTTTTGGTATGTCCTTCCACTTTTGATATGGTCTTGACACGTGGCCTTACTTGAGTGGAGACAGAGTCACAGGTCACTTTTATAATTTTACCTTTTTTCAATGCGGGCTCAAAAACACAAATCACTCCGCCACCCACCTCTACGCTTTGACCTTCAATGTAGACTCAATATTTGACTTTTTCCTTAGTGTGGGTGGGGCTGCCGGTCACGTTTAAAATTTAATCCCCTTTAATGAAAACGAGGCTCAAATTCTCAAATCACTCCGATGGCCCACTACCCCATCTTGACTTTCTATTCAGGCTTAATATTTGACTTTCTCCCTTTTGTTTGGTGGGGCCGTATACCTAACCCTAGACATGTGGAGTGTTGGCACTCATTTGGAACTTACCTTTGTATTTTTCCTTTGGAGTTATGTCGGGCTTACACGTGGAGATCTGGCACTCATTTGGAACCTACCTTTCAATCTTTCCTTTAGAGTTGCGACAAGCTGACACGTGGAGAGCTCCGTCAGTTTTTTATACTTAGTTGATTCAGGCTTATTATCCACTTGACTTATGTTGACCTCTAGACACATGGAGAACTAGCGTTCATTTGGAAATTGGCCCTTTGGTTTCATTATTGAAATTACGTCATTGAGGCACGTGGAGGCTTCCGCCGACCCGCTCATACTTAGTCAATTTAAGCAATCATCTATGTCCCCTTTTTGGACTTGGGACACGTGGAGGATTGGCACAAGTTTGAGAACCTCCCTAGCTTCGACCCTTGAAATTTCACTAATGAAGCACATGGCGTCATCTGCTAAACCTTCCATACTTAGCCGATTTAGGCTTGTTTTGTCTTCATTTTGGACCATGGACACATGGAAAGCTTTGCACTTATTTGTGGACTATCACTTGGGTTCTGTCCTTGGAGTTATGTCGATGAAGGACATGGCATCATCCGTTGTTGCTTGAAACATGGCCATACCACACCCAATCGAGAGATATCCACGTACTTACTCATGGATGTTGGGGTAAAAATTAACGAGGAAGTTATGTCATCATTTCCATTGCGGAAAGAAATAAATAGAAGAGGAAAACTCCACCAGTGCACCCAAATTTCAAATTTCTTTCACGAACCAAGGAATTGAAAACAATTCAAGGTTTGATGATCCATGGCCATAGAAAGATTGAAAATTTCATTCAAAAGAGAACAACAATAAAATTTTCACGCATCTAGACAGGAAAATGGAAAATTCATCAAAACGTGCAGACTGGAGAGTTTAAACAACTTCAAGCATGAATTTCTCTATCTTTTAAGACTTCCAACTTTACTTGAACACTTTTGGAGGGCATGAGCTCAAATTTTTTGAATTTTACTTTTAAATGAGGGGAGGATTTTGAGGGCGACAACAAGTTGATACAATAGTTTATTTAATTAACCATGGGTCTTCAAGTTCACTGGATGGAGGACTACCGAGAGGAAGCTTGGACCGGAAAAGAGGTAGATATTTATTTTCTTAAAGTTTTTGGTTCAGAATCTTTTGTGCATGTTGATAAGCAAAATAGGAAAAGTTGGATGCAAAATCCAAGAGATGCACTTTCATTGGTTATGGATTTGGTGATTTCGGTTTCCATTTTTGGGATTTAGAGAATTCTAAAATTATTAGGAGTCATGATGTTAAATGGAATGAAAAGAGAATGTACAAGGATCAAATTTTCGAACCCAAGGATGAACCGGTTGAGAATTTTTTGAATAAAAATGAACTCTCAAATTTAAAAGTATTACTTATAAGGTTACATCGTAACTGGTGTTGGTTGACCCATGACCAACATTAGTCAACATAACCGGATCGATTACGAAGAGACAACCCAAGTATCGATTAGCGTAACCGACATCAGTTATAGGTGACCGGCATCGGTCATTGTCATATTTGGATATAAATGTCTAGGAGGTCTAGATTGAGCCTCTAATACCCCAAAATCCTATGAGAAGGTCACAAAGGGTAAGTAAACCTCTAGAAAGATTTACACCTTCTCTATTTTATTTATTATTGACTAATAATGGTGAAGCAAAGAGCTTTGAAGAAACAATGCATATAAGACACATGTCCATTGGGAGTATGGCATGGATGAGGAGATGAACTCATTGGAGACAGAGAACCAGGACTTGGGATTTGGTTAAGTTTTCAGCAGTAAATGAAAATTATAGAATAATTGGGTTTACAGGATCAAGGAAGAAGAGGGTGGACAAAAAGGGTACAAGGAAAGGCTTGTAGTAAAGGGATTTACACAGAAAGTAGATATTGAATTTAGTGAAATATTTTCTCCTATTGTTAAGATGACTTCTATTCGTATTGTATTGAGCTTAGTTGTAGTAGAAGATTTACATTTAGAGAAACTAGATGTGAAGACACTTTCCTTCATGGTGATTTGGATGAAGATATTTATATGCAACAGATCGCTTGGGTATGAAGTGAAGAGTAAGGAGAAATTAGTTTGCAGGTTGAAAAAGAGCCTATATGGGCTCAAACAAGCTCCAAGGCAATGGTACATGAGGTTTGATAGTTTTATGCAAGAGCATGGTTACTTGAGATGTGAATCTGACCATTGTGTTTATTTCAAGAAGCTTGAAAATGTGAGCTATATTATTTTTTTACTGTATGTGGATGATATGCTTATTTCAAGATCTAGTATGTAAGACATTGGTGAGTTTAAGGGAAATCTAGCTCACACATTTGATATGAAGGATTTAGGAGCTGCAAATAGAATCCTTGGCATGTAAATACACGTAGATAGGAAAAACAAGAAATTTTATTTGTCTCAGAGGATTATATCTATAGGTTGTTAGAAAGGTTCAAGCTACGAATGAAAAAACCTATTAGCACACCTATGGTTGGACACTTCAACTTGAGAAAAGATCGAGTTTCCATCATCACAAGAGGAGGTAAAATACATGACATGAGTGCCATATGCTTCGAAGTTGGGAGTCTCATGTATGTTATGGTTTGTACCAAACCAAACATTTCACAGAAGTGGGAGTAGATATATGGCCAATCTAGGTAAAGAGCATTGGAAAGAAGTCCAATGGATACTCAATTATTTGAAAGGGACATCTAGCATGCACTTATGTTATGGAGGTTCGGATATTTCATTATGTGGCTATGTTGATTCAGATATGGCGGAGATCTGGATGGTAGAAGGAGCACTACTAGATATATTTTCACAAAGACGTGGAATGATAGTTAGTGTATTTCAAGATTGCAAAAGGTTGTATCTTTTTCTACTATAGAGGTAGAGTATGTTACAGCTACAGAGGCTAGCAAGGAGATGATATGAATGAGTAGGTTCATGGAAGAGTTGGGAAAGGAGTAAGATGATTTTAAACTATTCAGTGACACTCAAAGTGTAATTCATTTAGCAAATAACTCAGTGTTTCATTTGAGAATGAACCACATTCAGTTGAGGTATCACTTCATAAGGAAGGTATTGGAGGATGAACAGTTAAATCTGGAAAAGATTCATACAAGCAAGAACCCTGCAGATATGCTAACGAAGCCATTAGCAAAGGAGAAGTTGGACCTACACTCCAATTCTATTAGTCTTCAAGTCTGATACTTGAAGAGGAAGAAAAAAATCTAAGGAATAATCCAAGAAGGACGTTGTACAGGTATGGTGCAGTAATTAATCTCCAAGTGGGAGATTGTTGAGTTGTGGAGCTCAATTACTTTGGATTAGCATGAAATGTAAAATTTGCTAGAAAACACAATAATGGCCATCGATTAGGAGGCACCTACATCACCACCTAGGACCGATATTGGTCGGAAAGGCGAACCGTCATCGATTAGGGAGAACCGACATCGGTCACATATGCGAGGATGTTTTAATTAACTCTCAGTAATTAGATCTATTTTTAGCATTAAATTATATCTATTGATTGTAATTACATGGTTAAGTTCCCTAATTCTATAAACGACTATATAAGCATGAAATATAGGGTTTAGAAGAAAGGGATTAACAAGAATTAAGAAGAACTTGTAAAAATTTGGTGAGAGAGAGAGACAGAGAATTCTCTGATGAAGCAAAATCTTGAGAGAAAGAAAGTATTGTACATCCGAGAGGTGTGGAAGATTGTAAATCTTCATTATATATCTTGTTAAAGCTTTATATAATATATTGGCTTGTTTCTTGGTGGACGTAGCCCACACTAGGTGAACCACGTTAAATCTTAGGTTGATTTATATCACTTGTTTTGTATATTTCTTCTTGTATAATATCCACTTTTATTTGCATGTATGCTTAGATCTAATATACTATATGTACAACCAGTGTGCTAACCCCAACAATATATAAATTATTGTTTCACATATAATTTGTTGAGTTTTTTATGGTTGTGTAACCGTATAATTATATTGGGTTGTATATGTGATGTTGGTTAGGTGTTATGACAACTCACATAATTGGCATATATTCATCCTATTATTTAGGAGATGAATCTTTTATATAAGTGTATAATGATATGAATAATAGTATTTAGTAGGATATTACTATGCAAATATTCTCCTTTTTTTTCATTTGGAAACAGAGTGATTTATTGTCGATGGAGAAATAGAATGATATTGGGGCAATGTTTAATTGATTATTTCCCAAGTTCATGGAATCCTTTATAGTATCTCAAAGTGTAGGTTAGCTGTGTTTAAAATTTCAAGTTTAAGGCTCGGTATTACCACCAAGAAGATTTATTTTCACCTCTCCATTTGATGTTGGTCTCTCATCAGCTCAACTTTGTCATGCATGTGATCATCTTCCATTCAATTTGAAAGCTAGGTTTGCATTGAACTTCATGGCCTCTTCTAAAATTCCCATGTGTTTGGTGATTGTTGGTTGTCAAATGTGCACTCATGTATTAGATCTAGAAGAACCAAGTTGTTTGAGACAACAATGGAACCATCTCCAAGTTGTGGGACCTTGCGCGCTTAAGACAGATCTCCAGAGAAGGTCGGTTCCTCTATCTATTTCTACTACTACGATACTCCTAATGCTAGAAGGGAAAACTAAGATAACAATGCTAAGGGACTAGGGATAGAAGGATAATAGAAAGGAAAATAAAACTAAGGTGATAACACTAGAAAATGTGGGATGAACACAATCCGATCTGAGGGAAAATGAAAGGAAAATGTGTGAAAGAGTGCTAGGCACACAGCACAAACTAATATGCATTTACCGGATCGATTCATAGAACACAACTAGAATGGAGCGTGAAGGGACATAAAGTGACACGAAAGCACGTAATGCAAAAGAAAGGTAAGAAGAAGAAACAAAACACGCTTAGGACAGAAAATAGCCACTAAACGATGCTTCCATTATTTCGAGAAATTTACAAAACTATTATAATGGTCAAAGAGGCCAATATCCACATGCACGAGCGAGATCTAAAGGTTTGTGACTCATAATGGAAACACATGGAAGAGGTGTAATTGTTACAAAATGATGTATGATGGCATGAGGAAAGGGCACATAGGGATGTCAAGGACTTAGCCAATTTGGGAATCAAAGGCTAGGGCATGCGCGAAAGGTGAATGTACTTTTGAGAAGAAGGGTGGATGTGCGAGAGAGTGCACGCAAGGGGAAGATGGAACAAAGAGGAAAAGGAAGGAATAAATTTCATGAAAAGGAGGGAGAGAAAAGGGAATGTGGGGAAAATGTAACCATGGGAATGTACCAATTGAAGTAAGTGAAGTTCGCACAACGTTCAATATGAAACCATAGAGAAAGAATGGAGATATGGGTTATCCACATAAATAGGGGAGTTATTGTGGATAATAGTTTGGTGAATTTTGGGACCATATGCCTTTTAGATGAGGAAGATCATTAGCCTATAGCATCCATTGGGCATGGATTCTACTACGTAATGTGAATTTTTGATCTACAATTTTGAATAATTGGCCCTAAAATCACTTCTAAACTCTCTTTTGAATCCTACAAATTTGTTGATACTGCTAGAAGATAACTAACATCCTAGAAGCAACAAAAGATAACGCACAAAAGCACATAGGAAGAAAGGACTATACAAACAAAATAATGTGTGTATAGTGACTTGGAGGAATTGAAACTACTCTAATATTTACAAGATAATGTAGAAAACTTAATGGAAGGGTTTAAGATAGATCCCATTTATTGGGATTGGTAGCACGCCTCCATTAAGATGAGATAACTCAAAAGAGTTAGCCTCCTTACATGAACTAATAGTATACGGGCCACTCCAAAGTGCATCAAACTTTGCATGGCACCCTATTTTAGCTCTATTAGCATCCCACTTTAAGACCAAGTCCCCAACTTTGAAAGCTTGAGGCCTAGCCTTTACTCCAAACCACTTATTTTTTTCTTGTTGATGTTGTTCTATCTTGATCATGGCATATTTTCTTGATTCTTCAAGTTCAACCAGCTCTGCCATTTTAATTTCTCTCTAGTATGCACTTTCAAACTCTAGTTGTTGGGCAAGTGCGAAAGAGTTAAATTCAAGTTTCAAAGGAAGATAAACCTCCTTGTCATAGATGATCTTGTAAGGTGAAGTTCCTATTGAATTTTTCACTGTAATTCTATCTACCCAGCAGCACGAGCAAGAACTTTGTATGCCAATGTCTTTTACTGATGTTCATTGTGCACTTCATGATCCTGATTAGGTTCTTGTTTGTTGACTCATTAGACAATTTCCCTAAGGATAGTAGTTGGAGGAAGTCTTCAAATAGATGCCCAGGACTAAGAGCCCAATCGGTGATTTTTCTACCAAGGAAGGCTTTTACATTATCAAATATAATGGTTTGAGGAATGCCAAACCTTGTTACAATACCCTCGATAAAGTCAAAGATGATTGACTCGGTTAACTCCTTGAGCATGACACTTGTCCATCGGTGAAGTAATCTATAGATGTCAATACCCACTTGTGCCCAACACTTGAAGGAGGATTGATCATGCCTATGAAATCAAGACCCCATTGTGTAAAAGTTTGATCCTCTTGGATAAGTCAAAGAGGAAACATTGTATATTTATTCTTTCCTACAAAGGAAGCACATTATTTGCATTTGGTGACCCATTTTTGTGCATCTACAAACAGGGTGGACTAAAAGATACCTGCCATTACGATCTTCATTGTTTTAGTCTTGGCAGAGAAGTATCCACCAAAAAATCCATCGTGAAATTTTGTAAACACTTTTTCAATTTGTGTGTCATTGATACACCTTAACAACATGCCATTGAGATTTATTTTGAAGAGAATACCATCAACCAAAACATAAGGAATGGATTGTAACCTTAGATGTCTTATTTTTTCTTGTTCAAACCAGGATGGTATATGCCCTCAAAAAGGAATGTGATCATGTCCTTCATCCAGCTTGTGCTCACCGAGATCTACATTTTGTTCAAGTTCTACGTGTGGGAGATCTTCATTCAAAAATAGTGAAGTCTCAAGTTCACTCTGTGTATCCTCAACAATCTTCTTACAGAGCACACTACCTCTTACTAGTTTAGTGGCTTTGATAGTCACATCATACTCCATGATTTTGGTCACCCATATCACTCTCTTTTCACTAATTTATACTCTCATGATGAAGTCTCTAACACCAGAGTGTGAAACTAGCACCTTGACATGATTTTTGGCGAGCATACTTTTAAACTTCTTGAGCACACGCATGATGGTGAAGACCTATTTCTCCATGTGACTATATTTTAACTCATAATCCTTCTATGTCTAATTGAAGAAAGCCACTAGCTGTTTGAGCCCTTGTTAATTTTCTTGTGTAAGGATAGCAGCAACACTTTCATCAACACCATAGGCATAAAGGATGAAGTATTTTGAGTAGTCTAGGTTTATGAGTGTTGGTGCGCAAGAAATTTCTTTCTTGATTACTTTGAAGATCTCTCTTCCTTTTGCTATCCATTTGAAGGCTATGTCATTTTTAAGCATCGGTTGATGGGCCAAACTAGTCCCGCAGTTAAGTTTTCCAAGGAAGGATTGTAAGGATTTATTAGGCACCGGCATGGAAAGAACCATGATGACTGAAACGTAGTCGGGATCAATTGAGATGCCATCCTTAGAAACAACATGGCCCAGAAGCTTTCCCTCTGCCACTACAAAGTTACACTTCTTGGGGTTAAGAGATACCTCATACTTTCTGCACCTCTTAAATACTTTTTCCAGGTGTGCCATATGATCTACACTCTAATTTGAGAAGACTGTAATGTCATCTAGGTAAACCAATATGAACTCATTTATGTAACCTTTTAAAGAAATATTCATAGTGCTTTGAAAATTTTCACCTACATTTAATAGACCAAAGAGCATTTTTGATAGGCATATGTGCCCCACTTGGTTGTAAACTCTGTTTTGAATTGATCATTTTCCTTGATCGAATCTTATTAAA
The DNA here is from genome assembly GCA_018340775.1 of Taxus wallichiana var. yunnanensis. NCBI lineage: Eukaryota > Viridiplantae > Streptophyta > Pinopsida > Cupressales > Taxaceae > Taxus > Taxus wallichiana. The sequence continues at coordinate 550,551,137 of CM031236.1, forward strand.
GCTCGAATACCCATCTAGCATTGAAAACCTCTATACGCCGGCCATAATCTGCAAAATTTTCTCCATAGAAGGAAAAGGATAATGATCCTTAATGGATGCCTTGTTTAAATCTCTAAAATTAACACACAATCTGATCTCACCATTATTTTTGCGTACTAGAACTAATTTTGCGACAAAAGTAAAGTACTTGATGGGAAAAATAATCGTTGCCTCAATGATTTTAGACAACTCATTCTTCAAGAGGGCTCTATCCTTGGATTAAATGGTCTTTTCTTTTGTTTGATCGAATTGATGTTTGGATCAAGGTCAATGGAAAGTTGAGCGATACTTAGATCAAAACCTTTGAGTTCTTCATACTCTCATGAAAATATGTCACCGTATTTTTGTAGAGAGATATGAAGGCCTTTTTTTTATTCCTATACGCAAGCTTTACTAAGCAACAACTCTTTCCCACGCACAACTTTGGCTAGGAAATATTCTTCTTGCATCACGTGCATGTACTTTTCTTCACCCTTGAACTTGTCATTAGGGCTGAACATTTTCTCTAAGGTGACCAGCCCTTTAGGAAACTTATTTTTCTTCAGCTGGATCACTTGGTCACCATATTTTTCATGCAAGTCATCTTGCATGCTTGAGGAGAACTCAACCTCATTCTCGAATGAACCGGATGATATGTGCATCGTTGTCAAACACTTGTCATCTGGTGTTGTTATTTGGAATGGATGGTATGATGACCATCTTGATGTGTTGTAAGTTTCCTTTCATAAATTTCTCACAGGATAGAACCGTGAACCTAGCGTGGCCATCTAATCAGCTTATTTTTTTAACTTACGTGGCACCACCTACTAATTCAAAGCATCAAATCTCTCAAAGAGGTCCCAAATTTTGTGCTTATAATCTTTGAGAATTTTAATCTTTTCTGGCATTTTTGGTGACCTATTGCACAACCAATTTTGTATCCCCAAATATCTACAATGCCTTAATCCCTTTCTTCTCAAAGAATTAGAAGGCCATGCACAAATGCTTCATATTCTACTACATTTTTAGAGCATTTGAATGAACCTATGTGCGAAGAAGAATCTCTCATCCTTAGGGGAAATGAGAACCACTCCTACGTGTTGTCCTCTCAAAATTTCCCCTCTTTTGAAAGTTATAATTTTGAAAATTTTGAGTTGGCACCCTTTAGTAATGTTCTAGTGAAGTGAAAACTTGAAGAGATGGTGAAAATTCACATTTATTGGAGTCATTTTGGTGACTTGCGGGTTTGTCGACATTTTTGTCCCTCATGTCCCAAGTACCTTCGAGCCTTATGTTCGTCGATCGGATGATTTCCCCGCAAGTCCTTTTTGTCGGCTTTATCGGAACTTTTTGGCCCATTTGTCCCAAGTTCGCCTGGACTTCTTTTTCCCGATCACCCACATCACCAACATCGGGTTCTTCATGTAATTTTGTCCCATCTATCCCAAATGCGTCTGGTTTTCTATTCACCGATTCCCCACATTGGGTGCATCGTCCGACTCATGTCTTCGCATCTCTCACGTTTTTGTGTCACTTTGGACCGCCCATGCTCATTTGACCCACATTCCCTACATTGCCCGCATCAACTAGATCATGTCTTCACATCCCATATTTCCCAATGTTCCAAGGACCATCTCGGGCCAATTTTTTTCCACTTTTCTCGTGTCTCATCTTTTTGAGTCGGTGCAAGGTGTATTTAATGCTCATTAATGACCTTCTCTCTCTAAACGGCTATTTAAAGGGACTACCACCTATGCATTTGTCACATTGCTTGCTTGTTATTTCTTTCTCAAATCCTTATAATTGAGGTTGTTTTCTCATCTCCCTACATCCCTTTACATTTCCGTCATGTTTTTGTTCTTGGAAGGTCATCCCTCATGTATTGCAAAAATGAAGAACAAGTTTCAAGGGCAAGAGCATCTATCACCTCTAGAGACCTCTCATGTACTAAATATCAGGGATAATGAGGTTCGACACTTGGATTTTGACAATTTTTGGGTAGAGTAACATGCACCAACTAGCCCCCATGGCCCAAATTATCAGAAATAGTGGAATTACGTACGCGGCTGGTTTTCCCATCTCTTTGCAGTGTGCCGACACCGTGCTTGCCTGTGGAGCCCATTTTAGCTCAGATACCAAGGAGCTTACTAATGTGCATGGGGAATTAATTACTAAACTAGATGTTACCACCATTACTACTACCTTATGCATTCCAGAGACTGAAGACTCCATCGTTCTCACTCGTGCTCAAGCTCAGACCCTGTTTGACCAAGACAGTGAAAATACAAGGCATGAATAGAAAAATCATGGTTAAAGAACCCTAAGAAGGGAGCATCCCAACTCTCCAAAGCATTATTCAGGGTTGATTTCAATGAGGAGCTATCTGATTTTATCATTTTTCTCACCCATATCATGGGATTTCCCTCCACTAATGAATTTCACTTTTGGATGTGCCCCTTTATAAATATCATCTGTGAGGGTAAGCAAAACATAAATTGGGCTGAAATTATTTGTATGAATTTGACTGAGAAATTGTCAAGTGTTTAGTAGACTAAGAAGTTTTATATGACTTCTTATCTCATGTATACCCTAGCTACGTCCCGAGAGTGGTTCGGTTTCACCTACATGGAAGGCAAGAAGGATGAACCTATCTACACATACTACCCTCAGTTTACCCTTGAAGCTAGCAATCACAATTTTAGAAGGGTTAATGATGCTTTCACCATGTATATTATAAGAATTTTGGAGAGTGACATTGCTAAGAGATTCTCTAATGAAGTTATGACTCTGATAGCCAAGTATAGGGATTTATTCATCCAATTCACAAGGTTCTCATATATCAGGTTGGCTGGCTTTGAAAGTACACCCCTCATGCTCCCCATGTTTTGTAATGATAAAATGGCTCTGGTTGAAGTATGCATGCAACTTGATAAACTACACAGAATCTGTAGAGACAAGAAGATCACTGGTCTTTATTTCCCTATCTCCTTGGGAAATTATACATGCAAAACGGCTCTGGATGCCCAAAACATAGAAAGGGCTATTACTCCTCTCACTGTTCATTTCTTCAGACCCAGGACTTTATTTGATCTGAAGAAGTTTATTGATTAGAACCTCGAATAATTTATCATCATAAACCAAACACTGAGGATTACTTGGGCTGATTGTGTTGATGATTTTGAAGCCAAAAGGAGGCACTATGGCAAAATCTCTCTACAACAAATTATAGATCTCAATCTCTACCAAGTTCCTAAAGGGCTTAAGGATGATGATGAGGACTTACAGTCCTTTGAATATGAAAGATCAATCAAACACACTCCTTTAGAAAACCTGGATTGGTACAAGAAAGAGAGAGATGATTTGGTTGAGATTATTTCCCCTGTTCTTGTAAGAACTAAGGTTTGGTTTGACAGGAAATTTTGTGAGCTCAAGAAGAATCAGGGTAGATCTTCTTCCAGAGATACTTCCACACTAGGGAAGGAAGCACAAAATACCCAAGATCTTGAGGTATCGAGAAAACCCCTCCTTCTTCCTCAATAAAAGAGCCTGAATCGTCTACTCCTTCTTCTACTCAAGTATATCAAAAGAATATTAAAGAGGTTAAGCAAGAACCAATTGAGGAAGAATCTCTTCGGAGCATTCGAATTTCCTTCAAGACCAGAGAACATTATTGTTCTTAGTGAAAGTGATGATGGTGAAGTGCCAGATCCTGCAGGAGCTCCTGAAATCACTATTGAAGAAGAAAAGGAGGTGCCAAATACTGAACCTCCTAGTATAACAAACTCCTCTACAAAGGAAGTTCCTGATGCTCCATTCACTTCTTTACTGGAGGCAACAGTGGTTAATACTTTAAGTGCCATGAGTTCACTTGCTCTTAGGCCTCTTGTTCCTTCCTCTTCTTCTTCTACCTTTTCCTGGGTGTAGCCCTTGGTTGACAGCAAGAAGAGGAAATCTTCCTCTCGTTTAACATGACCCGATTTTGATGTTGTCGAAGCTCGCTAGAACTACTCCTCCTCCTCCAAAGAAAGAGAGCCAAGACCACTTCAAGGTTAGTAATTGATGCTCAGGGCCAGAAATTCTTGGAAGTTACAAAGACCAAGGTTGATAAATCTGAGAAGGATCTTTTGGTCTCTGAATTAGAGCTCTCCAAGATCCCAATGGGAGAATCCACTCCTAATATTGGAGTTCATAACCTTCAGGAAACAGTAAGTAAGGTTATTGAACGAGTAGAGAAAGGTAAGAAAACCATAGAGCACTTGGAAGAACATAATCAAGTTCTTTCCAACTTTATCAAATCATTGTTGGCCAAGGATAGAGTTTTAGATCCAGCCCCACTAGCTGCTCTCCCACCCCCCATGATTCTCATCTAGGATGAAGTTCAGAGCATCAAATACATATACAAGTATTCAACTTATGGGAAGGTTGTGGAAGCTATGGTGGATGATATGACTATAGCAGGTTTGAACTTCATTGTGGAAGCCTTCAAAACCAATGAAAAAGTGATTAATTTGTAGCAGAAACTCTCTTCCTCAATCAAAGCCATGGATAAAGAGTTGAAGGTCTAGAGTAGTTGTATTACAGATCTTCGCCTAATGGGCCAAACTGATGAGAAGATCCTATTGGCCAGCAAGGTTTTTGGTGATGCCAATAATAACTTGTCACGGACATGGATCTTCAAAGATTGAATGGAAGATAAATGTTCGGAAGAAGCACTTTGAGAGAATTGAGAAATGTGTGGCAAAAAGGAGAATCTTTTAAAACTTGTGTCTCATATGCCTTCAAAGATATTCATTTCCATATTCAAGATGAAACTACAGGCATTCCCTTCTCTCTCCAGAAATCAAGACCCAGCTCGAACTTTTGTCAAGAATGATTTGTTTAAAGAAGAGTCATTTACTAAAGAGAAGATGGAAGACATTTGTTCCCTTCATTTAGCTATTGCCAAAGCTAATAAGGAATATTTGGAGCATACTAAATTTGATAAAGATATGGAGAAATGTCTAGGAACATGGACTCATGCTACTGCCAACACAACAATTCCAAGAGGCATGGAAATAGCAGAAGCATTGAAAAATTTTAGGCATCGGATTCTCAAATCAGTGGGCCCTCCTCAGCCATAATCAGATGTCTCTTCTTCTAGCTCCTCTTTCTCTTCTTCTATTTTTAGTGTTGAGCTCCTTGTAAATTAATTAAGGACATTGTATTGTGCATTTCCTTAATTAATATTTTAGTTAAAAGAAACGGTTACCAAATGTAACCAATTTGTAAGCTATATAATGAGCTCTCCATGCCATTCTAAGGGGCTGGAACTCTGATTATTTTGAAAGTGTAAAAGAGTCAAAAGCTATCAATACAAGAAGATTTCCCTTTCTACTTCTATCTATGTCTATTCATTCCTTCTTATCTGTCAAAAGTTATTGAATCATTAATCTATTTTGCATTAAGAAGCTTTGTATTCTTATGGATGTCATCTCTGGAACTTTGTGTCTATGAAATAACATCTTATAGTTTTAATATGAATGATTATGTTCTATATTATCCTAGTTCAGCATTTATAAGGAATTATTTTTCTATCTATATTTCCTGAGAATGTTATTCTACCTTTTCCCTTCCTTAGTTCTTCTATTCTTTTGTATTGATAATCTATCTTAGAGCTTAAAACACTTTCATGATATCAGAGTTCCTCTTTGAAATAAAAAGTTGTACATTTGTGAATATATTTTTCTTTCAATAAGGGAACCTCTCCCATTAAAGAGGAGGGACTTTCATCCCCTGACTGTTGCTTTCATTAAAGTCCTATTTGATGACCAATAGTTTTTGGTGACTCTACTTGGGATTCATTTTTACGGATTCCGGTTTTAAAGAACAATTTCTTGATCATTCTTTGATCTGGTGACTCTAAGGTTTACCCACGGTAGGAGGGCTCTTGGAATTGAAGATTCTCGCCAACTCTCATAGGAGCAAGGTTTTCCTCTTCCTTCAATAGGGAGAAATAGAAGAGCTCATTCTACAAGCACACCCCCTGTTGAAGACAGAACCCTTGGGAGTGGTATCCCTCAAGAGCAACTCAGCCCTAATCTTCGTGCTCTAGTTCTTACCAATATTTCAATTCCTCTTCAAGTAGTTTTTCCAAGAATGGAAGTTCTATTACCTTGGGGCCACCGTGTTGGGCCTCTTTCCCTCCCTCAACCTTTGCATGAGTTACCTAGGGGTAACAGGAAGAACTTTCCCAAGTTTAGAGGTGATGGCAAGGTGCATCCTAATGAACACATTGCAGCCTTCATAGTTGCATGTCAATTCCTCAGAGTGGAGCATGAAGATGTCTCGGTGAGGCTTTTTGTAGATACTTTACAAGATAATGTGGCAGATTGGTTTTATCATCTTCCTGTTGGGGCCATTACCAATTAGACCATGATGAGAACTAGATTTGAGAACCATTTCAAACCTGTAGAAGATGTGCATGTTTTACTAGCCTAGATTTCTCAAATCAAGAAGGAACCACAAGAGCCCATGAGAGAATTTGTGGCTAAGTTCAATAATCTTATTAACAAGATCCCACAGACACCCGACTGATCAAATTCAAAAATGTTTTTTCCTAAACATTCAATTTCCTAAAGTAAGCTATGCGTTGAGGAGAGCCAATCTTGCAACATTGGATGAGGACCAGAGATTAGCCATTAGTGTTGAAGATGACTTGATCATGTCTGGAAAGTTGAAAAGAGATTCTTCCAAATCTAAAGCTTCTTCTTCCTCTCCCTCAAATTCTAGAGCTAATGCAGATCCTTTAGTACAAAATCTTTCCAATGACCTCATTGCCATCAAGAAACAATTGGCTCAGCATGCTCCTTATCAAGACATTCCAAGAAGGAATTTTCAACCTAAAAACCATTTTCCTTCTTCTCAGAAAAGGTTGGCAATCGAGGACCACCCATCAAGGCCCCTATCAATGCAACTTGTGAGGTTGAAGAACCTGATGAAGAGGTTAATGAAGAATTCGAAGAATCTAGAGAAGAGGCTGAGGAGGAAATAGAAGAACTTGATGGATCTCAAGTTAATTTCCTTACTACTGAGGGCATTGATGAAGAGGATGATTATGATGAAGTAGTGGCAGAGATGAATAGTGATTCATATGTTGTTATGACCCGAGAGCAGACCAATAAGAAAGAGAAAGTGATGCAGCCTACTAAAAATCTAAAGAGTATCCCACAACTATTCTAGTGGTGGCAAGAAGAGGATCTCCTGTTCCCACTGCATCCACATAAAAGGTCAATTCGCTAATTCTTCTTCTTCTACTCTTGCTTCTAAAAACTTCTTTTTCTCCAGCCTCAAAACCTGATAAGCCTAAGATTCCTAGTGATGATTCCCCATCCACCTCTAGATCTTTTGATATCATTGACCATCTTAAGAAGACAAAAATCTAAATTTCAGAGGCTGAGTATTATCAAACCCATCCAAAAGCCTTTGCCAAAATGGTCCAATTTGTCAATTCCCATTCCAAAACTTCATCTAATACTTCTAAAGGTATTTTTCCTACTCCATCGTCCGCACCCCAACCAAATTTTGTGGATTTTTTCACCTCACCTAATGAGAAAATCAAACCATTTTATGTTACCCTCCTTATAGCAAGCCATAGACTTAGCAATTGTGTCATAGACTCAGGAGCATCGGATAATGTAATGCTGCCAAAGTGGCTCATACTTTGGGTCTTACCCTCACACGCACTATTGGTTCTTTTTATTCTATGGAGAGTAGGGAGGTTCCCTTGGTTGGAAGAATTAAAGATACACACATAGATTTTGCCGCCTTACCTGAGAAAAAGGTTTTAGCTACTATTCTAATAGTTGATATCCCTCCTTCATATGACATGTTGTTGAGTAGGAACTTCTGTAAGGACATGGGAGGAGAAATTCAAATGGATTGGTCACATGCCCTTATACCAGCAATGGGAAGATGAAGAAGTTGTTGCCTAAGAAGCAATCTGAGTATATTATACAAAGATAGATGATCCCAAAGCACAAATACTTTATGAATATATTGGGCATGGAAACTATATGATTATGTCTCAGGATGAAACGGACGTCCCAAAGAAGTACTTCATGATCCTAATGGTATTTGGAATTTGGAATTTGATGGAAGTTGCTCCTCAGCTGGTTCTAGGGCTGGTGTGGTATTGATATCTCCAAAAGGAAAGATTCATCCTTTCTCATTCAAACTACAGTTTGAGAATACCAATAATACAACAAAATATGAAGCTCTCATCCTTGGACTAAACATGGCAAAAGAGAAAGGTGTGAAGAATCTTCTGGCTCATGGAGATGTGGAACTGGTTGTTAAACAAGTCAGAGACATTTTCCAAGTAAAGAATAGAAGATTGAAGCACTATAGGAATCTGGTTTGGGATTCTATTGAATTTCTTGATGCCTTCTCCATCGAAGCAGTGCCAAGGGAAAAGAACACCAGGGCTGATTCCCTAGTTGTTTCAGGGTCTTTGTTGATACCTCATCCTAATTTCTCTTAGGATAAATTCACCATTGAAATGATCCATAGACCAAGTGTACTAGATAATGCAAGCAACTGGAAATTTTTCAATGATGACCAGCATTTTCTCTCTTTCCTAGAGCTCAGGGATAACTTTGAACAATTGTATTTTGAAGGAAGTGACAATTTTCCTCGTGAGAGTGTGTCTTCCAATGAGGAAGGTGTCAAAGAGGAGACAGATCAAGATGGGTGCATCAGACTAAAAGGTAACAAGATCCCTAAAGGATTGGTGATTCTAGAATAATTGTTTGATAAACATGATAGGTATGTCAAGTCTAAAGCTTCTAAAGGAGCCCAACAATCTATTGAATATGAAAAGGTTAACATTGGGAGCTCTGTTGACCCCAAAATGGTGAATGTTGGGAAATGTTGCACACAAGAGGAAAAGAAGAAGGTAGTAAATCTTTTGAAGAAGTACGTTGATGTCCTTGCTTATTCTTATGATGATCTGAAAGCTTTTCAACCAAAAGAAATGTAGCATTTCATTCCTCTCAAACCTAGGATTAAACCTTTCAAACAAAAGCAAAGGCAGTACAATCCAAAGATTGCTTGACACCATTTTTCAAGAGATACAAAAGTTGTTGAAAGCCAAAATTATCTTCCCCATTCACCATTCAACATGGATTGCAAACATTGTACCTATTAGGAAGAAAAATGGTGAGATTTAGATCTGTGTTGACTTCAAGAATTTAAATCAAGCTTCTCTAAAGGAAAATTATCCCCTACCCATGATGGACCAAGTATTGTAAGTTGTTACAAGTTCTGAAATGTTGTCCATGCTTGATGGTTTCTTAGGGTATAATCAAGTGGAAGTTAATACTGCAGATCAGAACAAGACTGCCTTTACCACTCCTTAGGGTACTTATTGTTACAATAGGATGCCCTTTGGCCTTATTAATTCCAAAGTGCCACCTTTCGAGAGCTATGGATTTTGATTTTAGAAGAATGAAAGGAAAATGTATTATAGTGTATCTAGATGACCTAACTATATTTTCTAAAACTAGAGCAGATCACTTTCAACATCTAGAAACAGTTCTCTTGAAATGTAGAGAACATGGAGTTTCCCTGAACCCCAAGAAATCTGTCTTTTGTGTCACGGAGGGCAAGTTGTTGGGACATGTTGTTTCTAGAGAAGGAATCAAGATTGATCCTAAACAAGTTCAAGCTATTCAGCAGATTCCTCTTCCCACAAGTAAAAAGGGAGTGCATTCTTTCTTTGGTAAGATCAACTTCCTGAGAAGATTCATCCCTGATTTTGTAGAGATAACTTTGAATATCTCCCAGATGATGAAAGGAAAACAGATGTTTGGTTGGTCCCCTGAAGGGAAAGAAGCATTCAAAGGCATTAAAAAATCTATTTCTAAGACTCCTATCTTAGCATGTCCAGATTTTAGCAAAGATTTTATTATCTATTGCTATGCCACAGAAAGTACCCTAGCACTGTGTTGACCCAGAAATATTCTGAAGATCATAAGCTCCCAATTGCATTCATGAGTTATATTCTTAAAAATCATGAGTTGAAGTACACTATGATGGAGAAACATGCTTTTGCAGTGGTTAAAGTTGTTAAGCAGTTTCGATTCTACATCCTTAACTCTCACTCTATGGTGCTTGTGCCCGATACAACCATCAAGTCTATTCTTACACAACAAGAATTTGGAACTAAGAGAGGAAACTAGGTAGCAAAGGTTCAGGAATATGATATTGACATCAGACCAACTAAACTAGTTTGGGGTAAAGGCCTGTGTGAACTCATTGCTGAAGGAGCTAGTCATGAGTTGCCTAAGGATGAGGTTGATGTTCCTATTGTTCTATTTCTCAGCTCAACAGATGAATGGTATGCTGACATTTCTCATTTCCTCACCTATGGTGAGTGTTCATCTCATTTAACTTCCAAGGAGAAGAGGGCTATCAAGCTAAGATCAACACAGTACGTGTTGTGGGAGAATGCTTTGTTCAAACGTGGAGTGGATGGAAGATTTTTGAAATGTGTTGACAAAGAGCAATAGAAGAATATTTTCTCATCCTTTCATGACTAAGCCTGTGGGGGTCATTTCTCATCTGCCGTTACTGCCCACAAAATTCTGTGTGCATGGTATTATTGGCCTACTTTGTTTAAGGATGCATCAAGGTGGGTCAATAAATGTGAAGCTTGTCAAACCTCTGTGGGAAGACCAAAGTTGACTTTTTTCCACTCAAACCAGTTGTGATTGAAAAACCCTTTCAATAGTGGGGTTTGGATTTCATTGGAACACTCAACCTGTCTTCAAGTGTAGGACATACTCATGTGTTGACTGCCACATATTATTTCACTAAGAGGGTAGAAGTTATCCCAGTTAAAAGTACCACTTTAGAGGTAGTATGTAATTTCATCAAAAATAACATCCTAATAAGGTTTGGAGTACCAAAAAAGATCATGATTGATAATGCCTCAATTTTTTCTTCTACTGAGATGATCGATTTCTGCTATGGATATGGGATTTCCCTTGCTCATTCTTCAGATTCCTATCCTCAAGGGAATGGTCAAGCATAATAAACAAACAAAAATCTGGTGGCCATTGTAAGAAAACTTGTTAATGAATCTCAGAGAAACTGGCACAAGAAGCTCTATGATGCTCTCTAGGCAGATAGGATTACACCCAAAAGAGCAATTGGGATGTCTCCTTTTCAAGTGGTGTATGGTGTGGAAGCCCAACTACCAATGACAGTGGAACTACCAGCTTTGCATTTGATGAAGGCTATTGAGGACATTAGTTTCAGTGACTCTTTGGATAAAAGGATCATGTATCTCCATAAGCTTGATGAAGACAAGTTACATGTTTTTGATAGAATATCTACCCAACAATAGATAGAGAAATCTTTACTTGACAAGAAAACTAGACCCAGAGATTTCAAAATTGGAGACATTGTTTTTCCGTGGGATAAAATACATAAACCTCGAGGAATCCATGGTAAGTTTGATTCTCTTTGGCTTGGACCTTTCAAAATCAGGCACTTTACTAGTGAAAATTATTTCTATCTTGATTACATGGATGGATCCTCTCTCCCACTTCCTTATAGTGGGCAATACCTGAAATTGTTCAAGTCCTAGGTGAATAGGAAGTCCTTTGTATATTATGTATAGTGTGTGTTTGACTTTCCCTATTTTTGTGTTACCTTCTAGTATTGGTTTGCCCTTGACTCTTTTTTCCCAATGGATAAGGCACTGGTCTTCTTCCCCGAGTTTTTCTTGAGTTCTTGTCTTGCCTCGTTCTTCTGATCTAGTCAAGTCATCCCCAGAAAGAGCCAATTGTTGTCCTCTCAAAATTTCCCCTCTTTTGAAAGTTAGAATTTTGAAAATTTTGAGTTGGCACCCTTTAGTAATGTTCTAGTGAAGTGAAAACTTGAAGAGATGGTGAAAATTCACATTTATTGGAGTCATTTTGGTGACTTGCAGGTCTGTCAGACATTTTTGTCCCTCATGTCCCAAGTACCTTTGGGCCTTCTGTTCACCGATTGGCCAATTTCCCCGCAAGTCCTTATCTTTCGGCTTTATCAGAAATTTTTGGCCCATTTGTCCCAAGTTCGCCTTAGGACTTCATTTGGTAGGAGCATCTATCGCCTCTAGATACCTTTGCACCAAATATCGGGGATAGTGAGGTTCAACACTTGGATTTTGGTGATTTGTTGGGCAGACTAACATGTGCCAACCCAACCCACATGGCCCAAATGAGTTGTGACAGTGGAATTGTGTACGCGGCTGGTTTTCCCATCTCTATGCAAAGGTGTCGACATTGTTCTTGGCTACGAGCCCATTTTAGCTCAGATACCAAGGAGCTTACTAATGTGCATGGGGAATTAATTGCTAAACTAGATGTTACCACCATTGCTACTTCCCTACGCATTTCGAGACTAAATACTCCATCGTTCTCACTCGTGCTCAAGCTCAAACCCTATTTGACCAAGACAGTGAAAAATATAAGGCACAAATAGAAAAATCATGGTTGAAGAACCCTAAGAAGGGAGCATCCCGACTCTCCAAAGCATTGTTCAGGGTTGATTTTAATGAGGAGCTATCTGATTTTATCATTTTTCTCACTCATATCATGGGATTTCCCTCCACCAATGAATTTCATTTCTGGATGTGCCCCTTTATAAACATCATCTGTGAGGGCAAGCAGAACATAAATTGGGCTGAAATTGTTTGTATGAATTTGACTGAGCAATTTTCAAGTGTTCAACAGACTAAGAAGTTTTATATGACTTCTTATCTCATGTATACCCTAGTTGTGTCCTGAGAGTGGTTTAGTTTCACCTACATGGAAGGCAAGAAGGATGAACCTATCTACACATACTGCCCTCGATTTTCCTTGAAGCTAGCAATCACAATTTCAAAAGGGTCAATGATGCTTTCACCATGTATATTATAAGACTTTTAGAGAGTGACACTATTAGGAGATTCTCTGGTGAAGTTATGACTCTGATATCCAAGTATAGGGATTTCTTCATCCAATTCGAAGGTTCTCATATATCAAGTTGGTTGGCTTTGAAAGTACACCCCTCAAGCTCCACATTTTTGCAAGGATAAAATGGCTCTGGTTGAAGTATGCAGGAAGCTTGATAAACTGCATAAAACCTGAAGAGACAAGAAGATCACTAGTCTTCATTTCCTTATCTCCTTGGGAAATTATACGTGTAAAACGGCTCTGGATGCCCAAAACATAGAAAGGGCTATTTCTCCTCTCACTTTGCTTCATTTCTTTAGACCCGGACTTTCTTTGATATGAAGAATTTTATTGATCAAAACCTCGAATAATTTATCATCATAAACCGCACAATCGAGGATTACCGGGCTAATTGTGCTGATGATTTTGAAGCCAGAAGGAGGCACTATGGCAGACTCTCTCTGCAAAAAATTACAGATCTCAATCTCTACCAAGTTCTTGAAGGGCTTAAGGATGATGATGAGGACTTACAGTCCTTTGAATATGAAATATCAATCAAACACATCCCTTTAAAACCCCGGATCGATACCCGAAGGAGTGAGATGATTTGGTTGAGATTATTGCCCCTATTCTTGTAAGAACTAAGGTTTGGTTTGACAAGAAAGTTCGTGAGCTCAAGAAGAATCAGGGTAGATCTTCTTCCAAAGATACTTCCACACCAGGGAAGGAAGCACATACACCCAATACCGAGGTACCTGAGAAAACCCCTCCTTCTTCCTCAATAAAAGAGCCTAAATAGTCTACTCCTTCTTCTACTCAAGTATATCAAAAGAAGATTAAAGAGGTTAAGCAAGAACTAATTGAGGAAGAATCTCTTCTGGAGCATTTAGAATTGCCTTCAGGACCAAAGAACATTATTGTTCTTAGTGAAAGTGATGATGGTGAAGTACCAGATCCTGCAGGAGCTCTTGAAATCACTATTGAATAAGAAAAGGAGGTGCCAAGTACTGAATCTCCTAGTATAACAGACAACTCTGCAAAGGAATTTCCTGATGCTCCATTCACTTCTTTACTAGAGGCAATAGTGTTTAATACTTTAAAAGTCATGAGTTCATTTTCTCTTGGGCCTCTTGTTCCTTCCTCTTCTTCTTTTACCTTTTCCTAGGTGCAGCCCATGGTTGACGCAAAGAAGAAGAGGAAATATTCCTCTCATTTAATAGGGCCTAATTTTGATGTTGTGGCAGCTTTGCTATGAACTACTCCTCCTCCTCTAGCAAAGAGATCCAATACCACTTCAAGGTTAGTAACTAATGCTTAGGTAAAGTAGTTCCCGGAAGTTGTAAAGCCCAAGGTTGATAAATCCGAGAAGGATCTTTTGCTCTCCGATTTGGAGCTCTCCAGATCCTAATGGGATAATTCACTCCTGAGAGTGAAGTTCATAACCTTCAGAAACAGTAACTAAGGTTATTGAATGAGAAAAGAAAGGTAAGTAGACTATAGAGAAATTGGAAGAATAGAATCAAGTTCTTTCCAACTTTATCAAAACATTGTTGGCCAAGGATAGAGTTTTAGATCCAAATGCCACCCGCTCTCTCCACCCCCCGATTCTCACTAGGATGAAGTTTAGAGCATTAAAGACATATACAAGTATTCAACTTATGGGAAGGTTGTGGAAGCTATAGTGGATGACATGACTATAGAAGGTTTTAATTTCATTGTGGAAGCCTTCAAAACCAATGAAAAAGTGATTAATTTGCAGCAGAAACTCTCTTCCTCAATCAAAACCATGGATAAAGAGTTGAAGGTCTAGAGTAGTTATATTACAGATCTTCACCTAATGGGCCAAACTGATGAGAAGATCCTGTTAGCCAGAAGGTTTTTGATGATGCCAAGAATAACTTGTCACGGACATGGATCTTCAACGTTGAATGGAAGATAAATGTTCGGAAAAATCACTAGGAGAATTGAGAAATGTGTGGCAAAAAGGAGAATCTTTTAAAACTTATGTCTCATCAGCCTTCAAAGATATTCATTGCCATCTTCAAGATGAAACTACAGGAATTCCCTTCTCTCTAGGAAATCAAGACCCAATTCAGAACTTTTGTCAAGAATGATTTGTTTAAAGAAGATTCATTTACTAAAGAGAAGATGGAAGACATTTGTTCCTTCATTCAGCTATTGCCGAAGATAATAAGGAATATCTAGAGCATACTGAATTTGATAAAGATATGGAGAAATGTCTAGGAACATGGACTCATGCTACTTCAACACAACAATTCCAAGAGGCATGGAAATAGCATAAGCATTGAAAAGTTCAAGAATCAGATTCTCAAATTAGTGGGCCCTCCTCAGCCATAATCGGATGTCTCTTCTTCTAGCTTTTCTTTCTCTTCTTATATTTTTAGTGTTTATCTCCTTGTAAATTAATTAAGGACATTTTATTGTGCATTTCCTTAATTAATCTTTTAGTTAAAAGAAACGGTTACCAAATGTAACCAATTTGTAAGCTATATAATGAGCTCTCCACACCATTCTAAAGGGTGGAACTCTGATTATTTTTGAAAGTGTAAAAGAGTCAAAAGCTATCAATACAAGAAGATTTCCCTTTCTACTTCTATCTATGTCTATTCATTCCTTCTTATCTATTAAAAATTATTGAATCATTAATCTATTTTGCATTAAGAAGCTTTGTATTCTTGTGGATGTCATCTCTGGAACTTTGTGTCTATGAAATAACATCTTATGGTTTTAATATGAATGATTATGTTCTATATTATCCTAGTTTAGCATTTATAAGGAATTATTTTGCTATCTATATTTCCTAAGAATGTTATTCTACCTTTTCCCCTTCCCTAGTTCTTCTGTTCTTTTGTATTGATAATCTATCTTAGAGATTAAAACACTTTCATGATATCAGAGTTCCTCTTTGAAATAGAAAATTGTACATTTGTGAATAGATTTTTCTTTCAATAAGGGAACCTCTCCCATTAAAGAGGAGGGACTTTCATCCCCTAATTGTTTCTTTCATTAAAGTCCTATTTGACAACCAACACTACACCAACGCCATTTCTTCTCCTGGAACCATCAAAGTATAACTTCCATAGACCAGGTTTTACTTGGTCTTTCTTGAGTGCGTGCACGAAGCACGCTTCTTATTTGAGGATGTAATAAGTACCAATCTCAGTTTTAAAGGCCTCAAGTTCTTCAGCATATGGATCAAACTCTTAATTTCTTTTCGCCCACTCATCTAGCACAAGGTTAGGTAGCGAAGGAGGAATAGGGTTCTCTTTAGAAACTTGGTCTTTACTTTCTTGGATTAAGAAGTTAGCTTGGAGAGGGGATGGATCATATGATTCTATATGATAATAAAATATAGGCTCATCTTGTATAATAAACCGGGTACCATATCTTGTCTTGAGTAACATATGGGAACAATCGAAGACAAGTAATCACCCACTTTTGCAATGAATTCTCTTGATAGACGCAGAGGGAAAACAAAGGAGGTAGGTCAATAATAGATACATCTTGATTTATTATAAAACTTTGGCATGAAAGAAGGGTAACTCAAGATCCTTGATGATTCCTAAGGTAGTGACAGTTGATCCATCAATTTGTAGGACTCCTTTGGACAAGGGATGTAAGGCCTAGACATCAGCTATCTTCTTGGGCATAACAGAAGTACTAGCACCCAAATCAATCATGTAATTGTGCACTAGATATATTCCTATGATCAAGGACATATAAAAGGGTGGGATTTTAGTAGCATTACTTAGTTGTTTGTCTTCTTCTTGATAGATATTTACAAAAGCACATGGTTTTTAATAACTGGATCGGTCATGCGGGATTTGGACCGTAGATTCATTGAACAAGTCATGCTGAGATGGAATAGTCAAGGCATCCCACATTGTGACATTTATGTTTTTATTCTTCATTTGGTTCCCAATGTTGAATGGAAGACCGAATGAATTGGGCATTTGGGGCACAATAATGTCTTTTCTTGATTGTTCAGGTGCAGAGGGAGAAGCCTTAGCTGAGACAGAGGCTTGACCTACCAAAGGAGGGGGTGTGTGTCATTTCAGGAGGAACTTTACAGGAGCCTCACATGTAGGGGCGCGAACATTTTTACTACTGGATGCCTTAGCTACATCTTTCTACTTCTAAGGATCAGCCAATGTTGCTGGAATTGTGACTCCGTACGCCGACTTGAGCATTCTCTTTTTGTATCTTGTGTTGTTTGTAACCTAGGCATGTGTTCTTCTTGCATCATCTATAACTTGGTTGATTGCACAAAATTCCTTGGTGCCATATCTTTAGGAGGGACTTCTGGATTTTTTGGCTCTCAAGATTGCGTGTGCTAATGGAAGGCTCACGCTTTGAAGAATTCTAGATCATATAGACTTGTGCACATGCAGCATTGAAGTAGTGGTATTGACTATGGGGCATGTCATGCAAGGGAAGCACCATTTTGAATCCTATGCCAAATTGTTTTGAACTAGAACAAGTGCTTGACTTGTGTTGGGTGTTAGAAGAGGAGGTGCAGGAGGAACAACTTACAAAGGTACGTGTACATTAGCATGCCATCTGGCATTATGTTGGTTTTTCCCATATATTTGATTTCCATACGATTCTACGCTTAAGGTTGGTTGTTTTGGCTTTACGCCTTATTAGAATTGCTTCGTAGGTTTGTGTTTGCTGCTTCTCAAGAGATATTACCTTATTTGAAAATTTTCTAATGAGGGTTTTCAATTCTTCATCTTCTTTCAATTGTGAGGGAGAGTAGGATGTCGATGCAATATGTTACATGCTTTACATAGGAATGGGAGAAATGGAAGCAATGGGGCATTAGAGACATCTCTAGAAACAAGGGCGTGTGAGGCCTAGTAGCCAATTTACTAGCCTAAATGAGACTTGTTTCGCCCTTATTTCAATGTTGTATGCAACATGTAGAGTCCTACCTCCCATGGATTAAATCATGACTAAAATTTCATTGTTCAAAGCCCTTAGATAGTATAAGAAATAATGTTGGGTTATAGGCCTTACCACTTGAGGAATTTTGTCCCAATTCTTTTGGAATCTGATGTTGAAATAAGTCATCTCGCTCACTGGGCACCGTATTCATTGTAGTCGATTGCTCCTCCAAAGATAGGTGATCTAAATTGTCCTAAAATTAATTGTAGAGATTTGTTCCAAGCGCATCCTAGGTGGCAATAGATGCGGGTCTCGTGCCATGGTACCATTGGAGTGCTTTACCATCAATGAGGTCAGCAAGCATCTTAAAAACTACATCATCATGTGTGATCGATAAACAGAGCACACATTGACCACGCCTTGAATATGCTCGAAAGGGGTGACCGTATTTTCTCCCGTGAAGTAGGGGATGCTCTCTAGCGTGGTTTTCGGCATATCATGTTTTGCATTGAGATTAAACGGGCTTCTACTAGTGAAGTTAGCAAATTTCCTTAGAGGATGAGGTGGTTAAAGTGCCATGGAAGGGTGCACTTGTTTATTGTGAGGAGTAGAGTGTGCACTTTGTGTTAGAGATGGGGATGCACACGCGAAAGATCTAGTGCCTGTGCTTCTTGGAAAAATTTGGAGATATTTAAAGGATCCTTCATCTGCAGCACTTTGTTTGGTATGCACTCTTCTTATAAAAGGCACTCATGGCTACTCAAAACATAGATCTGAAAGTTGGGAGTCGTCAGATGTGTTTAAATAAGCCTCCAAAGGCTAGAAATACTAAGTCCACACACTAGAACTTAGCAATATTTGAAATATAATCTTTCAATTCTTGTCCCACTTTGGACATGCTAAACCGCTTGTTGTCAAACGTGTGTCCGTGTCTCTCGATCCGGAAGAACCAAGCTGTTTGAGACAACAATGGAACCATCTCTAAGTTATGGGATCTTGCACACTTGAGACGGATCTTCAGAGAAGGCCAGTTCCTCTATCTATTTCTATTGCTACTACTACTCCTAATGTTGGAAGGAAAAATTAAGCTAACAATGCCAAGGGACCAGGGATAGAAGGATAACATAAAGGAAAATAAAACTAAGGAAGGCGATAGCACAAAAAGAAGTGGGATGAACACCATCCGATCCGAGTGAAAATGAAAGAAAAAGGTGTGAAAGAGGGCTAGGCACACATAGCACAAACTAAAATGCATTTACCATATCAAATTCATAGAACACAACTAGAATAGAGTTGTAAGGGACGTAAAGTAAGAAAGCAAGCACGCAATACAAAAGAAAGGTAAGAAGAAGGAACACAAACACACTTAGGACATAAAATAGCCACAAATTGATGCTTCCATTACTTCCGAAATGTACACAATTGTTATAATGGTGAAAGAGGTCAATATCCACATGCACGAGCTAGATCTAGAGGTTTGCAACTCATAATACAAAAATATGAATTCCTTAGCAAAATGCATGAGGATCCAAAATGTCCAACATTAACAATGAGCTTAGCTCTTACATTTATAGATGAATACATGGAAAAAGAAGAGGAGAAGGAGGGAAACCCCAAGTTTGAAATATAACCACCAACAAGAAGCATTCAATGCCCGCAAATTTATCATATGCACTTCCCAAGTCTGTTTGGCATGTAAGAGAAGTAAGGAGGTGAAATCCATATCAAATCGAGTGGTTGGAGAAATTATATCTACTTATCAATGCCCAGAGATACGTTTTTCCATTTCTCACCTACCAAATCTGCTAGAAATTTTATTTGAATGGCCTAGCATGTAGCCCATGTCGGAGCTATCGATTGAGACTAGGCACATTCCTATTAGATCTCTCGTAGAAAAATTTATAACTATCATAATTTTTTCAAAGCTCATGGGCACACAAGACATATGACACACGCATATTGGCTAAATGGACGGGCCACTATGCAAAGTGTTTTTTTGTTTCTGCCACATGTCACCCACTAATTTTTGCAAGGATACGGTGCCCATCTCGCACGCTTTAATCGGTTGCATGTAGCACAATCAATCTTGTCAAGTGATGGCATCTCATGGAATTGCAGAAAGGAGGGTTCAAAGAATGAGAAGCAAAAGGATGCCAAAGGGAAGCGCATGTAATTACAACACGCGTAGAGGAAATGGGGAAAATGGGTGAGAGGAAACACATGGACGAGGCATAATAATTATATAATGATGTATGAGGGTGCGAGGAAATGGCGCGCATGGCTTCCAAGGACTTAGATGATTTGGGAATCAAAGGCCATGGCATGTGCAAAAGGTGAATGCACTTTTAGAAGAAGGGTGGATGCACAGAGACTGCATGCAAGGGGAAGATAGAACAAAGAGGAAAAGGAAGGAAGAAAGGTCATGAAAAGGAGGGAGTGTCGACACTAAAATTTTCCTCCGTAATTTCTATTTCATTAATGTATGTATTAGGAATAGGATGTTGTTATGTGTAATTAATAGTAGCGTCGATAAAAGATAACGGCATTGTCACAAGACGGTGCCGCCACTAATGTAGAGTACGGTAATGACCAAAGTACAATAGGAATGTTGTAAAAAGTAAATATTTGTCGTAAGTGGTCCGGTAATGTTAAAATGTCAAAGTTGGGATAAGTAGAGAAGTAGGGTCTACATGATTAGGAATTAGAAATATTATATTGGTAATAAGGGCAAGGAGTGAGGTCATAAATATTTTGTGTATTTTATTTGTAAAAAGTCTAAAAATGTGGAACCCATGTGAAATGATAAGGTTTATCTTATCTTAAAAGATAAGCTTACATGTACAGAGATAAGAGTTAAGGTATGGAATATGATTCCTCGAGTGGATTTCTTATCCTATCTTAGAGATAAGATGGATAAGCCTGGAAGTTCTAAAAATAAAGAGGCCACCCCCTCATTTAGCATAGAAGGAAGTAGTGAGAAATATTGTATGAAGTGTGCCATCGCTTTAAAGGTGTGTTGAAGAAGCCATTAAGAGGTGTAATTGTAAAGTTTCTCCCATAGTATTGGTGGAAGGCAAGTGAAGTCAATAACACTTGAAGTACCTCATGGGTGAGATTGTAACAATTTCATGTTAATATTATAATTTACTTTGATATTTCAGATTTGTCATCATTCCATCTTATCATAGTCGATGGTATTCTTGTGTTATGTTTGTTGTTTTGTTTCTAGATTACATCCACCAAACTAAAGGTTGTGCATTAGTAAATAATCATAGCACGAGGAGTTCCTGGTGAAGAATTATCATAGTGCCAGATTGGTGATGACATTTTGGTTCCGTTGCCGGGACCATTCCTTGTTGGTGGATTGTCTGGAGAGATATTCCCACTTAGTCAAAAATCAATTGGAGGGTAACCTTGTTTTTACTGTGCATAGTAGTTACCATGGTAAAGTCATTTTTGCCGTGAATAGTAGTTACCATGGTAAAGTCATTTTTGCTGTGAATAGTATTTACCACAGTAAAGTCACTTTTTACCGTGAATAGTATTTACCGCAGTAACTTCACTTTTTACTGTGAATAGTGTTTACCACAGTAAAGTCAGTTTTTACCGCAGTAAGTCAAGTTTTACCATAGTTTACCGTGGTCATTTCTATTTTCTATTATAGTGATTTTAATTATTGGTGCACATAAGTCTTGTTGATTGTACTTTTGGGTTGGTATTTCACTATGGTTACTTTTGAAAATGGGGAAGATTCCTATTTTTTCAGCCCAATCTAATGAAGATGCTTCCTCTTTCATTCAAGAGTTTAAACGATCTTGTATTTGTAATGGCCTTATAAGAAGGGAACAATGGATTGAATTTTTTCCTACCTTTTTGGATGGTTCAGCCCTTAGGTGGTTTGAAACACTAGGTGATAATGTGAAAAACTCATGGGATTTATTAACTGAAAGTTTTCTTGAAGAATTTGGTGAACAACAAAGATATGCAGATCTAATGATCGATATCACAAAGCTAACCCAAGGAGAGAATGAGAAGATAAGGGATTATCAAGCTCGTGTTCTAGAGCTAAGGAGAAAGCTCGATGCCCAAATCCGGAAGGAAGGATTAGCGGATGGGTTGATGAATCGCGTGGATAATCTCCTATGTAAGCGCTTCATTCTTGGGATGAAGCCGAGATCGAAAACGAGTGAAGTATGACCACCCAACTACCATTGAAAAAGTAAAGGAGATTGCAGAAGGTAAGAAGAAAGCATGGAAGAGGAGCCCAAAGAAATTGTTGCTAAAGTAGAACCTACACCAAAGACCTTTGCTTCGTAATCCACAACCACTCTCGGTGAGCACAAATATTTCAATTCATGATGTCTTAGTTGATGGAGGTGCTGCAGCTTAATGTAATGACCGAGTCCTGTAATGAATATGTTGGGTTTAAAAATTGATCGCCCTTCAACACTTATGATAAGGTCATTAAATAAGGGAAAAACTAAACCGAAGGTGTAGTTTCAAATGTGGCAATATCTATTATGGGTGTTGTATGTGTGGTAGACTTTCGGTGATGAAAATGGTATTGTTGTGTACCCAATGTTCTGGGAAGACCATGGCTAAGGAGAGTTCATGCAAGAAAATATTGGAATGAAGGCTTCATGACACTTGGACGTGGTAGAGAGAGGGTGAAGATAAACGTGATCCCTCGACATCATAAGGCAGAACCTGTGGATTCAAGTGATGAAACTGATGATTGGACATCCTCTGATTAATCTAGTACCAGTGAAGTGGAAACTAAAGATGAAGAAAGTGAGGTTGATGTTTCAGTCATGGATATCCTTCCAGTCACACCGACTCATGACCCCATAAAATTATCTGAAGAAGAAGTTGATGATCGTCTCCAACAAATAAAGATTGGTGATGTTGTGATGGAGAGTGAGAAGGAATCCTACCTCCAGCTCTTTCGAAGGTACATACACATATTCACTTTTGATTACAAGGAACTCCGTCAAGTAAGTTGGGTAGAACATTCTATTGAGCTAGTAGATGGTGCTAAGCCTATAAAGTAAATGCCATATAGAATGAATCCTAATTTTTCTAATACCTAAAAGAAGAAATAGATAAGTTGTTTGATGCAGGATTCATATTTGTTGTGGAGAATTCAGAATGGGTTTCTCCCATTGTGATCTCAATAAAAAAGAATGGGAAGCTACGCATTTGTGTTGATTACAGGAAGCTCAATAAGGCAACAAAGAAGGATCATTACCCTCTTCCATTCTCAAATCAAATCTTGGATGAAGTAGCTGGCCAAGAGTGTTATAGTTTTGCTGATGGATATAGCGGATACAACCAAGTCCGTATAATGGAGAAATATCAGCTGAAGACCACATTCACCACTCCTTGGGAAACTTTTGCTTATAGAGTTATGCCTTTTGGGTTGTGTAATGCTCCAAAGCAACATTCCGTGTGTTTGATGAATAGGGTGTTCGAACCCTACATTGGGACCTTCATCGAGTATTTCTCGGATGATTTTTACATCAATGGGAGCAAGTTGGACCACCCGCACTGGATGGAGACAACGATTTCAAAGGTTAGATGAAGCACAAGCCTCACTAAACCCTACAAAGTGTGTCTTTGGATGTTCTAAAGGCATTTTGTTAGGGCATGTTGTATCTAGAGATGGTATTGGTACTGATCCTAATAAAGTTTCAAAAATCAAAGATTTACCATTTCCTATGAATAGAAGTAAGTTGAGATCATTTTTAGGCCATGTGGGTTACTATAGAAGGTTCATCAAGAATTTCTCAAAGATTGCATAGCCACTAACCCAGTTCTTGAAGAAGGATGTTACTTATGAACTAGGAAATAAGGCACATGAAGCTTTTGGACAACTGAAGGAAGCCCTGGTGTCTTCACCTATTTTAAAGAATCCAGATTGGAGCAAGCCATTCATTGTGTACACTGATGCCTCAGATGCAGCACTAGGAAGTACTTTGAGCCAAAAATATGAAAATGGGAATGAACATCCAATTTACTTTGGGAGCGAGATAAATGAGCAAAGGTCTTGAGGTAAATTATATTAATCGAAAAAGAGGCTCTAGCTATCATTTTTGCTGTAAAGAAGTTTAGAAATTACTTGCTAGGGTAGAAATTTATAGTTGTAATAGATCATCGTGCTCTAATATATATTTTCAATAAACCTAACCCATCGGGAGGATAGCAAGATGGATAATTTTGCTACAAGAATTTGAATTTGATATTATAGATAGGCCAGGAAAGAAGCATGTCAATGCAGATGCACTCTCTCGAGCCTATGATGGTTTAGGGTCATCTTGTGATGATGATGATTTCCCCGATGCAAAGCATTGTTATCCCTTGACATAATCCCTAGTGAATACAAATATATTTAGAATTATCTGAATGAATTCAAGTTTCCTGATGGTGCCAATGCAAAGACTAAGAGAAAGATTACTCAAGCCAGTCATCCATATTCTATTCTACATGGAGTATTATTTCGAATAGGATCGATGGACAAGATCTGAAGAGGGCGATTGGACGTGATCAAGGGAAGGAACTACTAGAAGAATTCCACAATGGTACATGTGGAGGGCACTTCTCTGGAAAACTTACAGCAAGAAGGATCTTGGATGTAGGTTATCACTGGCCCACTCTTTTTAAAGATTGTTATAATTATTGTAAGACATGTGATATTTGTCAAACACATGGTAACCGTAAGACTTCATCAGCTCCATTATGTCCTATTCTTCCACTTGGTCCCTTTGAAAAGTGGGGAATAGACATTGTAGGTCCACTTCCAACTACCTCACGCCAAAATAAGTATATTGTAGTTGCCACAGATTATTTAACCAAGTGGGTTGCGGTAGGCCATTGAAAACAACTTCCATGGATGAGGTGGCAAGGTTCATATATGAACGCATTGTCACCAGATTTGGTTGTCCATTAGAAATTGTAACAGATCAAGGAAGCCACTTCATTAATGAGGTAGTAGAAGCCCTAGTCAATAAATTTTCTATTAAGCACAGGAAGGCAACAACATACAAGCCAAGCACAAATGGACAGGTGGAACAAACAAATTTTGTGTTGTGTCAAATTCTAGCGAAAGATGCAAATTACGGTACATAAGTGGGATAAAAGGATTCATGCAAAGATTGTGGGCATATAGGGCAACATCAAAGTCAGCAACAAAATACTCCCCATTTCAGTTGGCCTATGGCATTAATCCAGATTCTTCCTATTGAGTTTGATATTCCCACCGTGTGAGAGTTATGAAAAATGAAAGGATGGATAAAAGTGTTTCATAAAAAGAAAGGTTGGTACATCTTCATTTGCTAGAGGAAATGAGGGAAATAGCAAAGGATACAAGCCATAAGAAGAAAATGAAGCGTAAGGAATACTTTGATCAAAAGATCCGTTGGTCTCCATTTCATGTGAATTACTTGGCTCTAGTATATGATTCCGTATACAAAAAAAAGAAGACAGAGAAAATTTCTTCCAAAATGGATGGGGCCCTACAAAATAAAGCAATTTGTGCATGAAAATGGTACGTGCATTGACCGAGGAATTGGATGGCACTCCCATTATGAAATGGGTCAACCACGACAAAGTTAAAGATTTTCCAAGCACTGAATAGTCTACTCAGGACGGAGTAGAAGCTAGAAGGGGAAGATGTCGACACTAAAATTTTCCTCTGTAATTTCTATTTCATTAATGTATGTATTAGGAATAGGATGTTGTTAAGTGTAATTAGTAGTAGTGTCTGATAGAAGATAACGGCACTGTCAGTACGGTGCCGCCAATAATGTAGAGTATGGTAATAGTCAAAGTACAATAGGAATGTTGTAAAAAGTAAATATTTGTCGTAAGTGGTCCGGTAATGTTAAAATGTCAAAGTTGGGATAAGTAGAGAAGTAGGGTCTACATGATTAGGAATTAGAAATATTATATTGGTAATAAGGACAAGGAGTGAGGTCATAAATATTTTGTGTATTTTATTTGTAAAAAGTCTAAAAATGTGGAACCCATGTGAAATGATAAGGTTTATCTTATCTTAAAAGATAAGCTTACATGTACAGATAAGAGTTAAGGTATGGAATATGATTCGTCATAGTGGATTTCTTATCCTATCTTAGAGATAAGATGGATAAGCCTGGAAGTTCTATAAATAAAGAGGCCACCCCCCTCATTTAGCATAGAAGGAAGTAGTGAGAAATATTGTATGAAGTGTGCCATCAGTTTAAAGGTGTGTTGAAGAAGACATTAAGAGGTGTAATTGTAAAGTTTCTCTCATAGTATTGGTGGAAGGCAAGTGAAGTCAATAACACTTGAAGTACCTCATGGGTGAGATTGTAACAATTTCATGTTAATATTATAATTTACTTTGATATTTCAGATTTTTCATCATTCTGTCTTATCATAGTCGATGGTATTCTTGTGTTATGTTTGTTGTTTTGTTTCAGTTACATCCACAAAACTAAAGGCTATGCATTAGTAAATAATCATAGCACGAGGAGTTCCCGGTGAAGAATTATCATAGTGCCGGATTGGTGATGACAAGAGCGCACAAGGCATGTGGGGAAATTGTAACCATGGGAATGTGCTAACTAAAGCAAGTGAAGTATGTGTAACCTATAATGTGAAACCATAGAGCCAGAATGGAGATATGGGTTATTCAAATAACTAGGGGAGTTATTTTGGATAATAGTGATCAAGTGGGAGATATGAATTATATATTCCACGTATCCTTTGTGACTAGTGTGGTTATTTCACATGAATATCAATCCAGATTTGTAAGGGAAAACAAAATCCACTTTGAATGTCGTTAAATCTCTTTTCTATGTCTTTCCTTGGCGGTGTTCAATATATAGTTGTGACTTTTATTGAAGCTTGCAATTTAATCACCCATGACCTGTTATGCTTTATAGATTCGTTTTACAAAGCTCCTTTAAGATACTCTAAAATTCAACGAATGCGTCTACTTTTACATTTTGGCTAAAAACTAGTCAATGGTAAAAGATCTTACAAGAAAACTTATCTCACCATTTTTCAACAAAATAGATCCCCTTATTCTTTCTCCTCCACACCAGTGTCTAGATTATAAAATACCTAGTTAGATTGTGAAGTATATATGAGATACATCTATTACAAGTACACCCGGTCTAAAAATTGAGAATTTAGTGGTAATTTCTCTATAATTCAAATAATAGGAAGTGTTATTCTTTTAGTTTTTCATGTATCAAAGTAGATTTGTTTTCGTTAAAATTCAAGAGTCAAAATATTTTTATAAAAATAATACAAAATTACCTTACGGATGCATTTTTGGTGTTACCCAACGTCCAAAAAATAAAGTGTTTCACATTATGGGAGGGAAGAAAAGAATAAGCTCAATGTGGAAACAAATGTGCTTCATGTTCACATTTTGTTGAGTTAGTAGCACATATATTGGAGGATGGAGGCAACGGAGGCAAGAGGACAACCAATGTCCTGTAGTCAGCCACTAACGACGAGGTTGCTTGATGATTTGGTGGCGTATTTTCATTTTCATCTTTTCCAGTTTGCGTGTGATGAATAAAAAATGAGCATCCATGTTCTTGTGTTTAGTACAATGTTTGTGTTTTCCTTGTGAGGATGATGATGATGATGATGATGTGGAGATTTGTACCATTGATACTATTGCATGAAGTGTTCTTGACCAGATTGACTAGATGGTTAATGTGAATTGGTTGATGGGTCCCAATTCATGTATTCACCTGGATAGGTTGATGGGTCCCTATTCATAGATGATGTAGTTCCCATAGTCATATTTGAGTATCGAAGACCATGTGTAAGCTATGGAGCGGCATGTTGCTTGGTTGAAATGGTGTTTTTCCCCATGTTCACACTAAGGAGGGAATGTTAGGAATATATAAATTAGTGCTTCACATATAAGTTGTTAAGTTATTGTATGGTTGGGTAACCATAGAATTATATTGGGTTGTATACGTGAAGTTGTTTGGGTGTTATAACAACTCACATAATTGGCATATAACCATCCTATTATTTAGGAGATGAATCTCCTATATAAGTGTATAATGGTATGAAAAATATTATTCAGTGCAATATTATTGTGCAAATATTCTCCTTCCATTTCATTTGGGTGATTTCGGTGGTCATCCCAGTTCGTGCAATGCCTCACAACAAGTGTTTCTAAACACTTATTCAACACTTTGGAGTGTTCTTACATCTCACAGAAGGAGGAAACATATATAATCTCGGTGTTTTAGTTCAACTGATGGTCAAAGGTTGAGATCATCATTCATGAAGCATTTCCTCAAAGGTCCATCAACAAAAGCTTCATCTTCATCGAATTGGTCAACCCTTCTCTCTCTATCTCTCTTTCTTCTTCTCTCTCTATATTGTAATTCCTCGTTGAAAATGTACTTTTTCCCTATTTTGTCTTATTCACTTAAGTGATCCTCAATTAAACATTGTAAGATTCCTTTTTCATCAATAATAAAAAGACTCACTTTTTCCCTAG
This sequence comes from Taxus wallichiana var. yunnanensis, assembly GCA_018340775.1. Classification (NCBI taxonomy): domain Eukaryota; kingdom Viridiplantae; phylum Streptophyta; class Pinopsida; order Cupressales; family Taxaceae; genus Taxus; species Taxus wallichiana. The sequence goes on from CM031236.1 coordinate 550,579,541, forward strand.
GAATATGAAATGTCACAAGTGATGAGGATAGGTGAAAAATCATGTGAGGGGAGATGAAAGGACAGTTTGTAATGTTATAAATTGAAATGGCTTCTCCATTCCAAAGGGTTTCAATTATGAATTGTTTTAGGTTGTCATGACCTTTGTATCACTAGTACATTAAGAAATAAGAGTTTCATTTCTTCCATTTCCTAGCTTATGTTCCTTTACTCTCTCACATACTCAACTTTGTAAACATGATCTTGAATAACCAAGAAAATGCTTTGTACTTTTGAGGAACAAATTAATAAGAAAATTTTGTCTTTAGTTTGTTAATCTCATTTTTGTTTGCTTGGTTTATTATTATAATTGAATGTGAACCTAATCTAGTTATTTTTGGTGAGAATATGATATTTCCTACTGACAACATTAACCCTCTCTCCTTATTTCTCATACTCTATTTTACATCCTCTCACTGAAAATTCCTTCCTTGTACATAGTACAAACATTTTGACATAGGTTTATTGGAGTATTCTGTGTGATCCCCAATCTAATTGCCACCCCACATATTTAGGTATTTTACATTCAATAATGGGATCCTCTCTATACACAATAAGGATGGGCTTAGCCTCATGACCGTTGGTGAAACCAATAATTTACACTATGAAAAATTATTTCACTAACACCTTCCTAAATAGAATTCACTCTAATCATTCTCAAATCATTCGAATAGATATTATTCATCCATATACATATCTAAACAACATTCTTCATCATCCTCAACATGACCTACTCAACTAATGCGCCTCTAGAATTCTTTTTTTGTAAATTTTCACTCACATTCTTTTGTCTTGAGTTCTACAACTTCTTGAATAGACCCATTTTTCAATTTTGTAATCATCCTAATCCAAGATTTTATTTTTTATTTTTTCCTTCTTGTATTCACTATGGACATGAGCACACAAAAATATGACATGTCCTTTCAACCTTGTAATAGTGAAATTGACTTTGTAATGATCCTCTATTTTCTCATACTTTGAATATTTTTCCAATTGAGTTATCTAGTAAACGAGTTACTCTAGACATAAACTCCTAAAAATTAGGAATTTCCATTCTAAACTTGCCTCTCATTCCAAAAATGAGATCCATCCTTTAATTCTTCCACATGAATCTCATGTGTTTCTTTGGCTTCATTGTCACTCACATTTATGATAGATCCTCGGCATTGTGCAATCTTATCCTTCTTACAATCTTGGATTCCTTTAACATATCTATTGATTTAGTGACCCATGCTGGTATTCCTCCTCTCCCAAGTGGAAATCCTCTTTGTGTCATTTTATTCTCTCCTTAATCAATGAGAATTTTTTCCCAATATTCTCCTAGTTGGATGATGTCTTATTGTTTTATACCCACAATTGTAAATGTTAAAAATAATCTCTTTCACTTACTCTCAAGATAAAACTTTCTCTGATACCAAATGATGCAATCATGGTTATAGGGTCCATTTAAAAACCTCCTTAGACTATACAACCTAGACTTTCTCTCACACATTAGATCTCAAAACATGAATGTATATAACAAAAGTCTCTTCATTGATTTAAAAATTAGAGTTACAATACTCAATACACAATTCTCCTATCACAAACACGGCTATTCAAATATTATAATGACCACCCATATCGAGACGTGAGTTAACTCCTACAACCTACTATACAATTACATGTACGCTCTTACCAATTTCCTTTCATGTTATAAGTTAAGTCACAATCTTTGTGAACCATTGGATTCAAATTAGATAACCTCATTTAAAAAGATATTTTGTTTCTTATCATTATTATCCCTCAAGAATAATCCTCATTGGGAAAATACCTTAAGTGAGTGTAGCATATCCTCTTCTCAAATATTATTCTAAAGTTTGATGGGGGTCAAAGGAATTATTTATTTGACTTCTTATGACATGTTACATGTCGGTGTACACCTCTTTAGCTATGTGTAATGATAAATAGGTTGTTACACATGATCTATCAAACCTCACATAAGTTTGAAGATCATAAACAACACATTTATTTAAAGATGAAAACTTACATGCAAGTGCAGAGCTTCATTGACCCGAACCTCACAAGTGCACAAGTTTCTATCGCAAAGGTCTTCTAAGAAAATTTTTTAAGATCCTCTAGAACCCTTCAAGCATTATCAAATATGCATGAAGATGCAACGAAAATAAAATCACATGATTTTGTAAGGTTTTTTCTCTCTCACTTCACACTACAGACATGTAGCATGTCATAAGAACCAAATTCTATTACGACCTACTACAACTAATCCTAAATATTTTTATGTGATGTGGCATTGCGGGTGAACCTTGATGCTCCTACATCATATGTTATTCTTTTAATTTATAAAATGTGTTCAATACTTGTATGTCTACATGTTCCCTTATATTATTTGATTGATGCCCCTCATGCATATGTAAGTCATAAGATACTCCTCTATGATTAATTTTGGACAAAATGTATAAATTTATATCTAAATGATGATACAAGGATTGCAAATGAAGATACTCCTCTAAGAAATACCCCAATGATAGTGCAAGGATTGAAAATGCTCCACTACCAAGTAAACTTTCTCCTCTTGGACCTAGATTTAAAGGGACGCTGAGATCACATTAACTTTATTAGCCATAAATAAGTCTTTATCCATAACAATGTTGTTGAAAATAGGAAAAGTTATATCTTGCTAAATATGATATGCACAAAAAATTTCAATAATCTTTGTATGTTGTAGAAATCATGGTCAAGTCCCCAAGAATAACCATTTTCTAAGTCAAAATTTTTGGGATAAAAGGTTGGAAAATGGTATAAATTCATTTACGCATAGATTGAGCATGAGGGAAAAACCAAAAAAGTTATTTGACAAACTTAGGTTGGGGAAAGCAAAACAATTAGGACTCAATACTCCCATATTCTTAATCTTATACACAACAAGGAGACCCCGATAAATAATACATAAAGAAATTGGATTTTTTATGCTCAATTCAAGCTCTCCAAAACTAGCAAACCTTCAAGTCTAAACAATATCTCAGGATCAAAGAATCCAACAATGATTGAGAGATTTACCTAAAACACACTAAGTGGTAAGAATTATTTAACTAATCCATAGTTTACATCGAAAAATGTAACAAAGATTCATCAATGATAGTAGGGAGAAATTTTTTTGAGAGTATGTATTCCTAATGAGGAAAATAAATTCATCATATTCCACAAGGCATGTTTCCATGGTATATTCACCTCTATTTTCCCAAAGGCAACTAAAGTCTTGTTCACAAATCAAGGGTCTCTACTAAATAAATGGGAGAAATTGTCTCATCTATATGGTAATTATTTTTAATATACACTAAATATCTTTGGTAAAAGCCATATTTGTTACATCTTTCTTATTCAACTCCCTACATAATCTAGTTGATAAGGATATTAATAATAAGTTAGCCTCCTTTCAATTTGGTGACCAAATGAGCTAGTTGGCATATATTATACCTAAAATCTTATATTATTGTTCATTTTTCAAAGTGGAGAAAGTAAAGAAAAATCAAAAGAAGGAAATAATTCTTCATTATTTATTTAGTTTCTTCATATAGTTAACTATTCATATTTAGTTTTTGTAATGCCCATAAATTTTACCATAGAAATTTTAACAGAAAAATTGGCATTTTTTGTTGTTATATGACACAAGACTTAAAACATTTTCACCTGTCACATGACACATATAAAAATGGGCTCACATAATCACTAACACTTAATTTCGCATAAGTTCAACGAACATAAGGTTTACAATTTTACTTTTGAACACATTGTGATTTTCTACAAAAGAGGTATTTCATTTTTCGGAAGAACGGATCATATCTTTAGGTCACACAATGCCACAACGCAATCACGGTCTACATCATACTTGAGTTTAATCAAAAGTTACTATTCCATATTTTATACCACTTGCCACTCTCAAAACATACAACTCAACTTCAATTCTTAACATAAAAAGGTTGGGTCCAAGAGTGTGCATCTTCATGAGCCCCAAAGAAAACACTTTCCACCACTTGGTATGTGGGGTTTACATGACTAAGTTGCTTAACCCATGTTATATTTTCTTAGCCACCATTCTCCTATGGATATAATAACACTCACAATTCCACTAAATAGAAGGATAAGAGTATAACTCAAACACCAATCACAAGTACCCATGTACCTCTTACCAAGGTGTTTTGTAAGTACATTAAGTAGGCCCGAACATGATTTATCCTTCCCTTAATTTGTTAGGAATGGAAATTATTTGGTTAGCACAAGGGTGTAACCATGGAATGACACATAATTTTCCAATTATGATGACCCAAAACCACCCACGACTTGGGTGTTGTCTCAAAATTATAATTACCAAAAGGAACCCATGCTAACTAGGGTATAAGGCCCTCATTTAATTATATCATACATACTTGGGTTGTTAATAAGATCACTAACAAGACCAATAGGATTCTAAAGGACATCCTTTTGCGGTGCAAACCAAATTTGGCTCAATTTTCCCTTCAAAACTTTCTCTAATTTTCATTCAAGGACACGTCTAGGGAATTATGGTCATAGATTAACATAGAAAGATATTTTCATTAGATCGAAGGGTGTGACAACATTGTTCTCTGGATAATTCCCATGATATTGTTATCACTAGAATCTCTCAAGAGAGACTAATCTTCTAATACCTCGATTCATGATCAACTTTCTTCATTATAAGGTTTATCATGTTTGACTCCTTCCAATAAAGAATGACATAAAAATGACTTAAAAGTCTTCTTTTAATTTCCATACAAAAATAAGTAAAACTTATTAATTTTCTTCCACATCATGTACTCGAGGTTATATTTAGGTAAAAAGGAATGACCATTTACAAACCGATTTAAAGGGTTATTCCTTATTTTATTCTACGAAAAAATTAACATTAGCATTACCATAATACTTGGTTATATATTTTCCTATGTCGAACATGTAGTTCCATTTTTTTGTTACTTTATAGTTCACTTTTAATGCACATGATACTAGTTATCTCATGAGGATCCTTCTACATTGATTTACAAACTCCAAAAATAAAATAACAATGAAATGAACTTTAGAAAATAACTCAAATAAATTATAGATCGCATACCATTTTGAGGGGTAAAACCTCCTTTGAGAAATCTCAATACAATAATATTTATGGATATATTTCATGGCCTAATCACTCCTTAATATACTAGTTCTATTCTAGAAATTACTACTACCCATGCATGTGGAATAATACTTAATAGCTTACGGGATGACTTACAAATCATATGATTTCATTATATCTATTACATTACTAATGCAAGGAGAAAGGTAAAATGAAATTTTTAACATCCCCTCCCCTTAAAAATCTTTTTCCTCAAAGTTGTAATTGTGGGAATTGTTGTTGAATCTGGAGAAGGGGCTCCCAAGTTACATCTTTAGGTTACATGTCATGCCATTGGATCAAGACCTCGGTGATAGAGTGGTTACAAAGTTGGCAAGAGAATTTATCAAAAAAATTTGCGGGCTCCGAATGATGGATCCTTCACCGTCAATCTCTAGTAGTACTATTTATGTCGTAATGTGTTGGTCCAAAAATTTCTTCAACAAGAGACATAAAAGACATTATGAATTTGTGATCTAGGTAGAAGCTCAATCTTGTATGCAGTGACATCGATCTTTTAAAGAAATTTTTATTGTCTATAAAACTTAGGGGAAATATTTTGACACCCTTTGAGTTTCAAGTAAGTCTGTTTGTATTGTTGTAAGCACATAAAACCATATCCCCATGCTGAAATTTTTGCTCTAAGAGGTGTTGATTTTCTTGTTGTTTTATAAGGTGTTACACCATATGGAGACTGTCCCAAAGACTGTGAATAATTTGGTCTCATTGGGTGAGGGTGGTGTCAAAATCTTGAACTAGATAACTACTCAAGAGTGTAAGGGAGGAGAGGTGGGAGTGGTTGGTCATAGAATAATTCATACATATACATTTTGGTGACAAGTGTGATATGAGGTGTTATACCTCCATTCAATAAGAGGTAGCCACTTGACCCATTATTGGTGCTTAGAGGTAAAACATCAAAGGAAAGTTTCCAAAAAAATTAACAATTTCAATTTGACCATCCATTTGTGGGTGATATCCTGAACTCATCCTCAATTGGGTACCTATCCTACAAAATATTTTTTTCCAAAATGGTGGTGAAAGCAACATCACATTCTAAGACAATGGAGGATGGGATACCATGGAGGCGGAAGATTTGGTCAATGAATAGTTGGGAAATGGTTGAGGCCATATATGGGTGGGATAAGGAACAAAAATGGGCATACTTGGAGAGGCAGTCCACTACGACTAAGATTACTAACTTTCCCTAGATTTAGGAATCCCTTCAATGAATTCCATGGAAATATCAATCCAGATCTAGGTTGGAATGGGTAATGGTTGTAACAAACCTGGGGTTTCCATTATTTCACCCTTATTGCGTTGACATGTATCACATTCCACCACAAACTATTTTATGTCTTCCTTCATTCCTTGCCAAAAGAAATTCCTAAAAATAGGTTTAAAAAAACCTAAGTGCCTAGTAGGTAAATAAGCATGTAATTCAAGAATAATTGCATGACGAATCTCATATATATATGTTAACACCAATCACCCTTTATACCACAAATAGGTACTGTCCCAAGAGTAATGCGGGAGGATATAAGATCATATGTCAATTTTTGGATGAGGAATTACAGGGTTGGGTCTTTCTTCTACTCTTATTAGAGTTTTGGAATCCATTTGGGTGTGAGCACAAATACTATGCATAGGGATACTTGATCCTAAAAAGTGAGAGAGAGAGAGAGAGAGAGAGAGAATCAGAAATCAAACGTATTTTCCTTTCTTATAGGTGATCTCATAGTCATATCCTATAAGCTTGGAGACCCACTTTTGTTGATCAAGAGATGAGACTCGTTGTTCAAGGAAATACTTAAAAATGTGATGCAAAAATGTCTTCCTAACAAGTATGACAGCCATTGTTGTATTACATTCAAAATTTTCATCATCTCCTTCTCATAGGTAGATAGGACTAAATTCCTTCCCGAGAGAAATTTTCTAGTAAATTCAAGTAGACAACTTTCCTAGAGGAGAAAACAAAAGGCCATTACCACAAGCATCACTTTTGAAGATGAAATTTTTGGTGACATTTTGCATGGCTAACATATGTGTAGTGCACATAGATTGTTTTAAGGTCTCAAATTCCTCTTTAGTCACCTCATTTCATGTAAAAGAATCATTTTCCAAAATGGATGTCAATAGGGATGTGATTTTACATAATCTTGAATAAAAAAATTAGTAGCCTATGAGACCCAAGAATCCACAAAGGTTACGAATGTTTTTTGGGAATAGCCAATTTTGCATGGAACTAATTTTAACTAGGTCCACTCAAACACCCTCTGCAAAGATAATATGTCCTAGATATTCAACTTCAGTTTGGCCAAAGGAGCACTTAGAGTTTTGGCACACAACTAATTGTCTATGAGAATCTATAATACCATATCAATGTGTTGTAGATGTTCGGCCCAAGTTTGACTATAGATCAAGATGTCATCAAAGAATACCAGGATGAAATGAAAAAGGAAGGGCTGAAAAATATTATTCATCAAGCCTTGGAATGTTGATGGGACATTTGTAAGCCCAAAGGGAATGACTAAAAACTCATAGTGACCATCATGAGTTTGGAAGGCTATCTTCAAATATCTTCCTCATGAAGGTGAATTTAGTGGTACCCCGAGTAGAGATATAATTTGGAGAAAATTGAGCACCATGAAGTTCATCTAGAATCTCATCGATCACTAGAATAGGGAACTTGTCCTTGATAGTGATCTTGTTGAGTTCTCTAAAATAAATGCAAATATTCCATGAGCCATCCTTTTTGTAGACAAGTAAAACCGGAGAGGAATATGGGATGGTACTAGGGTGAATGACTCCCACCTTGAGAAGTTCCTAAATGAGATTTTCAATTTCTATCTTTTATAAAAAAAAGGACACCAGTAGGGATTAATGTTGGGAGGAGAACTTCCTAGGAGGAGTTGAATATGATGATCTTTTGGGCATGAAGGTGGTAATCTGTTGGGCTCGACAAAGACATGAGCATGTTTTTTCCAAAATAACTTGTAAATTTGTAGGGATACTGGAAGAAGTAGGAGGATTTAGTTGGATAGAAAACAACTAAGAAATGACCCCATGTGATCCTTTCTTTAGAATATTTTCCATACGATGGGAACTAATAATACTAGTGGAGCTTGTAGAAATATCATTTAAGGTTTTTTTCTCCCATTGTCAGAGAATTGCATCCATAGTTCAAAGAAATCCCATAGGATGGGTCCAAGTGTGCGCAACCATTGAGCTCCCAAAATGACATCACATCCACCCAAGGGAAGGAAAAACATGTTACGTGAATATATTATAATATCTCACCGCAATAATCGAACATTACAACATTTTCCCTTACAAGGTAATGTACCACCATTAGCAATCATAACTTCAAAGCTAGAACAAGGGTAAACAAAGTAGTCTGCTTATTTGGCCAGCCTTGGATCAATAAAGTTATGTGTGCTACTTGAATCAATTAAGATGGTTAGAGGAATATTTTTGAAATACCCTTTTACCCTCATGGTTTGAGGGGTGGTGACTCCTACCAGGGCGTGAAGTGAGATCTCTGGTTGAGAATCTTAAGGAGGGGTTTCATCCAATGGAGAATATTCTTCTTATACTTCCTTGGCATCTTCATAGTTTCCTTATTCGGAAGGTGGTTCAACGTCGGTGAGGTACAATTTTGCCCTCTAGTGAATTTATCACTAGAATTGTAGCATAGGTCTTTCTCTCTACACTCATGTATTTCTACTTCAGATAAGATGCTTCATGGGGGAAGAATTTGGGAGAGGCACCATGAGAGCATGTTGAGTGACTAGATTTTTTAATGAAGGGAAACTGGAAGGTCGGTGTTGTGTCAAGTGATTTTGTCCTCCGCAAATTTTTCTAAGCCAAATCCTTACATCATGGAATTGGGTTTAAACATTTTGACTTCTAAGTGTATTTCCTCCTTGTGGACACTAATGAAACAAATCTTGAAAAAAATTTGGACAAGCCTTCTATGTGATTGGCCAATCTCTCAAATTTCATCTAGTAGTCACAGACTGAGCTTGTTTGTCGAATTTAGTGAGCATGCATATGAAGTCATTATAAGCACTCGAGCCAAACTGCTCTAGAATAAGAGATGTGAACTACAAATGCAGTCTAGTTCATCATGAGATTTTAAATACCAATGATACCATTGTAGGGCTTCTTGTTCCAAGTGAAAATAAGTAATGGGGACCTTGTTCACACCGTAGGTATTATGGAGACTGAAGAATTGTTCTTCCCTGTATATCCATCTAGTTGGGTCCATCCCATTAAAGAGAAGAAAATCCAGCTTGGGGTCACGTGACATATTTGGTGTAGAGAAACTCGGTCTAAAGTGGACTTGGTATGGATTTTCTTAGTGAGGATGGCATTTTGTTGATTCATTCCTTACATCATTTGTGTGAGTTCAGACATTTGTGCCTTCAAGGAAGTGATTTCTTCCTCCATGTTTTTACATTGGCATGGTTGACAATCATAAACAATTTTTTTGTGAGAAGGATAGAAAAAAAAATTAAGACACATTCAAAATCTAGGATTTTGGCACCTCCTAATTAGGATTGATGATTATAGGAGTGATTTTGGAATAGAATGGAAAAACTAGGAAATTTGTCCAAGAGGGACAAAGGAGTAGAAAATGGAGAGGAACACTGGAAATTTTTTGAAGAAATTCGAGAAAATCTAAATAAGTTATGGAAAAAATTGAAAAAATCAAAATCTGAGATTTCAAGCTAATAAAAGTGGAATTGAGATATGGAGATCCTCAAAGAAAGAAACACGTATAATGGAATTTCATATTTTCCAAGAAATCTTGAGAATCAATGGAGATATAGAATGAAAGATATGGTAACAAAACTAATTTTTTTCCTTTTTGGGGAATTATGACAACCACTTTGTTGTTTCTGCCAATCACCCTTCCTATAAGTTTGTTATTACCAACGATTCTCAATTGTGACCACTTTGTTGTTTGTCCACTGAATGGTTATATTTTGCATGTCCTAGTCGGGTAGGATGCCTAAGGTATAAAGATTCTCTCTATCAATGTTTAAACAAGTACCACTCATAATAAAATTTCTGGTCATGGAATTTACCCCTTAATTAATCAAGATGGGGTCGTTACCACGAACTTCTCTTGCTTTACCTCACGGTGGAAAATACTCAATTGGGATGGTCCGGTTCCCTTTTCTCTGGTAGGTACTCTCAATAGGCCAGCTATTATGCGGTTCCTGTGGTACTCCTCACAATGAGTTTTAGGGCTTATGCCCAAGTACTTCCCACAGTTATACAAACAAGTATTTACCCTTATCCGAACTTGCAATAAAAATACAAAGAAATGATTTCCAAAAATGGTGTATCTCATGTGAAGCCGTTTTAAAAAAATCTCCAAAATATACCTGCAAGGCTAAGAAAGTAAGAATCTTTCTGCAAAAATTTACAAACTCGGAAAATAAAAGAACAATGAAATGAACTTTGGAAAATAACTCAAATAACTTTTAGATCGTAGGCCACTTTGAGGGGGCAACCTCCTTTGAGAAATCTCAATACAATAATATTCGTGGATACATTTCATGGCCTAAGCACTCCTTAATATATTAGTTCTATTCTAGAAATTACTACTACCCATGCATGTGGGATAATACTTAATAGCTTACGGGATGACTTACAAAGCATATGCGTTCGTTATATCTATTACATTATTATTACAAGGAGAAAGGTAAGACAAAGTATCTTAACATTATCCAACTAAAAATTGACTTATAATACTCAAAGATATGCGAGGAGAAGATGTTTTTCATGATTACCCTAATAGTTATATAAAACTTATAGAAAAATACGCAATGATCATGTGACCCGCTTAATTGGGTCTCTTTTGGCTAATCGATTTTCTCCTAATTCTATTTCGCAAAGAAGATCCATTTACACGTATTTGTAAACAACATTTCCCACTTATGTGAGGTACGAGCTTCTCCCTAAGTTGTTGCAAAAACTCGGTCTCGAAAGATCGTAAGTCACTATAGTCATATAAGATACTAGGGTTGTTTTCTTCCATTGAATAGAGGGCATATGCACACTATATATTACATACCAACATTAATGTTTAATGTTGTTTCGCGACCTAACTATAGAAAGTTTTAGTTTCGAGATTAAATTTTCCTTTTAAATTAAAAGGGTTAATTTTTCTCATTAGTAGTGATGTTATCATTTCCATTATTCAATGTTATCATAATACTCTAATTCAACTATGTTATCACCTTTTTCCTTTCCATGGCTATCTATGGTTCATTTGGGAGACATAATCTAGACATACAAAATATGAATCAAATTCTTACTAATACCATATCATATTCATTTACTCATAACATGAAAATTAATTCTCATTGTAACTAATGTAATAAAGATATTTCCATTACTTATTTCCTAGATTAGGTTCCCAAATTTTTCCATAACAACTACTTTACATTTCAAGATATGCATGCTTCTACAAGTACAAAAACCAATGTTAGTAGGTCCTTATTCCTTAAATCAACACGATATCCCAAAAATAATAACTAATTTAATTCAAGAACATACAAGAATAAAACCCAATATGAAATAAACTACTTCTTGTCCGTTTTAGTAGAACAAAACATGTTAGGAAACCATATACATCTTCAACACAAATTTTATCAATCATTTTATACCACCACACTACTTGTAACCTACAAAAACCATTTAGTCATAAGTCAGCGCACACTAGCATGGACACACCACTCTCATCTAACCCACTAACAAAACTCTCCAGTCAATTTAGAGTTACTAAGAGAAAAAAATATGCATTTCCCATATTTCAAATCAAAACAACCTTTTCAAGTTTTAGAGAAAGGTTAGAGAGAGAGAACTCATTCCTTTTAAGAAAGTAAACCAAACCATTTACATAACCAATGAAGGTGAGAGATACTACAAACATTTTTAATACATTAAACTCAATTTTTCAATTCATTAAACTCAATTTTTCAAATCTTTTCAAAGTACCACCAAGTTCTATGACCTTTGGCAAGTTTTTGTTTTGTGTTGTCACTAAAGGGAACTAGATAAATGTCTCAAATTTATGTGATTTCACTTCTCATTTACAAACCTATTTAAGTGAACAAATTTTTTTATTTCTACTCATTATACTTATTTTCAATCATAACATCAATCTTAAGCATAGTATGAACTTAAGAGAGTCAACTCGAGGGCCCGAGCTAGCCCAAGTGGCCACGGAATGGGTCTGAAAAATGTCGTGGGACCCTCAAATGGAATGTCTAAAAACTCTACGCTATTCTCTATTATACAAAGAATCACTAGAAACTTATAGAATCAAAAACCCATTACTGAAGCTCAAATTACAATGTCTTTTCAAAGTCGGTTGACTAAAATCAGTCATTTTCTCACCAACAAACTACGCCCATCAGGCCTTCGAGATAGGTGTGCAAAATACATTTTTGAAGGTAACGGGTAAAACAAATAGTGTTAAGATATTCTCCATATAACAACACAGAGGTATGCAAGGTCAAAATTTTCTTTCGGGATCCATGGCACAAAATATGAGGTGGTTTCTAGAGGGTTCAGTCGTAGAAAAATAGCTGCTCACAACAAACCATTTTTCGAAGCGGTCGGAAACCTACTTCCTGAACACGATCGTCAAGTGTTTTTGCAATGTATCTAGATTGGAATGGGGTCATGATACAAGGAAGAGGTTAAGAAAATTTACAAGTAGAAGTGAGGTTTAGAGGCACTTCTTGCGCATCAATTTAGTGAAATTTGACACAATTAAGGGTTGTTAAAACACCAGTTTGCATTTAAAAGCACATTGTGCACTCCTATGGTTTATTTTTTGAACGTAAACCATGATAAACACATTTTTAGTTTTTTTATGGAATTTCAAGGTTAATGACTAAAATCATGGTAGGTCCTTTTTCAATGTATGTTTTAAAAAGAAACGTGTCGGTCTAGCATTTGTAACTATTATTAAGGAGATTTTAATATTTTTCGTGCATTAAATTCGATATTTGAAATTCTAAAAACAAGTTAAGAAGGGAGATGAATAATCCATGCTTATAAACCAATGGGACATGGATTGTGAGGTACTCCAAAAATCTCCACATGCATCCCAAGATACCATGTTTCTCCACAACATATTATCAAACAGATCTTGTACTTTTGGTACATCTTCTACATTTTCCACATTTGATAACATGTATATTTTTCACTCATTGTTTGTTGGCTACCCATAACCAGTTCCAAAGTTCCCATTTGGCATAAACTCAAAGTATGCTAACAGATATAATGGATCTTGGCTTCATGTCTTTTTAATGACATTTAATTAAATGCTTCCATTGTCTGCTCAACAAACCCATCATTGCATATCCAACAACTATGGCATTCCATTAGAATGCCTTCCTTTGAGCATTTTTTCAAACGGTTCACATGTCTAAGCATGCCTCCACATTTTTGCACATTCCTAGGTGCTCTTCAAACTCCCAATAAACCAATCCACCCATCCACCAAAGGTTTTGTCGGCACATTGGTGATAAAGTTTAGCATTCCCTCAAGACTTCCAACACTACAATTAAATCAAGCAATCAAAATCCACGCCGCCACCACAAATTTCAATGGCAAGTTGAAAAAAATCTATAGAGTTTCCTTGAAGTATCTCATACGCCCAACAAGGCACCGAGCAAACAAACCCATGCAACCACCACAGATTAGTTGACACATTAATGATATTATGTTAGAGTTTCCACAAGAAATTTACATGCATCAAGGGTGCCATTCGGAAAGAAGATCCATACAAGTGCCGTAGGTTAGAATAAAGAAAATAAGATGCTCAAAGATCAAATAAATCATTCGCAACACATCATGGAAACAAGGCAACAAGAGGTAATATCATTAAAGTTTGAGCAAAACCAAAGCGGAATAGTAGCATAGCTTCAACAGGTGGAGAAAGAGATACTTTGTAGATCAAAGAGATACAATCGGCAATGGCAAACATGGAAATCAAGGAAAATAAATGTTGGAAAAATTAGAAGAGGTCAAGTCATGGGCACAGGTAGTAAGAGAACCAACAGAAACACAAAAGAGATGATAAATAAGCAGATCAAGCTACAAATGTGGGAAGAAAAAGATCATCAGGATAGAGCATCAAACATAATAATCAAGGGGTTGAAAGAACAGGGAGAAGGATAAATTACCAGCAGGCTTGTAAATGACTTCTTACTAGATAAACTACAATGGGTAGGGCATATTCTCCAAGCAAACAAGAATTGGTAAAGTGGTTGAAGGGGGAAAACTAGAAATATAAAGATAACCTTGAAAAGTGTGGAAGATAAGAATAAAATATTAAGAAACAAATGGTCTCTCAAAGGCCAATATTCTATCTAGATGAGGATATAACCCTCTACAACTGGAATAAAGAAGGAATGAATGGGAAAAAATGATGGCAGTAAGAAAGGAAGGAAGAGAAACATGGATGTACAAGGGGAAAGCCCAATTTAGTGATAAGAAAACACATAATAAATAGGGATTCGGGGTCCCCCGGGTCATCTTACTTTGGTTAACTGGAATTGTAGAGGCTACCATCAAAGGAGGGGTCTTGGGTTGGGGCCCATATCAAAGGGTAAGGATATTATTGTCTTAGTTGAAACTCATGAGCATGAGGGCTGCAGTGCAGCCGAATTTAAAGGTTATGTAAAATTCTTTATTTTGAATGAGTTGGTGGATAATGGAAAAGGGCATAGACAAGTAATGATCCTAGTTAGGAAACATGGAAAGGATTCATAAAAGAGGAAAAAAGGATCCACACAATCAATACATATGGATGAAATTGAACAATAAGGAAGATACAATTTATCTACTGTTTGTTACTTTTCTCCTATGGTTCTAAAACATACAAGAAAAGGGACTTGGATAGAGAAGATCCTTTTGTAGCATTGAAAAAAGATATTGTAGAATTTTATGCCATGGGCGAGGTCATTTTATTAGGGGACTTTAATGCAAGAACAACAAATAATTAGGCTCTTTACCTTGGTATGAAGGGCGAAAAACCAACCTTTGTGGTTAGATGAAGATGAGTAGTAGAAGTTGATCCATAGGGATCCAAAATGACTCTACTTCATCAAATCAGTCAGCATGAAGAAGGAAAAATAATACAGAGGTTTTGTCTTTATAGTAACGGGACGACCAATTTTGCAGAGCGGCAATTACTGGAACCGCCGCCCAACCAGGAAATGGTCCCAAGACCATCGGTCTGCATTGGTTGGCGGTCCCGGCTCTTTCGAACAAAAAAATATGAAACGAATAGCCCCACAATTTGAAAGGTTGTTTGTGTCTCTTCTCCTCCATGACCTTTCCCATTCTCCAGTGCACGGGAGGACATGAGAAAGACTATAAATATATGTTTCTAGAGAGAGAACAAGATCATCGAAGGATGAAAGAAAGTGAGCAAGAAATTTGTAATGCTAGCTATCTCTGTCATTTTCTAATAGAAAGTAGAAAAACAAGGTTAATTTTTTATTTTGTGGATAATTCCAAAGTTGAAGAGTTTATAGATCGAGTTTGGTATCGAGCTAACAAGTATCTAGGACTATGGTATTCATTCTTGGATTTGTATGACATTGATTTAGATCTAAAGGCGAAGAGGCTTTACCTTGTGATCTAGAAATTTCTACAAAGAAGTGGAAACAAAGAATTCGGGGACAAATGGAGGAAGAGAACTTGGTTCGTAGAATCGAGATCTTTGGAGACCATGATGGATAGGATGTTTAGAAGGCAATAAGAGCTTGCAAATTTGGAGAAGACAACTTCTGTCAAGCAAGACTCCTCTGGTTCAAGGCTTAGTTGAAAATTTTGGCATAGGGAGGAGCCACCATGAGGAAGATTATGGGGAATAACATGAAGAAGAGACTTCAAACACAAGAGAAAAGGTAAAATCTAACCATACTCCTTTTAAAGTTGAGACAAAAGTAGAGATTAATATCTTTGAAGGACAAGTAGATGCAAAGTTGCTTGATAAATGGTTAAAATAGTTAGAATTCTACTTTAGCGTCCATAATGTCACTGAGGCACATAGGATCACCTATACATATCTCAAAATGGAGGACACACTCTGGTTTGGTGGGAAACCCATCTAGCCACTTGTGAAAAGAAGAAGTGTCCTATTGTGAAATCTTGGCAAGAATTTAAAGAATTACTTAGAGCTAACTTCTATCCTATTGGCCACAAGATTGACCAAATGATTGAATGGCAGTATTTTAGACAAGGTAGTGGTCAAGTGTGCAGGACTATACTACGGAGTTTCGGAGGCAGCCATGTTGCTAAACATGGACTTGGAGGATGAGGATATTCGACTAAGTATCCGGGAGGACTTCACACCGACCTTCAAGAAAAGTCATCTCCACAAAACCCAAAGATCTCAACGAGGCGTGTGTGTAGGCATACTACATAGATGATGAAAAGAAGCAAGAAGAAGCGAGATCCAAGGGCGGCAGAGTCAACAAATCAGCGAGAAAAAGAGTATGGACAAATAAGTAACAAGGGTAAGTGGAAAGGGAAAGGTAAACAAGCTCCACCAGTAAACACACCAAAAATACCAACACAAGAACAACACAGTGAAATAGAGGATAACTTTTTTTTTTGACTTGCTTTGACTCAACACGACACAACATGTCGTCACAAGGTTACAACCAACACTTGGAACCATTTGTTACGGGGAAGACCACAAGGTCAGCACGGAAACATTCACACTTATCAAGGACAATTTATTTTTTTTTTTGACGAGACAACATGGAAGTCCAACCACATGACACACTCACAGCTAGGGCAAGCCACAGTAAGAAATGGTTAGGGTTTATTTATTTTGGTAAGACACCCTTTAGCTCATGACTTAAGTTTTCAGAAGGAATCAATATATGGTTCGCACAAATTCATCTCACCAACTAAGTTAATTTCTTAAACACTAAGAGTAGTTCACTTAAAGTCTTCTCCTACTTACTAAATCTTAATATCTTCCAGAAACTAACCATTGTTTTCCTTTAAGCTTGTTTAAGAGTTCACCCCAAAGGGATAGTGTTCGCTAGTTTAGCTAGGGGTATCAATTTATAAATGTTTACTTCACAAAGGATGTTTTCATTTTGATCACTCATGGAAGTATTTGATTTCAAATAGATCACCTTTACATTTATTTGTTGAATATAAAATTATTATTTTTGTTTAGCTTCTTTAAGGGTTAACCGACTCATTTTACTTTACTTATAAAATATTGTCGCTAAGTCTTAGAAAGATTTAACTTAACAATTTATTCTCAAGATCAAAGTTTTACAATACTCATATCAATGTAAAGATTGAAAGCCATTTCTCACAAGGATAATTTCAAGCTTAACTACACAAGAACAAGACACTTTATTTCACCATTACCAAACAATACAAGGCAAGAGGTCAAATCAACTCTCTTTACAAGCAATGTTACACAATTTACAACTCATTGGACACTTTTACAAGGAACTTCATAATGGTACAGATGAAACTTTTACACTCTTTTCTTCTAGTCTACTCGCATAATCCATCTGCACAAATATTAACTAAAGTCAGTTCGCAAGAACTGAGCATGTTAAGGCTACACAATGCAATAGTAAGCTAACAATTAACAATATCAAGAAAGGAATATTCTAAATTCAGAAATGGATTAAAACACAACTCACAACTCCAATATTAATCTCATGAGAGAGAAAACTAAATCATCCAACAAGGAGAAAGTCCAAATACTAGTAAGAACAAAATTACATAAATCAAGGCAAGACCTTATGGGTTGGGAACAAGAAAGTCAAGAGTGTTGATATCTCCTTCATGTAATGCTATGGGTTACGTGATTGGAATCCAAAATTTACTCCATCCAACTAAAGGGGTCCAAGAGAAGACAAAGCGTACTAAATATGATCGTAGGCGCGAAGCAAAAATGACGTTATCCAATTCTTCCAGGGGGGCTTCAAAGTAATATGGGTTCGATGCCCTTAAAAGAACACAACTATAGTTTTTGTTTTAACTAAGGAGTTTACCACTACCTCCTTATCGGATTTCTTAAAACGTAGTACTAGTTAACCAAAACAAATCCACTTTTCCAAAAGCGTACGAAAGAGACACAGAAAGGGCCATTATTCTACCAACAAACCCTATCCTAATCGTCAACTTCTCTACATAATATAAGGGAAGACTAAACCCAAAATTCGTTACTAATTTTTATATAATTCAGACAATGTCAATAAACATTAAAATAAAAATTGATTTCCCTAACAAGGCCACAAAATGGGACCTTTTAGTAACCAAGTTTGAAGTATAAGGTATTCGAGTTCGAAAATAAAGGGATTCGATACGCAGAGGGCAAAACACCAACGATGCCCCAGGCTCAAAAGACCTTACCACGAGTACAAGCACAAACCAAGAACCAACGCACATAGCTATCAGGAAGGTTACGCAGTGCGGTCAGGGCTAGAAGTTCTATGAACTCCTTGCCAAAGGTAAAGAAGATGGAAAATTTTACCCGATCCATGTGGGCTTATCGAGGAAAGGTCTTAGCAAATATCAAACAGATAAATAGAACAACCACCTATGATATTATCACTGAAATCAGCTGTCATCTAACAGGAAACGAGTTCACGAGTCCAGTACCATGGATTCACCTACAACTTTTGTTTCAGTCTAGCTAGTAATAGCTTGCTTGCGACCCTTAATAAAAATTGTAAAGATTTCATTCAGTTAAACTTACAATGTTTCCCCTTGCTTTAATCATACAAGAGTTTACATCAAGAATTAGGTATAGTAATACTCTCAACACGTGGAGGCCAAAATAGATGCCAGGTTATCCCTCATCTAGACTAGGTACAACAGTCAACAATGTACAGTTCTAAAACAAACCCCAAATGCCATTTTCTAATCAAACATAAAGTAAGGAATGCCCATAGGCTTAAACAAGTTTCAGACACAACGTCACTATTAATGTACCTTTTAGCAAAACAAGAGAGCCCTAAACAGGAAATGCGTATTTATTCAACCAAAAGAGGTATGTAGGTTTAACCTTCTATTTAGTAACCTTCAATTATAATTACCATCACAGAAATTCTTTTTAAAAGAAAGTCATATAAGCAAACAAAACTCAATAATGTTTCCTTCCCTACGAACTAGACTGCATCACTCAAAATTGCAGTAACCCATTTAGACAAATATGAAATGGAGTAAGCTATAAGAGAGGAAGGAACATTCCAAGCAAAATCAGCGAAATAGGAATAAGATTTAAAGGGACAACCACACAATCAGGCAGTGATATAAACAACCACGAAAACATCTAGTCTAGGCGCCATTCAAGAGGAAAGAAAATTCATTTCGAGATACTGAAAGAAGGTAGAAAACTATTACAAGGAGTAGATTTAACATGCCTGGTTTAAAACGCCATCTCCATGCATATGATTGTTTCAATGCCGTTGCTTGCCTTTAACCCAAAGTGCTTTGCGAGCTCGAGCTAGCGCCACACTCACGCAGTGAAAAACAGCTACAAACCAACCCCATGATTTGAAGCTCGAACACGAGACATATTGATTACACCACGCTCCTGGCTCGGGTAGGCATCTACCGATGATCAATAAACCTTTTCCTTCATTAGATTTGAGGACAGCATCAAACTCTCGGTGCAGCATTTCAGCTGTAGCCTGAAAGGCGTGATTATTCCAACAGAAAACTTTATGCTTGCCAGCTTGGTGACACGCTGAAGAAGCTCATATAATAGCAGAGTAAATTGTGTTTCATGAATATTCTGATATGAAACAGGCCCGCCTCTATGAGGTTCTCTTCCATGAGTTACATCAAACAGCAAGAAGATCTCTAAAGAGAATCTTTGTAATTAAAAAAAAAAGGTTCATTAGGTCTGCTGGTAACACCCTCTCTGTCACATAAATGATTTTGAAGAAACAAAACTCAGTACATGATCTAGATCTGAAAATATCCTGCTACCTTCATCTCCCAAGATATTTCTCCAACATTGCATAGATCTCCTGAATAGTTCTCTTGCAAAGCAAACTGTGCTTCGTGAATATGCAAGCTCGTACCACAATGAGCTGCTAGACGTATTACCAAACCGGTAAAGGGTCATCCTTGATGGCTCCATGTGCCACTCGAGAAAGCTGTAAGTTCTTCTCCAATTCATCCAAAACAGCCCTTCCCCCAGCATGTATGCAAAAATGCTCAAATGTAAGTTTGAAATCTGGAATATAGGGCTTAATCTTCACCTTGAAAAGCTTCCTCACCACCAAAGTAGCAAAAAAAAGAGAATCTGCTCTGACATTGGAAGAACCAGAGGACCCAATGTTGTTATGTTAGTCTTCAATGCGTCTCCTGCTACTGCCATGAGTTCTTTAGACAATGCAACTCCCATCCTTCCTGTCTCATCCTCCTCTTGGAAAACACATTGAAAACACTTATCATCAGCACCTTTGTTAGTCCTAACAGTGTGCACAAGCTGATATTTTGCCCTTCTCTTCTCTGATTTCTTGTTTGACAACAAAATGGCAGCACCACCCATCCTAAAAATGCAATTAGATACAAGCATGGATCTGATTATTCCCAAAATACCAAGTCAGTGTAATATTCTCCATGCTAACAACAATTGCATAGGAATTTCGATGAACCTGGAGCAAATCCTTAGCTAAATCAATGGATATCAGTCCTGCGCTACAACCCATTCCTCCTAGATTGTAACTGGTAATATTCCCCCTCAACTTATAATGATTTATTATCATGGCAGACAGTGAAGGAGTGGGATTGAAAAGGCTGCAATTCACAACAAGCACACCAATATCTTTAGGCTTGACGCCTGTTTTTCGAAAAAGTTCATCAATGGCACCAAACATAACTGTCTCTGCTTCTTTCCTAGCCTCGGCCATGCAAGGATTTGGGGGCAGCCTAAGCACTGCCTCAGGTAGGTATGTCTCCTCTCCTAGACCTGACCGCTCAATGATCTTCCTTTGAAAATCTAAACTTGACTCAGAAAATGTACCAGCCAGCTTAGAGCAACTCATAAATCGTTCTCTAGTACATTTCCTCTCATCATCAGGCTTATAACATGCAAAATCTACAAGAAAACTGGCCTTGGTCTAGTCATAAAGTACAGAGTGGTCACAAAAACCAGCAGAGTCGAACACACGATTACACTAATAAGATTGAATCGAAGATGCTGCCATAACTCGTACAGATCTTCTGGTCCAAGAGTGCCTACTTCTGCAGCAACAAGGACTGCGATGGGACAAAACAACAAATACATTGCATGGGAAATCACATAGTGGACAACCTACACGTTGGAAGCGCTCAAGGTAGCTTCTACTACCCTGCAACAAGCCTGCTGCCTGGCTAAGAGGCCCTTGGCCTTTACAGAACGTATTGGCCGGGAGTAACTTTCCAAAATGAAAAGGCAAGGCGGCTCAACTAAAACTTTATCTCGTCCTTCTACTACAGCTGCAAGATTTTGCACAACTGATCACGACTGTGGTCGCGTGCAACCAAAAACTCCTCGCAGCGCCCAAGAGAATGGAGGTAACATGCCTGCTACACTATCTTGTAGCTTCAACAACACCCACATCAAACCAAACTCACGCAACAACCAAGGCAAAGAAAAATATGCCAGGAAAGAAGAAAAAACGCACAGGAAAAACAGACGCATCTAACCCCCACCTGCACGCATTGAAAGAGGATCAAAAGGAGATCACGGCAAAGAAAAACGTGACTCCGCTCACCCTCCCGCAAGGACAGACAAGACACTATGGTCAAAATTCTGCAGGCCGGGTGGTTGGGAGGAGGCTAGGGTGGCAGAACCAGAAGTCCTCGATGCACGGGCGTTACATAAGGTTTGAGAATTGTCTGCTTAGATTATATATATGAAAGAAGACCTCCAGATGCAGATGTAGGAATAAACATTGGTATTAGAATTGAAAGGGATGTTGTAAACGATGCTAGGGGAGATGTTTTACCCCGTAGAAAAACTATTGGTGCATGATAATAATTTTAATCTAATACCACTCCAAAAAAAAACATATAATGTTTTCATAAAAGTACAAAATACATATTTAGGCCAAGTGCATGCTTATAGTTAGGATATGCTATATGGATAAAACCCACTTATCTTTCACATCACTATCAATGAAATAATATTATTTATTATGGCATTTTTATTGTTATTTGGAATTTGTTTTCCTCTAAGAAGATAACACGTTGCCAGGTAGAAATTTTTTTGTTGTCGAAAGAAGAGGAAATGTTTCATGCCTAGTTTTCTTTCCTTCCTCAGAACCAGAAGTCCTCGATGCACGGGGCGTTACAGCCACTACTTCGAATACTTGTAAAGATCTCGAGAATTTTTGCGAGAATTGTGATATCAATGGTCATACTGATGCTACATGTTGGAAGTTGCATCCGGAGTTACATCCGAAGAACCAAACCAATGAATCAAAGAAGTCCATGACAACTATAAATATAGAAGGGGAGGTGGAAATCAAAGATGACTCTGACGTAGACAAAAGGCTTGGATGCACAACAACCAACATGGACAACTAGAAAGAGGAGACAAGTAGACTATTCTAGATCAAGAGAACTAAGGTAAATGCTTTAGTTGATACCAGTTCTCAGTCTAACTTGATTTCTAAAGCAGTTGTAAAGAAGCTTGGTCTTGAGACTTACAAACATCCACACCCTTATCCTTTGGGTTGGGTGAAGAAGGGTGTTGAAATTTAGGTAACAAGAAGATGTAAGGTCAAGTTTGGGATAAATTCCCAATATATTGATGTTTTGGAAGATGACATTATTCCACTTGATGCTTTTGATGTTGTATTCGGGAGTCCTTACTTGTATATTAGGGATGCTATATTTATGAGAAGGGAAAATTAGTACAGATGGGTCAAGGATGGGATCAGCTACAACATCCGGGCACACCAAAGAAACACGGGTTACTATGGTGAGTGCTAACCAAGCAAAACGACTTATTTAGGAAAATCATAATCAATTTTGTTTACTTTTGTTAAAGGATAAACAAGATGGGGTAGAAGTTTCAAAGATTTCTAACCAAGGAAAGCATGATTTGGATATTATTATTTAGTATGTTCGTGAAGTATTTCAGGCTTCAAGTGTGTTACCACCAAAACGGGAAGTAGAGCATGAGATTCAACTATTGTCAGAGTCCCCTCTACCAAACATCGGGTTATATAGAAATCCTTGCTTGAGAGTACTGAAGTAAAGAAACAACTCCATGAACTACTAGACCAAGGGGTGATACGTCCAAGCACCTCACCATGTGGTTCACCTATTGTGATGGTGCCAAAGAAGGATGGTTCTTGGAGAATGTGCATCAACTACCGCGCTTTGAACAAGATCACTATAAAGAATAGATATCCACTTCCCCGCATAGATGATCTCTTGGACCAGCTTCAACATGCCAAATTTTTCATGAAGTTGGATCTCAAGTCGATTATCACCAAGTCAGAATGAAGGAGGAGGATATATGGAAGACTGCCTTTAAGACAAAACATGGTTTGTATGAATGGTTAGTACTTCCTTTTGGGTTATGCAATGCACCTGCTACATTTATGATATTGATGAATGATGTATTGTGGGATTTCATAGATTCATGTGTCATTGTATATCTAGACGATATCTTGATTTTTAGTGCCCCATGGGAAAAACATCTAATTCATTTACAACAAGTCTTGCAAGTTCTCAAGGAGAAACAACTGCTTTGTAATATGAAGAAATGTGAATTTTCCAAACAGTCACTTGTCTATCTTGGGCACGTGGTTGAGGAGGAGAGCTACAAGTGGATCCAAAGAAGGTGGAAGCCATCACTAATTGGCCAACACCAATAGGAGCCACAGAGACTAGGAGTTTTGTGAGAGCAAGATACAAGATATGCGGAAGTTCATTCTGGGCTTCTCCACAATCAAAAGCACCTCTACACACAAAGGGCAGAAGAGAAATGGTTTTGACTCAAAGGAACAAGATAAATCCTTTGAGTTATTGAAATACAAGATTAGTCATGCTCCAATACTTTCTCTTCCTAGTTTACAAAATCCTTTTGAAGTAGAGACAAATGTTAGTGATTATGTTATGGGAACAGTGTTGCTTCAAGGAGGTAAACCCATATGCTATCATTCTAAAACTTTCACTTCAGCAGTTAAAGGATATTCAATATATGATAAGGAAATATATGCACTAGTTTAGGAAATTAAAAATGGAAGCATTATTTGTTGGGTAAAGAAACTATTGTGCACACTAACCACAAACCTCTCCAGTATTTGCAAGCACAATCTAAGTTACAGCAGGCAAAGAACTACAAATGGATGGGGTTCCTTCAAAGAATTCCATCTAGTGATCAAATACAAGAAGGGTAGTACAAATTTGGTGGCAGACATGTTGTCTAGGCCTCCCACATAGGAGAAATTTTCCCATTTGGCCGCTATCTCTTGGATCGAGCCCTTCATGAAGGAAGCTTACAGAGAGGCATATGCCCGTGACAAAGACTTTGAGTTGACATTTCGGTAGTTGCGCAATCCTAAGGGACTGAAAGGATAGGGATTGAAGATTGTTATATCAAGGACGGGATGCTCTACCAATGGGGGAATCTTTGTGTTCCTAAAGAAGAAAGACTTTCTATTGATGAGGGAAGCACATACCTCGAAAGTACCGGACATTTCAGTGTTGGTAAGACCCTATCCCACTTGCAAAGGTACGTGTATTGGCCCAATATGCGAGAATAAGTATCAAAATTTATACATGGATGTAAACTTTATTGTACCAACAAGCCTAAGACTAGGAAGGAGGGTTTGTATATGCCTTTGCTAGTACCTACTCGTCCGTGGGTGGACATTTCTATGGATTTTGTAGGAGGATTACGTATGTCTAAACATGGCCATGACTATCTCTATGTTTTTGTTGATAGATTCAGTAATATGTGTATTCTTATGGCATGTAAAAAGACAATAAAAGCACATGAGGCAGCAGATCTTTTCTTTGTTAATGTATGGGTGCATTTTGGTTTGCCAAAGTCTATTGTTTCTGATAGGGATTCCACGTTCTTGGGGAAGTTTTGGACTACTTTATGGGACAAGATGGATACCAGGTTACATAGGAGCACAACTTTCCATCCACAAACAGATGGATAGATAGAGGTGGTGAACATGACTTTGGTATAGTTGATCAGAGGGTATAACAACAAATACCCAAGGACTTGGGATGAGTCCTTAGCCTACATTCACCATTCCTATAACCGGCAAAGACACACACATCCACTATGAAGTCACTGTTTGAAGCATGCTTAGGATATCTACCTACAAATCCACTGGACATAACAGTTGGGAAGCAGGATGAGAAGGAGACAGGAGACACAGAGATGACTAGAGAAAACAAATTCATTGAGAGGATCCAACAAATCCATCTCAAAGTCAGAGAACTACTAGAGAATTCTCAAGCCAAGTACAAAGCTAGGCATGATTTGCATAGGAGGGAACATAAGCTTCATGTTGGAGATAGATTTTGGCTTTACTTGAGCAAGGAGAGAATATAAGATCAAGCACATAAGCTCAAGCCACTACGATATGCACCCTTCCATATTGGAGTAGGTTGGAGAAAATGCTTTTCAACTTGATTTAATGTCATTTATAAGAATGTACTCTGTAGTAAACTAGGAGAACTTGCACCTATATGAGACATCCATGCTAGATGAAGATGAAGGATTACAGTTGCTACCTTCCATTGAGGATTGTGTCTTGGACTCACGAGGCGAATTGGAGGAGGATATAGTGTTGCAGTAAAAGGTCGGAGAGACTAGGAGAGGTCCGCAAGAGTCTTGGCAAATTGGACTAAAAGGAAAGACACCAAGGCAGGCCCGGTGGTACTCAAAGGAGAAAGTGGAGGAATTATTTCGTCATCTACTCCCCCACTAAGCTTTTGTGGGACCAAAAGCCTCCCAAGAGGGGAGGTGTGATCCATAGGGATCCAAAATGACTCTACTTCATCGATCACCAAGACAAAGAAGGAAAAATAATGCGCGGATGTTCTATCTTTATAGTAACAGGACCGCCGCTCTATGCAGAGCGGCAGTTACAGAACCACCGCCCAACCAGGGTGGCGGTCCTAAAACCACCGGTCTGCATTAGATGGCGGTTCTGGCTCTTTCAGAAAGAAAATAAAAATATGAAACGAATAGCCCCAGAATTTGAAAGGTTGTTTATGTCTCTTCTCCTCCATGACCTTTCCCATTCTCCAATGCATGGGAGGACATGAGAAAGGCTATAAATACATGTTTGTAGAAGAGAACAAGATCATCGAAGCATGAAAGTGAGCAAGAAATTCTTAGTGTTAGAATTGTGTTTTGTAGAAGAAAGGAGTGTTGAGACAGAGCAAACAAGTAATTGGGAGGAAGTGTGAGATATTATCTACTTCTCTTTCATACTTATTGTAATTTATGTACTTATTGTTTTGAATTGGCCAATAAAAGTGGGAAGAAAGAGCAATTTCCCTTCCCGACTGGTTTTTCCTCCTCTGGAGGTTTCCAGGATAAAACTTGTTGGTGTTTATGAGTTATATTCTTTCCTTTCCTGCAATTGTGGATTCTAAGCATAAGAAAAATTCATTCACTAGCTATCTCTGTCATTTTCTAATAGAAAGTAGAACAACAACGTTAATTGTGATTATGTGGATGATTCCAAAGTTGACGAGTTTACATATCAGAAGTGGGAAAGGATCTCACAAGAAAAAAAAGGTGGTATCTCTCATTTTGGAGCTGAATTATTGGGGATATGCAGTTTACGTAATTTGAGCATTTGTAATGGGGTAAAAGTATGGTCGAAGTTAGGAAGCATCACATGTCATACTCACAACAGACAAAGCATTGTGGATTATGTTATTTGTTCACAAAGCATTATGTCATGGGTATCAGAGGTAGAGATAGGAAGCTGCCCAACTGAAATGAAATCAGATCACAACCCCATTCTTATGAAGATTAATATGAAAAACTATGATCAACAAAGGACTAATCTTCAACCAAATAAAAAGTAGATGCTCAAAGCAGAATTCTTTTGACTTGGGAGAATCAAGACACTTTTAAAGCTATGATTACAAAATAGATTTAGGAAATTCAAGATTTTGATAGTTTCAAAGGGAATAAGAGATTTATGAACAACGAGGATTTGATGGTTATAATTCACAAGGCGCTCTTGGAGTGCAAGCGTTCTAGAGCTAGAAGAAGTACCAAAAATAGTTTCCCGGCTAATACATGGTTTGATGATGATTGCAAGGCCACAAAGAAAATGGTGAATATCTCGGGAAAGGATAAAACATATATAAAAGCATACAAAAATCTAGTGAGAGATAAAAAGGAAGAATTCATGAAGATAAGGAGGAAGGAGTTGATTTCTATGGGGAAGAATAATCCGAGAGGTTTTTGGAGAGAGCTTCAACAAACAAAAACAAATGTGGAGAACAATATCACATATATCCAATGGTTAGAATATGCAAAAATGTTGTATCAAAACAAAGATCCTCTCCTCCTCCTATAATTGAAAATAAGGACAAACTCTTTTCTACAAAGGACATCAAGGAAGGAATCAAAAAGTTAGCAACAAACAAAGCTCAAGATATTGATGGGCTACAAGCGAATTTTAAAATGGAGTATGGATGACATTACGCCATACATAAAAGAGATTTTCAACAGATTTATTTGGTACGATTTTCTAGAAAACTGACAACCAACATTGTCATTCCTCTTCACAAAAGTGGTGATGTCAACAATCCATCAAACTACCGCACTATTATGATTAATCCTATTTTTGGAAAACTCTTTGGTAATATGGTGGAACGTAGAATTAGTATTTGGGTTGAAAAGGAAGGTAAGAGGGCGAAAGGATACGCTGGTTTCAAACCAAAGCATTGTACTATTGATCATTGTGTCACTCTCGGACACCTAATTGAAAAGGTATGGGAGAATTTGACTCGGTGCCTAGAAGCAAACTTTGGGCCAAAATGGAAGAATTGGGTATACCGAAAAAGTATAGGGCATTGGTTCACAGGGCTTTATGATCAAGTTCAAGCCAAAATAAAAATGAAGGATGGCTTATCCGAGTGCTTTGGGAGTGACATTGGGGTCAAGTAGGGATGTCCTCTATCTCCCACTTTGTTTGGGCTATACATAGACAAGTTAGAGGAGTGGATTGACACAATGGGTGGGAGTGGAGTCCACCTAGCTTCTTATGTGGTAAAATTGTTGCTTTATGTTGATGACCTTATCCTAATGGCTAAAACAACACATGGATTGCAAGAACACTTGAGAGCTCTAGAATTATTCTATAAAGAGGTGGGGATGTAGGTGAACACGAGTAAAACGAAAATAACAATTTTTACTTTAAAAAGAAAACCAAGTAATGTAGCCAAATTCTAAACAAACTTGATATACTGCAAATAATATGAACTCCAAAAGAAAATAGATCTCCTTCTTCGTTATTGAATAATGAATTACAATGTTTCCTAAATAGGAAAACAACTCCCAACTCGAGTTGCCAAGCAAACTCTAACTAACTTTGACTAAATCTACTCTAGGTGGCGAAAATTACTATTTTTAGCAGTTTACTAGAACCTACTATTCTTAGTAAGTTTGCATGCTTATTCATACAGACACAAAAATTGCCACACATCTTCTACATTCCTAAATTAGAGGAATTGCCAACTTTCTAACTCATAATGCAACTAATAGACTAGAATTAACTAATGCCCAAAAATACGAAAAACCGAACAACTTAAATCCTAATTTTCGGCCTCAAGATGGCGGATTTAGGGCCCAAAAATGTGCCGAAAGTTTCTCCAATCGGCGGGGTTGTTTGCACGGTGCATTTGTCTCATCGAAACATGTGGTTTCAAAAAACACATACTCAAATGGACACCCGGAGCTCAAGTTTTGACCTTGTCAAGTTCCTGCTAATTTTGGCGCATCACCAAGGCTAATAAATTTTGAGTTAAAAGGTGGTCCCTTGCAAGTGGTAAATGATTACAAGTATTTGGGTATTAACTTTCACAATAATCTCAGTTGGGAGACCCATAGAGCTAAAAGGATACAAGGGGATGGGAAGCTTTATATATGCTCCAAAATAGACGCAGATTAGTAGAATTGTGGGATTGGAAAACCAAGTTGACTCTTTTTGGTTTGCTTGTTTCCGTGGTTTTATATGTTTGTGAAGTTTGGGGCAACAACACGTCGGTGAAATGGAGACAAATAGAAAGGTTACAAAAACATTTTATCACAAATAACTTTAAAATAAAATCCAGGATTCCTTATGAGATCATTCTTGTTTGAAGTCGGGTATCCCCAATGGAGGCGGTGGCTTTGATTCAACTTTCGGGGTACTTGAAGAAAGTGGAAAGCATGGATGGTCTCCGATGGCCCAAGATAGCAATGGAAGAAAAGTTGAATAGAAGGAAGTGCACTTGGATGAAGCAAAATGAAAAGTGGATGAAGAATTGGGGAATTAGCATGGAGGACTGTCCTAACACTAATGGGGATATCAAAAAGTATGTGAGAGAGAAAGTCAAAACTAGCATGTGCACGACACAACTGGGAAGAAAAAGAGAATATTATGGCATGAACTTTAACCCCACATTAGATCATGAGCAAAAACACTATATGGAGGCGAAAATAAAATGGAAAGTTAAAATGTTAATTGCCCAACTTGAAAACTAGTTCGCATCATCTCATATGTGAAACAGGGAGATGGACAACGCCAAAGAGAACTTGTCTCGAAAGATTGTCGGTTTTGCAGGGCAAGTTATGTGGAAATGGAATGGCATTTCCTAATGGACTGTGTGTAGCATACGAGGACATTCAGAGTAGCTATGCTGATTTTTTATAAAACTAGGCTCTCACAACCTTGTTTGAAGAGGATAAGATTGCAAAAACAGCAGATTACTTGACTAAAATCCATAATAGAAAGCTCAAGATTAGCAAAGAAATCGAAAAAAATAGAATTAACGATTTTGGGCCAATTTCTTTGATGTATTTGGCTACTTGGCCCCGTAGACTTCATTAAAATCATTCTTTCATTCATTCATTCATTCATTGCCATAGCTATGATAAAGTTTAGAGTCTCCACAAGATATTTGAGGCAGTCAACGCAACCCAAAGCACCCACACAGTAGTCCACGGATTTTGATTGCCGTTTTTTCAATAAAGAAATTTAAAAAAATAAAAGAGTTTACTCACGGTAGCTAGCGCGGCCAAGATTACCTAGCCCTCACTCTTCGACCTGCACAGAAGAAAGAACAAAACAAAAATGAAGCTTGCACGGTCAAGGGTGCCATGAGACTACGTTTCTTTGCAGGCATTTTGTCAACAGTTGAAACACCTTATGTTTTCTTCCTTCCGGCATTCATAAAAGATGTGCAAGTTTGACACATTTCAACTTCTAAATGCCCAAAATTCATTTTAAAACATCAGATATTTTGAGCCAATCTCCAGCAGACAACATTTCTGGCGTTTAATCAAACAGTTCTTTTTCCTTCTGTTTGCTTGAAGATCTACGGCCATTTTTTATCATCTCATTAGGGGCCAGAAAAGAGGAGGAATAGTCATACTCTCTAGCAAATACACTACTTCTGAAAAGGATTTCTGCGGGTCTGAAACGCCCTTTTCCATACATAGTTCAAGGTTCATTGTCTTGGCGTGAGCTAGGGAAAACTGGCATACGTTGACGTTTAACTTTATACCTATAATTTGTACTTGGTGCTTTCATGCATTTCCTAGAAGAAGTGCACCATAATTTCCAGTTGGGCACGTAGAAAGTAGTGGAATTTGGTTGTAAGTCAAGATTATATTTGTTCAACATTTATAATGCACGATCACTTGGAAATTATTTGGAAATATCATTCTCGTTCCATTTCATTGAAAGAGTGCACAATAAAAATCATCTTTCCTGATTTTTTTTTTTTTAACACGTTTATTTTATTCATTGTCTTATTCTCTGCGAGATTGGAATTCAAATTCATAACTCCATATATATTCTTGTAGTGCCGTCGGCAGTATATATAGGTTTCAAAAAACTAATTTTCACTTTTTTAATGACCAATCACAATAAAGCATATTACATTTTAGATCATTTGTATATAGTTTTTTTAAAAATATGTATTTATTTGATTTTTTCAAAAAGTAGATTCTATTTTTCTATTGGCTGAAAATAAATTATAAGCATCTCAAGTTTTTTTTATTAATAAAAACAAGAATTTTCAAGTTTTTTATATACTATACTTTAAACATTATAATTACAAAAATATTAAATTATTGTAATTAATGTATCAAGTACAACATTAAATAGTGTAGTAATTGAACCAGCGTGAGATACGGATACAAATCCAATAAATTTATAGCTCTCCCTGATAAACAATGCAGCAATAGTAATCTATTGAATTTGAGAATTGATAGAAAAAACTAAGAAAAAACCAAAAATTTATTAGTGGGTACTCATTTTTTCTATGCATAGTCTTGCTTACCGACCAAGGTCCAATGACAACCATACTATGACCAGGCTCTGCATACCTAGTCAATCACCTCAACAGTCTTCGTGTCTCTCCTTTGGGTTTGTCACAAAGAATGCTTAAGTCTACCATATTAGATAGGCGTAAAGAGTGACTATATCTCTACATTGGTCTGTATTTTTCCACAAAGTTTGGCTGGGAGGACTAAGTGTTTTCTGTGCAGGTGGTGGGGATGATTGAATCTCCATGGCAGTTGCAGATGATAACAAAGACCTCATATATTATGTTTAACTTGGAAGTTTGAATCAAACCACCATGAAAAGTATACCGCAAATTTGAATAAGGTAGCAGGAAGGTGTAGGAGAAGCAAGCATTCACTACAATTCAATTGAGTTTGCTGACATGTTGGCTTCTGTAATCAATATATTCATCGGTTTATAGTTGTTGCTTTTTTTAAGTACGTCACATATACCAACCCATCTCGGGACATTTTAGGAATTATTTTCTTCACACTTAAACAACAAATGACAGACATAAATAACCTTACCAATATGCCAAACCAAAGACTTCCTCTCATGGGTAGCTCATTGGTTGCAAACCGAGAGACTTCCGAGAAGGTTATGAGTTCGATCCTTCCAAATTCAAGCAACACACGAGAATCTTGCAGTGTACATCTGCATGGCTTTAACGATGTTCACTTACCACCCTACAAAGACCAGCGCCTCACTAAATTGATGTACATCAAACTTTACACATTTCATATTTCTATCAATATTGTTTCTTACTTCCATTCTTCATTTTTGTTGATCTCGAGTTTCTCTAATGAAATATTGAAAGATTTTTGGAGTGTCTAGATCATCATATTTGTGAAATGCTCTTGAAAAATAAGGATAATTCGCTTAAATCTAGTTTTAGAGTCTCAAACAGGCTTCCATGTTTGTTCCCTATTCAGGCGTAGTCACTTACTCCTCAAGCCTGTCAAAAGTCGATTCAAATGACTTGCTTTTAATTACACTTGTCTCAACCACCAAAAGAGACTTGAAATTTAGCACAATGTTGTTATTTATCTAAGTGGGCTCTTCTTATATCGGTTTCATTATAAATTCGCTTAAAATTCTTTATTGTTCCCTCGTCAAACGAATCAATCTACAGGTGAAAACATTTATATAACTTGAACTATGGTTTTGGTAAAATGGTGGACGATATAGTTGAAAAGGCACTTGAATTCAACAAACCCTTTGGTAATTTTACCTTTTTACCCACCCATGCCATTGTCATTCAAACGCAATTTGAGATCATTTTATGGTTTTTTTTTTCCCTGTGATTTGATTCCTTTAACTTCTTGGGGAGCAAGAGGTGGGTAAAGTGGTGGAGGGTAAAGTGGTGGAGCTTCAAACTAAAAGGTGAAAGCATTTATATAACTTGAACTATGGTTTTGGTAAAATGGTGGTCGATATAGCGTAAAAGGCACTTGAATTCAGCAAACCCTTAGGTAATTTTTCCTTTTTACCCACCCATGCCTTTGTCATTCAAATGCAATTTGAGATCATTTTATGGTTTTTTTTTTCCCTTAATTTGATTCCTTTAACTTCCTGGGCAGCAAGAGGTGGGTAAAGTGGTGGAGCTCCTAAACTAAAAGGTGCCGGATGGTTTTCTTTTCGAGAGCTTGAAATAGCCACTGATAATTTTTCAAAGGCGAATGAGATTTGTTCAAGTGGCAAACACGCCAAGTTTTCTCTATTTTTTGGGTGAGCATAAGCTTTCTCTTTATTTCAAAAAATATACTCACATTTCTTTCTCCACAATAATATATGCTTATTAGATTTTCCAAATCATTTTCCTATTGTTTGACTAAGCCAAGATATTTTTTCCCAGGATCCTCGTATACTTCTATACATCACTGATCAAAAAACAAGAACTCCAACAAAACTTCCTTCCTAGATCAGTGGCCCTCCTTGCATTATTCTGTAATTTTATTTTCAACTGTTTATACTGAGCAATCAAAACTCTATGTTCTATTGTATATTTTGATTTGTACACAAAATTTATCTACCTCGAGCAATGCTTGGTTTGTTTATACTTGAGCAATCAAAACTCTATGTTCTATTGTATATTTTGACTTGTACATAAAATTTATCTACCTCCAGCAATGCTTGGTTTGTTTTTAAAATGCTTTAATTTTTGGTTATTCAAACGACTTCACATGCCACTCATTTCAATCTACTCACAATATAGATACTCCACATGCATTTCAAACTGCTACAAATATTAAAATACTGCTGCAAATCTTAACTTTATTTTCCATGCTATCAAGCTATCTACCTAGTTGTCTCAAATACAAATCTGCCTTTAGCATTAACTCTAGGAAATATCACTTTATGATATTTTTTGCTTCCAATTTCTATTTATTACTATATTTACTCTACATGCATTCCAAATTGTTGCAAATATTGACATGCTACTACAATTTACATAGTAGTCTTCACAAAATGAAAGTGTGGTTATAAGCCTCCCACCATACATCAACATATAATTTGCAACTGTGAAGAAACGAACTAGGGACTTAACTATATTATATAACCAATTGTTCTATCATAACTTCTCGCCCGACTCTTTACGCATACTTGCCACCATAAATGCAATCGACCGCGTGGTCCACAAGCAACACCATAACCTCTTCCTCCACTAAAATGCACCTTCATCGGCAGGATTTGCCATTTCATGGCCTTGTTTATATGAGTGCATAAATGTATATATATTTATCTGATTTCATTTAGCCAGGGCCATAAGCGGACACCACTTGGCCATAATTTCACCCTCGTTAGCAAAACTATTTTTATAATCATGCTTATAAGGATATATCATTACCTTTCCATGGTAATTGTGATATAGGTACGTGATACATCTACACCAACCTAACAAATATTATTTTATTACTCTGTACTCGCAAATTAAAACAACCGTCAACATAATGCTTAAGAATGAGAACGACGCAACGGGAGATGAGATACTACACTGACAAGGCATTATAAAATCGATTTTGTCTGACGGCCACACAAAATGCACTCAGATACCTAATTCATCCCAAGATACTAGGTGTAATGTTTACGACTTCCCTTCTCTCGAGCAGTTATTTCACACAAACAATCTACAATGCAATCATTAATACAATCGATGGCCTTTAAAAGGCTTTTCTGTCCCAGGGCGACGGCAAGGCACTACAGATGTATACAGGGTGGTTTTTAGCTTAAAGATTACATGCAATGCAAATATTCAATGCATTTTTACCATACACCATTAGAAGACAAAGCTTACTGACACGTGAATTGAACTAGTGTTGAGTTTGTATAAATATCTTTTAAGACTTTCCAATCATGGCGTATTAAGAACCCTCTTTCATACAACCTAGAAAGTTGGAAATAAGTTATGTTTGACAAAAATATCCCTTTAACTTTGTACAGCCATTTGGGAAATTCTGCACATTTTAAAAATGTGTTGGAATCTTGGCTACTCTGCATGTATCATGTACCTAGTATGTTTTGTCGGAGCCCCTCCAGCATATGCAAGGCTTACCAAACTCCTTCAAGGTTGCTTTTGGACAAAGAAGAATCATAACTGAATATCTGCATAAAGATAACTCGTATAACTAAATCAACAATAGGCAGGATTGATATTCAGATGATAGATTTACAGGGCAGTCATTATAACTAGGATTGATATTTCTAGTAGCTGTCCCATGCTAATGCCATACTTGTTCCAGGCAATTACAGCTTGAAGTTTCTGGCCAGACAACAGTTCTAATAGCTCTCCCATGCTAATGCTATACTCGTTTCTCATCATATCTTTGGTCAAACAGAAAACAGTTTTGAGAGTATTTGTTCCTAATGGGGGCAGAGCCTTCGGATTCCACAAGTCAGATTCAGTTTTGAGTGTATTTGTTCCTAATGGGGGCAGAGGAGCCTTTGGGATTCCAACAGTCAGATTTCCATTTGAAGGTCTCCTAATTTGCAAGGAAGTTACTGTCTTGGTTGCAGATCTGTGGAGAAGGCAGTACCAAATAATGGGGCAAGAATGGCTTATTTTTATGATAACTGTTGGGACTACCAGCCTCGCAGGAAAAATACTCTAGTTTGAAAAACTTTTCAAATCACAATTAATGTATAGAGAAAAGCATCTAAGGCTTTGTCACCCGAACTATGTGTGACTACTGACTCTAGCGGAGCCATGGAAATTGGAAACAATTCTAACTAATAAAATATTTATTTCAATTTTTTCCTGTGCATGTGTTAGCCGTTTGATGAATATTTCCTGTGTATGGGGTAGTACTGCCACTTTAAAAGAATGGATTCAGATATCGTTTATAGCTTGACCTAGAATCCACAACAAGATTTCCGCCAGAGGCAGATAGTTCGTTCCTTTGAAAGAAAGGGTGCTGAAACACGTGCAGTTACAGAGGAAATTCCAAATTGGTGCATGCGGGCAAAATACATTTTTAATCTTACAAAGAAAAATTGCAGCACAAAATTAACTTGAAAGAGAACGTTACAAGTAGTAAGAAGGTATGATCTTTGTTGTTTGGCTGTCTAAAAACTAGTTACAATCCCGCACAACAAGAAAGGAATGTGCATCCAGGAGGAAGCATAAAGAGGAAAATGATAGTCAATTCCCCAATGACTAACAATCAAGGACAAATATGACATATGAATTAGAATTTGGTGTAGTTCATGATAAGCATAGAATAGCAGTTATATCTGTTATTATGTGGAAGGCATGTTGGAACTAATGCTAAATAATGTTCATGAATGCCAAAAAGCAAGTTGAACCAAGACCATTAGCTAAAAGTATTTTCTATTTAATTGCTTACAACAAATTTGGAAGGCATGTTGGAACTAATGTTAAATAATGTTCATGAATGCCAAAAAGCAAGTTGAACCAAGACCATCATGCATTGCACAACAAATAACTCTAGGGGTTTAGCTAAAAGTATTTTCTATTTAATTGCTTACATTTTTAATTTGAAAATACACACGAAAACAGAAAATATGTTTCAGTGCTCACTTTAGATCTTAGAAGAATACAATGCTAGATCATCCTTTACTGGTTCTTTTGCACTTTAGGTGCAATGTTAATGGTGTACTCAAACAATAAAGAGCAAGGATAGCGCAGCCGTTAGAATTTAGTGGAATTTATAGCAGGCATGGTATAACACTTGATATAATATAGGAGACATGATGGGATGAATGCTGTAAACACTGTCCATGAGTGGCAAAAGGCAAAATAAACCAAGACACCATTACAAAGTGTTCACTGTTGATTTGCAAAACCAATAAAATTAGTGGTTTACATAAAGTGTGTTCTGTTTAGCTTACAATTTAAAGTAAAAATTAGACACAAAATCAGAAAATTTCTTCTGATTATGCACTTAACACCTCAGAAGAATACACAAGGCATTGATACTAAACCATTGGCACTGACACTGTTTCAGTTAATGAATCATAGAGGTGTGTAATCTGATCAGGCTGATCTTTGCCAGCATACTGTCCGCCTTGGAGGAAGCAACATACAAATGAATGCTCCAAGAAAACAAGATAAAATGAGCTGGAAACCTTTTTCCAAATGCTTCTAATCAGGTTAACGTTAAACAATGTTAGCTGCACCAATAATCTCTGAAAATGGTCATTGGATTAAAGTTTTGATCCCACAGCGTGATTGCCACATTTTGCAGAAGCTGTCAAAAATATTTGAAACTGGATTGTTTTTGCAACTGCCATACATAGCAGCATACAGAAGACACGTGAATTCTTTATAAAAATGAAAGATTAACTTTGTTAGTCATGTTAGTTTGCTTGAGGAAGGCCTAAAATTTATCATAAAAATCCCAGTAGGACTTCACGTGCTTTTGTATGGCTGGTGCTTGTATGTTACATAACAATCTAGAGTTGATTTGGACCCTAAAACTATTGCACCTTATGTGCTTTTGTCAAACATTCATGCAAAAGTTGGCAGGTTTAATAACCTTCAAAAGATGAGGAAAATAATGAAAGAAATGAATTTTAAAAGGTTTTACCCATTAAGACCTCAGGATTAATCATTTTAACAAAAATTAAAAAAGCACATTGTCACGATATAGCCCAATTGAGCGTCAATCAATTCTTGAAGAAGGCTGACGCCATTTGTCATCATACAGCCTAAATGAGCAATGACGTGCTAGAAAACCCAACAACCTATCAATTGTGAATATAGATTCTAAATAAAAGGATTAATACCATGGGTTCTCTAACATGGTAGATCATCTATTATAGATGACCAACAATATATTTTTGGGAGTAAAATGATTAATACCATGGGTTCTCCAACATGGTACTCTGGTAGATCAGCTATTATAGATGACCAACAACACGTTTTGGGACTAAACGACCTTACAACCCCTGTTTTTATCCTTCACCAATACAATCCTGATCAAATCGCTAGGACTTCTTAGGCCTCAAAAAGTGAATTTCTCATGTTGGGTATGTCTCATTCCTCTATTCTAGCAAAATCCAGCCATGAAAGTTCTCATTGCCCGTGGATAAATAAGAGCTTTAAAATAGGTACGGACATCCATCAAAGCATAATGGAAAGGGAGATTTTGTCAGATTTAGTTGCAAGCGCCCAAGTAGACATGTATGTAAAATGTTGAAGGATATGCAAGGCATGTGGACTGTTTGACAAAATGCATCGCAGAAATGTGATCTCAGAGATAGTAAGATAATGGTGTTGAGGATTAACCAAAGCAAAAGGATCTACATGACATCGCATTTGGAAATACCTTCAGAAACCTCTAACTGCAATAAAAGAGAACACGCCATTAAAAGTCAGGGTTACACTGGCAATAAATGTATTGTCGAGGGGAAAAAAGGATAAAATGCATACATTACAAAAAAGAACCTCACATCACCTTGAGTGTAAGCATCCTACTCCAGG
Source organism: Taxus wallichiana var. yunnanensis (assembly GCA_018340775.1). Lineage (NCBI taxonomy): Eukaryota > Viridiplantae > Streptophyta > Pinopsida > Cupressales > Taxaceae > Taxus > Taxus wallichiana. The sequence goes on from CM031236.1 coordinate 550,618,265, forward strand.
TATTTCCAAATGCGATGTCACCTTGAGTGTGGACTGTTTGACAAAATGCCTCAAAGAAATGTGATCTCAGAGATAGCAAGATAATGGTGTTGAGGATTAACCAGAGCAAAAGGATCTACATGACATCGCATTTGGAAATACCTTCAGAAACCTCTAAATATAATAAAAGAAAACACGTCATTAAAAGTCAGGGTTACACTGGTAAATGTATTATCAGGGGGAAAAAGGATAAAATGCATACATTACAAAAAGAATCTCACATCACCTTGCGTGTAAGCATCCTACTCCAGGTATTTCCAAATGCAATGTCACCTTGAGTGTGGACTGTTTGACAAAATGCCTCAAAGATAGCAAGATAAATGGTGTTGAGGATCAACCAAAAGGCAGGGTTACACTCGCAATAAATGTATTAATCAGGGGGAAAAGGGATAACATGAATACATTACAAAAAGAACCTCACATCACCTTGAGTGTAAGCATCCTACTCCATCAAAAAGTGGCTGGATAGCAAATGTCAGCAAACACCTGATGGTTATGTTCCTCTGTCAAACATTTTTGCAAACATGGGTAGGTTCGGTATCCTTCAAAAGGTAAGGTCATTGATGAAAGATAAAAGGAATTTAAAACACTTGACATATGTGTAACTCATTGGATTCAAACGTATAGAATGATATGTTTTTGTCTAGGAGACAGAAAAGACTTAAATACAGCTGGCCACTTGGCACTGGGCACACTGAATTAAACGTTAGAACATATAAAATGTATGGCCTGCCTGTCTCGGGCATGTAATCAATTTATTTATTTTTGGTCCCATAAAATAGGCTTTTTCCTGGGAAGAATGTCGCCTCGCTCCACAATGACCAATCAACAAGCGCCAAAATACACCCGAAAAATAATCGTCTAATATTATTCATCAAAATATGGCCTAAAATTCTCTAAAAACATTAGAGATGTGCAACTAATTTTTATATGCATGAGTTACTAAGTAAACTAATATGCAAAGGTGAAAACTATAATCCATTTTTGCAAACATGGGTAGGTTCGGTATCCGTCAAAAGATAAGGTCGTTGATGAAAGATAAAAGGAATTTAAAACACTTGACATATGCGTAACTCATTGGATTCAAACGTATAGAATGGTATTTTTTTGTCTAGGAGACAGAAAAGACTTAAATACAGATGGCCACTTGGCACTGGGCACACTGAATTAAACGTTAGAACATATAAAATGTATGGCCTGCTTGTCTCGGGCATGTAATCAATTTATTTATATTTGGTCCCATAAAATAGGCTTTTTCCTGGAAAGAATGTCACCTCACTCCACAATGACCAATCAACAAGCCTAAAATACATCCGAAAATAGTCTTTTAATATTGTTCATCAAAATATGGCCTAAAATTCTCTAAAAACATTAGAGATTTGCAATTAATTTTTATATGCAGGAGTTACTAAGTAAACTAATACGCAAAGGTGAAAACTATAATCCATACTGCCTTGGGCAGGGACTAGTAAAGGGACAAGATAACAAAGGTCCCTGAGAAGGAGGCCTCCAATTCAATTAGTTCAGAATATTCTTACAGATTTCCATGATGTTTTTATCACGTCTTCTACCAGACCAATGCTGTCCTCATAGCTAAGATATTTGTAATCTACAAGAAATTCGTGACATGTAGATTGGAATCTAACAAGGTGACACTGTTTGCAAACCTTGGATGCCACAAAAACCAACATAGCTGATGGAAGATCTTTTCGAGCAGAAGAGTTTTAAGATGCAGAAAAATTGTGCCGTGAAAGAAGATAGATTAAGATTATGAATATGACTGAGGATAAGAAATTCTTTGATATATATATAGACACAGAAATCCAGCCCATAACAGCAAAATTCCATAGATCACAAACATAATAAGCATACCAACACTCTACCACCGGGGCATATTCAATTTTTCCAAAACATAATTCCTGTATATGGCCTACAGCATAATTTTAACTCAAATGCTACATCCCACTAACACCATTTAAAATCAAATGTTGCTTCCTACCACACTCTTACACCATCAAACAGAAGAATACATAAATTTTATGGCAGGGGACACAAACTTTACCACATAATACTCTACATCTTCGATAAGCATCATCTTACACGTGCCTAAAAAGCAAAAAAATGCTTTGAATGTAGTTATTGTTACTTCACAGATGAATTTTGATTTTGAGCTAATGATGCTCAGGACTCACAGTTGATACTACTGCGCTTCTCTGTCAAAGATATGACCGGATCTGGCTTGAATTTGAGTGTCCTTCCAAATAAGCTCAATACGAGTTTGAGTGTATTTTAATTTTACACACTCATATTCTAGTTTTAGTTCAATTGTGAACTCCGGCTAGCTGCTTTAAATCGAGTTGAAACCAAATCATACAAAAAAGCACAGGCTCTAAACAGAATTCTAGTTTGCATTTGTAGAACTCCTTAAATTCAATCCTGCTCCAAAATGATGATATCTGATAAAATTGCTATTTTCATTTAACTAGGAATTCTATGAAAAACCTTAGTTTTACTAAAATTCTATCTCTGAATGGTTCAATGCTCTCCAACACCAATAAAAAGCTAAAACAAAAAACAAATAAAGGACATTTTATCATACTGAAAAGGTAATTTTTATATCGCCATCGTGCCTTAGGCATACCAGAACCATGGGAGCTTTAGACTTTACGTCATATCTATTGGTCAAGTCTTTAGCCTTTTGGGTAGTCACCTTGAGCCACATGAATACGTGGGCAGGGACAGGGATGGGGACAGGGATACCTTTCAAATCAGGGTACGAGAGTAAATGAAAATAGGTTACAGCCATATAATATAAAAATAGTCACCAGAAGATGCAGGGACAGGGATGGGTATCTCATCGCTATACTAGAATCTCTTGGTGAATATAATTTGATCCTTTAACCAAGTTTGTGATAAAGCAATCCTCCACAAACATATTCAATTTCTCCCATATGTATTTAACATTTAACCTCTAACGCTGCTCCTTAACTGTTTCAAAAGGTAGAACAAATACTAAAGAAACATGAAATTTGCCACAAATACCATACATCTTCTATAAAAACCATTTTATAAATAGAGGTGCGCTTTGAATGCAATTATTTCTACTCAACAGATATTTCTATCACACTTGTCTGTCAATAATATTGGCGAACCAGATCTGTCAAGAATTAAAGAGTCTTGACAAGTAACGTCAACACTTTTACTGGAACAAGTTTATCTTTGCATAATATTATTTGTACACTCAAACTAACTGTTGTAGTTCAATTGTAATTAATCAAAACTGCTGTTTGAATTTAATTGAAAAATTCATTTGCCTGGTATGGTTGAATCAGATAAAAAGGCACTGGTTCTAAACAAAATTTAATTTTCCCTCATAGAAATCCTCAGTAGAATCCTCTGTCAAACTGATGCCTTTTGAAATAAATGTTGTCTTGATTTAACTATCTATAATATGAAATACCCTTAATTTTCAAAACTTCTATACGGCGATCAAATTTGAACACCACAGTGCTCTGCAAGACCAATTAATTCATCATATAAACCTTTCAGAATATTTTATACCCTAATGAAAGTTGCAATGAAATAAATTGGAGAGTCTCTGAAGAAGACACTCAAATAATTCTTAACTGCAAGTGAGGATGGAGTTCATGAAGATTCTTTAATTACATACCTAACTAGACAGCAACAAATATCTTCTTCCTCCAAATCCAAAGCACATCCCAAACAAAACAATAATTGCTATTTCCCTAAATTGTTGATGCACAACGTTCACTACGTATCACCGTTTTCCCAACATGCAGCTTCTGTAACATTTGATACAAGCCAAACTTATTTACAGGTGAATATAGTTGCCGACCAATAATAAGTGCACAAACCCTGGACATATCACAATTCTCATGCATCATACAAATTCTAAACACCATATGTCCGAAATCAACGATTTAAGCACTCTAATCAGGTGGCACAAATTGAAGCCTTTGGCCATCTCCTTCACATAGGTTTGAATCACAGACAATACACACACACGCGCACATATATATATATATATATATATATATATCCATAGAGTTAATGTTTTAGATCACACTCTGGCCTTCTGCAAGTAGGCACAACAGAAGAAATTGTGGAGCAAGGGAATTTTCAAACACACACATACACGCAACTGCACTTGCGACCACACGCGCGCGCGCATACAGTTCAAAACTGTACCTCTTTGGGTTTCAACCCTTTAACCAAATTTGTGATAAATGAAACCTTCCCAAGCATATTCAATTTTTCCAATAAGAGTTTCCCGTACATGACCTACAAGATCACTCTAAGATTTAACATCTATTGTGGCTTCGTATTTAACTGTTTCAATAGGTAGTACAGACAAATTTCCAGGTAGTGAAACACACATTTTGCACAAAACGCAATTTTGCAACAAAATTCTCTACATCTATAATCACCACTATGCACATACCTATAAAGTGATTTTTTCTTTGAATACAACTATTTAGAATTATATTTAACTGTATCAATAGGTAGTACAGACAAATTTCCAGGTAGTGAAACACACATTTTGCACGAAATGCAATTTTTGCAACAAAATTATCTGCATCTATAAGCACCATTATGCACATATCTATAAAGTGATGTTTTCTTTGAATACAACTATTTAGACTTTAATTATTACCCTGGTCTGTCAATAATTTGGCTAACTAGAATTATACTAAAGTGTTCCTGGAACAAATCTGTGGATTGCAAAATCCAGCTCCCAGGTTGTACATAATTGTTATCTTTGTTAACTAGCAGCAGCAGGAAATGCCTTACCTTAACAATAATCCTCTGCAGGGATCAAACTTGAATGGCTCAAGGCCAATAAAATTCATCATATAAACCTTTGTAAACAATATATCCGACATTCACAGAAATTTCACTATCTGTACCTTGAACAAAAACACAAATTTCACAATAGTAAAGCAAGATCCGTCCATAAAGCTTCTTAAATTACTTAACTAATTAAACAGACGGAAAAAACAAAGAACCTCTTCTCCTAAATCCAAAGCATCCCAAACAAGACAAAAGCTCTTATCTCTATTAATTCTTCCATGATGTGCAAGGATTCCATGATCCGCATAGCAGATATTTCTATCACACTGGTCTGTCAATAATATTGGCGAACCAGATCTGTCTAGAATTAAAGAATCTTGACAAGTAACGCCAACACTTTTACTGGAACAAATTTATCGGTGCATAATATTATTTGTACACTCAAACTAACTGTTGTAGTTCAATTGTAATTAATCAAAACTGCTGTTTGAATTTAATTGAAAAATTCATTTGCCTGGTATGGTTGAATCAGATAAAAAGGCACTGGTTCTAAACAAAATTTAATTTTCCCTCATAGAAATCCTCGGTGAGTCAGTAGAATCCTCCGTCAAACTGATGCCTTCTGAAATTTAACGATCAATAATATGAAACATCCTTAATTTTCTAAAATTATATACGGTGATCAAATTTGAACACCTCAGTGCTCTGCAAGACCAATTCATTAATCATATAAACCTTTTGGAATATTTTATGCCCTGATGAAAGTTGCAATAAAATAAATTGGAGAGTCTGCACCTGAAGAAGACACTCAAAATAGTTCTTAACTGTAATGGAGGATAGAGTTCATGAAGATTCTTCAATTACTTACCTAATTAGACAGAGCAACAAATATCTTCTTCCTCCAAATCCAAATCATCTCAAACAAAACAATAATTGCTATTTCCCTAAATTCTTGATGCACAACGTTCACTACTTATCACCATTCTCCCAACATGCAGCTTCTGTAACATTTGATACAAGCCAAACTTATTTACAGGTGAATATAGTTGCCGACCAATAATAAGTGCACAAACCCTGGACATATCATAATTCTCAGGCATCATACAAATTCTAAACACCATATGTCCACAATTGACGATTTAAGCACTCTAGGCACAGACTGAAGCCTTTGGTCATCTCCTTCACAAGGGTTTGAAATTGAATCACAGAAAAAAAGAATTATGTGCCATAAAGTAAATGTTTTAGATCACACTCTGGCCAGCATGCAAGTAGGTGCGCCACACAACAGATGAAATTGTGGAGCAAGGGAATTTTCAAACACGCGCACGCACACAGTTGAAAACTGTACCTCTCTGGGTTTCGACCCTTTAACCAAATTTGTGATAAAAGATGCCTCCCCAAGCATATTCAATTTTTCCAATAGGCAATAAGAGTTTCCTGTACATGACCTACAAGATCACTCTAAGATTTAATATCTATCGTGGGCTTCGTATTAAACTGTATCAATAGGTAGAACAGACAAATTTCCTGGTAGCGAAACACACATTTTGCAACAAATTTCTCTACATATATAAGCACGAAATGCAAAATTTGCAACAAAATTCTCTACATCTATAAGCACCACTATGCATACCTATAAATTGGTGTTTTCTTTGAATGCAACTATTTAGATTTAATCATTACCCCAGTCTGTCAATAATTTGGCAAACTAGAATTAAAGTATGGTGTTCCTGGAACAAATCTGTGGATTCCAAAATCCAGCTCGCAGGTGTTATCTTGGTTAGCTAGCAGCGGCAGGAAATGCCTTACCTTAACAGTAATTCTCTGCAAGGATCAAACCTGAATGGCTCAAGGCCGATTAAATTCATCATATAAACCTTTGTAAATAGTATACCCCACATTAAAAGAAATTCCACTATCTGTAGTTTGAAAAAAACACAAATTTCTCAATAGTAAAGCGAGATCCGTCCATAAAGCTTCTTAAATTACTTAACTTATTAAACACAGGGAGAAAACAAAGATCCTCTTCCCCTAAATCCAAAGCATCCCAAACAAGACAAAAGTTCTTACCTCTATTAATTCCACTTCCATGATTTGCAAAGATTATTACTCATCACCAGTCTCCCAACCTACATGAGCCTGTAATAATTGACCACAAATGAACCTTATTTAGAGGTGTATACAGGAGGCCATTCTAGAACATGTGCACAAACTCTTGGGAAAAAATCTATTCACATGCTATAATCAAATTCCAAACACTATATGTTCAAAATCTATAATTTCAACACTATAGCCCCAACAACAGAGGAGGAAACCTTTGGCCATCTCACCACCAGGGTTCAAATAGCGAAAACAAAATCAGAAGCAATTCTTTTAACTGTCACAGCCTAGGCAACAAGCGTTTAACAGGTAATTTATTTTTAATTGCAGCCTAGACAGCACACAATGGGCACAAAATTACTGGACCAGGGAAACTTTACAGTTTACTTTATATATTATTACTTCTTTAGGTTTCGACCATTCAACCAAAGGTTGTGATAGATTGGACCTTTCCAATCCATCTAAAGCTTGATGTAACAATCCAAAGCATCCAAAAGAAAACAAAACGTTTATTTATGTAATTTCTGAACTGTGCAAGATTATTATCCAAATCTACATTGGCCTGTAATAATTAACAATGAATGAACCTTATTTACAGGGCCAACCAGTTATCCATCCACAAACCCCGGTACATTACAGTTCACGTGCACAACCTAATTCCAAAAACTGTATGTGCAAAATCTACTATTTCGGCTCCATTATCCTAGCAGCAAAGACTGAAACCTTTGGCCATCTTATCCACCACGGTTCAGATCACAAAAGAATACTATATTTTAACTGTTTCAACCAAGAAAGCAGGCCTTGCACATGTTATTTTTCCAGATTGCAGCCTTGAGGATATTAAACCTCAGGTGGAAACAAGAGGACTTTACACGTTACTTTATACATTGCTACCACCTGTTTAGGTTTGCGTCTTTTGTATTGGGAAGATATGTGAAATTAAAACAACAATCTGTTTACAAAGATCCTTAAAATACTTAAATAATTAAGCAGAGAAAAACAAATTTCTTCTTGACCCTAAATTCCAAGCATCTCAAACAAAACAAACACTTATTTTTGTAAATTTTACAATGTGTAAAGACTATTACTCATCACTGTTCACCCAGTCTACATTATACTGTAACCATAGATGACAAACGAACCTTATTTACAGGCAAACATAGGATCAGCCAATAATATATGCACTAACCCTTGACAAATTACAATTTCATGTACTGATGAAATTCAGCGCAAACACCATAAATACAAAATCTATAATTTCAGTGCTGTAACCCCAGCAGCAAAGCCTAAAACCTTTGGCTGTTCCCTCCACAAAAGATTCAAATCACATAAAATAGGAAAAATAAATGAAAATGTATTTTTCACACCACAGAACTAAATGAGGCACTTAAGTTTATCAACAAGATGTCTGTAGACCCGACGCTGTTAGGTGGGATCGCTTACTTGGTGCTGCAACTTTGAACATGGAAAACATGTGGCAGAACTCTATATATGGTAAGGCTGGTAGGTAGGAAGATGTAGAAAAGGTGAAAACATTGATTGAAAAATATCTCCTGAATGTAGCTGGGTCAAAAAGATTCATGCATTGCACGTGGGAGATGATTTACATCCATAATCAGAGACGAATCAATGGTTCTGTGGCAGCGCTATCTAAGAAAATAAAGGCAGAATGATACATAAACTGTCCTGTTCTGCGGAGGAGGAATGCAATCATATATAGTTCACAATTGTACCTCTTTGGGTTTTAACCCTTTAACCAAGTCCAAGATTAACCTCCATCACCACTTCATAGTTTGTGCTTAACTGTATCAGAATGTAGAACCTACAAATTTCAGGGCAGGAAAACACGAGTTATTTTGACTTGATAGATGTTTCTATTACCCTGGATCTATCAATAATATTAGGGAACCAGATCTGACCAAAATTAGAGTCTTTCGTGTTGTTTGGAACAAATTTATCTGTGCATAAATTCATTTACACACTTAAAATAACTGTTTTATTTGATTTACAAAATCCAGCTGGCTTATAATATTCAATCAGATAAAAAAGCACAGCTTCTAACCAGATTTAAATTTTCCTTCATAGAAATCGTTAACAAAATCCTGTTCAACGATCATATCTCACATAATTGTTATCTCGTTTAGCTAGCAGCGGTACGAAATGCTTTAATATTACTCTAATTCAATGTCGGGGTCAAATCTGAACACCACAAGGCCAATTAAATATCCTCATATAAACCTAGTACATATTTTCCTTTGAAACTAATGAAATTGTATAGTCTGCACGTTGAAACAAAATACACTTACAAACTTCTCAATATTAAAACAAGACGCGGTTCATAAATATTCTTAAATTGCTTACCCAATTAAACAGAGAAAATTCTTCGCCTGAATCCAGAGCATCTCAAACATAACAAAAATGTTTATTTCAGTAAATTCTGCAATGTGCAAAGATTATTATTCACCATTGTTCTCCCAACCTACATCAGCCTGTAAAAACTGTCGACAAATGACCCTTATTTACAGGAAAACAAGGGCAGCCAATTATTCGCCCACAAATCCTAGGAAAATTACAGTTCACAAGCATAAATCTAATTCCAAACACTATATGGACAAACCTACAATTTCAGAGCTGTAACCCCAGCGGCAAGGAGCGAAGCCTTAGGCCGTCTTAGCAACCAGGAATCAAATCGCCACAAAAGCATAAAAATGATTCCAAGTTATTTTTTTACTATCACAGCCTAGGATCATACCCTGTACAGTTAATTTCCATTAGATCACAGCCTAGCCAGCATGCCATGGGTGTATTAGACCCAGTGTTCCCCTATAATTCCAGTGCTGTAGCCCCAGCAGCAAAGATAGAAACCTCAAAGTAGGTTTTTTTAGGCAACAGCCTAACCAGAATGCCTTCTACAGATAATTTTCTTTATATTACAGCCGCGATAGTATGCCTAATGTGAAATCTAAGGGTACTTTACCTTATACATTGCTAACTCTTTAGATTTGAATTCTGAGAAGATTTGTAAATCGACAACAACAATCATGTTAAAAATCAACATCTAGGCGAAACTCCGGCACCTCGTCGTCCCTGCACCCCAACCGCCTCCCTCTGAGCACAGCATACACCTCGCCGTTGCCGCACCTGGAACGAAGTTTCTCGAAGCTTCCAACGAAATTGAGAATTTTATCTTGCAAAGCCTCACCGCTCCTCTTCCACATCGTCTCCTCCGCCTCCTCAATTGTCCTGATCTTTTCCTCGCACAGCCCTTGAAGACCGTTAAGGCCGAAAAACGCCGCCTCCTCAAGAAGCTCTCGCAAGGATGCCACGTCCTCAAGCCAAACCGTGCCGTTACGGAGATAATTCAACACGTGTCTGAATCGGTGACCGTCCCTGTCAATTTTCATCACAAAAGAATTGTCTCCTTTCTCGTTGCTGCTGTTATTGTTGCGGTGGCGGAGCACCCAGGCCGCCAGCATTGAGTCCTCCACGCAGAGCGTCTGCTTCGAGGTTTCGAACAATTGACCTCCCACCCGTAACACTACCCAGCCCGTGGCTGAATCCTGCGGCTCAGATTCTTCGTACGAAATGTCTGCAATATCTGACGGTCGATCGAGAGAGGAGCGGGTCGCTTGCCCCATGGAAGCGATTCTGGTTAGAGTATAGAGGTCTGGGGTTCGAGTCTGGCCTGCGCTGATCTGCTTCACGCGCTGTATATGCCACGTGGCGTGCAGATTGGGATTGACCCTATTTCGAAATGAGAAAACAAATTACAGCCCTCGTCACTTCGAAAGAACCCAAACAAAACATCCGTTAAAAAGGAAAAACATCTATCGACTCAACGGCTATGGAAAACTTCAGTGAAACGTGTTGATTACAGTAATTAAAGTGTTTTATTTATTATATATTTATTTATTACAGGATTGGTTGGGAATAGATACGCTGAACTCCTATGAATTTTTCGTAAGTAGTCGCTTGAGTTTTCTGTTAAACGACGGCACAAGTTGCCAGTTGCCACTGTTTTACGTCTTATCCCGATATGTTTATTCTTTTAATATTTTTATTTATGAAATGTAAAATAAGTTAATATGTTGGTGGTTGTCCACTCATTAGATGCCACATTGCCAACGAATCTTTGGTAACGTTTACCATCGGTGTGACGACCTTTCTTAGTTCCTAAGATGTTTATCATCCTGTTTAAAAGACCTCAAAGAATCATAAAATCCTTTGCGTAGGGAACTTTATCTTCTTTTTGGAAAGGCACTTGTAAGTACCTATGTAATATATTTAATAAATTAAATTTGTAAAGAGGCTTTCGTAGTGAACAAGGGTGTTATAAATTCTAAGAATAGTAAAATGTTTTTGTTTAGGGAACTTTTTTTTTTTGGAATAGTTAAGACGTTCCTTCAACCGTAGAAGGTGTGTTCAAATGGAGGCTCAAATCAGCACGTTTTCACACAATCTTTGAGACTCTAACACAAAGGCTCAAGTTAAAAAGACTCAATTAAACATCAAAATCTCTTGATCAATCACGCCTAAGGTACACCCAAAGACTTACAAACAATCTTTATCAACAAATGATAGTGAATTGATTTTAAATTTGTTTATCTCATCACAAGATGAAGGCTCTTCTTGAAATGAAATTGCAAATGCCACTAAACTGTCACATGGACGAGATCCTGTGTGATTTCACAAAGATTTCAAAGTAAGATTGCAATAGGAACGAGTAAAACTACTTGCAGACATTCTGAAACAAAGCAGACACTAATTGCTCCAAGATTGACACAAATTAATTTCAAAATTGCTTAGATTCATCCAGGGGAAAGCTTCCAGAGCAATCTCAGTGCTTGTCAATGGCTATACATCTGCAACCAACTTGACATGATAGAAAATCTAACAAAAGAAACTAACAGGTTATCTCGGATTGGTCTCTCAGGAAGATAACTTTTCTCAAATTTTCTCTTAAGAATTTAACCCCCGACCATTTGCAAGAGTATTCTCATTGCATTTATACATTTCACTCACTCAAATTTTCCCCCAAAAGAGAAGAATATTCAAGGAACCTTTGCTTGTTATCAATTTGTTTCGAGAAGCGGCGTTTAACAAATTCGGATCCGAAAGTTTGCTAAGTGGACCAATTGTGAACTAATCACATTTCTTGGGCCCTCAACCGATGACTAGGATGTCATGCCACAACTTTTGGCAATCCTTCTAATCATTCGATCCTGTCATGCGAGAAATCCCCTTTTTAATCATTTTTTGGAAGCCCCCTTGCCTAGATATGACAGTAATGTTTTTCGCTCTCGAGGCAACACCTTTTTCATCTTTTGTGCTGACTTTCATCATTTCATCCTTTTCCCTCTCTATCCTCTGCATTACCGCATCCATCTTCTCTAGTAATTCCCGTTTTTGCAAGTGCCCGAGCAATTCCAACTTCAAAATATCGACCTTAACAATCCTTGGACTCACAAATTAAGTTTTGAATCCATTCAACGGCACTTCTGACAGACAGAGATTTACAAGGAATTTCATCAAAATGATGAAAAAAGCGGTGCGTATGCGCGTCTCCAAAAGTCTTGGAGCAAAAATGGTGAAAAAAGCAGACGCCTTGATACATAGAACCATTGATTTTGCCCATTTTCTACTTTATATCATAGTCGTCCATGTGTTTCCTTGCGCAACTGTAAAGGAGAAGTACAGCGGCAAGTTTCCAAACAAGCGCAGGCCTTCCATGTGCCTTGGGCCCAAGAAAAATGCATTTTGGCCTTTGAAAAGTATTAGTGTAAAAAGGAGCCAGTGGAAGCCTCCACGTGTCTCAATGGCGCACTTTGAGATAGTCCCCAAAAGCAGAGACCCCAAACAAGCATGGGCTCACCACGTGTCTCAGTCTGACAAAGTTTGTTAAAAAGTTGAAGGTTCAACTGGAAGGCACCATGTGTCTAGGGTCCGAGACATTTTTCTTTGGCCGTTGAAAATTCCAAGCAAAGGGTAAAGTGAGCGGAAGCCTCCAAGTGTCCTCTTGGTGCTTCTTCAAAATAAAACTTAGGGTCGGTCCCCAAACAGGCGCAGTCCCTCCACATGTCCCATGGCTTTCAAAATTGCTTTGAAAAGTTTAAGTATAGAGCGGAGCCGAGCGGAAGCCTCCACATGTCTCCCTATCACAATTGTTATGGTGGGACCCTGAGGCAGATCCTCAAATGAATGTCAGCCCTCCATGTGTCCATGGTACCCCAAAACTATACCGACTGTATGAAAAAAAATTATAAGTCTGGGCAAGGCAGCGGAAACCTCCACGTGTCTCCCGGTGTAACTCCAAGGCCAAACCAAAAGGTGATTTTTCAAATGAGCACCAGCCCTCCACGTGGAAAAAATTTGAGTCTGAAGCGAGCCTTAGAGTTTTCAAAGTGCCCCACCGAGCCACATCCAACCAAAAAGGGCCACGTTTCAACTAATGCTTTGAGATATAAATTTCACCGGAAAAATACACCACAAAACCGTAAAATGCAGGAAAATCACCATTTGAGCCCGAAAATGAATCTTTCTTCAAGGACAGAGAATTTGGAAATGTTATAAGGCCCAAATACGATCCACCGAGCCACATCCAATCACATTTTCACAAATATTTGGGACAAAAATGATAGGGACAACAAAACGTGACTATGGAAAATGGAAGAAAAGGAAAAACCCAAGTTTTACGCCCAAATTCTGAGACTCTTTCACACGATAAAGGAATAAAAACAAATTCTGGATTTTAAGTGATCCTCAACCAAGGAAGGGATTGATCATGGCAACCAAATGGAGGACAGAGTTTTCATGCATCAATACGGGGAGATAGAAAACACGATAGAGCCTGCAAACTGAAGAATTTCAAGGACAAACGGGGCGAGACCAAATTGAGCACCAACATCGGCTCCGACTCGGGGATGGGCACTCCCTGCGAGTGCCACAAGAACAAATAGCAGACCAAGTTCCAAAAACAGACCATTGGGCAACGAGTCAAAGAATAAGCTTGCAGAGTAGAGAAACCATAACCATTCTCTAAAAATGAACCGAGAAACTAGCAAAACTAGGTCACCAAGGACCAGAACGAATAAAAACACAAAAGTAGAACGAAAACAAAGAAATATACACTATACAATGGAGTATACCTTGATTCTAAGAAATCAATCAAGGAAATGTTTCAAATGCCTGCCATTAACAGGCAATTCAAGCAGTTCCCCATCTAAGTCTTTTAGGAAGAAGGTATTTTCACCAATTCAAATATCAATTGAATAAGGGCCCATCCATAATGCATCAAATTTACCATGCTTTCCCTTATCCTCATGTCTGTTATCCCATAATAGAACCGGATCCCCAATCTTTGGAAGCTCTTAGAGTCACCTTCTTGTCAAATAACTTCTTCAACTTTTCTTTGAACTTCACATGTCGCTGATGGGATGCCCTTCTTTCTTCATCCAACTCAATAATCTAATTGATTTGAGCATCATATGGACTAAATTTTTGATCTTCAATTTGTTGAACAAACTAAAATGAAGACAATTGCAAATGAAGGGGCAAGCGTGCTTGAGTTCCATATACCAACTCAAATGGGCTTTTACCAAAGTAGCTCTTTTGTGACAAAGTGATTTTGTCACCCAAACAACAAACTTTGGTTTCTCACCCCACTTCTTTTGTTTAGCTCCAAGGTTCTTCTAACGATCTTCAACAATTTTTTATTGTTGGACTCACTTGTCCATTTCCTCGGGATTGTAGTTAGAAGCATATTTCAAATTGATTCCATACTCTTTGCACATTGCCATCAAAGGTTTGGCTCTGAAACTCATGGCATTATCAACAACATTTTTAATTGGCACTCCAAATCTACATATGATTTTATTCAGCATGAAGTCCATGATAACTTGGTGTGTTGCTTTCTTGGTGGGGATTTCTTCCACCCACTTAATGAAATAATCAGTGGCTATAAGAATCCATTTATGACCAGCACTAGAAGGATCAGAAATTTTGCCAATGAAATCCATTCCCCATTGCTTAAATGGGGCTTCAACCGACATAGGATGCGAAAGGAGCCTAAAGATTTCATTCTTCCGGAAAAATGCTAAAACTTTCACATTTCCTAACCAATAGAGTTGTATCCTTGAAGAGAGTTAGCCACCAATAACCAACCCTCAAGATTTTATATGATGTAAGTCTTCCAAAGTAAAATGTCCCCCACAAACTCCTCCATGGAGATCAGCAATTACCTTTGGGGCTTCATCCTCGTGAATGCATCTTAAGAGCATTCCTTCGGGTTCTTTCAAGCTAACCCAAAATCAATAATGACATATTTTTGAGAGGCTAACTTGAGAGCTCGTTTCTGATTTTTACTCAAATATTCAGGGCAACATAGATGTCTAAGATAAAAGATTACATCCTTGTACCATTTAGAGCTTACCAACTTTTCAAGGACATCCACCCTTTCTCCTTCTACTTCATTCACCTCAATAGTCTACAAGTTTCTCTCAGCCATAAGCTTAGCTAGGCCTAAACCTCTTACCAATTTCATGGTTTGGATATCCATGTCATATTCCTGCAACTTGTTCACAAATTTGCATCTTTTTGAGACCTCCATCTTTGATAAGATGTCTTTCACCATGGTGTGGGGAACATAAGCAACAACTTTAGAGCTCAAGATGTAGGGTCTGAAAACCTTTGTTTCTTTCACCAAGGAAAATGCTTGCTTCTCCATGATGGTGTACTTCAACTCATCTCCTTGCAATGCCTTATTGAAAAAGGCAATTGGTCTCTCAACCCCTTCATCATCCTTCTATAACAAAACAGATGCAATGGTGTTTTCTGAAGCAAAAGAAAACACTTGAAAAGGATTCTTGTAATTTGGAGCTGCCAAAACAGGGGCATGCTTTAGTGCTTCTTTGATCCCATTGAAAGCTTGAATGGAAGCTTCTTCCCATTTGATAACTTGGTCCTTTTTCATCATACTAGTAATGGGAATGGTCATTTCGGAAAGTTAGACACAAATCTTCTGATAAAGTTTATTTTTCCAAAGAAGGATTGAATTCCCTTCTTAGTTTTTGGAATTGGAACCTTGTTGATGGCTTCCACTCTCTCGGGATCAATCATGACCCCTTCTTTTGATACAATGTGACCAAACAACTTTTCCTTTTGCACTCCAAAGTGGCACTTCTTGGGATTCAATGATATGCCATACTCTCTACACCTTAACATAATTCTCTCCATGTGTTGCGAATGATCATTTATTTTTCTGAAAAGCACAGTTACATCATCTTGATAAATAGCAATGAAGTCATTAATATAACTAGAAAATGCTACATCCATTGCCCTTTGGAAATTTGCTCCATCATTCATTCACCCAAAAGACATCCCGACATAGGCATAAGTTCCCAAGGAGTGGTAAAGCGGTCTTTATCCTTTCCGACTCCTTCACAACAATTTGATTATAGCCAGAGAAACCATCTAGAGTAGATAACAATTTAGAACCAATTACCAATTGTAGAATATTCTCCATGTTTGGCAGAGGGTAATTATCTTTCAATGATGTTTTATTCAGGTTCCTGAAGTCTACGCATAACCTTATATCACCATTCTTTTTTTTGACAGGCACTAGGTTTGCAACCCAAGATGAGTACCTTGTGGGCTGAATGATCCCTACATCCCTCAACTTCTTCAGTTCTTCTTGCATCTTCAAAGAAAGGAGCAGATTGATGGGCCTCTATTTTTCCTAAAAGGCTTGGCATTAGATTCAAGAGGAATTTCATGTTGGAACAAATCTTCCCTGTATGCCTTCAACTCAGAGTAAGACCAAGCTAGGCAATCTTGATATATCTTCAAAGAATTGAACATAGGATCGCTTCTCTTCCTCGATGAGATATGCTTCCTAGCCAAATTTTATGTGGTTTTTCTTTTGTACCTAGATGTTGTGCTCTTCCACATCTCTTGAAACCAACATACTTCATTTAATAATGCAATCAACATTATCAAATTTCGACTCAAGTGCTACCAAACCTCTGGGAATCGTGTTTGTCTTCAGTTAGATGGTGTCTTTGCCAAATAAAGTTTCCTTTCCTTCAGTAACACACACCATTGGTTCCCAATTTATATTTTGGTCAGAAAACTTGCCTTGGTTCTACATAAACCATTTCACCTGGGCATCATCATCAAACACTTTCCAATTTTTAATGTTATCAGGGACATATGGCCTTGTTATTATTTCAACATCATACTCACAAAATGGAGACACTGTACAATTCCCAAATCTAGATCCTAGCACTGCTAACTTGTCTGCAACAACATTAAACTTTCTATCATGGTGCATAATATTAAAAGAGTCAAACATTTCAATCAAATCCCAGACTGCATGCTTGTATTGTTTCATTCTCTAATTTTTAGTAGCATACAGTTTTCTAATCTATTTGACAATCAGTTCTGAATCTCCTTTGACAATGATATCCTTTATACCATATTTCCATGCAATTCTCAAACCTAATAACAATGCTTCATATTCAGCAATGTTGTTAGTGTATTCAAAGTCAAGTTTGAAAGAAAAATCAAATTCTTCATGGCCTAGAGAAATTAGAACAATGCCAAAGACCATTTCCAAACTTGGAACAGGCTCCATCAAATAACAAGGTCCAAGGCAAACCTACTTGTTCAAGACATTTACATTAATCAAGTTGATGTTCTTTGCCATCAAGCAAACCCAACAAAGTTATCTCGCATTTACATCAACATACAACACTTCATAAGAAGCATTATTGGGATCTTGATAAGGTGCAACATCTTCTTCTCTCCATACAACTTTTTACAAGGTTGCCTTCAATGGATTAGTGGTAAACGACATATCCATCTCGAACACTTACACCAACACGTGAGTCCCACTTTCTTGATAACAACATGCCCCATTTGGCAAGGCAATCAACAATAACAACATCAAGTTTCAAGTTCTTACCCGGATAAGTTGCAAGTTGTACCACCAAACCTTTTACACACCCTATAACCGCACCTTTCTAGAATCCATTGTAGTACACTTGCCATAAGATGTTGTCACTTTAATTTTCAATTCATTCATGACTTCCGGAGGCATAACATTGCATGATGGTCCGAATCAAGTTTCAAGTTCTTACCCGATAAGTTGCAAGTTGTACCACTAAACCTTTTACACACCCTATAATTGGCACCTTTCTAGAATCCATTGTAGTACACTTGCCATAAGTTGTTGTCACTTTAATGTTCAATTCATTCATGACTTCCAGAGACATAATTGTGCAGCAAGAAATTATCTCCTTAATAATCGTTTTGTAAAAATGGATCAACATTTAATTGAGACTCAACCAAAGATGTTCCCAAGTAAACCTCAGGTGGTTCACCTATCTCCTCCAATGTTGGTGGTTTTTCTAGGTCTGCAATGGTTGGAGGAGGAGTGTTTACATTATTTATATTTCTACCTTAGGAATTCCTATCTTCCTCTATTTCTAAATAATCAAAAGCCCTCTTCTTGTGCTTAGGAATCCTAAGCAGTTCAACAATTGGGATGGAAATCTTGATCTGACTTAAGACTTGGGCAATGTCATAGGGAATGTATTTGGGCAAAGCAACATTTGGAGAAAGATTGACAAACTCATCAGATGGCACAAGATTTTTCACATTTTGGGCATGGGTGGGAACACCAGTTCTACTTGAGACAACAAGGCCTTTGTTAGATGCATCTTTCTTTGGAGTTTCTTTTGGGACATTGGTGAGAACTGGGGTCTTTGGTTTGGCTTGAGGCCCTGCCCCTTTGACAACTTTACTTCTTGTGTTATACTCTTTTTCTTGGGCAACAACAACATTCATTAACAACTGTCTATCCTCTTTTGATGGGATTCCTCCATCATACTTCTTAATCATTAGAGCTCTTAGGTACTCAAAATCATTATTAGGAAGTTCAAATGATTGTACCATATCTATTTCTAAAGCATGAGAGGGAGGAAGAAGAGGTACCCGATGAATGCAATCCCAAAAAATTGTAGCAGTTCTTACACTTATTACTTCAGTTGAAGTTGCTCCTTGTTGTGAGCTTGTAGAGCAGTCCACCATGCATGCATCATCATCAGTGTTATCATCATCATCAGCTTCTTCAACTTGCTGATCTACTTCACATGGCAGGTGGGGCAAGAAACACTTGTCACACCAATCAATTTGATTTGTCTCTTCAACAACTCTGGCATTTAGAGGGTCAAACACTACTCTATTTTCCCTATCTTGGGGTTGTCTAGCTCCCATGGGTCCTTTACCTATGTCATCAGATCTCTGATGATTTCTTAGATGATTTGCAAATCTGTCTTGTCCTTGTTGCTTATGTTGACCACGAGAACCTTGTCCAATTCCTTTCTCTACCCTGGCCAGCTTGTAAGAGATTTCTTTGACAGCCCCAACCAAAGTCTTTACAACTTCCTCAAGATCCACAACCTTACTTGATTGAGGATTTTCTGGGTTGATCAGTTTAACACCCTCCCTCTTAGGAGGTTTCCTAATTGATTTAATGTTGTTCTCAATTTGCAAAGCCATGGTAAAGGCCTACATCAAAGTTCCAGGGTTCTTATCCCTCAAATAGTAAGTAGTTTTCTTATCAAATGCATCTAAGTACTTTATCAGACATGATTCATCACATGGCCTCAAGTTAATAGGTAGTCTTCTCAATGTTTTGTTAAATCTTGTGTTGAAATCATGTACTGATTCATTAGGATTGTTTTTTATATTTTCAAACTCTAATAAAAGAAACCTAGGGTCTGTTTTTATCACCATACTGCATTCTAAAAGCATTCTTCATCTCTATCCAGGAGTCAATGGAATTATCTAGAAAATATTTATACCAATTCCTTGCATCTTCTTCTAGAGTATGGATAAACAATTTAATGTATACATCCTCAAATTCTATTTCAAATTCATCCATCATATTGACAAAGAGCTTCAAGCTTGAGTATTGATCACCGGTGCTTACATTATTTCCTTGAAACTTAGGCAATCTGTTTCTTACATCTTGTGGCACAACATTTGGATAGCCAACCATACCTCTAAAATTGATGGGACCAAAAGTATTAACAACAAATGGAGGTCTAGGTGGAGGCTGAGCCATATTATTCTGAGGAGGTGATCTTATAGGAGAAATAAAATGATGAGGAGTGAGGGGCATGCTGGTACAAGGATACAATTTTCGAAATGACCCTCTAAAGGCTCTTTTTTTCTTGGAAAACTCTATTAGATTTGGAAAATACCGGGGCAGATTGAGAGGCAAATGTTTCAAATACAAAATAAGGACCCTCTCCAGATGGAGAATTTAGTTCAACAAAGAGACTACTTGATTTAGAAGAACTTGAGGAAGTACTGCAATCTTTAATCACATGCCGATCGTTTCACCAAATTGGAGATCTCTTTTCTTGATGCTTTATCTCCAACATCCTTCCAAATTCTTCTCGCCTTCCGAATTAGACTTTCCCATCTCTTGAAAAAACCTTCTACTAGGGTCCCTAGCGAAGACAGATCTTCTTCCTTCCATTTTTACAGATATTAATGACAAATCTTACTTGATATATGTTAAGACACTGGTATTTATAAAGAATTTAAACAACACGAAGTTGCCACTAAGGATTTTCACCTTAGTTTGTGCAAATGCACTATGAAATACCTATCAAATGTTTGTCAATACCAGATTCATGCAAAGCTTACAAGATCTTCTCTTCTTCTACCCAAATTTATCAATGATGATACAAACTTTAGTGCAATAATTGTATAAGCTGGAAATATTGCACTCAGAACTTACAACTTTGAACAATTCTTATAGATTTGAATAGATAATGATGTTTCAACAATGTATTTGCAATTAGATCATGTAAGAAACATTACCAACGTCTGTACGTGTACACCTTTGTTTAAATACTTCAAATATTCCCTGGCAGTGGCACCACTAGTGTTGGTATCTAAATTTGTTCTCCTTTTCAAGTCAAGCAACATTACAGATTTGACATGGAGCTTAGAGACGATAGATCATAGTGTGTGTCATTTTATAGCCAAGGATGAGATTTAAGCGGCCCTTTTTCACTCATATTTTTGAGAGATGGATAGCACCTTGAAGAGTATTTGACCTATCCTCACTACTTTAGGTCGTGCCTCTTCGAACAGGGTGAGAGGACCTTAGTGTAACCTCTGTTTGTTGAAGGATATGGAGATATCCTTCTTTTGGACAAATTTTATAAAGAAAACCTTGGGAAAATATAGTTAATACTCCATAATTTAACTCTTAAGAGTTGTCACTTCTAAACGATGAAGATACTTTCAACACAAGGCTAAGGTTACTAAAGACATTAAGAAATCCTGATTGTTCTGCATATTTTAGTAAATAGATTTTGTTCCTTTGTGGATATACAGGACAAACAGGGGTAGTTTAGGATGGATTCATGGTTTTTGAATGATTTTGGTGGGAGATTAAGCAAGATAAAGTTGATTATACCAGATCTTTGAGAAACTTCACAACAATGGACAACTCAACAACAGAAAGCTTCATAATAGTTAAGATGTTCCTTCAACCAGAAGGTGTGCTCAAATGGAGGCCTAGATCAACACGTTTTCACACAATCTTTGAGACTCTAACACGAAGGCTCAAGTTAAAAAGACTCAATTAAACATCAAAATCTCTGATAAATCACGCCTAAGTTACACCCAAAGACTTACAAATAATATTTATCAACAAATGACAGTGAATTCATTTTAAATTTGTTTATCTCATCACAAGATGAAGGCTCTTCTTGGAATGAAATTGTAAATGCCACTAAACTATCACATAGACGAGATCCTGTGTGATTTCATAAAGATTTCAAAGTAAGATTGCAATAGGAACGAGTAAAAATAATTGCAGACATTCTGAAACAAAGAAAACACTAATTGCTCCAAGATTGACACAAATTAATTTCAAAATTGCTTAGATTCATCAGCAGGGGAAAGCTTCTAGAACAATCTCAGTGCTTGTCAATGGCTATACATCTGCAACCAACTTGACATGATAGAAAATCTAACAGAAGAAACTAATAGGTTATCTTAGATTCGTCTCTCGGAAGATAACTTTTCTCAAATTTTCTCTTAAGAATTTAACCCCAAGCCATTTGCAAGAGTATTCTCATTGCATTTATACATTTCACTCACTCAAAATTTCCCCCCAAAAGAGAAGAATATTCGAGGGACCTTTTCTTGTTATCAATTTGTTTCAGAAAGCGACGTTTAACAAATTTAGATCTCGAAAGCTACCAGGTGGACCAATTGTGAACTGATCACATTTCTTGGGCCCTCGACTAATGACTAGGATTTCATGCCACAACTTTTTGGAAATCCTTCTAATCATTCTGATTTTGTCATGTGAGAAATCCCCTTTTTAATCATTTTTCGGAGACTCTACACAGCTGGATATGACGGGTAATGCTTTTTTCTCTCGAGGCAACACCTTTTTCATCTTTTGTGCTTGCAACTTTCATCATTTCATCCTTTTCCCTCTCTTTCCTCTACAATTCTACCCCGCATCCATCTTCTCTAGTAATTCATGTTTTTGTAAGTGCCCGAGCAATTCCAACTTCAAAATATTGACCTTAACAATCCTTGGACTCACAAATTAAGTTTTGAATCCATTCAATGGCACTTTACAGACAAAGACGACAAGGAATTTCATCAAAAATGATGAAAAACAATGTGTATTTGCATCTCCAGGAGTCTTGGAGCAAAAATGGCAAAAAAACAGCAATACACAACAACCATTGATTCAGCCCATTTTATACTTTATATCATAGCCATCCACATGTTTCCTTGGTGCAACTTTAAAGGAGAAGTACAGGGGAAAGTTTCCAAAAAAGTGCGGGCCTTCCACATGCCCCGGGCCTAAGAAAATGCATTTTGGCCTTTGAAAACTCAGTGTAAAAAAGGAGCCAGGCGGAAGCCTCCACGTGTCTCAATGGTGCACTTGGAGATAGTCCCCAAAAGCGAGACCCCAAACAAGCGCGGCTCACCACCGGAAGATTTTGTTAAAAAATTTGAAGGTTCAGCGGAAGACGCCATGTGTCTAGGGTCTGAGACATTTTTCTTTGGACATTGAAAAGTCCAAGCAAAGGGTAGAGTGAGCGGAAGCGTCCAAGTGCCCTCCTGGCATTTCTTCAAAATAAAACTTAGGGACCGGTCCCCAAATAGGCGTGGTCCCTCCATGTGTCCCTTGGCTTTCAAAATTGCTTTGAAAAGTTTAAGTATAAAGTGAAGCCAAAGAAGCCTCCACATGTCTCCCTGTCGCAATTGTTAAGGTGGGACCCTGAGGCGGATCCTCAAATGAGTGTCAGCCCTCCATGTGTCCATGGTCTGCCAAAACTATATCACCGCATGAAATTTTTTTCTAAGTCTTGGCAAGGTAGTGAAAACCTCCACGTGTCTCCCCGACACAACTCCAAGGCTAAACCAAAAGGTGAATTTTCAAATGAGCGCCAACCCTCCACATGGAAAATATTTGAGTCTAAAGTGAGCCTTAGAGTTTTCAAAGTGCCTCGCTGAGCCGCATCCAACCAGAAAGGGCCATGTTTCAATTGATGTCGAGATATAAATTTGACAGGGAAAAATACACCTGTCAAACCGTAAAATGCAAGAAAATCATCATTTGAGCCTAGAAATGAATCTTTCTTCAAGGACAGAGAATTTGGAAATGTTATAAGGCCCAAAAATGATCCACTAAGCTGCATCCAATCACGTTTTCACAAATATTTGGGACAAAAATGATAGGGACAACCAAAAGTGACTATGGAAAACAAAAGAAAAGGAAAAAACCCAAGTTTTACGCCCAAGTTACAAACTCTTTCACACAAATAGAGGAAAGAAAAAAAATTCTGGATTTTAAGTGATCCTTGACCAAGGAAGGGACTGATCATGGCAACCAAATGGAGGATAGAGTTTTCATGCATCAATATGAGGAGATAGAAAAAATGATAGAGCCCATGAACCAAGAATTTCAAAGACAAACGGGGCGAGACTAAATTGAGCACCAACATATTCAATAAATTAAATCAATTAATTTTGTAAAGACACTTTCAATGGTGAATAATGTTGTGTAGCAAGAGCCAAAGCAATTAGGGCTTTGGCATGATGATTTATCGGTTGTGGCCTTGCCCACCTATGTCTTGTAAACTACACCTCTTTTCCCATGTGACCTATAACCTACTAAAATGACTTCGTACTTTTCGATATTATGTCCTCCTACTAAGAATCAATTTCACTAAGCTAGGATTTTGGCACAACTCTCAAATCACATGCTAATAATGCGAGCAACATCTCTCTTTAGATGAAATCTAGGTGTAATAAAGTAGCTGAAGAGGAGACTATTATCACATGTAAGCACAATGAAATTGAAAAGAAATGGATGCCTTAATAAATTCTATTTTAATTTATCACTTTGTAGTTTAAGAGCCTCATGAAAAAGAACTACGAGCTTAGGTAACAAAATAATGGAGGGTGAAATGGCAATCAATATTTTCCTTGGCTCATAAGGGATTTTTATAGTTGCATTTTCAACGAAAGAGGATAGAGCTCATATATTCAAAAATAGGCCTTGGTTCCATGGAAGATCGGAGCTATTTATGACACTTTGTAGAGCCCCAACTTTTGACTTTTTCAAGAGGATCCAATAGTTACTCCAATTTGGGTAAGAAATCTTAACCTTTCAACACATATGTGGGCATAAGTTATTTTTTCAAGAATTGGTATCTCCCTTGAGGAGATGATTTATGTTTCTTCTAAGCCACGTAGCAAAAATATATTGGTAATGCCAAAATTTGTGTTCAAATGAATGTGAGGAAGCCTCTTCTTAGAATTCCCTTAGTGGAAATGCTTTTAAAAACTACTAGACTACGAAAAACCTCCCTTTATTGTGTTTGTGGTGCCATAACCATAGAAATTTAGCTCAATAATTCCCTTGACTACCAATAAAGAAAAGGATGTTATTATTGAAAAGGAGATATATTCAAGAAGAGGGACACAGATGAAAGGTATTTTTTTAGTTTATTGGTGCAAAAACAAGCAAAAGCATAAGACAAACAAAGTTCAAGCAATGAAGGCCACCAATCCACGTTTTAATCTAAGCTCCAACTAATTTGTGGTTCTAGGCTCATATGAGGATGAAATTAAGTCTTAATACTCACTAGAAACCCCAAAGGTTATGGATGTGACTCGGTTTATTTTTCAATATGGATCAATTGGGGTCGTAGCTAAAAGTCCCATAGTGTGACAAGACTTGTGTAGTTCTATTCTTGTCGAGTGTAAAAGCTTCATTGATTGTCATCATTTATTTTTCAAGGGAGGATAAGGGAGGAATATAGGTATGTTACTCGAGCTTCCAAAAATTAATCCTATGATGTTTTGACCAACCCGGATGTTGATAACTCGGCATGTTAGTTAGTTTGTTCTCTAGGCTTCTTAAACTTCCTTGTGTTGTTTATATGGCGTGCTCTCATAATGTTTGTTTTCTTGTGAATAGTGTAATATTTATTTGAAGAAATATAGCTCTATTTCATCAATTTTTTTCGCAAAGACGTGTTAATACTTTGCGTTGTTTATATCACCAAAATTTAATTCAATTTGGTAAATATTGTAGGATAGATCATTCTCCATCGTATAATAATTTAAAGTTGGTTTTGTGGCACTTGGCAATGATACCTTGGTATTTATCTTAACATTATTATATTTACCTATTTATTGATTAAACTTAAAGTTCCTTATTGTATACTAAACTCTAAGTCCACAGATTCATAATGTTGTAGTTAGTGTACATTACAACAACTAGTAATAACTTTCAAAAATTGATTAAAGCAAACTTGCTCTACAATATAAGTACTCTCCAACCCTAATAATAACCTCTACTTGTTCTTATAAAACTATAGAGAGCTAGTGTTAGAGGTAATTCATTGTAGAAGAGAGTTTATGGTATAGTTGTGAATTGAAACCAAATCTTTTAATAAAGAGATGGCGGTGCTACCCGAATTATATATATGTGTTATGTATTGATTTTAAGCTTTCATTGATTTATATTATATGCATGTACGTGGGTGGATGTCTTATGGTTGTTTTAGGCATTTTAGAGAATATTAAACATTCTAGTATTGTTCTTCAACTTAAAACTCTAAGAATCAATGCAACTTATGTCGAATACATCCTCATACTCTCTCTGACCATATCTTGTCTCATATTTTATTATAGCTTAAGCATAGAAAAGTTTTTGGCCCAAGACACGTTTCGTCGATGAATATTTCACATGGCCAATGAACTTGTCATGTGTACTAGAGAAACAATCATATTTTGAAATGTGTATTCTACCTTAGTTGTATTAGGGTTCGACCGAGTGGGAAATTATTTGAATTAATCATCTATATAAACACATCAACCCTTACCTATCGAGGTATCTAGGGATCCCATGATCAAAGAACCTCAAAGAAGGAAATTGAAGCATTTTTCTCCTTGTTGGTTAGGAAAAAGCTAAGTATTGGAACAACACAAAGTCAACATGTAGTGGAACACATGCACAAGTAGAACCAAAGTAGTGTGAATGAGGGCACACAAGGATACAAGAAAGGGTAGCGCATGGGAATGCAAACACATACAACGAGAACAAAGACTTAGCCATTCTCCGAGCACGGGCTAAAAATAGGAAAAACAGAGTTTGAGTGCCGACCAAACAACAGATAAAAACAAGATAACTTATCAGCTAAGTAAACTTTATATTTGGTAATGCCAAAATCATGTTCATATGAATGTAAGGAAGCCTCTTCCTATAAGTCCCTTGGTGGAATTTTTTTAAACAACTATTGACTATGAAAAACCTCCCTTTTGGTGTTTGTGGTGTCATAACCATAGACATTTAGTCAAGAATTCCCCTTAACTACCAATAAAGAAAATGTTTTTCTTGTTGAAAAGGATATATATTCAAGAATTTTAGTTTGTTGGTAAAAAAACAAGCAAAAACCTAAGACAAACAAATTTCAAGAAATGAAGGCCACCAACCCACATGTTAATCTAAGCTCCAACTAATTTGTGGTTCTAGGCTCATAGGAGGATGAAATTAAGTCTTCATACTCACTAGAAACCCCAAAGGTTATGGTTACGACTCAATTTATTTTTCAAGATGGATCAATTGAGGCCCTTGATAAAATCCCCGAATGTGACAAGACTTGTGTAGTTCTATTCTTGTTGAGTGTAAGAGCTTCATTAATTGTCATTCTTTATTATCCATATGGAGAATAAGGGGGAAGATAGGTGTGTTACTCGATCTTCTAGAAAATAATTCTATGATGTTTTGACTAACTTTGGGTTATTGATAGTTGACATGTTAGTTAGTTAGTTCTCTAAGCTTCTTAAACTTCCTAGTGTTCTCTCTATGACATGCTCTCATAATGTTTGTTTTCTTGTGAATAGTGAAATATTTATTTGAAGAAATATAGCTACATTCCATCAAAAAAATTCAAAGAAGTTTTAATAGTTTGCATTGCTTATATCACCAAAATTTAATTCAATTTGGTAAATATTGTAGGATAGATCATTCTCCATCCTACAATATTTAAAATTTGGTTTTTGTGGCACTTGGAAATGATACCTTGGTATTTATCTTAATATTATTATATTTACCTATTTATTGAATAAATTTAAAGTTCCTTATTCTATACTAAACTCTAAGTCCACTAGGTCATGACGTTTTAGTTAGTGTACATTACAACAACTAATAATAAATTCTAATAGTTGATTAAAGCAAACTTTCTCTACAAGATAACTACTCTCCAACCCTAATATAACCTCTACTTGTTATTATAAAAGTATAGATAGCTAGTGTTAGAGGTAATTCATTTTAGAAGAGAGTTTAGGGTATATTTGCGAATTAAAACCAAAGCTTTTAATAAAGAGATGGCTCTGCTACCTTAATTATAAATATGTTACGTATTGATTTTAATATTTCATTGATTTATAGTATATGTATGTACGTGGGTGGATGTCTAGTTATTCTGAGGATTTTAGAGAATATTGAACATTCTAGTATTGGTCTTTAACTTAAGACTCCAAGAATCAATGCAACTTATATAAAAAGTATCCTTATACTCTCTACAAACCATCTCTTGTCTCATATTTGATTATAGCTTAAGCCTAGACAAGTTTTTCGCCCAAGATAGATTTGGATGATGAATCTTTCACATGGCCAATGAAGCACCAGTCATATTTTGAAATGTACAAGTTACCTTAGTTGGCTTAGGGTCAACCAAGTGGGAAATTATTTCTATTAATCACCTATAGAAACACATCCACCCTTTCCTATTAGAGGAATCTAAGGATCCCATGATCAAAGAACCTCAAAGAAGGAAATTGATCCAAACATTGAAGCATTTTTATCTTAAGTAAGTCATATTTGAGTAGATCAAGCCAAGCGACAATTTCTAAGTATTGAGGGGTGAGTTAAGGACTCTCTCTTGTTTACATTTTCTAAATGAGCATCGTCATCATTGGATTTGGAGAACTATGTGTGGTTATATTCCTATTTTTTATTATTTGTATAGAGTGCAACACTCATTGCATCATGGGGGTGTAGTAAGTGTATACACCATATTTTGTATACTTACTAACCATGTCTTTTGTACAAGGGGTTGTTGATGTATTATCTTCCTCGGTGGGTGCCTTAAGGGGCCTGTTAAGATTGGGGTATGATCAAACTTTTTCATGTGAGCTAGGCCATAACATTTAAGAGATGTCGTTATTATCCTTAGTCAACCTATATAAGCCTCATTTCTTCCCTTTGTTCACACTTTGTACTCCTCATGTCAATTTGTCCCATTATATCTACATACTTTTTCTTATTGTGCACTATTGTCCTTACATGTTTGGTCACCATCTACCTTTATCATCTATCCTTATTTGTCCCCAGGCCTTTATTCCTCATATTTTTCATCCTTATGACCTTAGTGTTTCTCCCATGGGTGATGTCATCACCTATGAGAAATGACGATGATGCCTATTTGGGATTTCCCATAGCCAACACCATCACCCATGGGCATGGTGTCGGGTATATATGCTTGATCTTTTTCCAATTAGGAGCACCACTTCAAAATTACTTTCTTGCCTACAATTTGTGAATGATATATTCTCACTCGGACTATTTTACACCTATTAGCTGACTTTGGAGTCTTTAAGCTTGCATCTTTTGCATTTGTATCACCATAGTGAGTTAGGACTGGATATCTTCTTGTCATCATTCCCCTTATTCACCCAAAGTGATTCTCTTTTAGTGGTGGTGTTGTATGCATGTATTAATTAACTAATTAAAGAGAATTAAAACTAACACCTAATAGTTCCAAAACAAAGCTAAACTATACCTAGATCATCATGTTAAGAGCTTAAAGAGAGTAAATATCAACACTATGCATTAGAACTTTGAATGAAACTCAAAATAACATGCTAAACATTTATCCTCTACTCTTTGAAAGCTAAACAAGAGATGGACCTATATAGATCCTTAGCTATCAAAATGTGATAGTTTGTTTGATCCCAAGGGTTTGAGAATGGATCTTAATCAAGACTTGGCTACAAGACCTCCTTGATCTTCTCCATATGAATCAAAATCTTGGATGGATGAATGCAAGATGAAGATACCTAGCTCAACACTAATGGAAGATGCTCAAAGATGAAAATGCCTATAGTTTATGTTATAAGCATGCAAAGGTGTAAGTAGAAAGGTAGGAGGAGGGTTCTTTATATAACCCTCTGGGTTGAAGGAGCTTTGCATCCTATTGTATGTGGGATAATAACAAAGCTAGGTTAGTTAGGGGTAAGCATGGTTTAAAAGTGGTTGAGTTTACTTTAGGAGAGTTTAATTTGTCCTCTAGTGACTCATGGGATTTGAGGGGATTTATTGATTAACTAAAGAGGTTAATTAATAGGTATGTAAGCTTATAGAAGCTTTTTAGAGGAATAGTTAGTATGATTTGTGGGATGAGAGGAGTTTAATCAAATAAATGACGATTTATTGATCTAGTGGAAGAGAAAGTTAATTAATTAGTCTAGATAGAAAGGGGGATTAATTAACAAGGTCATTAATTTGTGTACTTTTTGGATAGAAGAGTTAATTAATTAGCGTAATGTAACTATTTAATGGTGATAGAAGAGGAAGAGTGCTTTATTGATGACATGTCATCAATTTATGGGAAAAGAGTGTAATTAGTGCAATGTAAGTGTTTAAATCTTTTGATCCAAATTATAGGTGTCTACATTTTCCCCTCTTTGGGGTGGCGTAAGTGACACCCCTTCAAAGATAGTAGACAAATGTAAACATGTAAATTTTAAAGAGATAGACAAAAATTAGTGGAGTCAAGGATATGCCCCTTCAAGTGTCGATGGGGTGATGAAAGAGGTCAATCGATGATCAAAAATATGAAGGAAATAGAAAGAAAGGGGAGGAGAAGGATGCCCCAATTGAATTAGAAGAATAATTTTGATAGGAGAATGATATAGAAAATGAAGATGAGAAGAAAAGAACAAGCTTTCATCCGGTGTAGTAAAACAACTTGTGTTTCATCATATTGCTAGTGATCTACATCATCGGTCCTTATTACAATATGCACATACGACAAAAGTGTAGAATGATATGAAAAGCCATAATACGAACAATTTTCCATTTTTGAAAACACTAACTCAATGCAACATATAGAAAGCAATGCAATACGAGAAGGAAACAAACTCATGTAACAAGGAAACAAGTACAAACACACATACTCAAACCAACAACAGTCAAGATGGTTACACAAATGTTTTGTTATCAAGATAAAGATCCCCAAATGTTTTTGGTTAACGACAAGGGTTAAAAATTATGCCCCAAGAAAATATATATACAAGGGAAATTGATGAATGATGCAGGTTCTAATGATAAAGCCTTGTGCGTTACGAAATAGTACTAGGAAACTCAATGTGCCCCAGTAGCATGCATTTAAGCAAGCAAGCTAGCTTTGTAAATGGTTGTAGATCGATGATCCGCGAGTCATTTGGTCTTTGAACATGTGAAAATGCTAGCAAGATATGGGATGAATACCATGCGTGAGACACAAATTTCAGTCGTGTACAAGCCTTGTACCTATATTTGTAAATTTTTGAATTTTTACAATTTTTAGGATATTTCAATTGATTTTTAAATTTTTAGGATTTTTCGGAGTACTTATTTTTTTTGGGATTTTTTTGTAATGTTTAGTGATTTTTTATTTTTGGAAGAAATGAGAGGATGGAAGAGTGCCTAAAAGCAAGAAACATGCCCCTGGGAGAAGAAACATGCGTCAGTGGCGTAAAATGCCCGCGTAGCGAAATGAGTTAAAATTAATAATTTAATAAAAATAATTATCACAGTGGATAGAAGAAATGTGAGAATGATCACGGTAGACAAAATGTGCCCCAAGGGCATCACGAAGAGTGAAAACAAATTAATATACCCCTCCTACGGGGTAAATCGCCACGATGAGTTCATTTGTTATCGGAGTGTTGCCAAGTTTCTATCATGCGAGTAGTTTGAGAGCGATGAGAGAGATGGCAAGAGGTAAGATTAGATGGAGACAAGCTGACAGGGTTCGGGACTATGGCCAAGAGGAGGGTGACACACCATTTGTGAGTACCCAAACCCTTCTTTTCAAATTTTTCATTTAATATCATTTATTAGCATTAATTTGGGTTAAATTAGGCGTCAAAGATGTGTACGCGCACCCTAGGGGTAGGTAGGCACTCATGGGGGCACGTACACATTAAAATCATATGTACGTGCACGCGTACATATTAGATCATGTGTACGCACACACATTATATTATGTGTACGCACACACATAGGCATTAAAACCCTAGCATACACACCATAGGTCAAAGCATGTATACGCCTTAAGCATATACCCACAAACACACACGTATGCGGCATAAAGGTCACGTACACGTCAATTAGCCAAATGAATACAGGAATGTGCACACATACTTATATGAATGTGTATGCATAGAAAAGAGTATGTTTACATCTTGGGCACATACACACAAGGATGAGCGTGTATGTGCCCAAAAGGGCGCATAGTGCACCGAAGAGAGAAAATGTCACACTTTTTAGAAGAAAAACGTAGGAGTTTCTCAGAAGAATATGAGCAGATGAGTATGATAGTGTGGATGAAATTAGTTAATTGAGGATGTTTTTAGAATAAAATATAAGAAGATAGAAGAAATGTGAGTTCTAACACATGTTGTGTTATTTTTACAGAGACAACTTCCCATCCTACAAACGAGAGAACGTCATGACCGTCTTGGGGCCATAAAGGTGACCTTCCACACACAACACAGACGGATGATGGACATCCTCCTGGAGGTGACTAGGTTAGCACACATGGCAAGGATTCTCTTCATTACTTTGGATCACGGTCTCTTGATAGCTTTGGTAAAGCGGTGGCACAATGAGAGTCGGTGCTTTTGGATCGCCGACATAGGAGATGACCGTGACTCTCAAGGATGTTATTGGTTGTCAAATGTGCACCCATGTCTCAGATCGGGAATAACTAAGTTGTTTGAGAAAATAATGGAAGCGTGTCCAAGTTGTGGAACCTCGCACGTTTGAGATGGATCTCTGGAGAAGTTTGATTCCGCTATCTTTTATCTTCTTTGCCATACTCCTAATGTTGGAAGGGAAAACTAAGCTAACAATGCCAATGGACCAAGGATAGAAGGATAAAATAAATGGATATTGTATGATAGAAAATATACATGTGACCTTCTTCACACTTGAACTCCGAGGTCATCTTTGAGATAGCCAATGTGGAATTAAAATGGAAGTGAAAGTGATGGCGGTGATCAAGCTAATTGGGCAACCTTATGTCTTTGACATGCAATACTAGAATATGTGAATCTAAGGAAAAGAATGCTCTCCTAACCTGAAGGGGTGTGATGGTACGGTCTGATATGATAGCTACTTGGAGACTCCAATCGATGTCTAGTTCTACCGAGATTCTATTGATTGGTTGTGGAATACATGGAAAGTAACCTGCAGGTGCCTCATATGGGTTTCTAGACAAGGTCATGGAAGTGAAGATAAGAGGTGTAGTGGAGCTGTAGGGACTATGGGTGATTTTTGGTCTTGTCTAGAAATTCTTATCCTGATCGGTTTGCTATGTTCAATAATGAAAGTTGTGTAATAATATCGGGTGGAAGCGGTGAAGATATGAATACCAATGTGCGTAAACTAGTGTCAATATCTAGCTACTAGCAAGGCCCGTTGGGTTGCGGGACCTATGGATCACAACCAAAGACTCGTTGAGGTTGAGGCCCTTGTATGGTCATGCATGTAATCAAACCCTATTTCTAGGAGCATTCCAAAAGTCGTAGGCTTGATTAGTAATGATATTCAGTGTATCTAATTGTCCTATTTTCTCGAGTATGTTGTAGGTGTGTGTAAGACTATTAAATGCAAACTTGTGTCAATGTCAGTTATTAGCTCTAGCCCATTGGGTTGTGGGACCAGGGATCACAATTGTAAGTCTTTTCTTGTTGTGGACCATTGATGGTCATGCAAGATGAATTGATTTGCTTTTAGTAAATAAACTATCTATCAAAGGAAATCTAACCTATGTTTTTGGTGTTTTCTCAATATATCGGAACAAAGCAATAAAACAAGCTAATCTATGGAAAGTAAATGTTTTTTTCTTTTCTAACTTTTCAGACAATGCATCTAATCTAATAAACAAATTAAATACAAACAATTAGCCAGATGTAGCTAACTATTTGTGCAGATGTGTGAATCTAAATCTAAAAATCTATTCTAATTCAATCAAAATCCTTCCAACCCTACCTCAGAAGTGAAGAACAAATCATAACCCTAACAAAGCTATTGTTCCCCACAGCTTCCCTAGTAATGTTGAAGAGAAAACTTCCTATTGATTTGATCTACTTGAGATTATCTAGCTAATTGGAATGAACTGTTTCTCTACTCTATTTGATATGTAATTGAAATTAACAATTCATAATTGACAATTTGATAAACAAAGCAAACAAATACACAACTCCAACCTGGAAGAGCAAGAACCTTGGAAAATCCAGTAGTATCAGTATCTGTCCCCTCAGTTCTTTCCTTTCTTTCTCTTGAGTGTTCATGTGAGTCCAAGGGATTGGGAATGCAAAGAACAACAACAAGAGGATGGCACTTGAGCAATGGTAGCTTGGAAGCAATCTGACGCAATGCAAGTAGAAGAGAGATAACACAAGAGATCTAAGCTTGGCTATGCAATTCCTAGCAGATTATGGCAACAAAATAATACAAGATACACAAATTATCCAGGCCCTTTTCTTGAATACAAGCATGGAATATATAGGAATGGAGGATAGGAGGTTACTTCATGCACAAGGCAAGAAGAGGCAGTTCCAACTAATTAAATCTTATTTAAAATAGAAGGAGCAAGGAGAACCAAGCAAACAAAGCTATTTTTAGCCAATTTGGCTCACGGATGCATTCTAAAAGAAAACTTAAGTGAATCGTCACATGTTTAAAACATGCATGAAGAATATGGAAAAAGTGGGTAGGACCACCGCTTCTGTAGGGTGGTAGTTTCGAGGACTACCGCCTAGGGTAGGCGGGGTCCTGGCACTAAGGCCAAAATAAGAAAAAAGAGGCGGGAGATGAAAAATGCATGGAAAAGTTAAGTAAGGCCATCTAGGCTACAAATATACACTACGAATGGGTTTTGGAGCTCGAACACCTTCTTGAAAGGATTTTGAATCATCATTGGGGATTCTTGTAACCGTTTTCCGACAATGTAGCACATGTAATTTTGGGTGCGTACATATTGCCCCCTCGAGAAGCATCTTAGCCATGAAAAGGTGTAAAATGTAGAGTCCGAGTATGGCATTCCCAAAATGGGGAGTTAGAAGCTATACCTGACATGCCCGTGTGTCAAAATGTCATCATCCAAACTCCCGCTTCTGCAAGAAGAAGAAGAGAATCAAGTGCAGATAGATAAAAT
The DNA here is from genome assembly GCA_018340775.1 of Taxus wallichiana var. yunnanensis. Lineage (NCBI taxonomy): Eukaryota > Viridiplantae > Streptophyta > Pinopsida > Cupressales > Taxaceae > Taxus > Taxus wallichiana. The sequence continues at coordinate 550,653,271 of CM031236.1, forward strand.
ATTGAAAAATAAACACTAAATCAATTATGACAAGAGGACCTACCATTTGCACGGGGATGTAGAAATATACCTACGCTAACGCTCTAGCCCACCTAAAACACATACACTCAAAACGAAAAATTATATATATATAAATATATATATATATATATATATATATATATATATATATATATATCATTTTATATATATTGAAACAAACTCATTTTTCAATTCATTTGTGCATTGTTGATTTGGTGAATTTGGAGCTCTGGACCCACGTTGATCGTTTTTTCACGCGAATAATATAGCCAAAATGACCATTGCGAGATAGATAGTGATCATGCCTCCATGAGTGGGAGATCGACTGATGTGTTCTTAGGTTAGTTATTTCCTCTTTTGTCTTTTTGTGCCCTAGATGTTAAAATGTTGAAAAGTTCACCTAGGGGGGACATTTTAAAATTTTCTTGTTTTAAATGAGTCCTTAGGGGGTGCCCATAGGGCATTCTTTCATTTGGTTGAAAAAGGTCATTTTTGTCATTTTTGAGCATTTTTAGGGTTAAGGGCACGTTTTGGGAAATCGGGTAAGACCGCCGCCCAAGACAGGCGGCGGTCACGGGACCACCCGCCTCTTACCTAGGTGGCAGGTTCTAAATAGAATGTCCAAAATGTACCTTAACTTGAATTTTTTTGCATTTTCAATATTTTTCTATGTTTTTTATGAGCTTATCATGTGATGTACATTACTAACTTGCTCTTTTCTCATGTTTTGGTGAATGCGAAGAAGGAGGAGTACATACGGAGCTGAGAGAGAGAGAGAGTGTGTGTGATTGGCTCCCTAGGATTCTAGATCAGCTGACCTAGGCTGATATGGATGTACTTACTTGAGGGGGGCATCTAGCGGATAACACGGGTGCCCCATGTCACTCCTTCCAGTCACATTCTTGTGTGACTTATTCTCTTATTGGGATGCAGACCTGAACACTTTCTAGTTTCCAGGCATTAGGGGTGAGTGGACTATCACCTTAGAGGATGTATACCATATTCTTGGGCTCCCGATACTTGGGAGGAGACTGAAATTGGAGACAACATGGGGTCCAGGGTTGTGATGACATGGTGGGCCACATATATGGGAGATGTCATTGTCTCATCTAGCTCAAGAAGGGAATGAAGGTTTGGTCCATTGCCACTCCTATTCCTATCCTTCGGAGAGCCATCATGGGTATCCTATCCTCGAGACTGATCGAGGACAAGGGAGGAGATACACTCTTATATTGTTGGGCCCCCATCATTACACAGATCGAGGGTCATGGCCATAAGTATGCATGGGGGTAGATATTCTGGGGACTACCTACCATGATTTATATAGGGTAGTCAAATTGTAGGCAGTCATTGAGCCACCCCACTCTTGTTATGAGTTGGGTTTATGAGCGTTTCATCCCCTATGGCAGGGGAGTACTAGTGTCAGATCCAGGGGTTGTTTAGGTAGCTAGATGGATAGGTATGTCGGTGCTTAGACACCACACATCATCGGTGGCTTCTCTTACTATGAAAACATGATTTCTACACACCCTACCAGGACATGACAAGGATATGGGGAGTGGAGGTGACCACCATAGTGGTTTTCTCTTTGACATGTCAGCTGGTTAACAGAACAGGATACTTGAGACTCACCCATTTGATCGGTCCTCAGCAGTTTGGCCTTCCATACATTGATGTGCTCCCTCCCAGTCCCTCCAGTTTATAGGACTATTCAGGAGGCTCGGAGGGGTCCTAGAGGGGATCCCGGTTGGATAGTGGTTACTCCTGGTATGCCTATTATAGTTAGGCATGTGGTCTGGGCTCGATGGGTAGTTGGTGCCCCTCGAGCACCTTTACTTAGGATTGTGGTTGCTCCTGCTCATAGTGGGGAGGAGGATGAGCCGATTGATTTGGACTCTGACTCTAAGGAGGATACGGGAGATGATACGGAGGGAGTCTATTAGAGAGGAGACCGGGGAGGAGGATGAGGGGGAAACCCCTTTGAGGGAGTAGAGAGTGACCCTGAGTGGCATGACACTCAGGAGAGATCCTTAGAGCAGCGCATGAGGAGGCAAGCGCGAGAGAGAGAGAGACATTGGTCTCGGAGGAGACACTTAGAGAGGATGATGAGTCTGTGATTGGACAACGTCACACCTCTAGATTCTATGAGGCTCCACCAGCCACCACCAAGTAGCACTGTAGTAAGCGGCCACCACTGATCCCACATGGATGCCCGAGAGACCTCGAGTATGTTTGATACTCCTTTCTCAATTTTTCTATTGATTTTTGTATGTTAGCTTAGCATTCTCCTTTTGATTTGCATTCTGTGATTTTCTAGCTCATTATATCTCTTTTTTTTGTTCTTTTCTATAGCATCTGCACATGAGTGGTGAGAACTCATTCATCGAGGTGTGTGGACACCCTATTGATCCCTTCAGGGAAGACTCGGGCCGAGTTTTGATTGCGGATTTAGGAAAGCCCTTAGCCACCGGCCAACATACTGACATGTTCACGCTCCTATTTGGAGGGTGGCGGAGATAGTGACCTCCCTTCATACCCAGGTAGCTAGATACGAGACTGCTAAGCACCTGATGAGGTGGAGCCACTCTCAAGTGAGGCTTGGGAAGTGGGCACCACCATGAGCACTCACACCATTCATCCATTCTCGGCCATGCTTTCGCAACCGTAGCCAGCAGGAGCCTAGATGTGGTCATGCACCATCCGAGGGATCCCATAGGGATTGATAGGCCATTGGGCCTTTATTGTTTTGAGACCATTTTTGCTCATATGATTTTTTTTTGTATCTTTTGGGCTCATTGTGAGTGTTTTGACCATGCCTAGTGCATGATGACATTGTATACAAACTTGATCTACTATGATATATATAGACTCTATTTTTGGTTCGGTATTCCATTGTATCTGAGTTGACTCTCTTTTGGCTTATCTCTCATGTGTACTCTAGATGTTTAGAATTTCCATTTTTCAATGCTTTTAGAATGTATGCAATGGATATGAATGATAACAAAATGATTTCTTTTCTTTGTATTTTATGATGCTGATATATGATGATGCAAACACAATGTGACCTTAAACTTAGTTTCTTTTGTAATCTTCGGTACTTCATATGGTCTTGAAAAAATGTATGATAAAATGATATGATAAATAGATGTACTTGTCCCACTCCTAACCCCACACAACTAGTAAGATGCTGAGGGCTCAACACCAAGAGTTAGAAAGGGCACAAGTTATGAAAAATTGTTGAATGGTAGTGATGAGAGAAAGACAGAGGTTTGGCAGAACCAAATTGGGATGCTACAACCTTACCCTACTCAAGCTACCTCATAGTTTAGAATGTGAATTGCTTTGTAGTTTATCTAGACTTGGATCCATAGATGGCCACTTGGTTGAAAAATATGGTTTTGGGGTTTTAAACTCTCTTGGAATTTTGGACATCTAACTCACTTTGTTTTTGACTTATGATTTCACAATATTTGACTAGATTGTTTCTAACTTTCAAGTTTATCAAAGAGACCCCCTACACCTTGCCCCATGCTACCAATAGGAAGTGTGGGCTCATCACCATGGACAAGGCACATAGGCGAGTAAGGGCATTTCCCTCCTTTCCCAACCCTACATCACTAGTAAGAGACACAGGCTCAACACCGAAGGTTGGTAGGGAAAAGAAATGTGTAAAAATAAAATTTTCTGTGGATTTGCATTTGACTTACTTATTTGGGAAAAATGTTTAGAATGCTCTTATTTCCAAGGAGATGTATATGGGATAGATGTGACACCATGAAGCTTCTAGAACAAACCATGGGAAAGACACCTAACCTAGGAAGAGACCAAAAGTAGAACCAAGTATGTAGGCCTTGGTATGGTTACCATCAAAACTTTGTCTTATCTTGTTTGGATTGATAAATGATTCAGAAATAATTGATGATACTATGAAGGTTTGAAGAGACATGATTTGAATGTTTTTCAATGTTTTCATAAGTTTTAGGAATTTCTATAAGAATAAGCTCCTTGATCACAATTTTTACAAAATGAACGTGACAAATGAAAATGCAATGCAGATGTAATAATGTACATATGAAAATGTTGATGGATCATGCATAGTATCTCTTTAGGTGAAGAGATTTTATGGATTCGCTAAACTCCTCACCTTCTAGTGTACACAAGTGAAATGCCCCATTTTTGTAGTCTTCTACTACTCGATATGGACCTAACCACCTAGGTCTGAATTTTCTTCCCTCCGGTTTTCTTGTCTATCCAGCTATCAAGTCTTAAGACCAAGTCTCCCTCATATATTTCACATTCGTAAACCTTCTTGTTATATTTCCAAGCCATCCGGTCAACATAAACATTGTTCCATTGTGCAATGTTTGAGTCTAGCCTCATCGAGACTTTCTAACTAAGAGAGTCATGTGCTTCTCGATAACCCTCTTCTCCTAGGATCCCTTGTAATGAAATACGGAGACTTGGTATCTCGACCTCAAGTGGTAAAACCGCTTCAGCCCTAAACACCAAAGAAAAGGGGTTTCCCCATTGGTGTTCTAACTGACGTTCGATAGGCCCATAAGGCCGGAAAAAGTTTAAATGCCAATCTCGTTTGTTTTCCTTAACATTTTTAGGAGAATGGACTTTAAAGTCTTATTGGTAGCCTCAACTTGTCCATTAGCCTAAGGATAGTAGAGAGAATCCGTATGATGACTTATCTTGAATTTTTCACATAACTCACGTACCTCATCATTTTTAAAAGACGTGCCATTATCTGAGATAATAACTTGTGGAACACCATACCTACAAATGATCTGGTTCAAGATGAACTTAGCGATTACAGAGCTAGGTACATGGTTGTAAGAGGCATGGATTCTACCCACTTAGTAAAGTATTATGTGGCCATGATTATGAAGTTATGGCCATCATTGAAGAGGAGAGAATTTCCCTATCAAATCCAAGCCCCACATGGAAAAGGGCCATGGAGTTGCGATCGGTTGTAGAGCTTGTGCCGGTATGTGGATCTCATGGGAGAACTCTTGAAATTTATGGCATCTACGCATGAATTATACTACATCATGCTCTAGCGTGGGCTAAAAGTAGCCCATCCAATGTATTTTCCGAGCAGTGGCATGGCCACCAAAGTGACCTCCACATACCCCACTATGTGATTCGTAAAGAATCTTTTCTGATTCCTCTATATCAACACATCTCAACAACATTCCATCAAAGGCTCTGTGGTAGAGAACTTGTTCCAAAATAACATACTTAGCGGTGATGATGCGTAACCACCTTCTTTGTTGTGATGTTGCCCCCTCTGGGTATGTATGATCCATAATGAAGTTGACAATGTCGGTGTACCAAGGACATGCAGAGATTGGGGCCTGGTTTCGACAAAGTACACACACTCATCGAGAAATTCTAAATCTACTAAATCACCTCCATCCAATGGATTATCGGCCAACTAGTCCACAATGATTTGTCCCTTAACAAATTTCTGATTTACAAATGTTAGTTCAAACTCACCCATTAGGGTTATGAAATGCACCAGCCTTCTTAGACAAGGATCCTTGTGTGAGAAATGTCCGTAGGTGATCAGATCTTAATAACCCTTGTTTCTTGATTTAACATATAATGCCTTAAGTGTTTTGTCACAAAGACTATGGAAAGACACTCTTTCTCTACCTATGTGTAACGTGTTTCATAATCAAGCAACGTTCGACTAATGAAATAAACTACACTGCACATTCATGCTTATCATCATCCTCTTGAGCCAACATGCAAGCTAATGAGACATTAGTAGCTCAAAAATATAGGATCAAGGGGAAATCTGACTTTGGCGGCATGAGTGTGGAAGGAGATAATAAAAATTGTTTAACTGACTCAAATGCCTCATTGCACTCCTCTGTCCAATCGATACAACAATCCTTTTTCAATAAATTATTGATTTATGAATAACGAAAGGTCAAGTCGGGGATAAACCTTTGATTGCATTGAGTTTCCCAAGAAAATATCTAATGATTCCATGGTGGAACCATTTCTATGACCCAGATTTTGGTTAGGTCCATATCAATCCCTCGTGAGGATATAATGTAACCCATAAGCTTTCCTCATGTTACATCGAATACACATTTTCTAGATTCAATGTGACACCATACTTGATTAAGCGAGAAAGGATGACACAAAGAACCTCTGGGTGATCACAATGCTTCATGGCCTTAGCCAAAAGGTCATCAACGTAGGATTCCACAATCTTATGAATAAGGTCATGAAATATAGGTAATTTCTCGTTAGTATGTAGCACCAACATTCTTAAGGCTAAATGGCATGACTACATAACAGTAGGTCCCCCAAGGAGTTATGAACGTAGTTTTAGCTTGATCCTCCTCAAAGATTCTAATTTGATTATATCCAAAAACCCATCCATGAGAGACAACAACTCAAACCCAGCTTGTTGCATCAACAATAACATCAATGGATGGTAACATGAAATCATCTTTGGGACAAGCCTTGTTAATGTCCCGAAAGTCTATGCAAATACAAATCTTTCCATTCTTTTTGAGAATGGGGACAATATTAGATACCCATTGTGAATAATCAACTGCTTAATGAATCCTACCTAGAGAAGTTTCATTACTTCTTCTTTTACCATAAGAGTCCACCTTAGCTTTTGGGTTCTGGGCTTGACTTTTTAATTAATTGGTTTAGCATCCAGCTTGGTGACGAGATTGTGAACTGCGATGTGTGGTGCAATTCCCATCATTTCCTTGTAGCTAAACACGAAGGATTTTTGATGTTCCTTGAGGATTTGGGTATGTATTTCCACTTCCTCTGGAGTTAAGGAGGACCCCAATTTTAAGATCTTTGGTTCCTCCTCCATTTTGATGTTTATATCAATTGTTCCTTCAATTAAGGAGGCATTTCCTTCCTCGAATTCCAGTGGGGCTGGAGGCAACTCCAAGTCCCCTTCTTCTTCTACCTCATAAATCTCAAGATCCTTTCCTGGAGAGGACTCAATCATGGGATTCCCAAAATAAGAAGAGGAATGTGGGATTAGGGAGAGGTCTATCTCATGGTAATTAAGATGTAGTTCTACCAAATCGTTTAAATAACTTAAATTTGATTCATCACTATTAATGTGCTCTGAACTATCGGGATGACTCTCGGTTTCTACATATGTCAACATTGGGGTCATTGGTGCTTTATGAATCAAGGGTTTGGTGTGAACTGAAACCATGAAGTTGGTATCCTCCAGGTCACTACTTGGGGTGAAATGTGAAGTGAAGTTGTTATAGATTTTTCCAGAAGATTTTTTTCATGTGGAACTACTTTGATTGATATAAATTCAAACCCCTTTATTAGTCCCAACACAGTTGTTTTATAGAGTTGTAGGTGTTCATCCCTAGTCTCATATACCTCAAATATCTGATTTGCGACCAGTTGTGAATCACCCAACACCCTAATATTGAGGATGCCCATTCTCTTAGCTACAATGAGACCTAATAGGAGAGCCTCATATTCAGCCCCATATTTTTGCATTTGAAATTCAACTTGAAAGAAAAAGGTAGAATCCTTCCTTCGGCGAAGTAAGGATCATGCCTACCCCGATGCCAAAGCGACACTTGGCTCCATCAAAATGGAGAGTCCAACAACTACTCGGAAAGATGGACATTGAGTCATCCTTTGTACCTTCCCCTTTACCTTGGTTACCTCAACCATGCAAACCTCATATGCTGGAAGGGAACCGAGTCCCAAGGCATGTCCCATACCCATAGAATCAAAGGGGAGGAGAATAGGAAAATCCTTCTCTAATAGTTGACAATCTTTTTGTGGTTCCTAATGACACTATCTCTCTACAATAACGTTTTCATCCTTGACCGTTGGAATTCCTTCGATCAAACCCATGACTTCTAACTCCATTGTAGGAACTAGTTTTCTTTTGACACATGCTGCGCTTGCAGGTTTGTTTAACTGATTTGTGGGAAGCTCAAATTCAGAGTGGACCCCTGGCCTTTTTCTTTAAGTTGGCCAAATGTATATCAAAGGGTTTTGGATCACCTTGTGCCACAAAGACTTTCCCTAAATGCAAGAATCTAACCTCCTGGAATAGAGTGGAGGGGATTGCCTTCATGTGGTGGATCCAAGGATGACCAAGGATCATATTATAGTTGGTTTCCTAGTCTATAATATAAAACTCAATGAGTATCATCTTAGGCCCGAGAGTAACCGATAATACTATGGTTTTGATCAAGGTTTCCTTGAGGCTATCATAGCCCCTCAGTGTGTTTCTGCGTCGAGGAGCAATTGGTCTCCCATACCCTAACTTCTGAAGAAAAGAGAAGGGACTATGTTAACTACTACCCCATCATCGATCATTGCATGTTTTACATAGTTATTGTAAATCCAAACTTGTAGAAACAAATTCGGGTCACCCCTACAAGCTATCTCAACATTTGTGGGCATCTTACTGATGTCAAACATGAACCCAATATCTCTCTCAAGGATTCCCTGGAGGAATAACGTCGAATTCTATGTGATTTATCTTGTACCTCTTGGAGGGGGTAACATTAATCAAATGGCCGAGACCTAGCACTTCTAACAGTAGCTCGATGAGCAGGGAATTCTTCAGTAGATCTAAGAAGGAAATGTGTGAAAAGGTCTTGGTTAGATCATTGATTAGATCATAAGCCCCTACTTGGCTTGCTTAGTGCATCATGAGCATTTTTGACATAACTAGATAAATCAGGATTGGATGCGAAGAATAATCCTTGGTTCTTGTAGCAGCATTAATTTGGGGTTCGACATCTAACTCTACCAATCCCACAATCTTCGTTTTTGGCGACCATCCAAAGGAGGTGCCACCTATGGGTTTGATGAAGTTGAGGCTTCATGATCATGATTCCCTATTACAATACCTTTATTCAAACCATTGGGATCTAATCTACCATCCTTTGGACACATGGGGAGAGGATCGTTGAAGATCCCTAATGGTGTGTTCTGCGGAGACACTGGTCCCATGTAGGCATTTTGACTGGGTGCAGTTGGGTTTGCCAAAAACATGTCAACAAATAACTATCTTTGGTCTTCTGGAAAACATTGCAAAAATTTATTACAATTGCAGCAAGTTCTTACATCATGCCTCGCGAACCCTATGGAAACCACAGTATAAGTTAGGATTGTAATCCCGAGACCTTTGGTTTGTTCCTTATTGTGGTCCGAAACTATAATTATTGTTTGGTTATTGATTGTTATAATTAAAATTTGGGAACCCTTGCCCTTGGTTCTGGAATTGGTTGGGGTATTGACTAGGGCTTGGGGTCGGCATTTTCCTCTATTGATGAGGTTTTTGTTGTTATTGGGGACAATTAAAATCCACATTGTTTACTGATGGTGAAAAATTGTTGTTTCTCTTATTATTGTTATTATTATTGTTGTTATTTGTAGCATGTATATTGGTAAGATTAACAACATTAGGATTTTTGGGTGGTCAGTCACACCATCGGTCATGACTCCACGATTCTTATTAAGGATCTTTGGTCCTTGATTGTTGTTCATGTTGTTGGAGTAATCGGGATTATTTTTATTGGGAGTGACTAACTTCCCATTTGCTCCATAGGTCTTACGACCACTGTCAATGGCCGCTTGGTCGATCTGAAGAGCACCCTCTAGCACTTCTTCATAGCTCCTTAGCGGGAATTTTGAACCTCTTCCTTCATCTATCTGTTGAGAAAATGAAGGAAAAAATCACAAAGTTTTGTTTGATCCATGTTTGGAGCACTTGCGGAGGAGTAGAGAACTTGTCGCCACCTTTGAATAAAGTGGGCTACAGACTCATTGTGTTCTTTCTTAATATGAAGGAATTCCTTGATTCTTGTTCTCAAAAGCTTGTTCATATCAAAATCTTTGATAAAATATGATACGAGTTGCTTGAACGAGTGTATTGACACCTCCGATATCTTATAGTACCAGTCAAGAGCAATACTTTATAGTGTCTTAGGGAAAATTTTCACAACGATTGCATCCCCCATGGGAGCAAATCTCGAATGGCCGTTGCATAAGCCTTGATGTGGGCATTAGGATCACCCTCCCCTTTGAACTTTGGAAGATCAAGCAAGGGTCTCGGGAGCATGACTGTCCGAATGGAGAAGTCTAGGGGTTCCTTGAGATATTCAGAATAGGTCCCCATTGCATATGTTTCCACCATTGAAGACCTTGTTAGTGCAGAATCACAACACCCCTGAATGCCTGCAACTAGATGGATTGAGACTCTCAGTGTGATTTCACAACATAGAGCATCTCTCAAAGTGTGGGACCTTGCGACTTGAGAGAGCTCTCCGGATTGAGGCCAGTTCCTATTCCTCTATTCAGGTGCATACAAATAAATTGCAGAGGATCTACTCTAATTCTATTCTATCTACCAAGGAAACAGGGTTGAGAGATGCAAGAAAATAAACCTAAGCTAATGAGGTGATGCACCAAAGGAATTTTACACGATCATTTTGAAATTTAACACAAATCACGAAATGCAATACAAACACTATGCACAAATGACCAAATTGTAATAAAAGATCAAAGAGACAACATCGAATACATGAGAGGGTCGAGAAACGTCTGTAGACATATATATTATTGCTCAAGAATTGATACAAGATATTACAAACGGTGGCCAAGAGGAAAAACTTGCATTACAACCTCAAGGAGAGGTTAGAAAAGCTCAACAAATCCTTCCTTCACATGAACAAAAGAAAAGGGAGGGCACAAAACATAAACATCCAACCTTTTACAATGAGCCCTGACCCCTGCTTTTATAGATTCAACACATAGGGAAGAAAGAGAGAGAAGCGGAAAAATAGTTCAAGTTCAACCACTTTCATCAATGCCTCTTGCAAAATATGCCCCAAATCATCGTGTTTGCATCAATTACTTATTCGGCACCTTGAAGGAGGAGGAACAACGGATCAAATCAAATCCAATCTGGTTGTTGGGGGAAAATAGATCTTGTATTAATGGCCCAAAGATTTTTCTTCATTTTCTCCCCACCTAACCTCTCTAAAATTAAAGTTTCAAATCTTCATGGTATAGATGAGGCCGAGATCTTTCCAACGGTGCCAGATTTATCGGATTTTGAGCACTGAGTCAAAAGATATTCCCATTTGAAATTTAAATCAACCTCGTACAAAATGGTGGGAACCAAATACCAAAACGGGCCTTTTTTTAAACTTGACATGTGGAGGTTGGCGCGTATGAGGGCAACCTTTTTATTTTCCTTTTGGAGTTGTGTTAAGGTGACACGTGGCTTCTTCCATGGCTTGCTCAATTTCTTCATGTTTTGGCTAAGTCTTTTGCTCAGCGGGGTCATATATCTGACCAGGGGACACGTGGTGGCTTGACGCTTGTTTGGAAACCTTTCCCCAATTTTGCTCTTGAATTAGTGCCATTCCAACACTTAGCACCCTCCGCTAGCCTATCCCAATGCTTTGACTATTCAACCCCGACCACTGTCCCTTTATGAAACCGAATGCATGGAGGCTTCGTGCTCACTTAGAAACCCGCTCAGGATTTTGCCTTTGAAGGAGCGTTGGGTTGACACGTGGAAGCCTCCGTAGGCTCTTGGAATTTTCAATGGCCTCTCTTACCTTTTCGGACCCTGAATACGTGGCGAGATAACGTTCATTCTCCATACTTATTTGTTTTTGGGCCCACTCTGTCCTATTTTTCAACTTGGACTATGTGGCGAGCCCGCACTCATTTGGGTCTCCACTTTTGGATTTACCTTTGGGGATGCACCAAGCTGACGCATGGTGGCTTCCACTAGCACTTCTATACTTAGTCCTTTTTAAGGGCTGCCTTGTCTGCATTTTGACTTTTAGTTGTTGACTCTGCCCCCACTTTGGGCCTGGGACATGTGGGGGGAACTTACAGTCGGCGCTGTTCGAGTCTCCCCTTTTGGATTCAATCTTTGGAGGTGTGCCGTTTGGACACTTGGTAGTGTCTGTTGTCTCCTCCATACTTAGTCATTTTTGGGCTTGTTTTGAACTATTTCATAGCCCAAAGACTTTGAACCTTCACCTTTCCTTCTCCTTGAGCCTCTAGCTTCTTTTGACACTTTTTTAAAAGCGTTCCCCAGGCCTCGCTATTCCATTTCTAAGCCCACCTGTAACTGCCTTTCTTCTTTGGAATTTTTTGCACGGGTTCGCTCGACAAAGTCGTTTCTTGAATTTCTTCTTACACGGGGTCGTTCAATCTTTCGCATGCCCCGCCACTCCATTGTAGAGTCTCTCTGCAAATTCTTTACAGGATTTGAATGTGATTTCTTTGGTTCCTTCTCTGTAGGGTCATGGTGATCAATTTTTGTCGTCGGGGATAAAAATAATGATAACAAACCCTTGTTGGGGAGGTGGGGCTGCATCGATTACGGAAACAAGACATCATAGACATTTGGTGGGCATATGGAATCCCCTGCAGTTGTCCATATGGACCCGAGTAGGTATACATGTCCCCCTATGGAGATTTAGAATACATGTGTACATAGGGGGTTGATTACCTTGATATGGAATCAAAGGCACGAAGCCAAGGAATGTTCCATTTTTGGATGGTATGGCATTTGAGAACATACTTTTGGCTGGTGCTTATTGCAGATATCTATACGTGGCTTGGGGGGCATACCTAAGGTGTCCATCCCCGTAAGCAGATCTCCAAATTTTTGAATATTCATGTAAACTAGAGGATTCTTTGCAGTAGGCATTTTCCCGTAATTCACAGGTAGGAAGGAGTCTACGCTTGCCTTGCGTATGAATTCTACATATTTTGGGAAAGCTCTAACTCTTTGACTTTGTTTACCAAATCTAAAATGACATCACTTGTTGATGGGGCGGTGCCTTGCTTAGGTACCTTTTGTTGAACCCTCGAGGTTGTTGAGTATGGTATCCTATTATGAATTGTTCACGATGTTTCCACCCCTCATTGGTTGTATTGTTAGTTGGTGGCGGGGTAGCGTTATTGTTTTGAAGCAGGACATCACCTTGTCCTTGCAACCTATCAAAAGATTGGTTCATGTTCTGGAAGTGTTGTTCACTCCTAGCATATCGTGCTAAATACTCCTCATCTAGATGGGGGAGTTGATTAGATTGCATGCTAATGGGTTATCAAAACAATACCCGGAGATGAACTTGCTTCACCAGTGAATGTCATGTTATTTGAACTTGATTATTCAAGGGGATAGGTCTGAGTGACCTGATCAAGTTCCTCAATACATACAAAAGAATCAAAATTGGTTCCTTGAAGTAGAGGGTTTTGAGCGGATGAGCGGTTATCTTCCCATGTTGAAAGTGAAGGTGATTATTGTGGTATACTTGATTGGTAATGGTACATGTCAAAACCCGGGATGGACCGACCATACTCATCGTATCCCGACATATTCGGGGTATAAGAATACTCATGGAATAAAGGATGGACGAAGAAAGTGGAAAAATTTAGAGACTATCTCTTCACGACGGGTTCACCAATTTTGTACGATAGAAAATCAGCACGTGACCTTCTTTACACCCGACCTCTTGAGGTCGTGCCGAGACAGTCATTGTGGAATTTAAAGTGATAGCAGTGATCAAGCTAATTAGGCAACCTTATGTCTTCGACACGCAATACTAGTATCTGTAAATCTAAGGCAAAGAATGCTCTCCTAACTTGAAGGGGTGTGATGGTATGGTCTGATATGATAGCTACTCAGAGAATCCAATCAATGTCTAGTTCTACCAAGATATTATATTCATTGGTTTCAAAATACATGGAAAGTAACCTACACGTGCCTCATATGAGTTTATGTACAAGGTCATGCAAGTGAAGACAAGAGGTGTAGTGGAGCTGCAGGGACTATTGGTGATTTTCTAGTCTTTTCCAAAAGTCTTAGCCTGATCGGCTTCTATGTTCAATAATGAAAGTTGTGTAATAATATCGGGTGGAAGTGGTGAAGATATGAATACCAATGTGCATAAACTAGTGTCAATATCTAGCTGACTAGCAGGCTTGTTGGGTTTGGGACTGTGGATCACAACCAAAGACTCGTTGAGGCTGAGGCCCTCATATGGTCATGCATGCAATCAAACCCTATTTCCAGGAGTAGTCCAAAAGTCATAGGCTTGATTAGCAATGATATTCAGTGTATCTAATTGTCCTATTTTCTCAGTGTATGTTGCAGGTGTGTGTAAGATTGTTAAACACAAACTTGTGTCAATGTCAGTTATTAGCTCTAGCCCATTGGGTTATGGGACCAAGGGATCACAATTGTAAGTCTTTTCCTGTTGTGGACCATTGATGGTCATGCAAGATGAATTGATTTGCTTTTAGTAAATAAACTATCTATCAAAGGAAATCTAACCTATGTTTTTGGTGTTTTCTCAATATATCGAACAAAGCGAAAGAAACAAGCTAATCTTTGGAAATTAAATGTTTTTATCTCTTTTCTAACTTTTCATACAATGCATATAATCTAATAAACAAATTAAATATAAACAATTAGCCGGATGTAGATAACTATTTGGCATATGTGTGAATCTAAATCTAAAAATCTATTCTAATTCAATTATAATCCTTCCAACCCTACCTCATAAATTAAGAATAAATCATAACCCTAACAGAGCTATTATTCCCCACAGCTTCCCTAGTAATTTTGAAGAGAAAAATTCTAATTGATTTGATCTACTTGAGATTATCTAGCTAATTGGAATGAACTGTTTCTCTACTCTATTTGATATGTAATTGAAATTAACAATTCGTAATTGACAATTTGATAAACAAAGCAAACAAATACACAACTCCAACTTGGAAGAGAAAGAACCTTGGAAAATCCAGTAGTATCAATATCTAGTCCCCTTAGTTCTTTCCTTTCTTTCTCTGAGTGTTCATGTGAGTCCAAGGGATTGGGAATGCAAAGAACAACAACAAGAGGATGGCACTTGAGCAATGACAACTTGGAAGCAATCTGGATGCAATGCAAGTAGAAGAGAGATAGCACAAGAGATCTGAGCTTGGCTATGCAATTCCTAGTGAGATTATGGCAACAAAATAATACAAGATACACAAAATTCTCAAGGCCCTTTTCTTGAATACAAGCATGGAATATATAGGAATGGAGGCTAGGAGGTTACTTCATGCACAAGGTAAGAAGAGCGGTTCCAACTAATTAAATCTTATTTAAAATAAAAGGAGCAAGGAGAACCAAGAAAACAAAGCTATTTTTAGCCAATTTGGCTCATGGATGCATTCTAAAAGCAAACTTAAGTGAATCGTCACATGTCGAAACACGCATGAAGAATCTGAAAAAGCAGTGTAGGACCCATTTGCTTTGTGTAAGGCGGTAGTTTCGATGACGCCACCTTTCTGGGTGGTGGTTTGAGCAAGCGGGATCGCCACCCCGCAGTGTAAGGCGGTAGTTTCAGTCACCGTCGCCTTGCACGGTGGCGGTTTGAGAACCGTCGCCCGAGCGCAAGGCGGTGGTCCTAGCACTGAAGGCCAAAACAAGCACAAAAAGAGGTAGGGAGATGGAAAAATGTATGGAAAAGTTAATTAAGGCCATCTAGGCTACAAATATACACTTGTGAATGGGATTTGGAGCTCAAAACCTTCTTAAAAGTATTTTGAATTATTATTAGGGATTCTTGTAACCGTTTTTCCCAACAATGTAGCACGTGCAATTTTGGGTGTGTCAGAGACTACACTAAAAGGTGATAGAACCTGAAAAAGAGGGATGAACACCATTTGGTTTGAGTGAAAATGAAAGGAAAATGCGTGAAAGGAGGCTGTACACGTGTAACACAAACTAAAACATGTTTTTCGGACTAGTTTTATGGAACACAACTAAAAATGGAGCTCCAAGGGATGTAAAGTGACACAACAAACACACATGCAAAATAAAGGCAAGGAGAAGTAATATAAACACGTTAGGACAAAGAATAGTCACAAAATGATGCTTCTATCACTTCAAGAAATGCAAAAAACTATTACAATGGTGAAAGAGGTCGATTTCCACATGTATGAGCCAGATCTAGAGGTCTGTGACTCAAAATACAGAAAATATGAAGTCCTTACCAAAATGCGTAAGGATCCAAAATGTCCAAACTTAATAATGAGCTTAGCTACTACATTTATTGATGAATCTATGGAAGAAGAAGAGGAGAAGGAGGGAAAACCCGATTTTGAATTACAACCACCAATAAGAAGCATGTAATGCCTATAAATCTGTCAAATGAATTTCCCCAAGTCTATTTGGCATGTAGTAGAAGGAAGGAGGAAAAATCTTTGTCAAATCGGGTGGTTGGATCAATCGATCTGCTCATCAATGCCCAAAAAGATGTTTCCCATTTCTCACCTACCAAATCTGCTAGAAATTTCAATTTGAATGGCCTATCTTGTAGCCCATGTGAGCAGCTTGATTGATTGAAACTAGGCACACACCGATTGGAGATCTCAGTAGCAAAAGTTATGACTATTAGAAGTTTGTCGAGCCACCTAGGAAAGCAAGACAAGTGACACACACAAATTGGTGAAAGGATGACTAATTTTGCAAAGTAATTTTTCATTTCTACCACATGTTACATGTTATCCAAAATTCTCCCCCAAGAAAATTTTTGTCAAGACAAGTCCCGCACTTAAGGAAATTATGAAGGAAATGACTCGGACCCACAAGCTCACATTCCAAGACGACAAACAAGGTTACAGAGGGACTTTATAATGGAGTGGCGAGGCCTGCGTAAGATCAAATGACCCCGTGCAAGAAGAAATTCAAGAAAGGGCTCTGTCAAGTGAATCTGTGCCTTAAATTCATTAAATGCAGTTACAGGCGGGCTGGAAATGAAATAGCGAGGGTTTGGGAAGGAGGAGACAGTTTCAAAGAAGCTAGAGACTCAAAGGAAAAGAAACAACGAAGATTCAAAGTCTTCGGGCTCTGAAATAGTTCAATACGGACCGCAAAATCGACTAAGTATGTAGGATATAGAGGAAAGTGCCAAGTTTCCAAATGGTGCACCTCCAAAATTTAAAACCAAAGGGATAGGCTAAAACAAGCGCCAAGCCTCCATGCATCCAGAGCTCCAAAAGTTGCACCGATCGTTGAAAAGTCTTCGACTTGGCGGAAGGTGCCAAGTGTCGGCTCAGTGCAATTCCAAAATGGGAGCCCAAGGCGGAGACTCAAACTTGTGCCAGCCCTCCATGTAGCCAATGGTCAATAGAGGTCAAAAGGAGAATGGGCCCAAAATGGCTAAGTAATGAATGTAGGTGGAAGGCGTTAGGTGTCCAAATAACACACATTCAAAAGTGGGACCCTGAGCAGGTTGTCAAATGAGCGTGGGCCTTCCACGTGTCCTAGAGCCTAAAAAGGTGAGGGCAACCGTTGAAAAGTCCAAAGGCCCATGGAGGTCTCCACATGTCGTATCCGTGCTACTCCAAAGGTAAATTCTGGGGGTAGTTTCTAAACATGCGCAAAGCCTCCACGTGTCTTGGGTCGATATAATGCCTCCGCCTACAGAAAAGACTCGGGAATAATACAAAGGAAACAGGGAAACCTACAGACGCCACCACATGTCACATGGGTTCTATTCCAAGAGTGAACGAAGGAATAAAATCTCAAATGAGCGCAGAGCTACCACATGGGCCCGATACAAATAAACTCATTTAAATATTACGTGCCCATGACCCAAAAATTCAAATGGCCATATCTTTTGACTGAGAAATTAGATTTGGGCAGAAGAATATTTTTGGAAATGTCTCGACACCCTCTATGCCTTGGAAACATAAAATATAATTTTTACAAGCGTTGGTGGGTGAAAAATGGGAAAACATCTTCCAAGCCATTAATACAGAGCCCGATTTCTCCAACTACCAAATCTGATTCGATTTGATCTGTCATTCTTCTTCAATATGCCGAGACAGACAGAGGGAGCCAAAATCGACAGATTTGGGGTGGATTTGAAAGGGGCATTGATTGATAGTGGTTGAGTCTTCAAGGCAGGATTCAATGCATATCCTGTGGTAGTTGAAGCAGGATTTGAATTTTCCCTCTTCTCTCTCTTATTCTTTTATTTCAATAATCATAAGTTATATCCCATGGCTTGTGTGGGAAACATTGAATTTCCTTAATGAATAAATGATATTATTTATGTAATTGAGTTGTGTACTTCCTTTTACTTTCATCTTTTATGATATGTAATGATGGTACAATGAATTAAACAACTCAATAACATACATAATAACACTTAATCATAGGAAATGATCAAATTTAAAATACATGTAACTTAATAACAAACATTTCTGCAACGCAAACAACTATGTTTGTTGTTTTAGATTCCAACTCCTTAGGATTGCAATTATTTCTACCTTCCTCAAGGTTGTACTTTAGTTTTTCGAGCTTTTAAGCATCTTTGATGAAGGTGAACATGGAATAGCAACATACATGAGGTGTTTCATACTGCAATAGCACACATAGATGTATTTGTCTTTGTTGATCCACTTACTTGCAACCTGAAAAATAATGAAAATTGTATATACCCCCTTAGTTAAGTTCATTCATCAATGACTTCCATCGAAAACAAAGTTTCGAGTGGCCCATTTTTTCACCAAAGTCAAAATTGTCAACAATACCTAGCTCAACACTAATGGAAGATGTTAAAAGATGAAAATTCCTATAGTTTATGTTATAAGCATGCAAATTTTTAAATAGAAATTTAGGAGGGGGTTCTTTATATAACCCTATGGGTTGAAGGAGCTTTGATCCTATCGTATGTGGGATTATAGAAAAGCTAGGTTAGTTAGGGGTAAGCATGGTTTAGAAGTGGTTGAGTTTATTTTTGGAGAGTTTAACTTGTCCTCTAGTGACTCATGGGCTTTGAGGGGATTTATTGATTAATCAAAGAGATTAATTAATTGGTGTGTAAGATTATAAAATATTTTTAGAGGAATAGTTAGTATGATTTGCGGGATGAGAGGAGTTTAATCAAATAAATGACGATTTATTGATCTAGTGGAAGAGGATGTTAATTAATTAACAATAATTAATTAGTCTAGATATAAAGGGGATTAATTAATGAAAGGTTGTTAATTGTTGTACTTATTGGATAGAAGAGTTAATTAATTAGCGTAATATAACCGATTAATGGTGATAAAAGAGGAAGTGTGCGTTATTAACGATATGTCATCAATTTGAGGGAAAGGGTGTAATTAGCGCAATTTAAGTGTTTAAATTGTTTGATCCAAATTATAGGTGTCTACAGCTTGTTGTCTCTAGGAAGCAATATGCATTAGTGGTCACACACACACACACACATTATTTGTAACTCTCGTTAGTCCCTTATTTTGTATGTATATGCATGTTGTTCTTGGTCATGCATGACTATAGGCTAAAGTAGATGTATGCTTACTTTGGTTTGTTGCATTGTCCTATTATTATTACACTCCTTGGCTTTATCCACCCCTTAATTATTTCCTTGGTTTTATAATCCTAGTATGATACATATCTTTATCTTAGATGTAGGTCTTGGAAAACTATATCTATCCTAGGTTACGATTATTATCCTCTACATTTTGCACCTTTAGCGCTCTCTAAGAACCTTTGTATCTACACAAAGTGTGGCGGGTCTTAGATTAGATATTTATATTTGATAACCCAATTGGGAATGTATTTTACCCATCATATACTTGGTGAACCCGACATGAATATTACTTTACTTAAAACTAGGTTTAGATTCATTCCTTTTATTTTTCTACTTTTCTAAATGCCATCGCCTTTTATGTAGAATCTTATTGCACAACCGTTTATGTCCGAACTTCCCTCATTTCATCCTTACACCATCAACCCCTGTGTGACCCTACATGACATGCCTTATTTACATTCAAGGAATGATCTTATAAATATCATCTTCTATAATATTCATCATGTATCCTCTCATGATATTCATAGCTAGTCTAAACCGCTTTAGACTTTCTATGGGTGGTTCCTTCATTCTGTTATCTTCCCATGGAAGATTCATTTTTATGGATATCAACACTTCCCCTCATAGGTTGATGACATCATTCATCTTGTTATACCAAGGTCGATCATACTTGAAACTATATCTCTCTTGTATGACATCATCGGCCCTGTTAGCCAACATGATAGATTGTATTAGAAATATATCTTATGGATGAATACAATTTAGTGGAAATGACGAGGATTGACCCTAGGGAGGTTATTAAATTTGTGAACAAAAATTAACTCTATACACCCAAAGAAAAAGAGAAGATGATCAAATTTTCCCAAGGTATTGGTCCTATGGAAGAAACAAACCAAAACCTCATTCTAAACCTACTAACCATTGTAAACCTCCTACAATTGGAGTAACATCCACTCAATACTCAAAACCCATATAAAAATAATAACACCAATGATTCTTCATCTAATGGTCTTAATCCACCAATTGATCCTAATCTCTTGATTATCAAATTGTTGGATCAAGTGGCCACTATGCAATCATCCACTTCCTCTAGCATATTTCAAATACAAAATTATCTCCTACAAAGCGATTCACAACCAACTCAAATTATAATGACCGTAATCATACTTCAACACCTCCTTTGCATTTGGATTAAAAGGAACAATAACCAGATTGTACCAAGCCAAGAATATAGATGCTAATCAAACACCACAATCAATAAGAAGAAAGCAATTCGCGTAATAACTTTACATAAAACCTTTGCAAAAAAATGAGCAACAATATCATATATTATTATGGAACTCAATGAAATACAATGAGAATGGGCCTTGCTTATATAGGTAAGGAATAACAATCTAAGAACCAGTCAAGGTCATAGATCAAGACCTAAATCAAGGAAATAACTAGTGATCAAAGAACTAGTCAAGACCATAGATTTAGGAGAGAACTAGGCATCAAGGATCTAGTCAATACCATAGATCAAGGAAAGAACTAGTCAATCCCATAGATCAAGGAAAGAACTATACCTAACAACTAGATAATATCTCCTAATATCTAAATAAGATAAAAGAAATATCCACACATAAGTGGGTGATTTTAAATATAATAAAGGTAAATAATGTACCTAGGTGAACATGAGCTAAGGTAAATACCTACTCTAACAACCCCCTCAAGTGAAGCTAGGGGAAAAAAATAAAAGTGGCATATCTAAAGTATGAGTCCCGACAACTAGGCCTGATGAGGTACTCATGTACAATAACTAGGAAAAAGGGACACCACAAGGTACCCAAAACCAGTAACAACAAAGTAGAGAGAGTAAAACCCGCTGCAAGGCATCCCAAGAAGCTCGACTCAAAAATCATGCAATGTCAAGAAGTTTGGTGTGCACCGTGGTCTCGAATTCACTACTCGATCACAAAACTCAAAAACAATTGACACTGGGCTTCACTAGAATAGCTCCATACTAGGAGACTATCAATGGAGTGATGTCAAAAGTGCAAGAAAAAACACCAAACATAATTCGATCAATCGCCGAAATAGGTATGTCATGATCTAAGAAAAATAACTAAAGCAACAAGGCAAGGACACAAAATCCTGAGTGTCACGATCCAAGAAAAGCCAAGGTAACAAGGCAAGGACACAAAACTCAAAGAAGCGGATCAACACTACACTCTCCCATACTACTTGAATGGTTGAGGTAACACTACAAATCTATATGAGTTGCCCAAAATTAACTACTCAACACCGACAAAATAACACTGGACTTCACCAGAATAGATCCCCCACAAGAGATAATGTCAACATACCAAAAGTGTCGAAAATACAGATACAAAATATCTCAACAAACAAGAGAGATACACTACACCTGCTAAAGAAAAATGCTCAAAACAAGAAGCATTATAATGCAGAAGGTATAGAAAGTGGAGAAATATTCCTCTCAACAAATGCCTATGTCGCCACCACGAGTGATTACATATCCACCCCAAATCAACACAGATGGATGAAGAAGATGCATGCATATGACTTAGTGCAAAACACACAATGGGTGCATGCAAAGGAACATCAGAATGTGTGTCAAGTTGATCATGTCCGAAAGTTGAAATCTCAAGTTTCTCAAGCCTGAGTGAAGGTGCAAAACTCATGTGTTGCTCATGATCCGCAGAAAGAGTCGAGTGAAAAAAATAAGATCTCTATCAATGTGTGATCCCAATGAATTATCTACTCGAAAACCAATTTCATGGCGAGAATTCCACTTAACATGTGGAATAGGGGAAACAATACCATGTGAATGTCTGCTAATACCTTTGCTAGTGAAACCCATAGAATAGAGCATGCAAGAACTGAATGTAGTGGTATGCTTCTCAAAAGAGCCATGCATATGAGCAAAAGTAGGATACACAACATGTGTTATTGTAATAGGCACAAATGTGGAAGAGCATGCAATAACAAGCCTCATAGGCTTAGGAGCATCAAGAGCAGGAACAGGCTCAAAGACTGGCAGATCAATGTCAGTAGGTATAAGAGAAACATATGTAAGTGGAATAGGAGCATGGACATGGCTGTCCACAATATGATGGCGATGTTGTAGGCTAGCAAGTGTTTTTGAAGGGAGTGTATTAGTGTATCCTTATCGTAAATGAGTGCTTGTAGAAGAGAATTTCACTTCTTGAGTGATCTATTTTCTTCCACAAATTTTATAATATCCTCTTGAATTCTACACACTTCAGAGAAAATAATATCATTCTTAGAATTCATGATAGATACAATAATGCAACTCTCAAAAGTTTAGGACATCAGGCTCAGTTGAAATTGCATCCACAATTGATTACAACACTTCTCCATATTTGACACTTTATAATGAGTGCATGTTACAATGTGACACTTAATAATTATATTTCAATTCTCAAAATAAATATTTCCAATGGAAAGAGTATGAAAAAGTAAGCACTTTTTCAAAAAATGGAACCCAAAACCGACTTACCAATCAAAAGATACAAGTTTTTCAATATTAAGCTCTGTTATTTATTTTAGTTGCCACTAAAACAAAATAAAATACTTTTTCCTTCACCACACAAATAAAATGAAGGGGGGCTGGAGTTAAGCACAAACTAGTAGGGAATCACAAGCTTAAGCCTGCATATGACCATACCATATGACCAGGGGCTAAGGATTTTAATAGATGTGTGCACAATTTACTATTCTTCCGTAAAAATGCTATTTCTAGACTGTCTCAAAATGAACTTCTCCGCCAAAATAAATTTATGCGGATTTTCCCGATAAAGTAACTTCGTGCGCAGGAGTCCGTGGACCCCCGCCAAAAAGAAAAAAAGAATTCACATGCTTCTCCCACACAATCCGAAAATGTTGTATGACATGCAAAAAAACCCACGGTAGATCTCAATAAACTTAACAAAACCTAAAAACTACTTTCCTACGTTCCTTTCTTACTCGGCACGATCCCGAGGTAAACCAATGCATTTCTCTCGCAATAACAAAAAAACCAAAAATGATCGCCTCAAAATGGTCGATCTTTGGGTTTTGCCACCTTATGGATCCAATAGAAGCCTCTGCTTTTGGATAAACCCGCATGCAACAAAAATACGACCAAATCCCGAATATATGAATATACAAACAATTTATTTGTAAAGTAAAACTTACGAGATGGATGCCAATAGCAATCTCATGCTCGATACCATAAAAGGACCAATGAACTGAGATCGTACCAAGCCAAGAACACGATGCTAATCAAACACCACAATTAATAAGATGAAAGAAATTCGCCAAAATAGCTTTACATAAAACTTTTGCAAACAAATGAGAAACAATATCATATATTATTATGGATTCAATGAAATATAATGAGAATGGGCCTTGCTTATATAGGAAAGGAATAACAATCTAAGAACCAGTCAAGGTCGTAGATCAAGCCATAAATCAAGGAAATAAATAGTCATCAAAGAACTAGTCAAGACCATAGATTTAGGAGAGAACTAGACATCAAGGATATAGTCAATACCATAGATCAAAGGAAAACTATACCTAACAACTAAATAATATCTCCTAATATCTAAATAAGAAAAAATAAATATCTACACACATAATCGGGTGAGGATAAATACAATAAAGGTAAATAATGTACCTAGGTGAACATGAGCTAAGGTAAATACCTACTCTAACATGGATGTTAATGGGAATCCCATCCTTCCTCCTCCAATTCACAATAAGGTTTTTGAAACACCATAGAATGAACCCCTAGCTCCTTATATAGCTTTTATGAACATAGGGGGTGTCTCCTACCATTTCTTATGATGGTTCAATAGATCCAACCATTTATATTAAGAATTTGGAAACATCTATAAGGAATGGATACAAACCAATACCTATGACATGATTGAGCTCCTTCCAAAGACCTTTATAGGATATGCCTTAGATTGGTATAATAATCCCCCTTCACACTTTATTATCAATTAAAAATGCTTTCCCAAGCATTGGTAAAGGATTTTCAACAACATGACCTACCTGAAAAATAGATATAAAAATTCCATTAATTGGAAACACTCCCTAAAAATCATCCCATGACTTCATCAAGCAATGGAACTATTAACTAATCAAGCCAACCATTTTCTTGACAATCAAAATATTTTCCATCTATTCCTTAAGGTGCTTGTTCCTAATCTACAATATAAGGTTGAGTCCTTATCTCCCACCATGTTATAACAGGCTCTTGAGTAGGCCAAATGGTAGGACTACCTTATACAAGAATTTGAATACACGAATAAATCTTATAACACCCTTAAATCTATGTCCAACTCCATTATCTATTGATCCCTTCCTAAAGGTAAAGCATTCTTGCATTCTTCTTCCAATAACGATAGCTAAAATGTCCCTTACCATTACCTACCCAATCAACCTTTATCACACAATGAGCTATTACAACTCCTCCCTAACCTTCATATCTTTTCTCCAAATAATAAACCAAAAGATTCCTTCAATCCTAACCTTTTTGTTTCCAAAGATGCCACTATTAACCAGTCCCCAAAGATTGTTGGGATCTCATGAAATTTACCATTGAATTCTTCCTCTAGCCTTGATTTGATATGAATGCCATTATTCAGAACACTATGAGAAGTATCAATCCCTTCTTCAAGCCCATGAATAATGTCATTATATGGCTAACTTCAACAAAGAACCCATGAACCACTTTGTAGCTACAATTGAAGGGTCTTATGACTACAATTACATGAATTCACAAGATGTCAATGTGGCTAAAGTAAACTATCAATGCAATCCCATGCATAAGTATCACATTCACAAACCTAAGAATACTTCCCCTTATGACTAAAAAATCATTGATACCTCTCACAAAAACCAACTGATGAGCCTTATCCTTCATATGAGCCTCATCCAAAACTACTTATAGGAAATTCACCGACGTAGCTTATCGCATCGCCCTTAGATACTTTGTTTCTCAAACTTATAGGCCTCCTCTAACTATGGGGAATTCATTTTCTTCTCATCCACCTAAATACCATTACAAAACTTATATTATGCCATTATGGAACTTTATGGATAAACTTAATTTGATGACTTGAAAAATTCCCATGATGGAACTCATGCGTATTTCTCCTCGAGATCTCAAATCCTCATGTAAAAATCTATTACTTTGAATTTTTTTAATGAACCATCGGAATCTTGTCTTACCCCATGTAATCCCAAAATTCACAACATTGAAACAAATGCTCATCATTCACACACCAAAACCTATAGTATTAAATTTCTTGAAATTGATATTATCAATGATGAGATATTATTCCATGATGATGGTCTTCCACTTCTTACTAATGTCATCATATAAATGTACAAGTAAGGCGGGTATTTGTGGATGAAGGATCAGTATCAATGTCTCTTCATTTTTTATTATTCAGAACCTTGTCTTATTAGTTGATGACCTAAAACATACTAAACTCACCTATCGTGGGTTTGATAAAACTCATCAAAATCCACTTGGTTGTATTTGTCTACCCAACATAGTAGGCCCCAATACTATCTACACCAAGCTCGTGATACTTGATCATACCCTCTTATAATCTCTTGTTTAGCTTCCTTGGACATATCACATACACGCTTAAATTATTAGGGTACCAATGCATCAAATTCATTCACAATAATCAAAGTTATATGCATGATGTTGACACAAATCCTTGGGACATGCCCAAACCTTTCCATATTTCTATGGAAATCACAATAGCTAACATTCCATGCCCCGAGTTTTATGATTACTATCCCGACATTCAAGTCACCTTAGCAGACTTAGATGATGATGAACCTAACTACATGTAAAATAGGGTTTATAGAAACTACTTACCCGATAATATAACACTATGGCTTCCTATGATTTTATTACCTCGGATTGATTTCCCACCTTCTTATAATTTGAGGAAACCCATTACAATGTTTCCTCCTCTAACAAGACGCTTTGAAACTAAAAACTCAAGATCACACATCTCTTTACATATATGCCCTCCCCATTCTTCTTTAACAAAATGGAAGTCATAGAATGTGATGATTCCATCGAATCTAACATGTTTAGTAGTGATATTTTTATGCACACTACTCACACATTTATCGCTGATTAAGACTATATCTTGTCTCCTATTGAATCAAACCATCTCGAAATTCTTCATTACCAAAATAGCTTAGTATGAACATGTGCTATTAACCATGATATTCACATGACTTCCA
Organism: Taxus wallichiana var. yunnanensis; assembly: GCA_018340775.1. NCBI lineage: Eukaryota > Viridiplantae > Streptophyta > Pinopsida > Cupressales > Taxaceae > Taxus > Taxus wallichiana. The sequence continues at coordinate 550,679,970 of CM031236.1, forward strand.
CATCCTACAATCTTGATCCTCCTTGTTATTACACCAACGATAGTGAGGATGAGGAGATATTTCCCTATGTTCCTCCTACTAATCCTCGATTTCTTGATAATCATTGGGTCCTTCAATAAATTTCCAATTATATCTCTGCCCATCCAACTTTAGATCCCGTCATTCCTAAATCCAAATCTTCCCAGAATAGCTCCATCCTAACTGACATACTCAGTCCACTTGAGAATTGCACAAATGATCTAATGCTTCCTATTCATCCTCTACTAATTCCACTAGCCCCTATGTTACCAACACGGTCGATACCATTAGGAAACTAATTATTTTTCACCTTCCCCTCTCGATGTGCCTTTGGATGCTAAGGTCCTGGATGTTTGAAAAATTAGTTCTCACCAACATTATGACAAGAAGATATATGTGTCTCACGAAATCGATGTCAAATATAATGGTCCCCTCCCTTCCCTTGATAACAACGAGGCCATTCTTAGATTACTTCACACCCATGAAGACGTCCTCCCTTTGCATCATCACAAAATCGGTCATCTCTAAACAAATCCCAAATTTTGACATCTTCATCATTGTCTTTGACCTTGTCAAGGATGTTGTTGTTTAACTTCCTCAAGGACCATACCATTTTCAAGATAGCAAAACCATGCTACCCGAAAGCACCATCAACGTCCAAATCGACAACGATCCTTCTCATATAGTCATGTTAGGTGATTATTTCCCCCATCTCGCATGATATAAATGTTGAAGTGTGTAAAAGTAAAGAATTATTTGATTGGCTATACTTTGATATGCCTAGCAAAGGACCCTTACACTGTCAGTCCACAACATGATCACTTATCCTAATGTTATGCCTATTTAGTAAAAGATTCACATATTCTCTCCCGAAATCAATAACCTAGATTCCATAAAAACTCATAAAGCTTCTTGATTTATGTCAATAATTTTGAATGGGTCTCCAATATTATCCCTATTCATAAGAAAGTCACGCTCATCATTCAAATATGTAACAAATTTAACAATCTAAACCTCAATTGTTAAAAGGATAACTTCCATTTACCTTCCATTAATGTCATTTCCAATTCCGTGAAAGGCTACAAAATTTTATCTCTTATGGATGGGTTATCCAAATATAATTAGATTCTAATAGCACCGAGATCAATATAAGATCGCATTCACCATTGAATGGGGCACCTACTACCATGTCAAAATTCCCTTGCTCTTAAAAATTATGGCATAACTTGTTAATTAACTATGAGCCGTATATTTCATGATCACATTCATAAGATATCGAATTCTATGTGGATGAACTTCTTATCAAATCTCAACACGCAAAGGATCATGCCTAATAACTCAATATTGATCTTCAACATCTTTGTAAATACAAGGTTCACCTTAATCTAGTAAAATACATCTTTTGTGTTATACAATATAAACCCTTAGGATTCATAATATCTAAGCATGGTATAGATGTCACCCAAGAAAATCAAAGCCCTTCTCGACATGCCTTTTCCTACATCTAAATTGACATCCAAATTTGTGTATCATACTCATGCCATTAATAACCTCCTAAAAATACATTGTGCTCACATAGAACAAATATTGTCAACAAGCCTTTGAAAACCTAAAAGAATCTCTTCCCAATACACCTATATTAAAATCTCCATCCCCCAACCGACCTATCATCATTTACACCTCTTCTACCCCCATCTTTATTAGGGAAATGTTTTCTCAAGAGGAAGAAAAAGCCGGAGGAGACATGCCATCTACTACATGAGGCATGCTCTCCTTGACTTTGAAACTCGTTATACCTCTATTGAGCACACTTGTCCGACCATCTATTTCACCACTACCAAACATTTCCACTATATGACCGATTGGACAACTTATGTCATGGTTCACATTAACCCCCTTCATCATTTCTTCTCCCATGTTTTCCTCCCAATGGACTGAACGACAAATAGATAGTGCTCCTTATTAAATTTGACCTACACATCATTACACAAAAGGTTTTCAAAGGTCAAGTCAAGGTTCATTTTAAGACCCCCCAAAACTTTATTATAAAATGGGTGACGAATCTCCAAAATTGACTTTCGAAAAAATGACAAATATCCAAAAATAATAATATAAAAAAAGGTGATTTGAGATACCGAATTTTTATGCGTTTTTAAAAAGTTGGACATTTGTTAGATGATCATCTATGGAGCATTAGAAGACCTGGATTGGATGGTCTTCTATGTAGAATTAAACTCGCCTGAGTTGGACGGTCATCTATGTAGAATCTGAAATCTACACCAAATAGTGCTATTTTTACCAATTTACATTGTATTCATTTAGGTACGGACTATCATCACAACATATTAAGCGTGATACCTCATATCCGTGGTACGCATACAACCACAACATGGTCAACACATAGTTGGCATGACATCTTCCTACCATTTAGCACAATTAACGATTTCAAATTTTCCATTCATGATGATAATAACACATAACATACAACAAGGGAGAGTAAGAGACATTACTTTCATTTCATTTTCAAAATTGGAGAGAGAGGGAGAAAGAGAAAGATGAGAGAGAGAGAGAGACATACCATTTTTACACAATCAATTTCTTTACCAAATAATCCTCAAAGAAAGTTTCTTCCAAACAGTATGTTAGTGTTAACACGCTTTCCGATCAAGATTTTGCTTGAATAAGGTCATACAACAAATTTTTCCATCTCGTTACAAGTTTCCAACAAATGTCAAATTTAGATAAGTAGCTCAAAAATCTACATTCAAAAAAGATCTCAAGGAATTAAATACACAAGGAGTCAAATCCCTAACTACTCCCCTATATATAGGAAAACACCTAGATTTGACAAAATACATAACTAGTGAACTGGGTTCAATTGGCACTCATCTTTCCAGAGCTACCAATCGTAATTGCACCTGAATGGCCTCGTCACCCAACAACCAAGGGCCTATAAATCCCAATTGGAAGAATAGCTTGCGAGAATTTTTCTCGAAAGTGGGGGTGAGTAGTGATTGTCGTGGAGAAATACTAGAGGTATGCAAAAGCCAAATTCTATTTCTCCACCCAGGGCCTAAACTGTGGGTCAAAACCAAACCAAAATTTTAACTTTTAGCAGCTACGCACCGCTCTAAAGAGGGTCAACAATGATCCTAATACGGTAAGTTAAATGATCAAATGACTAAATAAGGGCATTGTAAAAGTTTTTCCTGCATCTCAAGTTAACAGGGAACAAGGTCAAAAGTTAACTTTTAAGATTTGGGCTTGAGAGGTATTTCACGTGTCAATGAAAATCGTGATTTATTAACTTTTACAATGCAACAATTGATAGGTTTAAAAGAGAACTCAAACTCAACTCATCAATAAAAGGGGTTACAACTATCTAGTCTGGTTACTTAAGTTTCCAAAACATCTAAGAATGGGGTTTAAGAGTATGGTTGACAAACCAAAAGTCATTCGGGTTACATAAAACACGAGGTAAAATTTTATTTTTGCACTACAATTTCATTTTTTAAGTAACCAAAAGGATAATATTCCTTTGGTTTAAATTTCTATTTCATTGCAAGGAAAAACTAAGACTACAAAAATTATACGAGAGAGATATAAGAAAACCATGTCTGTATTGTTATTGTGTGAGAGAGAAGAGAAATTGTAGTATTTTAATTACCTGACATTGGCTATGCACACTAACACTTCATCCAAACAAGTCTAGAAGCTCACCCAAAGCACACGCAGCCACAAGGTCCCTCCTTTGTTATGCTTAGCAAGTTGTTAGCATGCATGTTCAATAACCATAACAATCATTCCTACAAGAAGATACATCATACCATGACAATTCAACAACACATATCATAAGGAAATTAATCATAAACAATAACTAACAAGATATGAATACCCATTAACCCATGTTTAGACAATGACCTTGGCAATCCATAAGTAATTATCCATTACAAATATAGTTCATTGCATAACAAAGAAGCTGATTATAATGTTACCTAGTAAATCCATGCACTAGATCATGCGCTGTAATATGTCTGAGACTCCATGGCAAATACTAGTACTATATCTAAACCCACTCTCTATTCACACTTGTCAAAACAAGAATGCATTACCCATATTTATACTCAGTGGGGACTTTCCCTTCACCACCTACATGCACACTTCCTAATAATAGGCGTGCTTACAATAAGTTGCATGACTTTTCCAACTTGTCCTAATAATAGATAAAGCTATAAATAAATCCATGTTTTATCTGTTTTGTTCCTATTATTAGCCTTCTCCATGCATTTGTCCTCTTCCTTGCTCTGCATGTGCTTTCTTTTCCTTTATTTGGCCACTAAGTTATCTTGTTTTTTTTTCTATTTCCGTACTTTTCTAGAGTGGCACTCCAACCCTACTTTTCTATTTTTATCCTCGTCTAGAAAATCGGCTAAGTCCTTGATCCTTTGTATGCATGTGCATAGCCTTGCACGCTGACTTGTTTCACTATTGTGCGTGCCCCTTACGAGCTACTCTATTTCCCTATGTGTGCACCTTTGCGCATGAGCCTCTACACTCTGTTAGTACTTAGCCAATTTTGTCTGGCCAACAGAAGTTGAAGTTACATCTGCTGATTTCTTCCATGTTTTGCACACAGGTCTACTTGGGAAACCACAAAATTTGACTCAAAACGAAGATTTTATGTAGCAAATGTGACTCCATTGACATACTTACAACCCTCTATTCACTGAACCAGAACGCCAACATCAAAATAAAATAAAATGAAGCTTCTATGGTAGGATAAACTCCAAACATTCGTGTTTTTGCTTACACATCTGCCCATTACATTTTCTTGAACTCTTATATATCCTTTTTAACAAAACCTTTTGCGATTATCCAGCAACCAAGACATCCTATGGAGCCACATGTCTACAAGGAATTTTTTCAAACAACTCTCATGCCTTCTGTATTTTCCACATTTTCATATATGAAAATTACAGCACTAGCAATTTCTATATTTGACAAGGAGGAACCAGTTTCTATGGTATATACCCTATCCCAAAACTCTTACTTTATCAGGTTTGGAAGAACTCCTAAGCCTATATTCATACTTGGTCTGCAGGCACCAAGACAACACTACCACATGACCAACACAGATCAAACTGGCATTTTAATAATAAAGTAGGGTGTCCACAAGGTATCAGGCACGTCCAGTGGGTTAACCATGCACAAAGAACTCAAGTAATGGTTGTGGAATATGGCTTTCCACCTGCCAATCGCATTTTCCTAAAAGATTACAATTTTTTTTCAACAAATCCATTTTGTGCAAATTTGGTAACTGTGGCAAGGCATTTGGTCAAACAGTTGCACACCATGTGTCCGATTCCCCATTCAAAACCCCAAAAAGAAATAAAATAAAACACCATTCGTTGTTTCGAAGCTATGATTATGGAGTAGGAAGGGTACGTGCTGGAAATGATTGTGGTGTTTGTCTATTTACATTTGCATGGAAGTCTTCAAGACCTTTTAACCTTTCCACTCTGTGTATAGCCGCATTTCCTCATGGAATTTTTACAAACAGTTCACCTAACCAGCGCAGCCAATGCCAAGTATATGTTTCTACGTTTGGATAGACATTACCAGGGCACTATCATCCATAAAATAAGGAAAACATTCCCCCCGAATCTTGGGTGCACGCCCATACCTAGCTGCAAAGCTCTTATTTGCCACGACTACCAATTTAGTTGAGGCATTTTGTCAAACTGGTCGCCTGCTAGGTGTGTGTATCCATATTTTACCTATCTATCTTCCAACGCACTTACAGTTGTATCATCCGACAAAACTCCTTCTCCACGGTGTTTTGGTGGGTATAAATATCTTGTTCTAAGGCACTTCAACAAACCTTCTGTCACAACTTGCAATCATTGTTGTCCATACGGCCACAACTTGTTGGGGTATTTACAACAATTTTTCTGCCTTCTACCACTCCAAAGAACTCATAATAGCATTGTTTGGGAGTGCTAACAAATGTATACACGTCCTCACAAAGCATACACACTGTTTCACCAAATACAACCTACATGCGTTCATTCCTACACCAAAGGTTCCCACCTTTGCATCCATGTCTATCAAGGCAGCAACATCTAAAACATCTACTAAAATTCCTCTTCCTCTGCGTTGTGATGGATGTCCATATTTGATTCAAAACTCCCCTTCCTCTATGGCGGAGGCCGCTTATATTGAGAAACCGCAGATGATAAGAAAACCTAACATGGAACTCCTCTTGCCCTAATTTTTCTTCTCACGTTTTCCCTCTTTTTACTTTCTTTTTTAACTCTTAATTCAATTTATTTCTAAATGCCAACTTTAAATCCTTAAATTTTATTACTGTCATTCCTTATATTATTGAAATCATAGATATACATGTACGTTTTCATTTCATTTATTTTAAACTTTCACTTCAAATTTCTGATAGCCCCTCCTCCATTCAACTTACCATTAACCTTGCATGCGCCCACATGGTTCTAAGGTGGTTCCAAGGTCTCGTGAATGAGCTAAGACACATGACTACATCGAATTAGAACATTTCACATGCGAGAGTGACAAAGAAAAGTGGAATGGGCACTACATGTACATACTTGACCCAAAGCTCATATTTTAACATAGGCTAAAGCATGCCAACAAAAGTGAACCAAACATGTAGACACGTGTTGGTTACATTTTCTTGAAAGTTTGCAATATAAAGTTTTCCTTTCTACTCATATGAACCTTTGATATGTCACTTCATAAGCCTGCTCAACGCATTAGTTACAAGAATTTCTTGTATTATCATAATTTGAAGCACTACGCATCAATTCAATCAACCAATCGCTCAAATGATGTCCATAAAGGAATTGTAACCCACATGAGGGCCTTCACATGGGCTTATCAAAAAAGCACGATGGAATCGGGCACTACATTGTTGATGACTAGAATTGATGCTTCTCTTCAAACAATTGAAAAAGAGGATTTTAATGAACAAATACATTTGTTTGCAACAAAGGAAAATGTGCATCAACATAATAAGATAAAATTGTATGCATTGAATGAACTTGTTGCACGAAGCATTGCAAGTAGAGGAGGAAACAATATTGTTTCTAGATTGGATGATGAACAATTGGAAGTTGAATTATTGATTGCTAAAGGTGCAAGGGTGATGCTTACTACAAACTTATGGACAAAAGTAGGTCTTGTCAATGGTGCACTTGGGTATGTTTGAAGCATTGTTTTACAAACAAGGAGTGCCACCCCTAAACCTCCTACATATGTAATGGTTCAATTTGATAACTACACAAATGTTTCTTTTATTGATATAGATCCAACAACAATTCCAAGGTCGCATATGTCAATTACCTTTGAGATTGGCATGGGGATTGAAAATCCACAAATCACATGGTTTAACACTTAACAAATCCACAATTGATATAGGACTTACAAAAAGACAAGGTTTGACATTTGTTGCTATATCACGTGTCAAGTCATTACATGGACTACGAATCTCACCTCCTTTCACATATGACCGGTTTGAGAAATTGAAGAGTGGAAAGGGAGTAGAGAGAAGAAAGCAAGAAGAAAAAAGACTTCAATCATTGGAGGAACAAATGTATAGATGATGATTTATTCATCAAGTGCAAATATATCATATATGCATATGAATGTTTTACTATATTCATGTATTAATATAATTCTTATTTAAAATGTATATTTTGAATATGAAATACTTTTGATAAATTTCATTTATTGTGATGTATATTATTGTGCATTTAGATTAAAATTTTATGCTACAAGTTTTGATTTATTTTAAAAAATCAGGGTTTTACATTTTACATGCAACACCAAAGTGCTACTAGCATAGATATCTTAAATACATCTATTTAGAAGATATTGAGAGATATCAATGAGAGGCACCAATGTAGCTTATGTGAGAATTCTAATATCAACACCTCAAAATTGATATATCTCAAGATCTTATAAATATATCTAAGGTATCTATACTAAATTAAAACCATTCACGTTATAAATTAATTAAAAATGATCAACAATATAGAAAATGACCAACTTAACCACATAAATGATTTAGATACCATTCACATTTATAAAATAGAATGAAATCCCAAAAATATTTAACAGTTCTAACTTGAGAATTATGTACACAAGTACTTAATAACTCCAAATTTTTCCCAAAGAGGATTGTTAGATGCCCCTGTTAACCTTCAATTTTCATGACCTAAACTTTAAAATTACAACTGCGACATGGAACTCCAAACTTAGAGAGACGCCGACCGCCAATCGATACATATAAATTTCGAAATATCGTGCAGTTATCGTCCAAACGTCACAATTGTCTCATTATATGTCATATATCTTTGTAGCCTCCGCATTTTCACAATCCACTAAATTTCAGACTCGTTATTAAAGTTTTTTCCTACATTAATGGCGTACCTGCACCGTTCTCGGTTTGAGGACTCTGGCTACGAAGCGGATGACGAATCGCATACTCGGAGGGTTATCAGCCCTACATTATTTCGCACCACCGTATTTATCAACCCATTTGATGATACCATCCCATCTGACCAGCGCCCCCATCAATTAACTATGTTTCTGATTCTATGGATACTGACATAGATGAAGCTCAAGATGCAGCTCCTTCGATTCCTACTGCTATAAAATTTATACCTGCAAATAATCAAGATCACAGTAATTCAAAACTTGAAGATGGTGGTGGCAAGGATTTAAGCTTAATTTCCTCTGGAGCCACTAACATTTACAGTAGAGTTCAGCCACCGGAAGAAACCGGGGACTATTCAAATCATGCACGCGCTAGCTTCAAAAACAGTAATTCCCAACTTGAAGATGGAGGTGCCATTGCATCCAGGGATTGTAGTTCCCAAGACACAATTTTCTTCCCCATTAACATTAACAGTTCAGAGAGTCAGACACATGAAGAAGTTAGAGACGGTTCAAATCATTCACCCAGTAACAGTGTACACCAGAAGAATGTAGACGGAGACAACATTAATACTAGTGATAGGGTTTCTGATAACAAGGAAACAAGTAGAAAAAGAGGAGCTCTTGCTCGTAGTGATGATGAAGCTGCTAAACAAAAGAAAGGGTTCATAGGAGTTCACCATTACAAACGGACTAACCGATGGGAAACTTATATGTGGTATGCATTTACTCCTTTTCCACTTTTTATGTTTCTGAAAATTACAGTCTGCTCTTGTTATGGAAGTTGTTTTGTAAAGAATCTGTGTCTGTTACTTTCAGCTTTTTGGGGTTTCCGTATCTTTGTTTCCTATTATTTTTGTATTCTTGCTTTAATAATATAAACAGCATTTTCAATCTGAAAAAAAAAAAAGTCATTTTGTAGTTTAATGATTTATTTTCTGAATTCATTGTGTTATTTCTTTCCTCTTAGTTTCCAAGCTTTTAAGGTCAATTTACTACATCATTTTTCAGGATTAATCAATATTATGCAGATTTTTAGCACTTAAGAGGTGTTTGGTAGAATAACATAAAAATTTTGGCAAAAAGAAAAGAAGATGATAAAACTTTAAAATTTCACAATTGTAAATGTGAAACATGTACTTAATGAGGTGGTTGAGTTGTTATCTTGATGCAGGTATCCCAAACAGAAGGAACAATTATGGTTTGGTATGTCAGGTTTTCTACAGTTAATCAAAATATTCAACTAGTTTCATGTATGTTCAATATTCTTTTCTAATATTCATTTCAATCTATTAATATTTTCTGCAGGACAACATTTCATTGTTGAAGCTGCTGCAAGGCATGTTAACAACCAACATTATCTTATATATCTGTGGGTTTTCACATGTGTTTATTTCAAAAACATAATAATGTATTGTGACATTGTCTAACAGAACTTCCGACAAGGCTCAACTTGTTTTACGAAATAGATCGGAGAGGAAGTTAAACTATCCTGAAGAGGACTATGACATGGATTATATACAAAAGGTAAGTTATTAACCTGCAACTCAATTTATTTGTAACAGTTTTTATTTAATTAGGGTTTTCAAAATTTAATTTTAAAGCTTGCTCCTCATTTCTGCTAAGTGTATAGATTCAACTTCTTTCTACCAACTTTTCATAGGTAGAGTTTACTTAGCCGGTGTGTTTGGTTGATAATCTATTGTTAATATATTAGTATTTGATTGAGTTCAAAGATTGCACCGGTTTTAAGGGTTAAGAGGTTTCCATTTCATCAAATTCATTTGTGACATTATTTTAACTTCATCCCTTATTACTCAATATCTCAAGAGTCAATATTTAAATAATGGGTTGTTTACCACTTTTGTGTGCATTTGATTTTTAAACTACAAAAATCAGCTGAAACACACTGGTGACTTGCACTCATTCCTTTTCACAAGTTTAATAGTTAATTTGAATATGAAACTTTACAGTGGAGGGAAATGGATTTGAAGGATTTCGAGGAGGCTCTACGGGATCAATCAAAGAATAACTCAGAAGGTTGCACTCTGGTAAGGGTCGATAGCCTATTGTGATGGGTATGTACTATGAATGCATGATTTTGGTTGTGTTTTAAACTATATTGAGACAATTATTTCTGGAAAAAACTGTGTATGTTTATTGATATTGATGTTTAGGATCAAACCACATAATTTTGATCATATCAATAAACACACAATTTTTCCAGAAACAATGGTCTCATTCATATGAACTGTGAAAATTTACTTTATTATATCTGATTGTAATATAATACAGGGTCTGAAAGGTAAGGCTGCAAATGCTCTACGGCAACAGATAAATGAATTCAAGACATCTGTGAAGGCGCACACACAAGAATACTAATCGATGTAATCGATGTGTTCCTGTGTAAGGCTGAAGTAGTGGAAATTAGTAATATTTCTCTGGTGGTTTAGTAATTTCATTCCGGCCCATTGAAGTTCTAAATCTCATATTTCTCCAAGTTAATCTTCCGTTGACGAGGGAGCATTGCAATCTACCCTAAAAACCCGAGAATAATTGCAAAAGTTATTTTTCTAATGTTCAAGTCAATTGACACTGTCAATGATAAATTTAATTCAATTTGTTATTTCCCTGGCAGAAGTATAAATGACTCATGTCAACCATTGTTTACAAGGTGAGCATTTGATAACAGCTGAATGTTTTTGGTGCCGGCATTTTAGCCTTAAACTTGCTTATATAAGGGTCAATTTCATCATGGTTTGGATGATTTGCATTCTGATTATTCATTTATTATTGTTAACTGAAAGACGGTAATGTATCCAATAAATTCAAAGAAAAAGTTATATGCTCTATCAAAAAGATGGGTGGAAGGAAATCATAAACTTATAGGTTTTAAAATACACTAGGTTGGTTATATTATTAAATTTGTGGCGTAACTTACAATTATTAAGAATTTTTTTGAAACAAATCTTATATAACTAACTTAATATCTATTGGCATTTTCAGAAAAATATATAAAATATATTTGTACTAGTTTATAAATAATTTTCTGTAATGTAAATACAATAATAATTAGACTCATACCAAAAAAAAATTTTATTGATAGACGGATTTAAATTAAATTTTATAACATTTGTTCGCATGTAATTTCCAACATTGCCAAAAATAATAAAAGTGGGCAAGGGTAAATGAGCTCATTTTACTAAATAAGGCAAAGGAAACAAGAATCAAAATTAACATGTATGGCCTATAAAGACTAGATTAGAATTATTACAATCCAAACATGGAGATTGAATGTGCCAAGAAATAAATGAAATGATGGTGTTGAGGATGCCTAAATGGGATTTTAGACTTTAAACATCGAACATGGATTCAATACCACTTGATTGAAACCAAATTGGTTATACACTAGCAATCATAGGTAGGTGGTGCAATAGAGACAATGATAGCGGTAGTAATAAGTTTTAAGAAGTGAAATGAAATGCCAAAAAGAAACCTAAAGAACCAAGGGAGTTATCTAAGAGCATATAGGAGTTCCATGTGTTTAGGTGGAAGAAAAGGGTAGGGGTGATTTAATGTGTGACCCTTATTTTATTCTAAATTTGACATATGGGCCAATAGATATATTAGACTAGCATTGGAATTAGAAAGGTGGTTAAATATGCACTTTGTCAAGGGAATGTAATATGGGGATAGGTGTGAGAGTAAGACATTTCCATTGTGTACATCCAATATCTATAGTTGTTTCATGCAATGTTAGACATTGAGATTTATGGGTTGTCACCTTGGGTTGGAACTTCACTTGAGGAAGGTTATTCGTAAAGTGACAGTGTGATTGAAATCTTCTCCAAAGGGTCATCTCATAGGAATTTGTAACATGTGAAGATATATCCTTGGCAAGAGGCATTGGTCTAGGCACTAATGAAAATGATAGAACTTTTATTGAAAGATGTGATTTTATAATGTGAAAACCACTTGGAGATGCAAGCCAACAAGTGAAAGTAATATAGAGATAATAATTTTAAAAATAGTGTAGTAGGAAGAGGGATGATGAATATGGTTCTTGGGATATGTGAGAACACAAGAGGGTCTAAAACTCATCTTTGGTCCACAATAAATATGATGAATCTTTACAAGAAAGAAAGAACAACTTTTAAGGGTGTTCAACAATAGATGGAAGCCGAGGGAGGAAGTAAATAAAAGAAACCTCATGGAAGTTTGTGGGAAATAGGAGATGAGGATGAAGACGATTTGCATGTGTGTGATATGAAAGAAATAAATTTTGGAATAGGCTGATGTAGGTATTAGTTAAGGATTTTGATGTTATGGGGGTAGGACAAGAGGGTTGAAATTGTCAATATATTTCAATTTGTATTGGTATGAAGAAATTATACCCTTGTTTCACATGATACATGAGGAGCAAGGAGATGATGCAGAGCATCATTGCTAGTTAGGTGCTTGGGTGTTCATAAGGTCTAAGAGTGTGTTTTTTTTGTATTTCCCTTCATTTAATGTTGTTCAAATTTCAAATGTATGTAAATGTTATGGAGGAAGTAAAATTGTTTGTAAATGTATGTGTGAAGGTGAAAATGACTTGGCAAGAGTTGTTATAGACTAAATAAGGCCATGAAGGCCATGTCATCATGTAAGAGTTGTTTTGAACGAGCTCATGAGTGTTTTAGGATGATATTTTATCATATCTTCATGTTTAGCAAGTGGTGAGTCAAATTAGGAGTTGTTGAGCAATGCTAGGAGTTAGTTTAGGGGGGTCTAAGTTGGTATAATCCATCTTTGGAGGAGAAATTCGAATGGAGAACATTGTAATTTGATATTGGATGATGAATAATGCATGTGTTTGTGTGTGTGTTGTGGAAGAAATTTGCAGTGTTAATTTGCAATTTTGGTGATTTTTGGTTAGATATGCTAGTAGTTTCCTAGACAAGGCAACAAGCTAGAGGAGTGACAGTCAAGTATAGCATGAGTTTTTCCTATTTTGGTAAAAAAGGAGATGGAGGAGGATAAGAAAAGGCTAAGAAAATTTATTTCAGGATTTAAAACCCAAAATTGAGGTTTTTATAGCCAATTTTGTGTTTTTGGGCTCTAACTAGGGCATCAGTGTAAATCAAGTTCTACCCATCCAAATTAGATGAAATTTTGGAATTTTTGTGACTTTTTGGTCTAGTTTAAGTGTGAAAATTTCTAGGTTCAGATCATTAGTGTAGGTGCCCCATGCAACTACTTTCCATTCATTGATATGGGTATAGTCACAAAGTTGGTATTTTATGCATTTGGAAGGTGAATTTTGTGTTTCTTTCAATGAAATTGAATAGAAATAATCTTGAATGGTTTTAGAGGGCAATAAAAAATTTGAAAGTGTAAATCACCCATCTTCCCTTTGTTGTACATAACAGTCCTAAAACTAGGCTTAATTGAGACTATCCTAAGGTCTAAATACACCTAATTCGTACAAAGAAACCCTAGTTGAATTTTACATATGTTAAATAAGGGGAAAAGGGGTATTCAAATCAAATATACTATCTATGTTATCAGGAATTTAAAGGAGTTATTGCATAAAAGGCCTCGAGAAGGGAAATAAGAGACAAAGCCTAATTGTGAAAGAGAGAGAGTAGAGAAAGAAGGAATTTCATAGGAGTTGAGAAATTAGTTTTTCCATACACGTTGGGGAGCCAAAAGGGTACTAAAAAAATCTTACACTTTGTTCTGGGTCATTGTAGATTGTTCCCAACACCAACTCATGGATGACAATCTTCTTGAGAAGGTTAATAGGGTAGTTTTGGAGAAATTGATTAAAGGTGATTCTTTCTTTTATTTACAATAAATTTAATGGATGTTATTGCATGAAAATACATGTTATCTGAAATTTACCCCAAGGTGAATTTTGATAACTTGCATAATTTCTTTAAACTTGAATAGGCAAAAATGGTGAAAACACAAAAATTGGATTTTGGAGGCACCCCTTGCTTTTCTCTAACTTCCCTATTCAAGAAAAATCTAAGGAGTTAGTGAAAATTTTCTAAAATTTTAGAGAAATGGGGAAAAGGCCTATTTTATTGTATTGCGGGTTTGGGGCTACAGGTGGAACAACTACGGATGGAACTAGGTTTCTCGTCCTCGACTTGGGTCCAAAATGATAAGGAAACAATGATTCACAGATAAATCGGGTCCTCGAAGCCCAAGCGAACAAGTTCCATCGGGCCAAAAGTTCCCGAAAAGCCGATTTACCTAATTTGCAAAGGAACGGAAACATATTCAATGGATTGCGGAAAATGTAGAAGTTTGCAGCCGGACGGTCTAAGTTCCATCGGGCCACAAGTTCCTTGAAAAGCTAATTTACCCGATTTACAAAGGGATGGAAGTAGATCCAATGCATTACAGAAAAGGCAGAAGTTCGAGACTCAAAGGGCGGTCAAGTACTGCAGGACATGAGTTCCCTGCGGAGGTGAAATTTCCACACATCAAGGAGACAGAGTGCATCGCAGATGAAGTGGAGTTTGGAGGCCCAAGCGACCCTTATACCCCAGTGCCATGAGTTCTTCGAAAACCTGCAATACCTGCATATCAAAGTGAAGGGGGTAAAAGGCCAGTATTGTGGATTATGAGAGCCCGCATGGAACACCCCGACCCTAAACTTCAAACGGACATAACTTTTGACCCGAAGCTCCGATTTTGACAAAATTGGACTTTTCGGAAAGCTCGACATCCTCTACACCACAAAAATAGATTTCTTATTTTTAGTAAGGGTAGGTGGGTGAAAATAAAATAAACATATCCAGCTCCAAAAATTTAAATGTTTAGTCTCGTAAAATGCAAGAAATCCTGCAAACTCAAAATAGCTGCTCACACTCAGAGGGTCATAACTTGAGAAATTTTCAACGGATTTTCACAAAATTAGTCTCATTGGAATTGTGGTTCTAAGCCCAATGCAAAAAAATAAATAAATTCATAAATTGATGAATTTTTATGGTGATTTTTAAGGAAAATGATCCCAATTCTGTTTGGTTGTTGAAAAGTGGTTGGAGAAGCATTTAATGAGCATGGGCAATCATTCTTCACTACTGCAAGTTATGGGGAACCTTGAGATTTCTTCTGCAGGTCCAAAACCACCAACCACACTCATTTATCATGACTTGCAATTGATGGGAAAGGGAATTTTAGGAATTGCATCCCCTCTCTCTCTCCTCTCAAAATTCTATAAATTGATGTGTTGGGTTCATTCTAGAGGAGGATAGTTTGAGTAGAAAAACTCTGTCATTTTGGTTTTGTGAAGCTAATGTGTTGCAGGCCTTTATAGTGGAATCCTTGTATGGTGATCCAGGCCTTCCCTTTGTAATAGTTTGGACTGTGCATATTAATGAAACAATAGATGCAAGTTTGTGGATGTATCTTCCCTTGTTGTTTGTTTGCATTCTCTTTGCCTCTCTAATATTATTACAGAAGTTTGTGTCTACTTTGTGCTCTTGCAAGGATATATTATTATTGTGTATGTATGAAAATTTTTGTGAATGTTGTTGTTAGACTATGGATAACTATCATCACCCTCTCTGTTTGCATTTTTCTTCCACTTTCACACATTGGAGATTGTCCTCATTCCCTTCTTTTGGTGCATCACCTATGTAGTGTATTTTTCCTTCATTTGCATGTTATTTCTCTCTCCCTGGTCCCTTGGAAATTTTAGGATATAGATAGTTAGTAGCTTCATATTAGTAGACTTATTTTGCACTAGGATTAGGAAGAAGAACCAACTTTCTCTAGAGGTCTATCTCAGGTAACAAGTTCAACAACTTGGAGATAGTAGCCATGTTACCCAATCACACACACTTGTGCAAATCGAAGGGTGTTATGATTTGGTGATAACAATACTTGGTAAACATGGTATTTTCTGGTCAAATCTTAGTAGGATATGTAAAAATCAAACTTGCATGTTTATAGCCTATATAGACCAAAGTTTTGGATCCTCGAGAAGAGGTGAAAGGACAAGTTTAGAGTTGTTTTTACAAAAATTCTTCTTTGTTTGGTTTCCTTAGTAGTCCTCTATATCAAGACATTCACTTGGTGTGAATTTTTCCCCAAAATATTATGAAAATCTCATTTCCTACGGATCAAGGGTCATTGCTAAAGATATTGTTGTTCTTTTCATAATGTTTGAGGAAAGGATGCAATGGATGATTAATTTTAGTTTTATTTGGGCTTTCTTATAGGAAAAAAGTGGATAACTAAATATATGCATGGTTATTTGTGGGATTCCTTCATGATAAAATAATATTTGGACTCATATGGAATAATAAGGTAGTGGAAAATTGATCTAGAGGGGGAGGATCAATCGCATTATTTTGAAGCTAGTCAAAGAGTACTAAGTGAAAATTTTGGAGCACTACAATCCCTAGATTAAAGGAATGATGATAAATAATTTCATGTTTATGTTACACTTGCAATATCTAGTCCACTAGAAAAGTAAGTGGGGATGGTAAGGTATTTTATTCCCTTAACCCAATAGGATTCATACACTAAGGGAGAAAATAAGGAATGTAAATAAGATCATATTACCGTAAACACTGTAATGATTTGGATAGAATGTTAGAGCACTCACCATTTTTATTTAAGGTTGTTGATGATGATTCAACATCAACTACATCAGAGAGTGATGATCCATTAACAATTAGTGGATGAAGAATGTGAGAACTTGGAATCTTTGGAAATTATAGGTAAACTTCATGTGATGTCTTAGAAAGGGAGGTTTTTAGAATATGGATTTAAAATACCTGGAAAGGGTTCCATATATCTAATCTCAAATACTTGGTTAAAGGATGACTTATGGTAAAATTCATGAATTCTAAATATCAAGATCCAATCCTATCTCAAAACTAGTTTTTAACAGAGAAATATATTTTTTCAACTATGGAAGTCAAACTTTATGAAGCTAGAATTAGTTGGAGGGACATATTTTTTCTAGATATAATTATATTATCTACCTTTGTAATATTGGAGGTAGGATATATTTCACAGGTTATTGAAGCTTTGGGAGGATTTTTTCAACTAGATCCTCGATCTCTAGGAACATATGCCACTTTTTTGAGTGGATGAAGATTATGGTGGAAGATAGAGGAAACCTCCCTCAAGTCATCATATTAAACTTAAATGGAAATGAATATTAGGATCTTGTTATGAAATACAGTCTTCGATAGGTAAAAGAAGCAACATGGCCACATGGAGGTAGGGATTCTCACATTTAAATTATATCCATCCAAATCATAAGGAGATATAGGGATGATCATTTGGCATAAACTAGGTTTTGGAAAGGAGAAAAAAATGATGAACATCAAGATGCAACACTAAGGAAATTGCAAATGAAATATTTAGATCCCTAGTATTTAGCCTACAAATCTTATCAGGCTCAATATTAGAGCAAAAACTAGAAGATATTCATCCCAAAAATTATGGTTTCTATAAAGGTAAAGTAGTAGAAGGGTATGGGTGTGGAACTATCATAGTTTTCATGTGTATATTTTCCTACGATCTCGGTAGAAAAGAGTGATGGGCGACTTTAAATCAAGGATGAATATCACCACAAATAATTTATGTCTATAAAAGGAGCTATGGAAGTGGAGATAGAAGAAAAGGACATGTATGAGGCTCATCACAAAAGAGTGTTGGCTACCGAATGAGCTATAGATATGGTTCCCGAGGAAAAAGGATTTAAAGAAGAACATGTGAATTATTTTTGTACTCTGTCAACTTAGTGGTGATAATGGATTAGAATTTGGATATATTGAAATTAATCCTTGAGTTGAAACATAGTGTATAAGAAGCGCTAGATTAGCATAGCCTGTGGGTTTGGATTGGACCCGAATCTAGTACAAACGGCTAGAACTGAAAATTTCCCCTTCTCATTCTATTTCCCAAACCAAGGTAGAAATAAATTACATTATTTTTTCTTCTTCAAGGAGAAAGAAGCGGGGTCTAAGGCATTGGTGAAAAAAATTGTTGTGGAATATGTGAAGTAAATTAAAATGGGGTGTCGAATTTGGTGTTAGAAATGTTTTCTACCACCGTGGAGGAAACTTTTTAAATAAGGGGTTTATAATCCCCTTTTCATGACCCCTGGTAATTTGGTTTGCATTTTTGGGAGAATGGCTTGTGATTGTTGTGATAAAATCACGCACTTGGGTACATTTATAGGTCCTAAAAGAATAATTTCATTTATATGATTCCTAACCGAGAAAACTAGTAATTGACAACTATATTTGGCCTCTTTTCTTTATTTCTTGTCTTCTTTCTAGTATTTCACGCCCTATATCCCAATCGATACTTTGTTTTTTATCTTTATGACTTCGTATTACACCAGCACTTAGATAGGACACCGACGCGTCTGGCACTCTCGTCCCCTTTGGGCACCCCCGACCCTTTTCTATCTTACCCACTTATTTTGGGTCTCTTTTATCTTTTGGGCATCTTGTTTTCTTATGGTTTGGCCTTCCAGTTGTTGATTATGAAATTCAAACAATGGAATCATATAAATACATAGTTATGTGACCAAAACAAAGGACCAAGCTCTAAACATCTATTATCATCACTTAAGCATGCATCTAAAGGAATCTAAGAGAATCAAAGCCATACATCTAGCATCCATTCAAGGGACATTAAAATGCATGTTCTCGCACATTGCATAGGAAGGGGAAGTTAATTATTCCATCCACACATCTATTTACATTAATAAATATAGTTATCACCTATTATCATGTGTGTTATAAAATCTTAGGGACGATTCTTTCACATACTCAAAAGAACTACATGGAGTCGAAGATGTAGTGCAAAGCTCGGTTGTAAGTTCACTTAGTCGAGTGACCATCGGTGTCTATTTAAATCCCCATATCGCATATTTATTTTTTGTATTTGATGTGGTATTATGGGTTTTACAAGTGAATATTTATTTTACAGGTTACAGATGCACTTGGTGATCATATTACGACATACAAGTGACTAACAATGACTATCAATGACACTTGTGTGACACCAAAAAATCATATTCCCACTGCCCAGTGTAGTCAAGTGCCCAAGAGCAAACTTTTGCACTAGGCACCGTGACCCAATTCAGAGCCCCGTCTGGCCTTGTCTAAAAGTTTCATATTTTACAAGACACGCTTGTAAAAGTCTGCCATTCTTCTTCATCAATTTTCTAGTCTAGACCAGATTCTGGATCACGCACAAGTCAACTAAGCTTTTTCCTCTATCTCTTGCACTTAGGTTTCATACTTTATTAACTTAATGCTTGTGTCAAATCTATATTCTAGAATTTATTTAGCATATGTGACTTTGTAATTAGGGTTTAACATTAAATTATAATTTTATTAATGTTGACATGAGATTTAGCAAAAAAAAAAATGCACACTTGAAAACATGACAACCTGTATCCTACCAAAAAAATTTACTCAAAAGTCATTATGAGTCCTCCTTCATATCGCCTTAATCCCCAAGTCAGTCATATCCCCTCTCTCTGAAGAAGTCTAAGGTGCCCATGCATCATACAAAGGAATAGGTTGTGATCATCATCGGTAAGGTCGTCATCGATAGTGGAGGTATCTTCATCCTTGGGAGCATTTCTTCTTCTCCTCTCTCTTCATTATTTATCCTCTTCTCTATCCCCTTTCTAATTCTTCATTGTGAGCAATCATGAAATTTTTCTTTTCATTAAAGTGATTATAGTCTAAAATTTAATAATTTTCCCTTCACTAATAAAAGGGAACTTAATTTCACCCCTAGGAATATCAAAAGGCAAATGTTGTGAGGATGAATGAAAGGTCACATGGGGGTAGGCAAAGAGTCATTTCTTAGTCTATATAATGTAATGGCATACTTTTTCAAAGGGTTGTCAATTTTATGCACTCAAGAGAGAGTTTTTTTAGAAAGGAAAAGGAGATAGATATTCTTCCACTTTCCCTACCTATTTTCCTCTATTTTCCAACATTGTACAACTTGTTAAGATGTCAATAAAGAAAGGGATTGCTTCTTTTCATGACTCATGAATGTGTGTAAATTTGTGTGCATGGTTTCCTCTGGTCGTTGATATTGTAAACTTGTTTTTTTCTTTCCTATAAGTTATGAATATGAAACTTATAATTAAATTTGGCAAGAATATAATTTTCTACTTGTAGAGTTAATTTCTCCTATCTATTTTCCCACTCCCCTTCCCCCATCTTTCAAATGAAATTCCTCCCTTATAATTCATTGTAAGAATTTACTGTGGGTAAAGTGGAGTGTGCCTGTTGGATCCATAGCCTCTTGGAAAATAACATATTTTCATGTTTGTTCATTCATAATAAAGTGGAGCTGCACCACCCAAGAAGAGATACCTAGAGTCTCGTGAGCATTAGCAAGATAACCATCCATTTTTCCACCCGAAAATTTTTCCCGCCAATAGTTAAATCATTTGGTGAAACCATCGCTCAAATCCCACCTTATTTCTAGGGTTTTCTTCTTATGTTCATTACTCGTACTGGTCATTTTGGGTCTTTTGAGCATATAGAGCTTCCTCCATTTACCCGTAGGGTTTCTAAATCAATGACTAAATCTGATAATCCATTTTCTAACTCAAGGAATGTTCACCTTGAAGACATTAAAACATCTGATAGTGAACAATCATATGATGAGGATACCAATGTTGATCAAGAAAAATTATACAAGCTTACTAATTTTCGTCAAGCTTTGTGCGATAATCCTACACATATTTTGCATATCCTCCATGTTTTGCTTGACTACTAAGAACTCTCAAGATACTTATTTAATACCTCTTGTAGGTTCCTCCTCATCTACCATGGCCTTCACTCAACCTCTTCATGTTCGTACTTCCATTGCTTCTACTACCACTCCACTCATTCAACCCAATGCTTCTAATACACAACCTGGATCTTCTTCAAATAATCTTTATTTAGCTTCTTTATATCAAGATCTTCTCGACTCAAGTTTTTAACTTAAGATAACTACTTCTCATACATATTCATATCTTGATTCCACCTTAATCCTACACACTTTGTACACACCCGCCATTTCCAATTATGCATTGTGTCCAAAATTTGTCAATCCTAAGTTTCCCACCTTTAATGGCCATGATGACCCATAAGATCATCTCCGAGATTTCCATGTGGCGTGTCTATATTATGTTGATGATCATACATTACTTGTTAAACTATTTCATAGGATTGTTCAATATTATGCTATACGTTGGTTTTGCAATCTACTTGTTCATTCGGTAACATCATTTACACATTATCCAATGTTTTTCTTGCACATTTTTCAATTAATATCAGTTCCAAAATATCTTATGCTTAGCTCGCACAAATCAAAAAAGGATCCAATGAGCATCTAGCAGGGTATGTGTTATGGTATAAGAAAAATTAGCTAATATAACCAATGTACTTTCGTTGATTCGAATTGCAAGATCTTTTTTTCTAAAGTATCTTAACTCCATTACAAGAGAGCATCATCTTTGAGACCTCTCCATCATTTGATCAACTATGTCATACTCTTAAGTTACGCAAAAGAAAACTCTTATCTATGGGAAATCTCAAGTATCATGATCATGATTCATCATATTCTAATCGATTTCAAAGAAAAACTACTTTCAAGCCATCTCTTAAGCCTCACTTAAAGCCAAAGCCATTGTTAATGTTGTTTCCACTCCTAAAAATCTTCAATGGAAACCTCCAAAGCATACATTCACAAAATTTCCTTATGCTCCGCACCTTTTATTTCCACAACTTATTGAGAGAAATATTATTTTTCTTCCACTACCACTTTGCATCTTGATCCATCTCATCATAAAGGCCGAAATTATGACAAAAATGCTAGATGTGACTATCATCAATGTGTTGGGCATTCAACCGATCAATGTTTCAAACTTAGTCATCTCATTCAATATCTTATCGACAACAATGTAATCGAGCTCCCTGAGCCTTCAGAATCTAAGTTGGTCAATGAAAATAACAAGCTAAAAATATTTAAAGATCCATTGCCTAAGCATGACAAAAATGTTATGGATTCTTCAGCTAATCATACATATCGTGTTATGCCTCCTCCTTCATCGGGGCTCTTGATTTTCTACTTGATAATACTAATGCATCTCCACCACTCATCACATTCTTTGATCATGATTATCATGCTACATTTTCTTCTAATACACTACACATCAATGCTTTTATCATATCTCATACTATCAATAACACCATGATCAATCCATCAACTCCTATTGTTGTGTGCTCTCTAGAACTCCTCACTGCTATCAACTATCAAATCTCTTGAATTTAATATCCAATTCCAAAATTTTATGGCTACATCCAGCTTCCATTTATGATTGGGCCTCTCACCATGATTTTTCCACTCACTTGAAGCAACTTCAATGAAATTTTTGACATGCTCTAAGGTCTTCTTTGGATATGTACCGCTCAAGTTATCTTGTCCATGAACCATTTTTGTCTCAAATTCATTCACAATAATAAGCAAGTTTCACTATCAAATATGTTCCACCATCCACACCATTTCCTTGGCCTCTCAAATATAAGGCACATTTTGCACCTCACTCTCCTATTCACACCCGACCTCCCTATTCTCATAGGTCTACTATCTCATCTCCTAGAACTAAGTCCCCTCCTTGATAAACCCCTTCACATAGGTGTATATCTCCTCCTAGGTCTCATTCACATAGGTTCTCATCACCTCCTCAGGTCTACTTCACATAGGTACTCATCACCTCTTATATCTCATTCACATAGGTTTTCACCACCTAGGATTCCTTTATATATACATTGTCAGTATCATACACCACCAATCTTAGAGCATGGTCACACGCCTTTATCTCCTCGGCATCATCGGTGGAGGACCCTTACCCTTCACTTTCATAAGATAGCTCACTCATCAACATACACTTGGGGGCATCATTCTTGCTTCCCCCCTCCTCGTATCTTTGATATCTATCTTTTATACTATTACACTTTGTGCTTCATACTTCCTATTTCTAAGAAATAGTACGCATCTTAATACACTTTTTATCATGTCGTTACCATATGATGCACTCTTGTTCTAATGTTCACACTTGACTGTTAAGGGAATGCTATATTCATGAACCTCACACACTATACATTTTATGTTCCACAAATCATGATACATATTTCTAGAATTCCATTCTCACACATCATACCACCCTATGACGCACTATAGTTCCACAATTCATACTCGACTATTGAGGTTCACAATCTAAAATGAACCTCACCTCTTCTACACTTTATGCTCTACACTTCATGATCTATCTTTCTAGCATCTATTTTCAAACCATTTCACGATGACACACTTTTGTTCTATGGTTAATTCTTAATTGTTGAGGGGGATATTATAAATTAACCTCATCTCATACTCATTCATACCTGCTAGGGGGAACACTTCTTCTATCACATTCACATTGCATATCATTCCATCTCACTCATTCATAACATACTACATATCTTGGTTACACATACTCTTGCTTGCTTATACTATTTACATGTACACTTTGTTTCCCATGCTATATGTATACTTAGTATGTCAATATATGTTTTATATACACATACATGTTCACTTGGTCTTTAGTTGTGAATGTAGATCACTTAGAGATCTTTACATGCTATAATGATGCTTGGAACTATACCTCTTACCAGCCCCATCAAGGCTCTTGGGGGAATCTACATTTACTACTCTTACACATCATAAGTGTTATTGGTTCATTATTCACTACTTCTACTTTCTAGCACATTACTTTCCATTGATACATACATGCCTTAACAATATTTTTATCTTTCTAACATGTTAACGGGTGCTTCATGTGTAGCATTTGATTTACAGGACTATTTTCCACCATGCTTGTTTGTTACACTTTTCTTGACATTGTTTACTACTTATATTCTATTTTTATGGGTTATGCCATATGTCTTGTGTAATCATTGCGTGTATGATTTTGGCTGCTTTGGCCCTGGTTGTCTTGTGACATTGGGAGTGATGTCCCATGTTTAATACCTAATTTTCACGATCGATTTTGTATGCATATTTTCTTTTTACACTATATTTCTATGACATGTTTTCTACTTTTTCTACTAACACATGTTTCTAGCCATATTATTTGCATGTGTATTGGTTTCTACCATGCATATTCCCCTTGCACTGAATAGATTTCAATTTAGTATCAGGCCCTCTTTTAGGCCACATACTCCTAGTGAAATCACATGCACCCAAATGAGTGGGGGCATATATTGGTGAATCATTCACCCCATACATTAGCTTAGAGATACATCACAGAACATAATAGACTACATGATTATAGAAAATGACCTAGAATCGACTTGGGTCCTTGGTTCAACATAGACTTCAATGCCTAAATACAAACATTAGAGACTCGATGCTCTTGACCTCTCCTAAGCACCTATGTCCCGGGGAAGATACAAGTTACTTTCTCATATCAACACAGTTCACAACAATTCATAGAGTAGTTTTCACATTATATGTAAATTCCTCAAGCAAGAAGAATGCGTTCTTTCTCCATTTCAACTCAAAAAACAATACAAAACTAATATGGTACAACTCATAGTATAACATGATTACACACATCTACAGTGGTGTATAATCAATAAGAATTCATGGAAGGAGATTAATACTAAACCTCTCTCCCCAACACGCTTATGTCATGGCATCGAGATCACCCAAAAACTTTCTCTTGGCTTGAGATCACCCAAAACTCATTCTTGGCATGATATCACCAAAAACTTGCTCTTAGCGTGAGAGCCCAAAAAATCACTCTACATAGCATTTTCAAGACATCTTTATAGCTTTTTACACTCGTGGTCATTAGGTGCACACTTTCCTTTTACTATTTTTTCACATTTACATACTTTTGCAAAAAAATCATAATACATTATTTTGAGTACTCTTTTGCTCTTCTTTTGCAAGTCCATCCTTAATATGCAACAAGAAGCATTCATACATCAATCACAACAATAGGTAACGTGGTACAACACACATACGCATACACCCCTAAGGTCACTTTCCTTTCTTAGTTTCCACACTTCATTTTACATTTATTTCA
Organism: Taxus wallichiana var. yunnanensis; assembly: GCA_018340775.1. Lineage (NCBI taxonomy): Eukaryota > Viridiplantae > Streptophyta > Pinopsida > Cupressales > Taxaceae > Taxus > Taxus wallichiana. The sequence goes on from CM031236.1 coordinate 550,705,573, forward strand.
CACTTCATTTGTCTCTTCATCATGTTATCTCCATCACATTCTATATGGTAATCAAGTACACATCTCTTATATACACTATGTTAACACTTATTCACTTAACAACATAAAGTGGGAAAATGTAAACAAAAAATCACACACTTGGGTGCATTTCTAGATCCTAAAAGCATACTTGCCTTCATATGAATCCTAAGCAATAAAACTAGTAATTGACAACTATCTTTGGCCTCTTTTATTTGTTTCTTGTCTTTTTTTGGTCTTTTACACCCTATATCCCATTTGGTACTTTATCTACTTATATTTTATCACTTCGTATACCAATGCCTAGCCAAGATGCCCACCGCCCGGCTCCTCATCCCCTCTAGGCGCCCTTGACCCTTTTCTATCTTACTCGCTTCTTTTGGGTATCTTTTATCTTTTGGGCATCTTATTTTCTTATGGATCGGCCTTCTAGTTTTCAATTATGAAATTCAAACAAGGGAATCATATAAATACATAACTATGTGACAAAAATAAAGGACCAAGCTCTAAGCATCTATTATCATCACCTAATCTTGCATCCAAAGGCATCTAAGAGCATAAAAGAATCAATATAACATCCATTCAAGGGATAAGGGACTGAATTTTATGCATACACTATGTAGGAAGGGGAATTTCATTATTCCATCCACACATATATTTACGTTGATACATCTATTTACCACTCATTATCACATGCGCTCGCACAAGGGAATTATAGGGCATGATTCTTTCACACACTCACAAGAACTACATAGATTCTGAGATATAGTTCAACACTCAGTCATAATTTCACTTGGTCGGGTGACCTTTGGGGTCATTCGACTCCCATATTGCATCTTTATTTTTTTGGATTTGATGAGGTATTGTGGGTTTTGTAGGTGAATATTTATTTTTCATGTTATAGGCACACTTGGTGATCATATTGTGATATATAGGTGACTAACACCAACTATCAATGATACTTGTGTGATACCAAAAAATCAAATTCCACCACACAATGCAAATCACGAGCGCCCAAAAGAGCGAATCTGGTTCCCGGAACCCTAGTCTAGCCTTATTTGACCATTCTAGATGTTACGGTGCACAGTGCAAAGGTATTCCCTTCCTATTCACTAATTTTCCAGTCCATACAAGTTCTAGGATCACATGCAAATCAACTAATTTTTTTCCTCTCTCTCTCTCTTGCACTTAGGGTTTCATATTTTATTAGCTTATTGCTTGTGTCAAATTTATATTCTAGCATTTATTTATCATATGTGACTCTGCAATTAGGGTTTAGCATTAAATTATATTTTTGTTAAATCAATGATATAGATCAAAATTAAAATCTTCAAATTAATGCAAAGGAAACATGAGGAAGGTCTTAATTATTATTTTTGTGGAAGATCTATTTTTGTAATGAAGATTTGTTTTATAGTGGAATACTTATGCATTATTTCAAAAATACCATAAAAATATCAATGAAATGAAAAAAATTAAATAGCTATAGAAAATGGAACAAGGAGTACAAAGTGGTTGGAAAGAGAAAATGGAGTCGTAAGGGAAACATGGAAAAAAGAGCTAATAAAGGCACATAATCAAGAGCTATATGAAGGAATATGCCATTAATCCATATGAGTGATGGTAATGAAAATATTTATTTGGGTTACATATGGTTATCACTATTGTTTGGGTGTCTCGATGAGTTTTTTACAATATAGTGATCATAAATCAAGATTTGATGTACTAATACATAGGAGACATTGGATGCAGTCTAAATAAGGATTTCTATTGCATAATCTTGTTTGGTTACTGAGCTCCTATGGGAGATCTAGAACTTTTACACGATAAATCAAATTCAATTATGTGCATATGCAGGCTAATGTATTGGGTGGACTAGATGGTGTAGAAAGGGCAAGATGATTTCGGATCCGACATTAAACTCCAACCTTTGAGGCTACGAGAAGGCTAATAGGATATCATGTTCTTGTGGGGTATGCATGCGGATTGTGTAGAGTGATTGGTGATTAAGTAAATATGGAAATAAATGCCTAAATCTGATTTTTATTGTAGAGGTAAATACATAAACAATTAAGTACGAAATAAACTCAATAAAATTAAGTTACAAAGCATGAAACCTAGTTGCGAAGAAGGGATAGAATGAATTAGCTAATTCGCAACTATATCTAAATTGTGTTAAAGTGATGACCAGGTGAACAGAGAGGGAGAAGTGTCGCACAAATCCTCAAAAAATGTCCAAGTTGATGATCTTCCCGGAAAGGAGCAAGGGAACCTCTGAAGCACCCCTGGACTCGCTTCAGCGCTCGTGACTACTAAATCCCTTAAAAACCTCCTTCGCGAGTGTTACAAGGTGTTTTTTGTCCTTCACCTTTGGTCGCTAGTATGTGTTATATATATCTACCCCTGGGTAAATATAAACAACAACAAAATATGGAAATCAAGGAAAATTGAAATCCTTCATTTCGGTTTCAAAGGGTGCATTGCATGCCTCTACTCCCGCTAAGGTCATTTCAGGTTTTCATGCATGCAAAACAAGTCTGGAATTCTGAATCCTTCATTTCAGGTTTTAGAGGTTGCCAAACAGGTCCCTAGTCCCAAAATCCTTCATTTTAGGTTTTGGGGGATGCATTGCATGGCCGAAAACCCGACACAAAGAAAATATGTTGCGCATGTCCGAAAACCCGACACAAAGGATTTCGGTTTCGGGTTTCAAGAAACATGAGACATGAAGCATGTAAATCACAAGACATGTCCCAATGCTTGGGAGTTCTGAAAACCCGAAACACTACCTAGGAAAATCAGGTTTTGAAGTCGGAAACAAGTCATGGAAAGCATGGGGTGAAAACATGTCGAGCCACCTTCAAAACCCAATGCATATGCAAGTCCAACTTCCAAACTCAAACAAATGAAATCTTGGCAACACCGATGGAAGCGGGTTTCGGGAAAACATAAGCATCAAACACATGTCGAGGCACCCTCTAAACCCGATGCAAATGCAAAGGAGAACCCCGAACCCGACAAGAAGTAGACCCTGATGCGGGAAATATTCAAATGGCCATAACTTTTCATAGGGAGCTCAGATTCATGCAAGAGAGGACTTTTTGGAAAGCTTAAAGATTCACGTAGGATATATTTATTTGGGTGAGAACAAGTTCTTCAAAAATTCAAAATATAGTTCACCATTTTTTGGGTTTGCTAGGGTTCTCACCTACCGCCATAATGAGATGAATTAAATGCAATCTAGAAGTGGTTGGGGTAGATTTCAAATTCCTCTCTTCTCCCTCTCTTTTTCTTCCTATAAATTGTAAGGAGGGGATTCTTTCTAAAGGTTGGACATTATTGTTTTGCCCCTCCCTTCTTCTCTTATCAGCAAGTGGATTTGTGGAGTTCCAAACCTCCCATTCAAATTGTAATACATGTTTATGCCTCTTGGCCATTATAATGGACTATATCAATCTTTGGAGCAATAAAAACCAAGTCTGTGGATGATTTCAACCCTCTCTTGTATTCACTGCATTCAAGTGATCTCTCATTACAATTTTTGTTACTTGTGCATGTTTATTGTATTGCATTTTTATGGTTTGTGTTTATTGGAAAAATATTTGTTCATAATTCCTTTGGTGCATCACCTTGGTTAGATTCAGTTTACTTTCTTGCATTTTCTCAACCCTTTCTCCTTGGCAAGTTAGATTAAGTTTTTAGTGAACCCTCTACAAATTGTTTGTGTGCACCTGAACAGAGGAATAGGAACTGGCCTTCATCCGGAGAGCTTTCCCAATTCGCAAGGTCCCACACTTGGGAAAATCTCCATGTTATGAAATCGCACTGAGAGTCTCAACCCATTGAGTTGCGAGACATATCTGTGGGTGCCGTGATTCGCCATCAATAGTATGTCACACAATGATCACCGATGTCATTGATAACCTGCAATGAAAGATTGACCTCCTCAAGAGTGCATCAAATCCTAAAAATAAAATAATGTAAATGAGGTGTCACATTGTCCTCAATTTTCAAACAATTGAACTTATAACTAAGCGTTACACTAATTTTCAGACCCAATGTAGTTCTAGGTGTGTGTGTAAAGCGCTCCTAGGTTTCCCTTGCACCAATGATGCTAAGATAGGGGGAATAGATAGATATAATAAAAATGAGTAGATGGAAAAATTAACTTCCCCTTCTTATGTAGTGTGTAGGCGAGTAATAATTTTAAGATGCACCCTTTATATGTATATAGATAGCCCTTGATATAAATTACCCATCATTATAATGGTATGTATGTTATGTTTATATAGGAATATCTTGCTTGAATTTCTATATTAATGACCCGACATGTTGATTAGTACCTCAAGATATGAGTGGGAAAACTAAAAAGAACAACCTCAAATGTCAAAAATAAGATCAAAAATAAAGACGAAAGCGGTGCCCGGGATGGACGAGAGTACTGGCACTAGTGTCCATCCTATGTGCTAGTATCCATAGACAACTGACGAAAAATGTGTGAATATTGAGAGACAGGTATCCTTGTGACCTCGACTGAACCGAGTGTATGAGTGATAGGTGTGAAAGATAAAAGTAATAGAAACAAAAATGTAAGGAGATTGACTAGGAAGTGTGCCATTAGTGAATACTTTTCTTATGCAATATTCGTATATAAAACAACATACTTGGTGGTATAGTAAATAGTAGTAAGTTCATGATTTTTTGTTTACATTTTCCCCCCTTTATGCTATTTGAATAAAATTCAAGTAATTTAAAGAAAGTAAGGAACACACCTAAAAGAAGTCCAAAGAATCCATGTTACGTAGTATGCATGAATAAGAACATATAGCGTGGTGAACCATCGATCACCGTGACAATCCATGTGGTGTAAAGAGAGATGAAAAACCATTATGAGGAGCACTAAGAAAGATTGATGATTTATATTTTGAGTGATTAGAGATTTCTATTTTTTTTTCGAAGGAGATTTTGATGGGGTTGGGGTGATCAGTTCCCAACCCAGTTTGTGTGTGTGAAAACTCGAGGATTTGGGTGTCCTTTTTCCAAAGGAAGAGTGTAGGGAGAGAGATATAGTTTTACCCTCAAAATTTAACTACATCCTCAAAAGGTCTAGCCGTTGCAAATGGACAAAGACCAAATTTTGTTCATTTTTATACCTTTCAATAAAGTGTGAACAACCCACATAGGAGTAGTATAGGAAAGGAAATTATGTCTCATTTCCCCCACTCCAAAGGTGTCTCGTAATGTGTATAATTTTCGATGGTTGTTAGGTCATTTGGAAGTGGTAGAAAATATAGAGATAACTTCACATGTTAGTTTGTCTGGGAAAGTGGTGGTATAACTCCCAAGTTATGTCATCTGGGAGTAAAATACATTGTGTTTGTGTGGATTGATTTATGTGATTCGATTAATAGAATATTTTTGTTCGAGATTTGAATGTTTTTGATCGATTATTGTTGTGGAAAAATCACAACACCCTTGAATGCTTGTAATTTGAATGATTGGGTAGTCAGTGTGATTTTTCAAACATAGAGCTATCCCAAAGTGTGGGACTTTGCGAATTGGGGATAGCTCTCTAGAGAAGGCTCGGATTCCTATCCTAACCTAGTGCCAACTACTCCAAAGTGCAAAGATTTGCAAGTCTAACCCTACTCTAATGCTTTTCCAAGGGGATAAGGATAGAAGGATTGTATGAAAAATAAACCTGTTGATAATTTTTGCACTTGTGCAAAAATGGGCAACTCAAAATTTCATTACGATGGATAGCATTGATGAAGTGAACCTAAGCTAGGGGAGTTTCTTTCAGTTCAATATTGTTTATGTTGAATTAATTAATGATTACATGAAATCTTAGCTATGTGTGTTGTTACAAAATGTAACAGATCACATAGTCTGTAATTTCATGACTATCTTCAACAAAAGAACACAAAGCCCCGAAGGACAAATGTGTTATCTTGATGAAGACATTGAATTGTAGAATAGATGAAGTGTTAAGTTTTGGAACAACAATCATAATTGCATATTGCAACAATTAGATTTCATTTCTAAATGTTACAAGTATTCTTTAAGGTTCTTTCCTTCATGATTGAAACATTCAATTATATTATTGAGTTGTTTAATTCATCATATACTCCATATATAAAGCTGAAATGCAGAAAGAAATACACAATCCAGTTTCACAATTCAATGTTTTATTCATAAGGAATTTCAAATGTTCCCACACAAGCCGTGAGATGTAACTAAAGAGTAAATTACAACTATTGAAGTAAGAGGTACATATGCATGAAAAATAAAGTAGAAGAGTATGAATGAACCCATCATTTCCTTGGGGGTTTCTTTTGTTTTGGTTGATGCATCTCCATCTCTAGCTTTGTTCCATCTTCATTTTGTTGCTTAAGGGCACTGTACCTAAAAATAAAAAGAAAAAACTGTTAGATTTGAGCTCAGGGTTAATCCATATTCCTATACTATCCAAATTCATGCAGATGAATCTCTTAAACAATAGGAGGTATAAATTACATGAGAATCAAAGGCACAACTGATAAAAGTACTTTTTGTAACAACATACATGATTTATTCACTCAGAAATAAGGAGAGAGAAGAAAAGAAAACTATGGAACATAAGAGAGGCCAAAAGCCTAAATATTTTCTAACTATTTTCTTAAGTGTGCAGGTACAGGTTGCAGTGATGAAGAAAATAAAATCATGTCTTACAGTCCTCATTAGTTAGATAAAGATTGCAGAGTTCAATGACTTCTATCCTATGGTACATAAAGTAGATTATTACAAGTACATACTTGGTATGAAGGAAGAATGCAACTCAAAGTTCAGTAGCTATTCTAGAAATAGAAGGAATTATAGTGCAGATCAAAGGAGAGACTTGCATGCTTACTTCCACTCAAAGATAACAATACATGTTTCAGATTTTCAAATAGGTGAAGTAGAAGAATCATAATATAAAGGCTGAAGTTAACTAGAAAGATAAGATTATAGATGAAACAAAATGAGAAAGAAAATATGAGAAAATTTTGACAGGGCTTCGCCATGTAAAATGGACATTTTACATCTTTCCATCGTGCTATTTTTTTAACTAATACATGCTTTAAAAGTTGTATGTAAATCAAGTAGTGATGCAGAAAGTAGAAAATACATGACATGATCAAGATAATAGTTATTAGATTTCATCTTCCAACAACAAGCCATGATTCAATAGATGAAGGGTACATTTGCCAGCTTAAAAGAAAGAAAATGAACATGTTCGAAGGTAGAAGTTTTCAAATGACTCTGATGCACTCATCCAAAAAAAAAAGCAAGACAAATTAACTAGAGAAGCTTAAAAGGTGAAACATAGCACAAATATGGAGATATTTCATAAGCAATAAGAGCTAACAAGGTATAGATACAAACTTAAAGATAATGTAATTTTCTAGATTTTACAAGTATAAGTTCGATAATATGATGTTATATTTCTGTCATGAGGAGGATTCATTACTTGTAGAATAAAAGAGTTGAAAATAGTAGCTTAAGATCCAAGTATCCTTCTTCATATAAAAATCATTGATCCAAGTATGTATCTCAACTTACAGATATGAACATAAATTCACTAAGAAGTGCACAAATATGTTAAAACACGGATGAAAATAGTGAACAAATGCTATGGTAAGTGGAAGTAATGTCATCCTTGAACCATGATTAACAAAATCATGACAATAAAGAATGATTAGGGGAAGCTTCAAAAGGAATCAACTCACAGAAAGCTCAGGGTGGTTTCATATAAATAACAAAGAGAGCAGAAATTCATATACCCAAATATGGGTAATTTATCAAGGAATTAGAGAAACGAGCAAGAACTCACTGATTAAATTGGAGCTATCAAACCCTCGAAAGGAAGAGTGGAAAAAATGATGACCCAGTTACATTTGAGAGCTCGGAGATCGAAGCCATGCAAGAAATCACAGAACCCACAAATATTTTCAAAAGTTTCAGTAACATATCCAAGGAAGAAAATGAAAATGGAAGTGTACATGTGTAAGAGAAAAATTAACACTCATGGCAGCCATCATCAAACAATGACTCACTCGTAAAACTTGAAAACGGATCAAAAGCCTTGCAGAAAGAAGCTCAGGAATAATCAAGAAAAGGAGACCATTCTACAGCCACGAAGAAACTCAAAGAAGTCAAGCTCATGAACTCCTTCACAGAGGAAAAATAGCAAACTCAAAATGACAAGAGATGCAAGTGTTTGAGCACCCCAGAACTTTGCAAGCCAAAAATAACACAGTTCTGAGCTCGAAGCTTCAACAATGGCGGAATCTCCTAAAAAGCTTTCTCAGAAATCTCTAACAGATCAGAGACAAAATATACATGCACGGGCTTCACAAAGCTGAATTTACAGAGTTCTCAAGAGCTCAAAGAAATAAACAAATACGCAGCCATGACCACAATGTTTCACCTTGAAAGTTTAAGAGCAAATAAATTAGACAAACCCATATATTCGAGCTTGAACCCATAAAGGCGGTGGCCATTATTTTGCCACAGAGACCTCACGAACCAAAACAGAGCTCGAATAAATAGAAAATGGTGGCCATAAGACTCAGTAGAGAACTCAAGAAAAGTAAATAATGACATGAGAACGATTCTTGCGTAAGAATCGAGCTTCAACAATTATGTCGGGTAAAAAAATTTCCAAGGCTTCGCACGCAAGACAAAATGCAAAGTAAAAAAATGAATGGGGTTCGATTTGATTTAACTCACCCAACTTAACCATGGGTAAACCATACTCACTCCTGAGTTAGCATCGATGATCAATGTTTAACCAAGTACCAAAATCAATGATCAAGGATCGATACAATATTCAAAGCAAACCACCATGGTTACAATGTCACCGACCGCTTTAACTGCAAGGTTGAAACCCTAACCGAGGGTGCAAGATCGATGTCCTAAGATCCAACAAGATTAAAATCAACGATCAAGAATCAGGACAAAGTTCGATGCAACCCAGAGGTAATCTAACTCACCCAAAGTTAGTAATCAATGGTAGTGACTCAAAATAAATAAAGATCAACGAATGAGAGGGCCCAAGCCTTAAGACAATTGTTAATGCACTTTAAACATATCACGACCATCACATGCTCCCATGTAATATCAACGGTGAAGGAGAATTCTAGAGAAATCAACAGTCATGGCCAAATCACAGTGGCCAATGTATTAAAAGCAAAGTGCCAGCCAAAGGGTGAAGGGGTGAGTCGTCGTCACGGGGTTGCCCCATGCCCTTCTAAATTACTCACATTTGACATATCAAAAGGTATCCCAAACTATAGTCCAAACACCATGATGAAAAGGCCGACAACAATGATCACCCAAAAGGTAAAGTCTAAACCTTAGTCCATTCAAAATACAAAAATCCGACAAGTAAATTACAAGGAAATGATAATAAAAAGGTGGTAGACTATTATAGTATGGCCAATGTTATGCAAAGGTGGTCAAATATTCCAATCAAACCTAATGAATCCCGTGATCATGGTGTCGAATAATCAAAGGTGGCCGAGTATAGTGTGATAACTTTTCACAAATTGACCCCTTGTTTTATTTTAAAACATAATAATGTGTTAAGTCCACAAGAGTGGTCAAAATTCATGAGGAAGACAAGTATGCACATCAAAGGTGGTCCCCACTGATGGGATGGTTTGAAAATGACTTAGAATGTAGTTATTCATGTGATCACAAGGAGATAGAGTAGAGGTCAACATCAAAATGCAAACAACCTTTTGAAGACTTGTTACCTTATTTTTCACAAATAAGAGTTGATTATGGTTGCACATGTGCTCACAGTGGTCCCCACGGTGGATTGGAGTTTTTCTTGCTAAGTATTGGAGATCAAAGGTATTATTTTCACTTGCACAGGGAATTAATTTTACATCCAAAGGGAAAGTTGCAGATGTCACATCAGCCACAAGAAGACAAAATTTGCATGCACAAAGAAGGAGACTTGCTCATCAAGCAAGATTTATTATTGGCAAATTATTCACCCATGCTTTTTCTTAAAAATAGAACAGTCAACTATAGTTGATTGAGTTGTAACCAAAGGCTATTAATGCCTCAATGTATTAGCATGTTTATTTTATTTAAATAAAGGATAAAAATAGGATGCATGGGCGAGTACAATTTTAGCCTATTTTTAGGAGGGGTGGGAAATAATTTTTGCTATATATTGTGTGCCTTGGCAAAGCACAAAGGAGGTCTTTTAGATATAGGAGTCTTTGAAGCATATTTTTCCAGTTTTTCCCTCTGAATGAGAAGTATTTTCTGCCTTTCTAATTATTTGCAGTCTTGTGTATGTTCCATTAATCTTATGAATGTTGAATTCCCTGATTAATCATCTTACCCTATTGTAAATTCAATAATTTCTGCATGATATTAATGTGTATGTTTAACTTAGCAGTATTGTTGTGATACTTTCCTTAATACATCAAAGTGTTTTCCTTTAATATTCTACAAAAAATTGTTGGCTTGTGCATCAAGAATTCATTCTCATATCAATTGTGCATGTACTCAGTCAAAGACCTCATACAAGTTTGGTGTATCACCTCAATTTTGAATCTTTTTACAGTCTTCTTTTACCCTCAAACCCAAAAAAATCAGTTTAGGATACATCAATAAGGAACCAGCCTTAATATTGAAGACTCACCTAAAAATAGGTATACCCATAGACATGAGGTGTTTCCATTTTATCTACGAAAGAGAGATAAATTTTACAAGCTTAGAACACTCTAACTATCTCTCTACAGGTGCACTTTCGAGAGACAAGATTTTTTTGCACGCACTCTGGTGGGGCAATAAATCAGATCTGTGATCTAATTACAACAATTTAAGTGGAATCACAATAAACAAAAGTTACTTTTGGATCAACAAGCTGCAAGAATTTATTCTAAAGATTTAAAGATTTATTTGGCAACTCCGTAAAGCTGATTTTAGACCATTTTGCAGCATGTTCCATGCCTAAAGTGAATACAAGATCATTGGTAAGAGGAATTCCTTTTGAGTTTATTTCTTTACCTTCAAATTATGTAAGAAGGAGAAGAGTTGGTAATACTTTACCTTATAATAGGCCTAGTTTTGGAAAACCTCCTCCTAATCTTCCTTCATCATGTATCAATTTCTCTATTCAGATCCCAGTTTTTCAAATGGCTATTCAACCACCTAGGAATTTTGTGACCTTTACTAATGGTAGCCTATTAGTAATCCTAGTCTATCATGATATCCCTAATGTTGCCATGAAAAACTTACCTACATTCACTGGTGAAAATCAGGTTACACCAACAGAGCATATCAAACATGTTGCATCCCTATGTGCAGTTCATAACATAACCCATGAAGATGTGGCCCTAATACTTTTAACTTCATCCTTTAAAGGGAAATCACTGCAATGGTATAGAAATTTAGAGATTGGAAGCATAAGAGCTTGGAATGATTTAGGTGGTAAATTTCTCTGAAACAATTTCAAAATAATTCGGATCATTTATCTCTCATAGAACAATTATCTACCATTAGAAGAGCTCCTCATCAATTTATGTCTAGTTTTAACATACATTTTTCAAGAACGTGGGAAAAAATTCTAGTAAGTGCCAAGCCTCAATTTGATCATGTTTTTCTTTATTATCTTAGAGCCCTAAACAATGATATTTCAACTATGATTCAGTCTATGGGAGGAGAAACTCTCCCAGCAGCCTATGATATCACTATCCGAGCTGAAAATAGTCTTATTCAAGCTGGAAAGTTAGCACCAAGGCCTTCAATGCCTTTTTTTTGGCGAGATATAACACCTATTTCATAGCCTATCATGATTATAGAACTTGCTATTGCAGCTCCATCGAGATGACATGTTTAAAGATTTGTAGACTATGGGAAACAAGATGAATTCAATTGAAAATAGAATTGCACTACCTAACAGCCTTATCAAGCTCCTTATCAACAAAACCAACAAAATAGGCAGCCTTATTAGTAAAGGTAGTTTGATCCAAAGGCTCCTACTCCATCTAACACTTTAGTCCCAATTAATATGGCTATAGAAAGAGTGTTGTCAACTCGTTAATCACCCTCATTCAAATGCAAGTTTCCCAAATGATTTTTTTAACATAAGTCTTGTTGCACAACTTCAACCTCGAGACATTGTTCATGCCTCAAATGGAGGGTTGGCAGCAAGAAACTCATGTTCGAAACCACCCGAACAGAGCTTAGTCGCTTTAGTGAGGATGATTTCATTGCAGTTACTACTCAGGCTCAAGAAAGTCAAAAATAGAAAAATAGGCTTGTTCTACCCATCGTCACTAATAAAACAACAACCACATACCAAAAATCACCTAACAGCTTTGTTGTTCCGTAAAAAAACAAGTGTTTCAGCTAGTAAAGAGCAACAAAAACAACTACAATCTAATCCAATAGGTTATTTATACCTCGGATATCAAAAGCAAATGAAGAATTAGTTTTCAAGAAAACCTATGCTAAAACAAGAGAATATGTTGCTAAACATGTTGCTTCTTTTAGCATTGTGGATGTAATGAAAAAGCATAATGTTAACATCTCAATGAGGGACACTCTAAGTATTCCAGACAACAACAGCTTTACTCTCTCAAAACTTGCTAAGTTGCAGATTTCTTCAAAAACAACAGAAAAGGAAGTTCAAAAAACAGATATGGTCCTTGGAACAATGGAACAAGACCGCATTAAAGAAGTTAAATGGATGGTTCAAAAGGTTTTAAATTCTCAATACATCAAGAAACCAACACCATTTTATTTTTCACTGATTATTGGAGAACATCTTGTTCATAACTAGATGGTTGATAGTGGTGCAACACAGTTATGCCAAAAGCAATTGTAGAAAAATTGGGTTTACATTATGGACCTACAGAGAAGAGTGTGCTATAGCTTGATGGAACTACAACAAATATGGTTGGTTTCATCAGAAATCTAGAGGTAACATTGCATGCTTGCCTAAATGTTTCCATTTTGTAAGATATTATTGTTTTGGATTTACCTCTTTATTTCGCTATACACTTATCTAAAGATTTCATAGCAAAAATAAAGATTTCATAGCAAAAATAGGAGGTTATTTGTCTTCAGATTAGTCCTTATTGTTTTTAAATACATGTTATGGAACCAAAATTACTATCAATTCTGAACCATTGGCTAGATTTCACATCGAGCCTCATGTTTCTAATGCATTAGCTAATTATGCAACCTTAGACCAATCTGATTTTGATAATACATCTCATGTTTTAGCATTAGATGGTGTTTCTAATCTGTTTATGGATGAAAAGACACATGAAGAACACACTCATGATCCTTTCAAAGAAGTTGAAGAACATTTGTTTGGTGTGTATTTCCTGTATGAGGAAAACACACCAATTCCCTTGTTGTTCAAAATAGAAAATGCAGCAGAAGGGATTTGGAAGCTTCATTTTGATGGAGCTAAGAACAAGAAAGGACAAGGAGCAGGTTTGATGCTCACTTCCCCTACGAATGAAAGGTATTTTTAGCTTTGAGTCTCCAATTTTCGTGCACTTGTAATTTAGCTGAATATGAAGCGTTAATTCATGGCTTACTTTGGGCCAAAAAGAGAGGTATTAGCGTGTTACAAATTTTTGGTGATTCTGAGTTGGTTATCAACCAAGTAAGAAATTTCAATGTTTGTAAGAATCCACTAATGAATTCTTATAGACATAGATTTTCAAACTTAATGGAAGATTTCAACTCTATAAATATTCAGTCCATTCCTAGAACAAAAAATAAGCATGCAGATAGACTTGCAGCGATTGGTGCCAGTTTTGAAGTGCTGAAACAAATTAAAAATAGTGAGATTCAGCCTCACATAAAGTTGATTGTCAAGCCTTCTATACCTGATAATGATTTGAATTGGCAGGTTTTCGAAAATGATGAATAGATTTACAGGGTTTTGCAGCAGAAGCTGAATTTTCTCAAAGAAATCAAGATAATTTACAACACTTATATGGTGAGAAGATTATTTAGTTAAAGATGAATAAAATACCCCAAGGCTTGGTCACATTGGAAGACATCTTCAACACCGATGATCGCTTAAGGAAAAACTAAGATGTCAACGTATGCTAATAATTATGAAGAGATCTCAATGATGAAGGAAAAAATTTGTTTCTCGGAAAGGTATGTTCTCTAGTTGAAAAAATTCCTTTATTAATGTTTGCAAGGAATTTAAGGATGTTTTCACTTAGAAATACCAAGACTCGAAAGGTTTCGATCCCAATTTGTACGACATACTATTAAATTACATCCAAATTCTAAGCTAGTTAGGAAAAAATAGAGGCCTTTCAATCCCAAGATAGAGCCTCTAATGAGGAAATAATTATCTAAGTTGATTGAATCAGGTATTATCTTTCCATTTAAGCATTCAAGTTGGGTATCCAATCTTGTTCCGATTCGGAAAACGAATGGAGAAATCAAATTATGTGTGGATTTTCGAGATCTTAATAAAGCTTCATTAAAAGATCATTACCCATTGCCTAATATGGATCAGATTTTAAGAACAGTTTCTAGTTCTAATAGATTATCTCTTCTAGATGGTTATAGTGGATATAACCAGATTCTAGTCCGAGAAGAAGATAGGTACAAAATAGCTTTTACCACCAAGTGGGGTACTTATGCTTACAAAAGAATGCCTTTTGGCCTTTCAAATGTTGGTGCAACATTCCAACGTGCAATGGACATGGCTTTCTGTAGCTTGTTAAATAAATGCATCTTGGTTTATTTAGATGATGTTACTATATTTTCAAAAAAATCAAATGAGCATCTAATACATCTAAGGAAAACTTTCCAGTTATGCAGACAATTTGGAATATCTTTGAATCCCAAAAAGTCTATCTTTTCAGTACATCAAGGTAAATTTCTTGGTCATATTGTTTCTAAACAAGGTTTAGCAATTGACCCTTTCAGAATTGAAGCCATATCACAACTATCATTGCCTCATCACAAGAAGGCATTATAGAGTTTTCTGGGAAAAATCAACTTTGTTAGAAGATTTGTTCCAGATTTTGCAGCATTGGTTAAATCATTAACAACTATGTTAAAGAAAGAGAAGAATCTGTCTTGGACCAAAGTGATTTTGGCATCTCCATTTAATTATCCTCTAAAAATTCTTTCTAATGAGTGTAATTTCAAAAAAAAATTCTTAAAATGCCAAAGATATGCAAAAAAAATATTTAGGCCAAGATTTGGCTCTACATTCACCCACCGAGCTCCATTCTTACCGATCGAGCTCCCCATCAATGTGACTTTGTCTCTTCCACGCCATCTCCGTATGAATCGCCATAAACTCACTATCTATCTTGGCATTCAATGCATCCCCCACCTACCACATGTTGGTCGTCAGATAGGACTTTTTAGAAGAGCAACAGTCAGGGGACAAGAAGTCCCTCCTCTTTAATGGGAGAGGTTCCCTTATTCAGAAACGAACTTATTTACAAATGTACAGAACATTGTTTTATGGTCAAACTTGGATTTTACGAAAGTGTTTTCCACAAGGATCATCAATTACACAAGGACTGAGGAAAGGGAATAAGGAGATGAGCAGAATAGCAACATTCAGAATTATAGATAGCAGAATAATTCTTCGTGTATGCGAAGCTTCAAAGAATTTAAGACAAGATCATTTGCGATGGCTGAATGAGATTAAATTTAAAGACACAAAGTTCCATAAATAACCTTCTTCAGATTTATTAATCAAGGACACAAAGTTCCTTCTTGGTTGTACAAGATCACTGTATTTGCAAAACTGAACAGTATGCAATCAGAGAGACTAACGAGTTAGGAACAAAATGATCTCCACAATATTAAAGGAAAACACAGAGATAACAAGAATTAGATAGACAAAGAATGAAAAGCCCTTTTGTATTGATTTCTTTAAGATCTATTTACACTTTCAGCAAATATTCCAAGTTCTTCCTCCTTTCAAAATGGCGTGGAAAGGCCATTATATAGCTTACAAGTCAGTTACTCTTCGTAACCGTTTCTTTTAATTAAAGAATAGTTAAAGATCGCCCATTGCGATACCTTAACTAATTACAAGGAATACGAAAAGAATGGGAAGAAGAGAAAAGAAAGGAGAAGGAGACAGGTGGCCAGCTATTGGGAGGGACCCACTGTCTTCAGAATCCGCTGCCTGAATTTCTTCAATGACTCAGCTATATCTCTGCCACGAGGGACTGACGTGTTGGGCTGCGCAGATCGAGTCCAAAATCCCGACATTTCTCCATCTCTTTATCAAACTCGACGTGAGTATGATAATCTTTGTTTGCTTCTTCAATGGCAGACTGAAGAGAACAAATTTCCTTCATCTTTTCCTTAGAGATGGAGCTTTCCTTGAATAGATGATCTTTGACAAAAGCTCTGAACTGAGCTTTGATTTCTTGCAAGGACAAGGAAGCACCAGAGTTTTCATCTTGAAGATGACAATGTATATCTTTGAAAGCAGCAGCTGCCAATGTCTTGAAAGCTTCTCCCTTCTGCCAGCTGTTCTTCATTTCTCCCACAGCTTCCTCCAGGACTTTGATTTTCCACTCTACGCTGTAGACCCAGGATTTTGATAGATTGTCTTTGGCATCATCGAAAATATTATTCGCCAGTAAGATGTTCTCATCTATCTGTCCCATGAGGCGAAGGTCTACAATGCAACCGCCTTCTGAGTTTAAGCTCTTTATCCATAACCCCAATAGCGAGAGGATAGCTTCATTGCAAATTGTCTACCTTTCCATGTAGTTTAAAAGCTTCATTGATGAAGTTTAGCCCAGCAACAAGCATGTCATCCACCATGGCTTTAATAGCTCTGCCATGTAGATGTAATACTTGTGCATATCTTTAATACTTTGCACTTCATCTTGGCTTAGAATTACGGGAGGCGGTAGAGCGATCAAGGGGTAGGGTCCAAAACTTTGTCCTTAGACAAGAGTGACTTGATAAAACTTGTGAGAACTTGGGCTTGTTCTTCCAACTGTTCAATAGTCTCTTTGCCCTTTCTCTACCCTTCCAATGACTCTTGTATCAAGCTCGGAGGTTGTGAATTTCACCTTCGAGTAGACTCTCCCATAGGGATCCTTGAAAGCTCTAAGTCGATGTCGCAAGTCTCGATTCTGATTTGTCTCATGTAGGCTTAAGCAATCTCCAAAATTGCTGACCTTGGGCATCGACACACTCGGAGGTGGTTCTCGGCTTTCTTGGCACGAGAAGGAGTGGTGCCCAACAAGGTCAATGCTACTGAGATCAAAATTTGGTCCCAAGCTTTGAGAGGAGGATTTCCTCTTCCTTTTGTCAACCGAGGGTTGTACCCAAGCAAAAGAGGAAGAAGAATCTGCAGGGGGGCAAGGGGACCAAGAGACAGAGAGCTCATGACACTCGGTGGTCTGCACAAGGCACTGACTCAAGCCGAGACGTGAGTAGAGCACTTTGGAGGTAATGGCAGAGAAGAATCAATAGCACCCGGAAGTTTAGTGCTCTGACCTCTTTGTCCTTATCTCTTTGGATCTTCGAGAACATTTGCAGGAGTTGGCATCTCGCTTTCTTCACTTTCACCGAGAACAATGATGTTCTCTCGGCCCTATAGGCAACTCTGCTGTTTTCTTGGAGGGTCATTCTCTCGTAGGCTCCTTCTTTACCTCTTTGAGTTTCTTCTTGTATACCTGGGTAGATGGAGAAGGAGTAGATTCCACAGGTCCCTGAGTTGCTGAGGCAGGAGGGGTTTTCACTGGTGTTCCAGACTCTGGAACTGATGCCTCTCTTATGGGTGTCGAATCATCCTTGGAGCTAGATTCTCCTGAGTGCCTCTTGAATTCTCGGATCTTCTTACTGAACTAGACCCTAGTCCTGATTAAGAATGGAGCAAGAATCTCAAGCCGATCATCTCTCTCTTTCTGTTCCAATCCAGGGTCCTCCGGAGGGGTGTGCTTAATCACATTTTCATACTCATAAGAGTATAGATCAGAATTGTCATCCTGGAGACCTTCAGGAACTTGGTACAGACTGAGTTCTTGGATCAATTGTAGGGAGAACCTGCCACAATGCCTTCTTCTGGCTTCAAAATCATCTCGCACGATCACCCAATAGTCTTCTCAGATCTACCCTATGATGATAGACTATCTTGATGTTCTGTTCAATGAACTTCTTCAAGTCAAAACAGGTTCTTGGCTTGAAGAAATGAACAGTGATAGGGACCAGGGCTCTTTCTATGTTCTGAGCATCCAGAGTTGTTTTGCATGTGTAGTTTCCCAGAGAGATGGGAAAGTGCAAGCCAGAAATCTTCTTGTCTCTGCAAGTTCTGTGCAACTTGTCTAGTTGCCTGCATATTTCGATCAAGGCCATTTTGTCATTGCAGAACATGGGAAGCCGTAGAGGAGTGCTTTCATAGCCAGCAAGCCTGATATAGGAAAATTTCCTGAATTGAATGAAATAGGCTCCATACTGCGATATCAGGTTCATGGCTTCATCTGAAAACCTTCTTGCAGTATCACCTTCGAGCAATCTGACCACGTACATGGTGAAAGCATCATTGACCCTTCTGAAATTGCGGTTCTTTGGTCTCCAGGTGAATGCATGGGCAATAGGCATACACTGGATCATCTTTGTGTGCATCTATATAGGAGAAACCAAACCACTGCTTGATGCTGCTAGGGTATACATCAGGTATGAAGTCATATAGAACTTCTTTGTTTGTTGGACGTTGGATAGCTGCTCCGCCAAATTCATACTGATGATCTCTGCCCAGTTGATATTTTGTGTTCCCTCGCACACCATGCTGATGAGCGGGCACATCCAGAAATGAAACTCATTGGTGGAGGGAAAACCCATAACCCGAGCCAGCAGGATTATGAAGTCTGACAGTTCTTCGTTGAAATCTGCTCGGAAGAGGGTTTTGGTTAGGCGAGAAGCACCTTTCTTAGGGTTCTTCAACCAAGATTTCGCCACTCGCGTCTTATATTTGTCACTGTCTTGGTCGAACATAGCCTGTGCTTGATCCCGGGAGACGACTATAGCATTGTCCATCTCCGGAATCCTCAGAGCAGTGCCAATGGTGGCAGCGTCCAGCTTGGTAATGAGTTCCCCATGTACATTTGTCAATTCGCTCAAAGCGGGGTCAAAGTGAGCTCCGCACGAAAGCACAGTATCAACACACTGCTATCTTGAGATTGGGAATCCTCCTGTAAAGCTAAACCACTATCATTAATCATCATGTGCCATTGGTGTAGGGTTTGCATCCGTCATTCTTGCCCAAAATCACCGAAGTCGAGATGACGAGCTTCTTGTCCCCTATATTGCTAACAACAGACTCAAGCGGAGAAATTTGCTCCTGTCCCTGGAACTTGATCTTCATATTGATAGTCTCGGAGCTGCAACCTAGACTTCTGGAAGGAATTTGCAAATGGAGGGGGTATCGCGCAGGTTTTCAAATTGCAAGGGTTCGAGCAAAAGATAGCATGGAAGCAATGCGAAAAATACAAAGGGGAATGCTCGTTATATAGCCGTTTGGAGAGAGGAATGACTTTAATGCGCATTGAATACACAACCACCAATTTGAAAAGCATCATACTCGGAGTGAGCGGGAAAAACTAAGTGTGAATGACACTTGGTACGCTTGGGACATGTGAGACGCGAATGCGCGAAACACACGGCTCGGCCGGTTCGGGCGAAACAGGAAGAGGACGCACAAATGCATTTGGGACAAATGGGACGAAAATGTGCGAAGTACGCGATTCGGGTGTTTCGGCCGAAATTGGAACAAAGGGCCCGTTTGGACTTGGGACATTCGGGACAAAAAGTTCAAATCTGCGACTTGACTGGCTCGGCGAAATTGGGAAAGCTCGCACTTTTAAAATGGGGCATTGGGACAAACTTGCGCGAAGGGCGCTTGTTCGGCAAATCGGCCGAAAATGGGAAAGCTCGCACTTTTTAACTTTGGGACATTTGGGACGGAAAGTGCGAAGTACACGGGAAGGATGATTCGGCCGAAATTGGAACAACATGCAAAATAAGTTTTGGGACACTTGGGACAAAACTCTCCGACGGGCCCGAAAATGGGACAGCTTCGGGGATTTCGGCCGATCGGGTAACAGAATGCACTTTTGTACTTGGGACAGATGGGACAAAAAGTTCCGACAGGCCCGAAAATCACACAAAATGACCCAAAACACAGATTTTTTCAATTTCACGACTTAGGCATTTCAGAGAAAAACACTTAAACTCAAAATTTTGAAAATTTTACTCTTATCAGAGCGGGGAATTTTGAGTGGACAACACCACACAAACCCCAAAATGGCTCGATGGCTCATGTAACTCAACGGGCTTTGCTTGGTTTTTCAAGATTTTGTTTTGGGAAACTCCCATGCTCCATTTTGGACTCTTCTCTCCCTAATGTCTAAATTCAACCCCGAAATGACCCACCTTTGAAGTCCGATATTTTTGGACTTCAGCTTCTCGACTTCAAGTATTCTTCCTTGCCAATTCGGATTTTATACTCGTCAATCTCCAAAGTAAAACCCTGAAATGATGATTCCCTTAAGTTTGAAATTTTTAGACTTTTGACTTCTTTACCTTTTAGCTTGCTTGACTTGAGCCCTACACCAACCTTCCATTGTGTTTCATCAACTTTGATTCAGCCCATCCACACTACCAATGAGCTACTTTTGCTACACCGATGCACTTGTTGAGCTCTTGAATTGAGGTATATCCCCGACTCATTCGTTGCAACCCCAATCTAATCCCCTCGAAAGCTCCATTTTGTATACCCATTGAGCCTCCGACTTCTTCGCATCACCCACCGATACACCCAAATGGCCGAGCCCGGGAGCTTGGCCCTTAACATTCACCCGCAACATTTTCATTTGTGTCACTTGAGCCAAGTTTGCATTGGCCTTCCATGCGCGTGCTCACCACTTTGGCTTTCTCCATGGCCCCTAACCATTACACCGAGTCGCCCACTCTTTTTTCCATGCCCCGCCATCTTGTAGTTTTCACAAAGCTAAAATGGCCCAATTGAACACCATACACCCAATCTTCCATTCATGAGCTTGAGGCTCGATTTGAATTGTTTACTAAGCACCTCCCCCGTGAGAGTTTTATTGACCATCATGGCCCTTTCTTAAGCTTCCAAAATCCAACTCGGCTCATTGAGCACCATGCACCGAACTCAACTCATTGAGCTACTCAGTGAGCACTCCTTCAACTCATCACCGGTGTAAGACTCCAACTCACTAAGCATCTCGGTGAGCGGCTTCAATGAGCTAGGTTTTAGCTCAGTCCCTCAAATAGGCCTATTTGGGAAATTTTGTTTTTTTCTAAATTTCTTTACGAATTTTCCTTTCTATTGAGGCTAAGGGGGAACCAATAGGGTGTCACGAGGCCATTTTTTCACTTTCCCTCCTTTTTCTCATTTTGGCCGATGTGGGCGATAGGGATCGTATTTCATCATTTTTTAGGTTGATCTTAACGTTCAAAACCCATAAGAGGAAAAATTCCTCAATATGATTTTCACTCCCGAATGCACTGAATGTACCTCTAAGATTCTTGACTTTTCTCTATAACCCCGTGTTTTGCTATGAGTACTGTTAGGTGGCTAGGTCCACTTAGGCCTCCATTGTCCAGTTTTTTTCCGAGGGAAAAATTGAATAATAACTACTCATGGATATATTTTACGATTGTTTCCCCATATTAGGTCTTCACGGGGAATTGTTATAAATTCTATGAGAAATTTTTGATAATGACGAATTAGAAATGTAGAATGATCATGTAACAGTGTGAGGGGAATTATAGGATGACCTTGATTGTATGCCCCTTTCGGTGAAAGGGAGAGTGATGAAGAGAATGAATATTGAGCCGAAAGTAAATGTGTGATGATGTAATTGTGATTGAAGCATAACATAGTGGATGTTTGTAAAGTTGTGTGTATATATCAAAATGTAGATGTGTACGATTAGAATACAACGCTATGAGATGTGTTCAATACGATAATAGGTAGAATTCTAAAGAGAATGGAACAAATGAGAAAAGAATCGAAGAAATGATGCTCAAGATATGATTGAAATCGTGTGATGTGTATTAGTTAGGAGAATAAGTGTAAATAGTGAGGTAGGCAAGTGAAATTTAATATAAATAGTAATATGAAAAAGTGAAAAGAAATTTTATTTGAATATTTTACATGTGTGACTTTTAGCTCGAGTGTGTGAAGATGTCATGCAGTGAGAGAATCGTGATTGATTCGATTTGATATGATGGGTAGTTGTTGTATCATGTATGAAAATTGAGTGGTAAAGTGTGATTTTTTTAAAAATTGTGTTCAAATTAGTTATTTTTGGTGAATATTTGCAATTTTTTTGTTTTTGAGTTTCCGGGTGTATCGACACGGGAAAGAGCGTTGAAGATGCTTGCTATGTACCTCGGGATATGATAATATAATATATATGGGTTAATGGAGATGGTGACATGTGGCACACATCCCCTTAGTTATGTGTATGAGTTCACATGGGATATAATATTATAATGTATATGGGTTGATGGAGATGCTGACATGTGGCACACATCCCCTTAGTTAGTTATATGGGCTCACATAGGAATTAATTATATTGGGTAATGGGTCGGCCTACATTGGGATTAGGTGTTACCCATCCTATTTAAAGGATGTGAGTATCATTATGATCATGTCATGGATGTATGAGTTGATTCTTCTACTTGGTAGAGGTATATTGGAGGTGTTCCCTAAAGTGGATTCCCATCTTGGGAGATTGTGGAGTTACTCCTTCCTTAAGGAGCATTGTATGGTGTTGCCCTACCTTAAGGGTATTATTCTGCATATATTGATATTAGGGAATCTTGGCCCCCCATATCTCTTGTGTTTTATTATCTTCTGCAATTTATTGATTTATTATATGCAAGGTTCTTATCAAGTGGTATCAGAGCAGTGATCCGGGCAATTTGTGGGATGAAACCCTAATGTTTGTGATTCATCTATATCTGGAGATCGACTTGGAATTTTTTAGATATTTTTGTGGGGAGTGGATACATAGTTCAAGTGATCTTCCCTCCAAATTTCAGATTTTTGGAACTATTTTGCAAAATTTGTGTCTGCATTTTAGAGTTAAAACCCTTATTCTACTACGGTTTTGTCTATATCTTCGAATAATTACGAATTAGGTAAAAAAATTGGGTTGATGGTAATATATTCAAAGGTGATACCACTGAAATTTCAGAATTTTTGGATCTATTTTTTCAGAGTTATTTTATTTTTATTTTTTTCACTATTTTGCTCCACAAGCCGCAATTTGAGGAATTTTCCTGAATTTCTTACATTTTCGGAAACCTCTCAAAAATTAAATTGGGGTTTTTGTTCTGTGATTTCTGATTTTTGGCCGACCTTTAGCCGAAAGGGTTAGAATAAGTTTTGATCAAAAGTGTCTATTCCTAAAACCCTAGTTTTGTGGATCATGGGGATGGTAGATTTTTTTGGAGATGGCAGGATTGATGCAAGAGAATGGTGGAAAAAATTTAGGGTTAAATTCTCTAAACCATCAGATATTTGGTTATTCAAGTTGTGGATTAGTGGCCCTACACATATTTGGTTTTCTGAGTTAGAAAAGGAAAAGTCTAATTGGTCTTTGGAGGAACTGGAACAAGTTTTCATGGACAGATGGGCAACAAAAGAAGAAGAAGATGAAGTAGAAGAAGAAGAAGAAGAAGAAGCAGAAGCAACATCGAAGAAGAAGAAGAAGAAGAAGAAGTTGATGATGAAGCTACTACACAGGATAGTGCATCTCCAAGGAAGGAAGCTTCAATATTTCAGTTTGAAGGGTGCATTCAAAGAAAAAAGGTAATTGTTTCCATAAACCCTAGCAGCAAATATAACTTCATCAATATGGATGTAGCTCAAAATCTACATGTGCAAACAAAGCATATCAAGGAATCTCAAATGGATGGTAAGCATATTCAAGTTTTTGAAGATTTAAAGCTTTCTATGGATAAATATGTTTTACATTCAGATTTTTATGCTTTAGATATGGATGGTATGGATATTGTTCTCGGATATCCTTGGTTAGAGACATTGGGAACAATTAATATTAATGTGCAAAATAAATTCATGAAATTATGGTACAAGAGAAAGAAAATTACATTGCAAGATATCACACTTAGCAAGGAAAAAAGTAATGTAAAATTGGATCATGAAGATGGTGAAGAAGGAATAAGGATGAATCAGAAGGAGAGGATGAAGAACATGATGAAAAAGTAAAAAATAGTTTCTCTACTCAAGAGAAAAAAGAAATAGCAAACAAGTTGGAAGAGGAAAAGAAAGTGGAGGAAAAGATTGATAAGGTTGAGCATACTAAGGTTGCACCATATAGACACCCACATCATCATGACAGGAAAAAATCATGGAGACATGCTAGGACACATAAGGGAAGAAATCTATATGGATATACAGGGAATTGGAGGAGTAATAATTTTGGCTATACATGGAATCAATGGAACAATAATTATATGCCATGGAATCACATGAATAATAATTATGGATATACATGGATGCCGAGGAGGAACACATATGGACTAGGATGGAATCAGATGAGCACAAGGGAATATGGAATCAGGTTTGGAGCAGCATCACCCCCTATGATTTCATATGGGTGGTTGGATGATCGAGCATGGTGACAAGTGTGCAATAATTTAAAGCACACTCATTATATGGCTTCTTCTTATGTTTCGAGACGAAACATGTCAAAGAGGGAGGCAATGCTATGTACCTTGGGATATGATAATATAATGTATATGGGTTGATGGAGATGCTGACATGTGGCACACATCCCCTTAGTTAGTTATATGGGCTCACATAGGAATTAATTATATTGGGTAATGGGTCGGCCTACATTGGGATTAGGTGTTACCCATCCTATTTAAAGGATGTGAGTATCATTATGATCATGTCATGGATGTATGAGTTGAGTCTTCTACTTGGTAGAGGTATATTGGAGGTGTCCCCCTCGAAGTGGATTCCCATCTTGGGAGATTGTGGAGTTACTCCTTCCTTAAGGAGCATTGTATGGTGTTGCCCTACCTTAAGGGTATTATTCTGCATATATTGATATTAGGGAATCTTGGCCCCCCATATCTCTTGTGTTTTATTATCTTCTGCAAATTATTGATTTATTATATGCAAGGTTCTTATCAAGTGGTATCAAAGCAGTGATCCGGCAATTTGTGGGATGAAACCCTAATGTTTGTGATTCATCTATATCTGGAGATCGACTTGGAATTTTTTATATTTTTTTTGTGGGGAGTGGATACATAGTTCAAGTGATCTTCCCTCCAAATTTCAGATTTTTGGAACTATTTTGCAAAAGTTGTGTCTCTGCATTTTAGAGTTAAAACCCTTATTCTACGCTTTTGTCTATATCTTCCGAATAATTACGAATTAGGAAAAAAAAATTGGGTTGATGGTGATATATTCAAAGGTGATACCACTGAAATTTCATAATTTTTGGATCTATTTTTTCGAGTTATTTTATTTTTATTTTTTTCATTATTTTGCTCCACAAGCCGAATTTGAGGAATTTTCCTGAATTTCTTACATTTTCGAAAACCTCTCAAAAATTAAATTGGGGTTTGTGTTCTGTGATTTCTGATTTTTGGCCGACCTTTAGCCGAAAGGGTTAGAATAAGTTTTGATCAAAAGGGTCTATTCCTAAAACCCTAGTTTTGTGGATCATGGGGATGGTAGATTTTTTTGGAGATGGTAGGATTGATGCAAGAGAATGGTGGAAAAAATTTAGGGTTAAATTCTCTAAACCATCAGATATTTGGTTATTCAAGTTGTGGATTAGTGGCCCTACACATATTTGGTTTTCTGAGTTAGAAAAGGAAAAGTCTAATTGGTCTTTGGAGGAACTGGAACAAGTTTTCATGGACAGATGGGCAACAAAAGAAGAAGAAGATGAAGCAGAAGAAGAAGAAGAAGAAGAAGAAGAAGTTGAAGATGAAGGCTTTACACACGAGATACATAGTGCATCTCCAAGGAAGGAAGCTTCAATATTTTAGTTTGAAGGGTGCATTCAAAGAAAAAAGGTAATTGTTTCCATAAACCCTAAAAGCAAATATAACTTCATCAATATGGATATAGCTCGACATCTACATGTGCAAACAAAGCATATCAAAGAATCTCAAATGGATGGTAAGAATATTCAAGTTTTTGAAGATTTAAAGCTTTCTATGGATAAATATGTTTTACATTCAGATTTTTATGCTTTAGATATGGATGGTATGGATATTGTTCTCGAATATCCTTGGTTAGAGACATTGGGAACAATTAATATTAATGTGCAATAAATTCATGAAATTATGGTACAAGAGAAAGAAAATTACATTTCAAGATATCACACTTAGCAAGGAAAAAGTAATGTAAAATTGCATCATGAAGATGGTGAAGAAGGGAATAAGGATGAATCAGAAGGAGAGGATGAAGAACATGATGAAAAAGTAAAAATAGTTTCTCTACTCAAGAGAAAAAGAAATAGCAAACAAGTTGGAAGAGGAAAAGAAAGTGGAGGAAAAGATTGATAAGGTTGAGCATAATAAGGTTGCACCATATAGACACCCACATCATCATGACAGGAAAAAATCATGGAGACATGCTTTAGGACACATAAGGGAAGAAATCTATATAGATATACAGGGAATTGGAGGAGTAATAATTTTGGCTATACATGGAATCAATGGAACAATAACTATATGCCATGGAGTCACATGAATAATAATTATGGATATACATGGATGTCGAGGAGGAACACATATGGACTAGGATGGAATCAGATGAGCACAAGGGAATATGGAATTAGGTTTGGAGCATCATCACCCCCTATGATTTCATATGGGTGGTTGGATGATCGAGCATGGTGACAAGTGTGCAATAATTTAAAGCGCACTCATTATATGGCTTCTTCTTATGTTTCGGGACAAAACATGTCAAAGAGGGAGGCAATGCTATGTACCTTGGGATATGATAATATAATATATATGGGTTGATGGAGATGCCGACATGTGGCACACATCCCCTTAGTTATGTGTATGGGTTCACATGGGATATAATATTATAATGTATATGGGTTGATGGAGATGCCAACATGTGGCACACATCCCCTTAGTTAGTTATATGGGCTCACATAGGAATTAATTATATTGGGTAATGGGTCGACCTACATTGGGATTAGGTGTTACCCATCCTATTTAAAGGATGTGAGTATCATTATGATAAGTCATGGATGTATGAGTTTATTCTTCTACTTGGTAGAGGTATATTGGAGGTTTCCCCTCGAAGTGGATTCCCATCTTGGGAGATTGTGGAGTTACTCCTTCCTTAAGGAGCATTGTATGGTGTTGCCCTACCTTAAGGCTATGATTCTCGCATATATTGATATTAGGAATCTTGGCCCCCATATCTCTTGTGTTTTATTATCTTCTGCAAATTATTGATTTATTATATGCGAAGGTTCTTATCAACGCTAATGACCTTCGGGACTTCAAAGGCCGAGATATGGATCTTTGGTGACATGTTCTTGGGTGCCCTCATCCTGCTCCTGAGCAAATTCTGACCTAGGAAACCTAGTTTTATCCCAAAATGTTGTGAATGTAAAAAGTGATGGTTGTTAATGTTTTTAGGTGTTTTTTCATTTATACAGAGTATTAATGTTGTTTTTGTTGTTGTAATGCCCAAATTTTACACAAACAAAAACAACGAAAAATACCAGATAATTTATTTATTTTACTTACATTAGTCATTACACAACGCCACAAGGGCTCAAGTAAATAAAACTCAAAAATGCTTACGAAACTTACATAAATCATCGACTCACATAGACATACTGACAATCACCATATACATGTCAATGTTGCACTTTCCTCAATGAACGAATACTAAGAATGACCCAACCATAAAAAATGACTCAAGGATTAACAAACCCACAACACATCATTTCCTTAATTGCATCTTAGTTATGACTAACATTGCA
Organism: Taxus wallichiana var. yunnanensis; assembly: GCA_018340775.1. Classification (NCBI taxonomy): domain Eukaryota; kingdom Viridiplantae; phylum Streptophyta; class Pinopsida; order Cupressales; family Taxaceae; genus Taxus; species Taxus wallichiana. The sequence goes on from CM031236.1 coordinate 550,733,643, forward strand.
AGAACAATATTGTGCAAGGATAATTTTCTCCTTTTTCCACCTATAGATTCTTAAGTTCATTCCATATTTAATTTATAGTTCGACCATTTTAAGTTATCTTTTTATCCTTTACGGAAATTTCCATAACTTACATAATTATTTGGCATATTCAAATTGCATATAAAGTACTTAATTCTCTTGTTCTTATGTTAAGAATATGCTTCTCAAAAATTTATTCAATGTTTAAATTTTACCCTTGCAACTCAAGTGAATCTGACTTGATGTCAAGAAAGCAATATTAGGATTTAAGGGGGGTTTAGATTCAAGATACCTTTTTCCCATAAACATTATTCGATCACGGTATCTTTATTTCCCGATTCAACATTCCCACAAAAATAAATTGTATTTAGATTATATATATATATATATATCTTATATATATATTTTATATATATCAAAGTTTGATCTCACCAAGGGAAATTCATATTCTTTGTAACACATGAAAATGTTTAATTGAGTTATAAGGACTCCAAGAGTGACATTATTCCTAACCTCAAATCTCATTTTACTCTTATATGCTTTACTCTTATATCGCACTATGGTCTCATTATTAGCATTGTTTTATAACAAAAGAGTTACGAAAGTACTTGCCTAACATCTTGAAGAAGTACATGATTGGAAGCATTATAATCTACACATGAACCACAAGTGGTCTATGTTCAAGGTAAGATCCCATGTTTATGCATTTCACGATTCTACATGTGAAATTTTATTTTATTCTTAATGTCAAAAGGGACATAACAAGGAATTATGGGACCAAGATTCTGGTTTCTTGGGTTCTCTAAATTCAACAACTTTCAAATCAATTTCATTTGCAAGGAGTTACTTACCATTTTCTATCCACAAGTTAACCTCCTAATAAACTAAGGTCTAATTTAATTCCAATTGCACATAAGGATCTACGTCTCAACTATATATGAGTTTAAGGTGAGAGGAAATATTTATGCTAAACAACATTCATGAAAGACCAAGGTGTGAAAACATATTTACCCTATAAATCTTCCGTAAAAGACCAAGGCACTATATTGTCACTAGCCAAAGTAACACATTTAGCTGTGAGGAACTAAAGAGATCATTAACAAGAGTTTAAGTCATAATACAACTATTGCACTAGGTCCATTTGTGTCATCTGGATCCCACAAGGAATTCATTCGATGATGAATAAAATTCCTAGCTCTAACTCTGTAAGACTTGGTAGACAAATAGGATACTAAGGAGGTTTTAGTTCTACTTACTCCAGATAAAAATTTTCCTAGTCACTCCTAACCATCGGGTTCACGACGGTAATACTAAACATACCAACCATGACGATAACACAAACTAGGGGTATTATTTACCCAAACTAGGAGGTTTCATCGAGTACAAGGTTTAAGATCATTCTACGATTTCAATTTTTTCTACGCTAAGAAGGATCACACATGAAGACAAGTTATGCATGAATCTTATGTTAGGGTTGACTATTGTGGTTAGATTCCTTTATCACATTTTCAAGGTAAGAAACACAACGCCAATTAGTTAATCACCTATTGCACACTAGAAACACACTAAAATATATTAAATTCAAATTTATTATATATATATATATATATTTATTTATTTTTTTTTTTTTTTACCATACGTAACTATGAATTAAAATTGCACATATGATTAAATGCACATTTCCCAAGGAATCCCTAAAACTAGCATCTCATATATATTAGCATATTTCAAATACAACGTTTATGTAACATGGGACTACATTGTACATATATACATTCTACAATGACCTATATAAATTACAATAATAAACAATGAATTTCACAATGCCTTTTCACCATCTTTCTTGCATCCTACAAAACCATGTGAGCATGAAATCAGTGATAAATCGTTGGCATGGCATCCACCTAATCTAGCATAATTAATGTTTTTCAGTTTACCATTTACATATAATTAATGATTATAATTTGAATTTGAAACAAAAAGGTTTAGATACATGTATTCATTTTATTTCATTTCACTTAACTTCATTTCGTAACCAAGGAGAGAGAAAGAGATAGGAAAGAGAGAGAAACACTATTTTCCCAAAAGTCAAATTTCACACAACAAGCCACAAGATAAAGTTCTAAAAATTTATTTACAAATTTCAACAAGTTTTCATGGTGGTTAGGTAATCTGATGGGGTCCTACAACTTTCTTTTTACATTTTTCTGCTAGCTGCAAAAACATTCAATTCAAACTCGAGAGACTAAGAACGCACTTTCAAACATTGTCTTCCAAAGAGAAAACCCACCACGGTTAAATTTATATATGTCCACCTATATACCAAGAGTTTGTAGGAACTGATGGAATTCAAAACTGACGAACGGTTTACAATTGGTGGCTAGTTTTCTGGGGCCATCAGTCATAATTGACCTAGTTGCAAACAAATAAAAGTTAGCTAGAGGGCTCAAAAAACCATGTCCAAAACTGATTTTTGATGAAATAACATGAAACAAGAATCATCCTACAAGTTCACCTCTATATGGATAATTCACTAGAGTTGATTGGACTGAGAACTAGCAAATGGTTTTCAAATGGCGACAGGTTTTCTGGAGCCATCGGTTTATCGGTTAGTCGATTTTGACTGTCAAAATGTGACTAGAGGCCTATGAAATGCCTTTTCCAAACTAACAAGAAGAGTTTTTTTCCCCAAACTGGAGGTTTCAGGAAATTTCCTAATAAAAATACTAGAGGTTTAATAAGGCTCTAGAAGGGTAAGCATTTCGTTGTCTAGGATTCAAACAACGAGCCAATACGAAACCCAACTTTTCAATTTAAGCAACTTCCTACAGCTACAAAATGGTTTAATAGGGCTCCTAGAAGTGCATCAAATAATATCACAAACAATCACTCAAGTTTGATTTAAGGACTGAAGTGACTCCTCACATAACAAGGTACACATAGGAAACTTAACATCTCCTTTCCAGAGTTACGAATGTTGTTTTTGTGAGTCTCGAAAATCACAGTTTATCTGCTTTAACAAGGGATTGGTCAACTCATTTACATGCAACTCAACTTCAACCTCGATAAAAAAAGGGGTATTGTAGTAATCTAGTTTGGTTGGGAAGTTTGCTATATCATCACAAGGTGAAGGTTTAAGTCCATTGTCTACCATGGGATATTGGATCCTGTAAGTTACGTTATAACGCTTTATTGTTTTAAAAAAAGTTTATTGAATACAATCAAATATATGAAAATCCTTCGGTTCTAATTTTATTCCGTTGCAAAAGAAAAACTAAAGAACAAAAATTATAAAATATGAGGAGATATGAACCATGCCTAGGAACAATGAGCAAAGTGAGTATGAGGTAATCCACACGGTTTTGGTGTTCCATGAACTGATTGTAGTTTTTAGAGGGGTTTCAAATCCTTTTTCACAAATCTCACCTCGTATATCTTCTGTAATCCATCCCCATAAGGACCAATCTGGAAAATTAATGTCAAAATGATCTATTTTTCTACAATATCAAAACAAAGGAGGTGGTGAGAGGTTGGATCGTCTGTATTTTGATCTCTCAATCCTTAGCCTATCCATACAATCAAACATTAGGTCCACATCAAGCACCAAGCTAGGATACCATTCCAAGAGCTGCAATAATCCCCAAATTGTGAACATCATTCTGCTTTGCACGCATGCATAATAGAGATCCACATACAGTCGACCACCCACAATGACCACCCGAAAGGCAGTAAATTCTTTGGCAGCCCTGATGTTGTTTTCTCCTATTCCAGACACCCTCCATTGAGTAAGATCTTCGTGAATCCACTGGAAAAATGCAGGGCAGGATCAAGTTGTATTTTGAAATAGATCATTCTTATTCATGTATGAGTAGATGAACCTCAATGGTGAACTGCAGGTTAGGTAGGAGCACTGGAAAATCTGTGAAGCTCGTGTATACTTGCCATCTGATGAAATTTTTTTGGTTGGAAAAGGGTGCCATGGAGTGGGCTCTAGATTATCCCCAGCTACATTTTTGTCAAAATATAGCTCTAAATTTCTCTCAAACACAAGCCATGTTGTCTTTGAATGCTAGAAGAATGAGGAGTTCACGAGAGAAACCAAAAAATAGATATACTTGTCGGGAATGGTGGCCACAAGGAAACATCGTTCCTCACTTCTAAATCAATGCCTATTCATCAAATGAAACAATGGCAACCGTATTTTCTTCCCTCTCGAGAGATCATTGAACCTACTCCAAAGATAGATATAGACCCGATTCGATCGATTTGTAGATAATAATAAGAGGAGATATTGGGTACGATTTATTTCTTTCGTTGAAAGGGCTGAATAAAATCGATTTTATGTTATTATTACTAAGAGATCCATTCATCATAGTTAGTGTGTTTTCTTTCTCTGTAACTATCCACTTGTTGCTAAATGACCAGCGTTAACATGGGTTACAACATGATCCAGGCCTTGGATCCCAAATAAAGTTCTTGGATTCTTGTGCAAGTAAAATGACAGGTTGGAAAAATTGGGAGGTTACTCATGCATTTTCCAAGGGGATCACGTAACTTCACGTGAATTCGAATAGGTCTTATATTCATTTATAGCTGGATTTGAGGGGCACTACATCTCCCTCCCTTTAAAAGAGCATCATCCTCGATGTGACATAATACTGAAGTTGAAAGGGTAAGTAGGTAAGATAGTCAATAAGGACACACGTCTCTCAACAAAGGGATTGGTTCGTACAATACAACCACAAGAAACAATCTAAGTTTGACAATATCTTAAATTTTAATGTTATGTGAAGATTGATAGTTCTAGTTTACCTTTTACTTTACTACTTATTTAGTCTTCCTTTGCAGTATTTCTTATCTCAAGATATTAATACTCATTGTTTAGAATTTTTCAATTGTCTTATGTTTGTGGGTGCCCAACAGTAACTAACATCAAGATGTCACACAAAAATTCACACAACACAAACAACCCACTAGACATCTTGCTACATACTTTCACGACTGTATCACATCACAAGGTGTTTAATTCCACCATGGAAAGACAAACTAGTAGTCTACATAATGATAATTTCCAACAATTATGTCACAGGCATAGATCCAACACATACAAGTGATTGAGAAATAGATAATCTTGATGCTAATACAAAGGTAACTGGTATCACATGTCCCAAAACCATGACTATACCCACATAGTTCCAAGACAAGATCCAATAGTATATATCAACCAATGGGAGCATCAAGCCTCAAACATAACAATGTGTAACAAGATTCACAAGAGTACACATAACTCATAACACCAACTCCACACATCACAAAAAAATCTCCATATATCTCCTGAAGCATCACAAAAACTACATATACCTCACAAAGCATCACCAAACAACTCCATATACCTCCCAAATAGAAAGAATCACAGTGCCAAAACCAAGCCAGCTCACTCAACCATAGAGCCCTATCACCTGATTTTTCCATATCGGGTAACTCAACCATAGAGCCCCATCAACAATATCGGGTCACTCAACCATAGAGCCCCATTAAGAATAACATGTCACTCAACCATAGAGTGCCATCAAGAATATCAGGTCACTCAACCATAGAGTGTGATCAAGAATATTGGGTCACTCAACCATAGAGTCCCATCTCCTTTCTCCTTATAATGAGGTTGGGTCACCCTATGGCCCTGGGCACATAGAGCCCCGTCACCCCTAACCCAAGTGACATAATAACTCATGGTTCAACAACCCGCTAGTTATCTGTAACTCCTTGGGGCGTACCCCCATACAATGAAGCGGGCCCATAGGTTCAACCACTCCATGGTGAATCCCATGACCCTATTCCAACACATTACGACATTAGAACCAACATAACAATCCATTTCAAATGCCAAATGGAAAAAAAAATTAAGCCTTGGGCTAGGCTATAAAACTTTTAAATATGAAAATAAAATTTATAACCAAGAAAAACAAATGGCTAAGTAGCCATAGTTACTATAAAATCCTGCATGTTAGTGGAGCAACCAAATAAAATGCCCAAAATATAAGAACACTTCAATCAAGAAAATGGTTGTTCTTGTAAGAAACTATATAATGATCAATTTACGACTAAAGCACGTATTGAGAAATAACACTATGTGGCATCATACGGCCACCAAAGGGGTACTCATCGATTTCTTGGCACTCGGATGTCGAGCCTCAGCTCGTAAAAAAATATACATGTAACCATAAATGAGTATATCAAATAATGTAACTATCATCATCTCTTCCTGAATCATCCCTCCATACTCCCACAAGGCTCAACATAGTCAAAATCACATAGGATTGTTCGATGGACAACCCAATAGGAAAGAGTAGGGGATGCTAGTTTGTATAAATTGATCCTAAGGTGGTGCGCACCACAATATACTGAGCAAGCTCAAAGTATACTAAACAGATAGAAGTGGGTTTTCATTCTATATAAGACTCCACTTCCTCACTCATACTTGGCTCAAGATTATGAAAACCTAGTCCATGCCTCCTCTCTCCACACATACACTCTTGACAGTTTCTCCCCTTAGGGTCGTCTAGTGTAAGGTTCACAACATACACATAACTACAACACTAACACAAAGGTGATTCACGCCATTAACCATAACATCTTACGCATGGTATATATACAAGGGTAAAACATAATCATTACTTTCATGGGTCATGGTACATCACTTTTCCACATAATGCACCAAGGTGCAAGTACTGCACAATAGGGATCATATGCTCACCATATGCCCCTAAATCATGACATGAACCATCAAATATTACACAAATTATACATATGAGGAACACAATATCTAACATTACAACATATAGTCAATTGTAATACAACATGGTGACACACACGATTCATCACAACACGGTGGTGACATCACGATAAAATATAATTCACTATACACCAATATTGTCATGCAACACATCAACACACCTTTATATCACATAATAACAAAACACTCCAACACTTCGTAATCTGTAATAACATTATTTTCACACACAATAAGGCCTCACATCACATGTGAACTCCTCATTGAGTCCACAAAAAGACAAAGTGAATATTCTCATCACAAGCACATCAACATGATGAAAAATACACACTAAGTGACATGCACAACATGTGCATTCATAGTATCACAATTACAACATTGGTCACATCAAAACATATATCACATTACTCTTCCCATCTCCACCACCACCATGCATAATCATCACAACTACAATCCATCCCAAAGGTTTGAGAGTATGAACCTTTTCTCTGATACCAAATGTAATGCCCACATTTTACACACACAAAAACAACAGTAAAAATACCAGGATAAAAAATTTTGACTTACATTTCTCACTACACGACACCACAAGGTCTCCAAGTAAAGAAAACTCAAAAATGCATACAACACTTACATAAGTTATTAACTCACATATACACATGACAATCACCATATATTTGGTGATGCCACACTTTCCCCAATGAATGAATACTAGCAATGACCCAACCACAAAAAGGGACTCAAGGATTGGAAAACCCACAACACATCAGTTCCTTAATTGCATCTTAGTTATGATTAACATTCCAAGAACATTATTGTGCAAGGATAATTTTCTCCTTTTTCCACCTACAGATTATTAAGTTCATTCCACATTTAATTTACAGTTTGACCATTTTAAGTTAGCTTTTTATCCTTTATGAAAATTTCTATAACTTACATAATTATTTGGCATATTTCAAATTGCATATCAAGTACCTAATTATTTTGTTCTTATGTTAATAATATGCTTCTCAAACATTTATTCAATTTTTAAATTTTACCCTTACTGACTCAAGTGAATCGACTTGATGTCGAAAGTAATATTAGGATTTAAGGGGGTTAGATTCAAGATACCTTTTCCATAAACATTCTTCGATCACAGTATCTTTATTTCCTAATTCAACATTCCCACAACAAGAAATTGTATTTAGATTATATATATATATATATATATATATATATATATATATATATATATATATATATATATCTTTTGTTTTCTCAAAGTTTGATCTCACCAAGGGAAATTCATATTCTTTGTAACACATGAAAATGTTTAATTGAGTTATAAGGACTCCAAGAGTGACATTATTCCTAACCTCAAATCTTGTTTTACTCTTATATCACACTATGGTCTCATTATTAGCATTGTTTTATAACAAAAGAGTTACAAAAGTACTTGCCTAACATCTTGAAGAAGTACATGATTGGAAGCATTATAATCTACACAGGAACCACAAGTGGTTTATGTTCAAGGTAAGATCCCATGTTTATGCATTTCACGATTCTACATGTGAAATTTTATTTTATTCTTAATGTCAAAAGGGGCATAACAAGGAATTACAAGACCAAGATTCTAGTTTCTGGGTTCTCTAAATTCAACAACTTTCAAATCAATTTCATTTGCAAGGAGTTACTTACCATTTTCTACCCACAAGTTAACCTCCTAATAAACTAAGGTTTAGTTTAATTCCAATTGCACCTAAGGATCTACGTCTCAACTATATATGAGTTTAAGGTGAGAGGAAATATTTATGCTAAACAACCTTCATGAAATACCAAGGTGTGAAAACATATTTACCCTATAAACCCTTCGTAAAAGATCAAGGCGTTATATTGTCACTATAAAAGTAACACATTTAGTTGTGAGGAACTAAAGAGATCATTAACAAGAGTTTAAGTCATAGTATAACTATTGCACTAGGTCCATTTGTGTCATCTGGATCCCACAAGGAATTCATTCGATGATGAAGAAAATTCCTAGATCTAACTTCGTAAGACTTGGTAGATGACTAGGATACTAAGGAGGTGTTAGTTCTACTTACTCCAGATAAAGTTTTCCAGGTCGCTCCTAACCATCGGGTTCACGATGGTAATGCTAAACATACCAACCATGACGATAACACAAACTAGGGGTCTTATTTACCTAAAATAGGAGGTTCCATCGAGTACAAGGTTTAAGATCATTCTACGGTTTCAATTTATTCTACGATAAGAAGGATCACACATGAAGACAAGTTATGAACGAATCTTATGTTAGGGTTGACTGTTGTGGTTAGATTCCTTTATTACATTTTCAAGGTAAGAAACACAACACCAATTATTTAATCATCTATTGCACACTAGAAACACACTAAAATATATTAAATTCAAATTCATTTAACATATATACATATATACATATATACATATATACATATAGATATATATACATATATACATACATATATATATACATATATATATATATGTATATATATATATATGTATGTATATATATATATATATATATATATAAATATATATATATATATATATATATATATATATATATATGTGTGTGTGTGTGTGTATATATATATATATATATATATGTATATATATATATATGTATATATGTATATATATATATATATATATATGTATATATGTATATATATACATATGTAGATATGTATATATATATATATGTACATATATACATATATATATATATACATATATACATATATATATATACATATCCTTTTACCGTACATAACTATGAATCAAAATTGCACCTATGATTAAATACACATTTCCCAAGGTATCCCTCTAACTAGGAGCTCATACATATTAGTAGATTTCAAATACAACGTTTCTATAACATGACACTACATTGTACATATATACATTTTACAATGACCTATATAAATTACAATAATAAACAATGAATTTCACAACACCTTTTCACCATCTTTCTTGCATCCTGTAAAACCATGTGAGCATGAAATCAGCGATAAATCATTGGCATGGCATCCACCCTAATCTAGCATAATTAATGTTTTTCAGTTTCCCATTTACATATAATTAACTATTATAATTTGAATTCAAAACAAAAGGTTTAGAGACATGTATTCATTTCACTTCATTTCGTAACTAAGCGGAGAAAGAGATAGGAAAGAGAGAGAAACACTATTTTCCCAAAAGTCAAATTTCACACAACAAGCCACAAGATAGAGTTCTAAATAGTTATTTACAAGTGTCAACAAGTTTTCATGGTGGTTAGGTAACCCGACAGGGGTCCTACAACTTTCTTTTTATGTTTTTTTCTAGCCGCAAAACGTTCAATTCAGACGTGGAGGCTAAGAACCCACTTTCAAATGTTATCTTTCAAAGACCAAACACACCATGATTTAATTTATATGTGTCCACCTATATACCAATATTTTGTAGGAACTAACGGAATTGAACCGGTGAATGGTTTATGATTGGTGGCTAGTTTTTGTGGCCGTCGGTCGTAATTTGCTTAGTTACTGAACAAATAAAAGTTATCTCGAGGGCTCAGAAAACCACGTCCAAAAATTACGTTTGATGGATGAACGTGCAATGAGAATCATCCTACAATTTCCCCTCGATATGGAGAATTCACTAGAATTGATGGGATTGAGAACTAGCAAACAGTTTTCAAATGACGACAAGTTTGCTAGAGCCACCGGTCATAAGTGGTCCAGTTTTGACCCAGTAAAACTGCAATCGGAGGCCTACAAAATGTATTTTCCAAAATAATAAGAAAATTATTTTTCCCCAAACTGAAGGTTCCAGGTAATTTCCTAGTAAAAATACTAGAGGTTTGCAAAGGTGGGTAAGCATTTCGTTGTCCAGGATTCAAACGGCGAGCCGATATGAAACCCAACTTTTCAATTTAAGAAGCTTCCTACAATTGCAAAATGGTGTAATAGGGCTCCTAGAAGGGAGTCAAAAATATCACATACGATCACTCGAGGTTGATTCAAGGACTGAAGTGACTCCTCACATAACAAGGTATACATAGGAAACTTAACATCTCATTTCCGGAGTTACGAAGGTTGTTTTGCGAGTCTCCGAAAATCACAATTTATCTATTTTAACAAGGGAGTGGTCAACTCATTTACATGAAACTCAACTTCAACCTATCAATAAAAATGGGTATTGTAGTAATCTAGTTTGGTTGGGAATTTTGCTAGATCATCACAAGGTGAGGGTTTAAGTCCGTTGTCTACCAAGGAATATTGGATCCTGTAAGTTATGTTATAACGCTTTATTGTTTTAAAACAAGTTTATTAAATATAATCAAATATACAAAAATCCTTTGATTCTAAATTTTATTTTGTTGTAAAAAAACAACTAAAGAACAAAAAATAATGAAAGATGAAGAGAGATGAACCATGCTTGGGAACAATGAGCAAAGCGGTATGTGGTAATCCACGTGGTTTAGTGTTCCATGAACCGATTGTAGTTATTAGAGGGGTTTCAAAGCCTTTTTCACAAATCCCACCTCGTATATCTTTTGTAATCCATCCCTAGAAGGACCAATATGGAAAAGGAATGTCAAGATGATCTCTTTTTCTATAGTATCAAAACAAAGAGGAGGTGGTGATAGGTTGGATCATCTGGTATTTTGATCTTTCAATCCTCGGCCTATCCATACAATCAAACATTAGGTCCACATCAGGCACCAAGCCATGATAATGTTCCAAGAGCTACAATAATCCCCAAATTATGAACATAATTATTCTTTGAACGCATGCATAGTAGAGATCCACATACAATCGACCACCCACAATGCCCACCCAAAAGGCGAGAAAAATCTTTTCCATCCCTAATTTTGTTTTCTCCTATTCCAGACACCCTCCACTGAGCAAGATCTTCATGAATCCACTAGAAAAATGTAAGGAAAGATCAAGTTGTATTTTGAAAAAGATCATTATTATTCATGTATGAGTAGATGAACATCAATGGTGAACTATAGGTTAGGTAGGAGCACTGGAAAATCATGAAGCTCTTGTATACTTGCCATCTGATGAATGTTTTTGGTTGGAAAAGGGTGCCATGGAGTGGGCTCTAGATTGTCCCCAACTACTGTTTTTGTCCAAGATATAGCTTTGAACTTCTCTGAAACCTGAATCCATTTTGTACTGAATGCCAGAAGAATGAAGAGTACATAGAGAAACCAAACAAAAATATCCTTGTCAGGCATTGATTTCGAAGCGAGGAACAATGCTTCCTTATGGCCACCATTCCTAAAAATAGTCCTTGCAAATCGAGTCATAGCTCCATGTATCATGTTTGTGCATACCATTTGAATATTCATCAGGAAAAACAACATTATTTTCTTCCCTCTCTGAGATCATTGAACCTGATTTCATATAGATATAGGCTCAGTTCAATCGATTTATAGATAGTAATAAGAGGAGATATTGGGTAAGATTTATTTCTATCTGTAGGGCTGAATAAAAATGATTTTAGGTGGTTATTCCTGAGAGCTTCATTCATCATAGTTCCCTATGTTTCTTCTTTCACTGTAACTATCCACTTGTTCTTTGAATGACCAATGTTAACTTGGATTACAATGTGATCCACGCCTTGGATCCCAAATAAAGTTCTTGGATTCTTGTGCAAGGAAAATGATAATTCAAAAAAATTGGGAGGTTACTCAAGCATTTTCCAAGGGGACCACATGCCTTCACATGAAGTCCAATAGGTCTTCCAGTCATTTACAGCTGGATTTGAGGGGCACTATAATTGTTTGTGTTATGATGTGCAAAGGAATATTCATTCGCATGAGTTATGTGGTGGTCGTCGTTTGAGAACATTGTTAGGATTTTGTTTGTCGGTGATAAGTGGTATGTACTAGACCGTGCCAACTTGCGGTGCATATTGAGGATGGGTGACATGCCCCATAATATGTCAATGATCACTACCTTATGTGATATATGGTGTGCAGATACTTGTACATTTTGGTGTCCTACCAGAGAGATGAATGTGACTTTGGAGGATGTATATCATATATTGCAATTACTTGTTTTTGGTGATAAGGTTTAGGTGATGGCTATAGAAAATACATGGAGATAGATGAGGGTCGTTAGGGTGTACTTTACAGGGGACCCAAGCTCACACTAAGGTCAATATCACTCTATATGTTATACTAAAATCATGGGTTTTACAATTACGTAAATTTATTGTTATTGTGAGCTTCCCGAGTTATAGTAGAGGGTGGTGGTGTATGTATTTTATATAAGATGCATGATATTTGTCTTCGCATAGAGGAGGATGGGATGAGATATGTTTAGGCATGATGTTTATTAGCCCATTTTTACGGGGAGGATCATGGGGGTAAAATAAGTTCCACCACTTTGTTACATGTGCGGAAGCTTACAATCATATTGTTATATTGAGTCCACTTGGTGTGCCTCGTGCGAGTGGGCGAGGTGAAATATGTTCGCTACAAGATGGGTAGGTGTGCGGAGTAGGAGGATGGATATTGATACATATAGATCAATGTTGGATTGTATGGGGCTAGAGGCCATACCAAGATTATGGAGGATGGCCAGAGGATGTAGTGGAGCTTCGATGTATATCGTATACTACGTGGTTTAAGGAAAGGTTTCCATGGGTGGTGGAGATATTTCGGAGAGAGAATATATCAAGATATTTTAGCATGACCCAGGATATGCCCCAAAATCGTATATATGGGTGAGATCCGGAGGGCACCGAGTAAGGCCGGAGGTAGACCAAGTCCCACAGGGGTGCAACTAGTACCTCCCAGCCCGTGAGGAGTTCGATGTGGCCACATGGCCCATATAAATGGATGATGTGGGGTGTACAAAGGTGTATAGTGCATGGTGGGTAGTGCATCGATGCGTGGTATTATCTCCAGTTGTTGATACAAAGAGGAGAACCTCTAGTAGGAGGAGTAGAGGGGTAGGAACCTACCCATGATGGTTATGATGTGACAAAGTGGCGAGAGCAGAGAGCATGAGTATATATGTATTGATATTTTTGGCTTGTGACTTATCTATTTAATTATGTCATATTGTGGATATGAACTAATGCGGTGTTTTGCATTGTCGCAAGGGACACTTATAGGTCATTGATTTTTGACACTTCAATCCACACATTGACATAGAATGTGCCCATCGATGTGCTCATTGCATGTGGGATGTTAGAGTGGGTGGATTTCATTGCGAGCTTAAGCATGCTCATTTGTTTGATCAAGAAGTGGTGGCAAAGAAAACTTGTCTTGTGTTATTGAGCGAGAGGGATGAGGCATGAGTGGATATGTAATGAGCTAGCGAATTTGTGGGTAGAGGTCCCCTAACACATGATGTATTTATGAGGTTTACAGATCTACAAGTTCATTTTGTGGAGCATTCGATTGAGTTGAATTTATTATGGAGGTAGCTAGAGAGATATAGGGGCCACGAATAGTGACATAGATTAAGCGGTGAAGCTTCTAGTTCAAGATCTCCCACAGCTTATATATAGTGATGATGATGTATGACATGTTACTTATGTATAGATGCATGCAGATTTCCCCCAAAGATTGGCATTTTTGTAAATATTATTTTGGTATATATATATGGATTATTAACATACTTACGTTGTACTTGATGTTTTTGATGTGTAATGTAATCATTAGTGTCCTTATATTAATGTATAATATGATGATTGTTTTTGTTATATTTATGTGTGATGTTTGATTTTCATTGTGTATATGATGAATGATGATATACATAGTATGTGATAAGTAGTGATAGACGTAGATAAAATGAATGAATCACAAGATGAAGGAAGTAGTATGTGATTAAACATAGAATGAAAAAGATACTTAATAATGTATGATATCATGTGTAAGATGAAGAAGGGGAGAAAGGAAATTGATTCCCCAGCGTGTGTATAGTGAGATGAATTTCATTCATATAAGACCCCTCAACAGTCATAAATGAACCATATGAGTGTGTTTTTGGGAAATGGTATGATAATGTACGCTAGATAGATACATCGATATAATGTGTAGCAAAAATATGTGGTGAGGTTATTATTGTAATATATCCCTCAATATTCATGTAAGAACCATGAGAACACAAGTGCATCATCGGGTGGTGAGGTGATAAAAATCACCTACCAAAGACCAAGCGGGTGTGGAGCGGTGGAAGCATGTGGAGTGGAATCAACATGAGTGTATGAACCAAACTGGATTCCTAATGAAATGGTGCCAATGATGGGAGATGCAATAGTGGGAAGCACAAATGTGGACGGTTTATGTAGCCAATGTGTAGTAGGATCATTACATAGTGGAAGAGATGGTACAACGATGAAGGAATGAGGTGGAGGGTGTGCATGAATAATGACATGTGGTGGTGGATGAGTAATGACATCAGAAGTAGGTGAAGGAGATAAATGCACTAGAGTAACAATACACCTGCATGGAATTAGAGACATAAACTGCTCACGAGAGCGAGATCCAAAGGTAATTACACCCTTGTCTTCTAATTGTTGTAATCTATCATGAAGGGCACAACAATCATTGTCATGATTGCCATTAATGCAATGATAGTTGCATAAGGACGATCACATTGACATTAAAGTGATAAGGAGGATGATTATGATTAGAAGGTAAGTGAATCAAGTACCTATCAAGAAAAGCACATATCACATCATAAGGCTTAGCGACATGTGAAAATTATAATGGCTCGTGGAGTAGGAGATGTAGAAGTATTAGGTAGAGCCCGACATGATGGGGGAGATGAAGGATGCTTATGTGCTAGAGAAGACTAAACTTACTTTTGAGATGGAAGAGATGGAGAGCTTGGAGGATTCTCAAAAGATGGAAGATGAGAAGAACTAGATGATGCAGTAGTAGAAGAAATAATAGGAAGATCTATGACATGTGTAGCAATGATATCTTATTCTAAATCAACAACTTTATAACATAAGAGTGTGAATGATTTGCATGTATCTTATTGCAAGAGTTTCTTTAAAGCAGGAATCAAGCCACAAAAAAAGATGAATTGCTTCTCTAGATCAATGGGATGAAATACTAACTAATGCATGCAAGCATTAAAATGCAAAATGTAATCAACAATAGGTTTTGTCTTGCCTTTATGTAATCCAGGTAAGTGGTCATGTGTGACTCTAGGGCCATTTTTAAGTATGAAGTGATGAAGGAAGGCCTCTTCCATCTCATAATAGGTACTAATAGATCCAAAAGGTAGATGTGTGTACCATTGGAGAACATCATCAATAAGACTATGATGAAAAGATTTAAGCAATAATAGATCATTGGAATAAGAATCCATAGTGAGAAGATAATGTTTGAGATGTAAATATGGATTACCATTGCCATCAAAACATGAAAATTATGGCATAATGAAATCCTCATGGAAATCCTAATTGTGAATATTTTTTGGATTAGGATTTCCATGTAAAGAATTGTTATCAATAGATGTGTAATAGGCCTTGCTTTCAAGAGTGAGAGATCGGACCTGAGATTGTAATTGACCAACATGATGCATAAGTGATAATATATCATGTGAAGGAATAGTAAAAGATGTGAATGGTATATTGAGTTGTTGCAACTTGCCATTATGAGTAATCATAGGAATTTCAAAAGAGGAAGTGGAGGACGTCGATGCTATAGGCACACTAGATGTAGGTGCGGAAGAAATACCATGTGATGGAATATCGATAGTAGCATTAGGAATAGCATCGGGAGAGGTGTTAGGAGATGTAGTAATAGATGGAGATGAATCAACATGCACGTTACTAGACACAGTCTCAGAAGAAGATGAAAGTAGGGTAGAGAATTCACATTCATCAGTATGCAGAGAAGTAGAGTCATTACTAGTATGTGTATCATCAATATCAAATAAAGACTCATACACAAGGATTTCATCAATCATATCATCAATATACAATGAAGTAGGAGAGACACTAGTATGTGATGTATCCTTAGAATCAATAGAAATATTTTCGAAGTGAAAGGAGTATGAGATGCAACTATACAATCATCCTAACTAGTATTAGAAATAACATCATGTATTTTATCTATATTATTGCAATCAAGACCAAGCAAATAATCAATAATAGCCTCATCTAGAGTTTCAACAAAAATAGAAGAAGGAAGAGGAGGCTTATTTCTTCCGAATAGCAAGCGATACAACTAAAAAAAAATTATCGATCGAAACAATACTAATGGTAGAATGATCAAAGCTAGTAGGGATATTGCATTCATTGGCCAACAGTTGTCTTTGAGTATCATCTAAAAGAATAGTATTGTGATAGAGAGTGCTAAGTTCAACTATAGTTTCTTCATCATAAATAGGGTTAACACTCACATGAGGCATAGATTTCCTAGGAGGAGAAGAGCTATTCTTAGCCATTAGGGTTTTAGTGGATCTCGGGGTAGGGAGTTCAAAGATATGGGCTCACCAAAATTGATTTAATAAATCTGAATTACTTTATTAAAATCTGAAAGAAATGATTGCTTATGAATGATAAACAACAAAATATGGATGCTTGGTAATTTATTTGATTTAATTATGAAAGTAAATGGAATAGATATGAAACTTATCTTTATTTAGCTTATCTTGAAGTGTATCTGGGCTAGGAAAGGTGATGGAACAGAAACATAGACTGTCGTAATACCACCCGGAAAAATGCGGAGATGCTAGAAATTCTTGGACACGGAAGCTGGGTAAGGGAGAGGGCACTGTGAGTGCCATAGACTTCGTGGGGCACTAGAGTCTACCAAAAATGTCATAACTTGGTTCTAACACTATTGTCAAGGCTTCTCACTTTTTCACCTTGCGTCACTAGTATGTTTGCACAATGATTGTTGATGTCACTGATAACCTACAATGAAATATTGACCTTTAAAACCTTCAAGAGTGCATCAAATCCTAAAAAGGAAAGAATGTAACTAAGGGGTCAAACTGTCCTCAATCACAAATAAGTGAACTTATGACTTATCATTGCAATACATTTCAAACCCAATGTAGTTCTAAGTGTGTGTGTAATAGTTCTCCTAGATTTCCCTTGTGTTAATGACGACAAGATAGGGGAATAGATAAATAGAATGCAAATGTGTGGATGGAAAATGAACTTTTTCTTCCTATGCAAAGTGTGTATGTAGAGTAATAAGCCTAAGATGTAGTCCCTTTGATATGTAGATATATAGCCCTTGATATAAATTGTCTGCCATTATAATGTTATGTATGTTGTGTTTGTATAGGGATCTCTTGCTTGAATTTTGACACTAATGACCCGACATTATATTATTACCTTGGATATGAGTGGGAAAACCAAAATCATGACCTCAAATTTCAAAAATAAGATCAAAAATAAGATGAAACGGGTGCCCATGATAGACAGGAGGAGCACACGGCACTAGTGTCCATACCTAGGCGCTAGTGTCCAGAGACAACTGACAACAAATCTACAAAGACCTGGGAGAAAGGTATCCTTGTGGCCTGACCATAACGAGTGTATGAGTGACAAATGTTAAAGATAAAATCAATAGAAACAAAAAACACAAGAATATGGACATGAAGTGTGTCATTAGTGAATAATTTTCTTATGCAAGATCCATATATAAAACAACATACTTGGTGGTATAGTAAATAGTAGTAAGTGCGTGATATTTTGTCTATAATTGGAAGCTAGCAATGTTGGGCCATTTTCTTTAGTATTATTTATTTGAGTGCGGAGAGATTGGAATATTTTAGAGTTTGTAAACCATATCTTTTGTATGTAATTTTAGGGTTTTTTCAAAGGTGGCATTTGCAAAAGGTCTTGTATGGAAAATGATCCAATGTTTTTGAACTTTTTTACCATATTTTTTGGTATTTTTAGCTTAAATTTTAGCCACATACCATGAAGGTTTCTTATTTGCATATAGTGTATTATATGTAACTCTTTTCTGTGATATTAATGAGACTAAAAACCCTCTTTTGCTAATAATAAAATATATATGGTGAAAACTCCATTGGTGAATGGATTGAGAATTCGCACCTTGGAATATATTTTAAATGAATTTCTCCATGTATGTCATGAACATGAATAATAGAATTGGATTCAAAAGGATACAACCGACAAATCCAAGGGAGATGGTCAATAGTAACCTAAATCCCTCTTGTGTGGAAGCACAATAGTGTGTTCCACTTCTTGTGCCAAAAATATGACTCATGCATCATCAAGTGTGGGAATTTAAGGGGTTTCAGGAAAACACGCCC
This sequence comes from Taxus wallichiana var. yunnanensis, assembly GCA_018340775.1. Classification (NCBI taxonomy): domain Eukaryota; kingdom Viridiplantae; phylum Streptophyta; class Pinopsida; order Cupressales; family Taxaceae; genus Taxus; species Taxus wallichiana. Next base: position 550,752,744 of record CM031236.1, read on the forward strand.
TTCTCTCAAACCCTCTTTGGGTGAAAATTCACGTAGGCGGTCAAAAGGGGTTTGCCCAAACACTCCTTTTGGAGAACCCTTCTATATATATTCATGGAGGCCCCAAATCTACCAATTTTCCTCCTCCGGTGCCTTTTCCCAAACCACTATCAAACCACTCCACAATAAGTATTTATTTTTTTTTTTTATTCCTTTTTGTTTTTTTCAAAAATTGAAAAAATAATGGGGAGGTTTTTTAAAAAATTGAAAATAAAGTTAAAAACATGAAATTATAGTAGTAATTGGTGTATGTTATGAAAAATTATATTCTAAATTGAGTTTTTATTTTATTTTTGCGAGTTATTTCGTGTCTTTTGTAAATTTGCATGAGAGAACTGAATTAGAGATTTCCAAACTTTCATCTATTCTTCAACAACTGACTACAATTGGCCACTACAAAGTACATTGTGAAAATATATTAAAATACCTTCAAAAGATACAATTAAACTTAAAAACATTCAACCCCTTCCACCTAAGTCACTAAAAAAATTATGGATGAACTAAAATCTAGTGTGACAGGTAATGTGGGGTATAATGAAGTGGTAGCTAGAATTTCAGATAAGGAATTCGTTAAGAGCTCATGTTGGATGAGCTATGTAGGAAAATAAAAAATCAAGGGATATTACATAAACAAATGTACATGTCACCTTTGTGCACCTTTAATTTATCCTAGATTTGTGGCCTCCCAAGGCCAATTTCCTAACAATGATCAGTTACCTTTATACTTCATTATGATGTTATATGTTGAGGTTCACCTAAACCTAAAGGTGAACTATTTAGATATCCCAAATTATTTTAGGTAGGGGCATGGACTGATTGTTTAACATTCTTGCATATCGACAAGAAGGATCTCCTCGGAATGTGCTTGATGTGAGACAACTTGTGGAGAGGCCACAACCTTTCCTAGGTGGCTTTCAGGATGTTGTTGCACCTATTATTTAGAGTGCCCATGAGGGGGAAATAGAGGGTCTTGGGAGAATTACTCATGAAACCCAACTTATATCTTCTGTCGATGTGGTAAAATTCCTTCAAATACGCACCCATGATCCTAATATGAGCATCAGTCAGGAATGTAGCGAGTTTTACACTCATACACATTTTATATCACATGGTGAGTTTGACACAGTTATGTAGTTGTGTCGTCTAGCATGCATCATGTTTTTGACATATTGCAGCTTATATGAGGTGATTGAAAAGGACCACAAGATTCCACCATCAAGGGTCTTAGGTTATTTGGAGTAGAGGATTACTCAAGGTAATAGATATATAATCAAGTGCAGACATGGAATATTCAACGTATACCTATTTATTTAGGCTTCAGATCCAAGGTAAACAAGTGAGCATTATGGAACTTCCGCACCCATAGAGTATCCTTGTATTACATTTTCACATCTGAATGATCCAAGTCATTATGCATCAATTGATCTTGATGCCATGACTCTTGGTTCATTGTCATCATCTTTATTTGTTAATGTTGAGGTTGTGGATGGAGAAATAGTTTTTGGTGGCAGCCGATAGATCCTAAGACACATTCAACTAAGTTATAGATGTGTGTGTGTGTGTGTGTGCTCACTTGTGTGTGTGTGTGTGTGTGTGTGCACGTGCTCACTTGTGTGTGTGTGTGTGTGTGTGTGTGTGTGTGTGTGTGTGTGTGTGTGTGTGTGTGTGTGTGTTGTGTTTTAGATAATAAAATCTAAATTGTAATTTGTGATTAATGTTTTATTCAAAAAAATTGTTTATCAACTACTTACATTTGAAAAAAATCATATGGATCTACTTGGGTAGAGATCTCGCACATAATGTAGATATTCATAGCATCCGACCACAAACAGATACAGAGGCAATCAATTTAGTTGTGCGATGTGTTCAATTATCTGAAAAATTCACTCATATTTTAATATAATGTTATATATAGTATTTAATGTGTATATTTCTTTTTATAAATGTACCCCATGTAGCAGAAAGGCAGTGAGGGATCTAATACTACCTTCTAGTAGATGACGGAGATTTTAGATGTATACATTCATTTTCATGTTGCATGTATATAGTTTGTACATGATATTTTGACATGACTCAGATGTATGTATATATTTTTTGGGACATTATTTGTATATAGACATTGATTATGTATATATTATTTATTGATGAATTATGTCTTCAAATATTGTTAATTTCACATTCATGTGGTTTTTGTTGATATATGTTGAAATTATCTTTATATCTAACATTAAAAATCAAATTAACACCCACATTAAAGAAATTGAGGTAAATATTTATAATAGTTTGAAAGAACTACCTTAATTATTCTATTTTTAACAATTAGTCTAATGATAAGTTTAGATATCGGTAATCATTATCGCTATAAAGTACATTTAGTCTACAATGCAAAACTCATAACTTGAATAAGTACATTTTTCATCTCCATTTCATGATAATAGAGACAGATATGAAAATTTGAAAATTAAGAAATAAGAAACATTCAATCCATTTTCATGTTCATTAAAATATATTTCATGGATCCAACGGGTAGTGGTGTAGGTTCTTGGGTATCTTATTAATTGGGGTGTCCAAGGTTCAAATCTTAGCTTTTGTTAAGGTGGCCTACTACCGACGATTTGGATACCTTGGTGATAGGGCACCACAATAATGTGGTTTAATTTGTGGGCTAGCCGAGAGCTTAAAACTTCCATCCTTAGATGGTTCCATAGCCGATGTGGGTTGGTGATGCCACAATGGGCTAGGGCCCTCTCCTAGGTAATCTAATTAATATATATGTTTTAAACGATGGATGAAGAAAATAGTTATATTTGATTATAAAATCATAATGAGAATAAGGACCAAATTTTGCATATTAAATAACATTTTGATAAGAGAAACGTCTCACAATAGTACACACTAAAACTTTGATCACATATACCTTAACAAACACATGAAAAAGGTTTGCATTAATTTTGTTCTTTTGTGGTTTAAATTTTTAAAAATAAATTCACTTGAAAAATATTAAACTTATAGAAATAATTTACTCTCTTAAGTCAAATACTTGTAATCTTTACAACAAAAAATTCTTTAACACCATATCTAAAATCATTAAATATCTAGTCCTTTTGTTTCAAATCTATAAAATGTGCAAAAATTGCATTGATACATTTGGCTTGATTGAGTGAAGAAATTAGTAACAACATACGAGATGTTTAGCATGATTGTGAATGGATATAATTATGTTAATATCATTGAAATATAGCTTGATTGAGTGAATAAATGAGTAAAACCAAATGATATGTTTAACATGATGATGAAAACTTTCTCACCAATATATAGATTTAAAAGTATGCTAGTAATTTCAATCAACCAATGGATTGAAGGCCTTAATAGATTGAATAGGGAGGTCATGGAACCACTATAGGCCATAATCTTTGAGAATTTGTAGGAATAACTTGGTAAGGATATTATCAATGTAGGCATGATCTAGGGATGCTATGTAAAAGGAGAAAATATGTTGTTCTAGATATCCTTTACCTTCATAAATGGGAAGTTTAGGAGTGATAAAAACCATATAGGTAAAGGATAGGAATCCACCTCAAGTTCCAATTAATTATGAAGTTGAGCATGGTAATCCATGGTAAGAGATTTCTCAAGCATACCTTGGTCTAATTATAACACCTTAGCTTATACAATCTAAAAAATCTACATGAGGGAATGTGCATTAGATGAGGTATGTAAGGGTCCATGATGTGTGCGCACAACAAGTGGTTGAAGAATAGTGGTAGTAACTAGAATAGATATAGGAATTTCTTGAATGACCAGATGTGCCCCCATACCAAGGGTGTATGTAAGCATAGTAGATATAGGTTTAGGATCTTGAAAAGTAACTTCCACTAATTAAAAAAATTATTTTCCTTTTATACCTTGTTGGAAAATCATCCTATGTTATTTCCTAGTACATAACCATTTCATTCAACATAATCATTCTTAAAAGTAAGAAGGCATTTCATAAATATTATACATTAACACATTTTTATTTAAATTCTTGATGACTTTAAAAAGTATATCAATCATGTATAGTTCTCCCACTACAAAATATTTCATATTTTTTTATTAGATAAAGAGTGATTTTTAAGGGATCAAGAACCCTCTATAAACGAAAGATAGGCATCAAAGCACAAACAAGATACCAAGAGAAGAATGGTCCCAAACCGTAAAATAAGCATACAAAAATTCCACCAAACACCATGGCAATGAGTTTTCTCTCGATGTCATTAGCATGGAGCTCACATCATTGTTTCCATTTAGTTGATTTGTTGATTAACATCATGGTGATTGCCAAACACTTTTCAACAAAATAGTTACCTTGTTCCAAAAAACAATTTTCAATGCTCATCATCAGATTTTGATTCAAATTGGATCAATACTAATGTAAATTCGCTATTCTATGCATTGTATCTTTGATGTAAGGAGGTTTGTATGACCCTCAGAGCATCAAAATCTACACAACGTAGACTTTCAAGGCCTGTGTCTAGCTAGGGCAGTTATGCACACGCATTGAGAAGCATGTGCAGAGGCCTGAAGCCTATGATGACCATTGAGACCTTGCAAAAAGCTCTTAGAAGAAATAGATTTGTCACGCCACATTCCTAAGACAAGTTTGTGTTGAAAATGAACTTATCCTAACATGTTCGTGCTGACCTGAACTTTCCTACAAACATGTAGGAACTAAGGTGAATTCACCCTGTACCAAACTTTTCAAAAAAAATGTTGAAGAGATATCGATTTTGGAGAAATTGCGATAGGTGAAATTGCTAGAAAGTGGAAAGGAGTTTCTAAATAAAGAACATGATACTATTATTATTACCAAAAGAAACTTACTTGAATTGTTATTTTTTAGAAGTTAAACTAGGGGTTTTAAACCAATTAGTTGACAAATTCGCATTGACAATGAGGGCACCAATGACTTCTCTTTGATGTCATTAACATGGAGCTCACGTCATTGTTGACGTTTAGTTGATTTGTTGATTAACATCATGGTGATTGCCAAACACTTTTCAACAAAATAGTTACTTTGTAAATGTCCCATATCCACTGAAATTATTGACCTTTCATGCATATAGCATGAGATGGCTCCACCTTTTTCCAAAAATACAATTTCCAATGGTCATCATCATATCTAGATACAAACTGCCTACAAATTGAATAAATTCTAATGCAAATTCACTATTTTGTGTGTTGTATCTCTGATCTAAGGAGGTTTGTATGACCCTTAGAGCATCAAAATGTATGTAATGTAGACTTTCTAGGCCTGTGTCTAGCTAGGGTAGTTATGCACAGGAATTGAGAAGCATGTGCAGAGACCTGAAGCCTATCTTGGGATGACCAATGAGACCTTGCAAACAGCTCTTTGAAGAAATAGATTTTCACGAGACATTCCTGAGACAAGTTTTAGTTGAAAATGAACTTCTCCTAATATCTTGAAGGGAGAATTAGAAATTTAGAGAAGATTTAGATATTGAAACATTTTGAAATTCATACCATCTACATTCAAAAATGCGTAAAATTTGTTCGGAGAAGTTTTAGATTTTTAAAACATTTTGAAGCTCATACAATGTGTACATTCAAAAATGGGTAAATATTGTTCAGAGAGGACTACCAATATTCCTGAGATCTTGTATTAAGCTACCAAGTGCATCAAAACACCATGGTTTCCAAGGTACCAAGTCTGTACAGTTACAGGCTCCTGTGCTTTGGATGTATGTCCTTAGTTCTGAAGGTGAGAGTCATCCTCTCATGGCGGCAGGCACTGGAATATTGGGTTGGTCTTGATTTGGGGATGTGCTGGGTGAATTGTCATGCTGCTGCTCCATGTCTGAGCTTTGCATATACTAAATATGGTTACTAAAAACTCCTCCTTTAGTAGCAGTAACATTAAATCTTGAACTATTACAGGAGGAAGCCAGTGAGTTAGTAGTAGTTGGATTGCTTACTGAATTAGAGATTTTTTCATATTGAGAAGACAAAATTGTGTTTATGTCTGTAACATTTGGTGTAGCCAACCCAGAAACTAACATGGATTTCCTCTTCTTCTTCCCCACGATCCTGCATTTTATGAAAAAAACTATACATTTTCAATACCATTATCACCCATATTTTAAAAAAATTCAATTGGGTAATTGACATCCTGTATTTTATGAAACAACTTTATACATTTTCAGTACCATTATCACCCATATTTAAAAAATTCAATTGGGTGATTGACATACTGCATTTTATGAAACAATTTGTACATTTTCAGTACCATTATCACCCATATTTAAAAAAAATCAATTGGGTAATTCATACAAACTTCTCATACATGAAATCTTGTGCCAAGGATTGGCCTTAGAATCCATGTTTTGTGGGCCAAAAGCTTCTCCCAAGATATCATTTTGGGTGCTGGGAGGTGAAGGTGCAGTGTGTGGTTTTGCAGAGATGGGCTTGAGGTCCCCCAAATTCTTAAGAAAATTTTTGGTGGGTGCTTCAATCTGTCCTTAGAATTCCCAATTAGAGGGAAATAAATAATTGGGTACAGGCTTGGATGCTTAGCATAATCTGGGATTTCACACACCACCACCGTGAGATAAAATAAACAGGCTTACTCGCAACCACAAGGAGCCCGATCTGCTTTTTGCTTTTGCATTGGGTATACCTACAACAAAACAACTTAAACCAATGCCTACGAAAAATTGGCTTGATATGTGATCTCCCGTAATAAATTTCTAGAAATGTGTAACTTTTACTTTTCCAAGGCTAGAACATGCATTGTTTCAAAACTGCTCATTCCTTTGGGTTACTTGGTATATTGGAGTCTTTTGTTCCGAATTTGGAATGCAGTCATTGGTTATCGAAGAGCCTTGAGGAGATAGGAATTTGTATTTATGCCATATCATTGTGTTTATTCTTTTCTGTGTGCTGATTTTGATTTCCTTTCAATTTTGATTGTCTTAATTGTTATTTCCTAATATTAGTGATGCAATATGGCAAGTCATATGGACAAATATCCGGAGTAGTATAACTATTTATGTGCATAATTCCTCGTCTATCTTTGTAGCTGTTCTTGATCTCATTTTTGTTATTTTGGATTTGATTGTTGTTTCTTTGATAAGATTCCTTCATTTCACATGGTTTTCTGTATTATTTTTCTTAATTTTTTCTAGCTTTTCTTAGGCTTATTGGTTATGTGTGCATCAATTCGCTACAGTTCTCTCCCTCCTTAACAATTTGAAATCTAAGGGAAACTAAGTATGAAAAGGTCTATAAGCCTTAGAGTGGGGAAAGTTTAAGAATTTTTATATAGCATCCCTATAACAATTAGTCCATGATCAAATGCAGCATTCACAGTGCTCTTGCAGTCACGTAAGCCTCAGGTTTATGCCTAAATCGTAATTCAAGAATGAGGGACTAATTTCCAAACTGAATTTTTTGGGAAGGTCATGTAAAGCTTTGCCTCAATAGCTAAACCCCACACAAGGAATAACTCTCACCTTAAGATTCCACATCTAAAAGGTATCATTTTGTGAAAATTAATGTCCTGCCCTTGTCCTTTTCATTCAACAATGATCCAGTGGGTAGGACACATTTGGAATGAAACCTTGGTGCACAAAAAGCTATGAAATGCCTCCAAATTCAACAAAGAAGTCACCGCCACTAAAATATTTCAAGGTTCTAATTTTTAATTTCAAACCTCAATTTACTTTAGCCTTATTAAATCATTATTAATAGGATATAACAAAAAAAGTCGGACCCATTTGCGGAAAGCCGATTCACTTCTATAGGTACCAAGCACTGGCATTTGAAACCAAGTTTAAAAACAAGACTTAGCGAACTGAAACATCTAAGTAGCTAGAGGAAAGGAAATCAACCGAGACCTCATTAGTAGCGGCGAGCGAAAGTGGATTGGGAAAATATCCATCATGTGTACAATAGTAGTATAGTACACATAGGCACCACTGACGCTTGAATTAGAATACAAGTATAAATTTCTGGAATAATAAAAGAGGTCAAGTAGCTTTGTATGGGAAGGTTGGCATCTAACGATGAAAAACTTACATGTATGTTGCGCTATGTGCATCATTCAAGTGTTTAGGTTAACCTCCTCAAATTCAAAGTCATTAATAGTTGCATTTTATTAAACTTATTAATATATTTAAAAATTATCAAACTTACTATGACCCTTACAATACGTATCAAAACTTATTGTTAATATACTACGTGCTTTTCTTTTGAAATAGTTTCCATTCTCATTACATTTACATTTTTTGGCTATATTCTCCTTGAACTTTTCACATATGTATAAGTTACTTATCTTTTACAAACTTTTGGCGTGTCAACATGGTTATCCTCACAAGGCACTCACACTGTTTTATTCAAGGGATTGCAGCCACTGTGGTTGTGGTTGTGGTTGTTTGTCCTAAGTTGTGCTACCCTGTATTTTAGGGGATTTTTTGGGTAGGGTCTCTCCCAGCTGCTTCTGTATTCAAATATTTTTGCATGGTTAAAGTTGATTTTTCTCACCATTATGGATACTTCTAGGAAAGAGTAGGTGAATTAGTTGCTTACCTAAAATAAGGTGGGTTGAATTTCTAGAGCCTTTCACTTTTTTCGCCTTTGCAACTCGTAAGTAAACCCAAGTATATCATTTTGAAAATGAGATTAAAAATTTTAAAAACTAAATAGCATCAATCATCCAGCAGAATGGATGTATAAGGAGCTCTTGTTCTAAAAAACAGTCCAAAATGGAATAGACAGAGCATGTTTGCTTAAAGTGTTAACTAAAGCAAAAGAAAAACAAGTTATGCTTTACATAGAGTCCAGTGTATAGGACATAAAAACCAAGAAAGGTATACTTGCTACCTTTCCACAGTACCACACTTTGGTTAGAAAAACTCCTAAACTTTGAACGAGTAAGAAACCTTATCTTTAAGACCAAAACCTTGACGACCAACAGTGGCAACACTCTTTAGTGTGCCTCCAACAATACAAGGACTTGGTTGAGCTTTAGTATCATCTCCTTGTTTCTTTCTATGAAGAGTCTTCCCATGAGAATGTGCCCCTGGTAAAGGATGGGGATAATATGAAGCATCTAGATCATTTTATGCTCCTAACATTGTCCCCAAGATTGATGAGGTCACCTGAGATCCAACCTCTTTCATTTGAACCCTGGTAGGAATGTTTGTAAAATCAATTAGCAAATCAAACAAATGGAAACTAGAAGAGGAACATAAGAGCATAGATTAGTGTTTCCTACTTCCATGTTCAGATCGTATTTCAATGTCTCCATGGTCTGGATTCTGAAGAAACAGGCATACCTCTGGCACCATTTTGTAAAGGGGTCAGGTAGCTTTGTATGGGAATCTTGGCATCACTCTTCTTGGTTTACTATTTTAAATCAGAGTTAGTTATCTACATAGATAGCATCAGAAGCCACGCTACAATTGACATCAATCTAGAAATAATTCAAAACATATGCAAGTCTTGGAACATACGCAGCACCTATAGATTGGAAAAGAGATGAATTCCATTTTCTATCTTTGTGCAGGACCATGTGGGTGTACTGGGAAAATGCATTTAATTCATGTGTTTGCAAATTGCAAGTGGTGTTGAAGACCAGCACATTCATAGCCATGCAAAGCTAGGTAGCCATTCCAACTAAATTCCTAAAAATTTAAAACATATCCATGGACCATATCCAACATACCATGAGACAACTTGAGAAAGCAGAGTCGTTCCTTGCAAAAATGCCTAGCCATACCAGACAAGCAAGAGTTTCAAGGATGTGAAAGAGTGTCTTGAAAGGTTGAAGGCATGTAAATGTATTTTCCAAAACAAATTAAAAAACTAAAAAAACTAGAAAAAAAATGAAAACGTCTTAATGCTTGAACGAAAGAAATTTTAATCATTTTAATTTTCTGAGGAAAATACAAAAAAAGTGCAAGGAACAGAATTAAAAAGCTTTTCCATCTTCTGCTTTCACTTAGCATCCACATATATACACACATTTATGAATACATTTCAAAATTATAGAATTTACTATGACCCTTACAATACGTATCAAAGCTTATTGTTAATATACTGCGTTCTTTTCTTATGAAATATTTTCTATTCTCATTACGTTTACATTTACGTTTATTTGGCTGTATTCTAATTGAACTTTTCGCAGTTGTATAAGTTACTTATCTTTTACACACTTTTGGCAGTGTCAACGTAAAAGCGGTAGGGCCTATCAAAAATGGCAAATACCACTCTAGGAAAAGCACTTGGCGCGCCAACAACTATTAACAAACTACATCCATATCATATGGCATGGATATTGGAAGGAAGAGTCATTCGCAAAGGAACAATACATGACTACAACAATGCGAAAGGAGAAGGCCGATTCTCAATTTCAATGTAATTGACACTCTTGGTGACGACATAAACGTTACATGTTTTGGCAAAGCTGCAGCTTTTTACCATGCACAAATACAGGAAGGCACAATTTACAGAATTTCAAAGGGGACTCTTAAATATGTTAAGGCAGGCTATAGGGATTCTAGCAGCCCATGGGAAATCATGTTAGGAATGGATTCTATTTTAGAGATCTGTATATAACCTACTACATGCATACCAACAACTACTTTCCACTTCACACCAATTAGTGCAATCCAACAAATGCCTCTCGGAACCACTGTGGATGTTATAGGCGCAGTAACTTTTTGGTTTGAAATTTCTAAGAGCACCCGAAAAGATGGAAGTAGCACACAACGTTCTACAATTACTATAAAGGATCACACCGGATATTGCATAACGATTACTCTATGGGGAGTACTCTATGATGAGGCAAACCAAATTTTACAACCACAACATGATCAACCTGCAACGGAAATGCCAATACTAGCTGTTAGAAAAGCTAAAACTACAGAGTTTAGAGGTAGAACACTAACATCAGCTCCTTCTACCCAACTGTTTGTAACACCAGCAGTACCGAGACAGAATCACTACAAATTTGGTTAACCATAGCAGAAGCATCTACTAGCGCAGCTCCACTCAGTACACAAGGACCTGTGGAGAAGAAAATTGCTGATATTCATGCTTGTACCAGCCCCAATGCTAATGAATAGATCATTACCATTGCAACTATTATACATCTCAACATGGAAAACTATTGTTACCCTGCTTGTTCACGCGTTGTTAATAATAAACAATGCCAAAAAAACTAATTACAGCCCAGACTCAACATGGCACTGCAGTAAATGCAACTTGTCCACAACTACATGTGATTATAGATATGCACTTCACATGATGGTAGAAGACCGAACTGGGACCATATGGGTAATGACTTCGATGATGTAGCAATAACCCTGCTTGGTGTACCTGCTAATGCTCTTAAAGAACAAACAAGGACTACAGATGACTTGTGGAACATTATTAAACAGGTGTTGTTTCATACGTATAGGTTCATTTTCTTTGTGACTCCATCTACCTACAAGGGCAAGGAACAACTCTCCTGTACAGTACACAGCATGACTCCTGCCGAACAAGACATAGACCATGCAGAGCTGGTAGCAGCATTTTTAGATGGCACAGAATGAAAAAGCAACAACTGTAAATATTTTGTACATATACGTCTACTAAAAAAGCACTACACTTGATTGTAATATGATGTCCATATATATGAAGACAAGTATTTTGTGTACAATCTGGGTCATTTTATATACATGTAATTGTTGCTTCAAAATTGATTTACAAAAGGTATAATAAATATCAAATTATTAAATTGAACAAAAGGTATCACTATTAAAAGAAATCAATAAGATATTAAATTTTCATTCAATAAATAGCAATCAATAACATATAAATTTTCATTTATACTAATGAAGAATGGTATTGTCATTGTCATTATTTGAAATTAATTATTCCATGATTAAAAAATCTGTTGTAATTTACAGTTGTGGGTCTGCTGTAATTTTAGAGTTGTAGGTCTCTCATAAATAATTAGAGCTTTTCTTTCAATTATTTATTCTATTTCAGTTGGAAGGAAAAAATTAGAGTTGTGCTTTGAGATAATTTTCAATTTCTGTTTGGTTTTAGTTTCTTATTTCTTGTTTCATAAAATGAAGTTGTAGTGATGTATCCAAAGTGTTTTTCATTTAAATGAATGTTTAAAGTTATAGAATGCTTAAATTGGCTTACAAGGTTTGAATTTTCATTGCTCAAAAACCTATTTAAGCTAACTATAAACTTATAGATAACTGCAACAAAAAAAAAAAACATACTATAATGGAAGGAATTTTATGGGAAGAATTTTCTTGAATCTAAAACATCCCTAAATCCTAATAATTCCTCCACACTACAGTTCTTAACCCGCTACCCCAAAACCCTAGGCATTTAAAAGCTTAAAATATTAGGCAATGAAGGAAAATCTTATGAGTCTTTAGTTAGCATCGATGGAAAAAAGTCAGCAAAGCCTCATCTACTACTTGATCATAGGGATAAGTTTTACAAATTGTTTCTCTTTCCCATTTTAGATTTTTAAAAAAAAGCTCCATCCAAATAAACTTGTACCGGTTATTATTATTTGAAGTACAATTACAACAAATGTAAAATGCCTTACAGAATCTAACGTCCATGTTTTGCTATTGTAGGTATTGCCTTAGCACACCAAAAAAATGGACAATGCTCAGCTACCACCTGCATTACAACCAAAACAAACAAGCTATAAATGCAAAATGCCGCCAAACGTACGCAGTTCACAAAGACACCCTCAACACAGCCCGCCGCAACAAGCAACAACCAAACTTTATTCCCTTACCCCAAGTTGCCCTTTACATGAAAGCCCCGCTTTTGTCCCCTTTCAACACCATTCAACATACATTCCGAACCCGCTTAGAATCTCTCCTTCCTGGTGAAGCTTGTTCAATTTGCAAGGAACGCTACCCAGAATGCAATCAAGACTCACCCCAAATGGAATTAGTTGTCGTAGGTGCTCTTATGAAAAAAAAGGACATCACTTTTCTTCATGGAATAATATGGACCCTAGCCCTCAACCCATAGAGCTATCAATTTTAACCCAAGTAGAGGAAATGTTGATAGCTAGAGTAGCCCCACTATTACAAGTCACCCATGCCCGTGGAGGCCAATACATGTACACCGGCCACACCATTAGTTTCCCCAAGACATTACATCCATACTACGATTCTTACCCCACCGCCCGAAACCCTAGACATTTTAATCCTTAAAAGATTAGGCTTGGAAGGAAAACCTTATGAGTGTTTTGTTAGCAGAGCCCATATCCAAAATGCACTTTCCTACAAAATCCAACATGACCCATACTACAACGACGTCATCATAGATGAAGCCACCCTTTCAAGTTTACCAATACCTACAACTAACATCTTTAACAACCTACCCCATATACTTGAGCAACCCAATTCACCAAACCCCCCAACACCTGACACAAATGACACGAACCTCTCAACTGGACGCAACCCATGTAACATCATTTGTAGCAAGCCTCCCCCACTGATACAGAGGTTTCCCAAATTAGGGCCTATGCCCTACCAACATCAAACCCACACCCACCATCAATTGAATGGCCCCAAATCAGTTCAAACCCCATCAACGAATACACAACTGAGGGGTTATTCTCAATGGCCTTCCCAACTCTATTCCCATCGGGCTCAGCTATGTTTCTATAAGCCCAGCTTAGAAATCAAAATGCATGAATATGCTCTTCATCTATTGCGTTACCATGACAACCGATTTGGAAGCCATCCTCATTTCCGATATTTTCTACTCAATCTTATGATGCGCCATAGAAGTCAAGCCACTTCCATTATTTTTCACAAAACAACAGATTGAAGACAACACACCCACAACAATAGAACACCTCCGCACATTGTTAGAAACCTTTCCGGATGAACAAATAGCCAACCGCCTCATGTGGTTTTCCTCCCACCTAAGAGGCACCATTCTTTTTGGACACAATGCAAGAATGAACTTAACGACATGATTTCCTAGCTAGGAACACCAACCTTATTTTTTACCCTGAGCGCTACTGATACTAAATGGCCAGACTTGCACCGCCTCATGCCAAGACCTTGCCCCCCACCCCTTCTGCTGCCCAAAAATGGAGAAACCATAACATCATTACATATCCGCACTTGACAACAACATATATGGCTGTGAGGTTTGCAATATTCCATGAAGAAATCTTAGAAAAACATCTACACACAAAAGACTTTTGGTACAGGTAACGTAATGTACCCTTTAAAGCTTAGGTTACAACTATTGTGGACTCTTTTTCCCAGCATGTTTCATACTAACACTTACTATACCAGTTTGAATGGCAACACAGAGGCTCCACACATATTCATGGTTTTATATGGCTCATTGACAGTCCAAATATGGACACCCTAGACTAGGGGAAACCCCAGTGCCATACAAGTTGCAAAATCATTCTTCGACAGCCAGGTCACAGCTTGGAACCCACTTCAAAGCTTTCAAGCTGCTTCTCGCATGCCCCATGCAACAATAGATGATCCATGTTTGCTACGTTCATCAAAAATACTACTTGCACCTACCGATAATGACTACATAGCTTTAGTCAACCGGGTTCAACGCCACACCAAATGTACTACAACTACATGCTTATGAAGGAAAGGCAACCAATTATAGTGTAGGTACAAATGCCCATGGCCAATACAAGTTGAGTCGACATTATGCCTAGACACACAAGGACATGCAGTTTATACTCCAGCTCGTAACGATGATAGGTTAAATATTCACAACAAAGATATGCTAACTACCTGGGGGCCAACATCGACTGCCAGCCCGTGGTTTCACGTCATGTCGTTCTGAAATACATAGCAAAATATGCATCCAAAGCCGAGCACAAGTCAGAAACATACCACCATATGCTTGTCAGAATCTCAGCAAGCACAAACCTGAAAAAATGTCAACACAACATACAGTAAGCTACTTTCTGAAACAATAGCTGATCGAGATATAGGTGCACAAGAAACTTGCCACATGCTTGCTGAAATTGCCACTTACCATGTGCAGCCGAGTGTTTGTGACACTATCCGTGGGGAAAACCATCTATAGGCAAATTTCAAAGTCCAATTCCTGCAGAAATTGTACAACACCATTTATAGATGCCTACATAGCACGACCTCTTACCCTAGACATACTACAATTTAATAGAAGCACTCGGTCATGGGCCTATGACAAGCATAGGAAAGCACAGGCATGGAAAGAATGCCAAAAACATGCTATTGTTAGAGTGTTTCCCTGAATAATCACCATACCTATTGTTAGCTCACCTTCATACAACACTTTTTGCTTCACGGAACTCCTCTTGTACAAATCTTTTCAATGTATTCCATCCGACATTGGCACATCCCCAGAAACACTCCAGCTTCAATGGGCTGCATTCTCTCCAACCTACTAGGCATGGCATGTACATCGGGTAACGCCCCACCAAACAGTAAGCAGCCCAACCACTAGCTCTGAGAGCGATTGCGATGTGCCTACCACAACTCAGATGGACGAATGGGAGGTGCTTTCAAGTTTACATCCTACAGGGTTGTCGACATCAATGACCTAGGCATACTTGGGAAGCGTGATTTTGATCTTTCGCACAGTTGGCCACAAGCTACTACTGACAACCACTTACATGAAACAGGGGAGATTTCATAGACATTGCACGCTCAACCACCAAAATAGTTACATCGTTCTTCCTACCTACTATAAATAGTTGTACCCTATCACCAGAACAACAAGATGCATTACAAAGAATCTTAACCCATGCAAATGCACAACCACATATTTTCCGTTATACATGATAATACAAGGAACAACTAGCACTGGTAAATCACATTTGATCCGAGAAATTTCAAGGGCACTCCACTCACACAACAACCTCCATTCCACCGCTTACTCCTCCTAGCTCCAACAGGACTAGCAGCATTCAACATTTCTAGCACAACAATACACACTGGGCCTACACATACCTATAGCTGAAGTTACTCCTCTTCGAGGCCAAACCCTCGCTACATTCCAACAAACTATGGTAGATGTGGAATACATACTAATTGATGAAATGAGTTTTATCAGCCCAAAACTACTATCCAACATAAATAGCCACCTACAGAAGCATTTCCCACCTGTAGATGCAAAGTTTTCGGAGGGCATTCTATTATTCTAGTTGGAGACCTTGCCCAGTTACCTCCAATTAAAGATACTCCCTTGTACGTTCTAGGTACCTACGGGCATATCTTATGGTCACTTTTTAGGAATACAATCATGCTTACAATTAACTTATGCCAATAAGGAGCCACCCCTGCAAACCACAACTTCTAGAATCTACTACTAAATGTAAGAAACGCCCTTGCTACAGAGCAGGACTAGAATCTACTAATGTCGCGGACTCCTACAAATATCAGCCCTACAGAACAAGTAACATTCCAAACCGCAACACACCTTTATGCTACAAACACATTAGTTACCATGCATAACAAATACGAATGCGGGCCCTCAACATGCCAATTTCTATAGCTACAACTTGAACAATCATGACAAAGCGATGCAGGAAAAGTAAGTAACACACAATTAGAGGCTAACCTACTGCTTTGTGAAGGTGAACAAGCAATGTTGACAACAAATCTGTGGGTACAAAGTGGCCTTGTAAATGGTGCACAAGGACAGTTGTTACTATGTTATACGAGCAAGCAACCACGCCCCCAAGCTTGCCTTTATATGTCATAGTCGACTTCCCAAGCTACAAAGGCCCAGCCTGGGACCCAATGTGCATCCTACGTACATACCAGTCCCACCTATTACAAGAAGCAACCACGACAACTGCCCTTAAAAATGGCATGGGCCCTAACTATTCATAAAGCCCAAGGACTGACACTTGATAAAGCTAGCATCGACATTGGCCATGAGAGAACGACAAGGCCTAACCTTCATAGCCTTATCCCGAGTACGAGCCCTTACCGACCTCCACATTTTCCCAACATTCTCATACACCCATTACAAGCACCTATAGGAAGAAAAGCATGTTGCACTCCGCTTAAAAGTAGAAGCATACTTACAACACATCCTACCTCTGGTTCCAACATAAGCACATATCCACCATGGATTTCACCTGCTGTGTCATTGGTACAATACTCCATCTAACCTTAACTTGTTTTTTAAATTGACTACAACTATGCTCCACACATCAAATTACTATATTTTTTACGCTTACCTAAAAAAATGCCTCATACTATGATAAGCACTACAAATTTTGCTAACTAACACTCAAATTTTACTTGTAGGGCACTTTCAAATGGAAGACAACTTTTACACACTAGCTGCCCGCACAAACACTGATGCCAATCTTTTGGAATCCCTGCTATGCGCATATGTGGACTCTCAGTACCAAACGGCTGCAACGGTGGATGAAGCTACCATTACAAAGATGTACTCCACACAAAAGAAAATTGAAGAGGCACAACAAACGCTGCAACAAACAATTGTTGCTGCCCAAAATGCACAAAAGAAAATGAAAGCAAAAGGTCACAAGTAAAGGTGTCTGGTTTTTTGGCTTGTATGTATGTTATACAATGATTGATTGAATGTGGTTTATAAATAAAGTGTTGTTTCAAATTAAATGTTGTGTTATAATGTGCTTAATGATTGCTTACATGTTTTATAATTCAATTGAATCTCCACATTCCAAAACATTCAACAATCTATTCAACAAAAATTCAAAAATTAAAAAAAAAACTTCTGAGTCCCCACTCCACAAGCTCCCAAAATAAATTAACCTTCCCATTTTTATGATGAAGATTCTTTGTTTATTTATGTTTAGGATAAGGGTGTTTGAGACATTTTGGAGCCCCAATTCTGTAAGAATAAAATGGAGCCCCTGTGCTTTCAAATCATATAAAGCTTCAGCATATTTTTGGTAATGGTGCATGGGTCATCCTTGAAGCCCCAATTCTGAAAGAATAAAAACAAATCATGTAAAGCTTAGGATAGTCTTTGCCCTTACTATCCAGGTCCCCCATCTACATAGAATCTAGGGAATCTGATCTTCCAGTCATAGCAATAGACCTTGCCATATTACCTTTATTGAAATCATCCTATCTGCCAGAAATCAAATCTTCTCAAATTACTATTGTTGCAGAATTTATTGTTTACTTTAAACTATTCTACCGTGTATGTATGCAAAAAGTACTTCCACCATCAAGATAACTTTTCAAGTGACCATTTTTCAAAACATCTTGCTGCTCCCAAAGGAAGAAACAAGTATGGAAGGTCTTCAATCATGTAACAATTTGAAAAAAATAGTTTCTTTGAATAACCTTCAGTCATCTGCATTTGCCAACATCCTCATCCTTAAATTCAATGATATCATCTATAACATTTTTGAAACATATACCTAGAAAGGATAAGTGGATAGAGCACAATTGTTGTTAGACATGTTTTAAAATTAGACTCATATACCAAACTGGTGTCTTGGCTGTGACCTAAAAAATAACCTATACTTCGTAATTATCATAGCCATCAATTAGAAGGAAATTTGAATTTCTTTTCAAGCCTAGAAGCCAAAGCTATTTGGAAATTAATCTAGACCCATGGAACAAGGAGGGTATATAAGCTCTTTTTCTGTTTAACTGGTAAAATGGAATATTTACATAGAATTTCTTCTCAAGCCTAGGACCCAAAATTTTGTGGACTTATTTTAGACCCAGTGGGACAAGGAGAGTGTATAAGCTCTTCCTACTGTGTGACTGGTAGAAAGGTTTTTTTACTTAAAAAGAGAATAAAATATTTTTATTTATGTCATGGAAAGACTTGCACTACCTATTCAAATGCCTAAAATAGAATTTACCCCAGACTACCGCAATTTATATATTATTTAGTTAATTGCTGTAAGTAGCTGGCCTCATTTACATTTAGCACAGATCTATTATAGAAACTGGGCCTTCTTGTAGTAGACGCCCCCTGCATAGTACTCATGTATTGGCTTGTGGACCATGGTTGATTGCATGTTTAGCTCCTTTTACTTTAGAAGAGAAATTTCAAGAGGAAAATGACTCATTATCTTCATTTCATGGCAAGCAGTAGTCTATGAGGGCTCTCAAAAATACAAGAAAGGCACACGATGCCTGACACCTTATGCATCCAACTGTACTTGAACTTCAGGGTAACTCACAATGTATGAGACCATCCTCTGCACTTGATAGTGCTTAGACTATAGCGTGCACATACCATTAGACCTTTCTCCTTTGTATCCGAACCTGCATAGTGTATGCATAGCATAGGCTAAAATAAGTCTTGTTTTGAGGATATTGGTGTATTCTTCATCAAATTGGTGGTAATAGTTTGAAGTGATAGATTGTTGAGGTTTAGCAATGTTGAGAACAATAAAAGTAGTGGTCGTTTATTTTTTAATGATATTAGTGTATTCTTCATCAAATTGGTGATACATTGTTGAGAATTTGACAAATGTTATCTATAAAAGGATTAAGATTGTAATGTTGGTCAAAGGAAAAACTTTATAAAAACCAAGATTAAGATTGAAATAAACATTTAAAACTAAGAATCTCCTCGCAATGCAGCAAGAAGCATCAAACACATTAAGAATTGTGATATGCTTGATATGGTGGATGTGCCATGTGCCATCTAAGTCCATTGTACAAATTGACACAGAGTGGTGTCCAGGTTTATGAGTTATTCCTTGGAAATGTTTACCTGACTTTGCAGACCTATAACTGTAGAAGTAATCTGCATCGACCCCTCTTGAACAGCTAATTATGTTAAATCCATAACTCTAATGTCCACAGTAAAACATCCAATAGCTCTTTATCAAGAATTAAATTCAGGTTCACTCATCTAAAAAACTGAGCTTGTTTATCAAGTTATCATGAGAAATAACCAAATTCGAACTTGAATAATGAAAAAAAAACATATATGAGGTGCTAATAATGAAGTGGACAAATAAATCCACTCTCTGACAGCTTACTTCTTGTGGTGTTACATTTGCAAATTTTGTCAACGCTTATTTTTAGCCTAGATAGGATCAAACTTGGTATATACTATATAAATGTCAGAAGTTGAGGAATTTTTTGAAATTTATGTTTTAACCAAATAAAAACTACATGATTTTTAAATGGTAGCAGCTAAATTGCCAGATATTTTTAAAAATAGTCCACAAAAAACCTTACATTGCCTTCAACACACCCAAGGTATGGGTCACTCTAGCAGGATAGAAGAGTCAGAAATACAACTGCCATTATGTGATCATCCTTTGATATAATGCTTATATTGTAGCCAAACAGATAACAAACATTCCTCACAAAAAATAACAAATACTATATGAGCAGGAGAAAAACCAATGTGGGATTTCAACCCAATCATCTTACTATATGAGCAGGAGCCCAAATACTTACCAAGAATCTTGATTGCATGGCATTTTGACCTTGTATCAAAATACCTTTCTAACATACTATGTACCCTCCCCTTTTACAGGTACTTTAAACATGACAACCACATTCGACACCGTAGCAACACGAATTACAACAAATTGTACTCACATACAATAACAGTTGTTATCTGAATGTGTCGAACAACAATGCACGGAAGCCACAACTGTAGATGACACCGCAATCTCTGCAATGTTACATACCCAACAAGAACTACAACAAGCACAGATTGCACTGCAGCAATCATCCATAGCCAGCGAAGACACCATCCACATTCTAAGAGAAAAATTTTACATACAGTTCTATAAATCCACCCCCTCCCCATAACAACAAAAAAAAACACCCCCAAAAAAAAAACTTAAACACCCCTACTGTACATACCCCAAACTATGTGGTTTCTTGTTTACCTGTGTATTCTGTGTGAGTCGAGACAGTGGAAAGGTCCCTTTTTGTATGAAGTTGGGCATTATTGGTTAAGTCTGACCCAGTATTGTGTAAATACCAATTGGGCTTGTGAAGCCTTTTGTAGATCAGCTCGTGGAGCATTTTGAAGTAATACAGAGCTCTGATTTTCCCAATTCTTGGTTGGCATATATTTTGTGGTGCATGTATTGTTTTAGTGTGTAGCCGTATTAACTCGTCATGGAGCTTCGTAGTGTCGCATGGGTTAACGAGTGAAACCACGACCTCGTGACATCCAAAGATCGGTAAAGTTGGTTTCTTGATCGTAACATGTTAACTACAATCTCAAACAATTATTTTTGATAGCACAGTGTTAGTTGTTTCTAAACTTAAAATTGACCCAATCTTGTACATTAGAGGAACTAACATAATATACTCAAAACTATCTTGTAATGCTTTTATAAGCTGTATGACAACTTTGTAGTTATTTAATGTATAACAAGAAAGGCTATAAGCTATATTCTTTGTGGTTTTATATAAACAACAAGATTTATTGGTCATTCTTTCTACTTTTATCTAATTTTTAATGTCACGTGATTTATGAGCATGCCAAATTTGAAGTATGTTGAATGTTCTAAGCTTTCATGAATGCTATTTTTTAAGTGTTTCATCTTTTATGGACCAAAAAACAGTATTATGTATTTTTTCATATATTCTATGAAAGTTTCCATGCCATTTCATATCTAAGGGTTTTTGAAAAACCGTGTTTCAGATCCATTTCCGTTTCCATTTCCTGGCAACTCAGGACAACAATATAGTAATGTTGAAGTTATTAGAGATCTTTTTTATTGAAAATTCTGTCAAATCTTGTCTTCGGTTACTCTATGCCTCTAAGCGCATTACTCGAACACTTATTACGCCGAAGGCGTTCCCCCTATGGTAGAGGACCTCCGGACGTTTCTACGACTGTCCTAAATTTGACAGCCTTTTAGACATTTTTCAAACGGGATTAAATTTGACAGCTGTTTGCATGTCGTTTTTACTTTGCATGCAATTTTTGAGTTTCTATTTTTAAAATCCTATTTTTAACTGTTGTTTTTTAGATTCCGCCCTGTTTTATAAATAAGGAGTTTGTATTGGTTATCTCATCAAATAATCAGTTCGTTTTTGTGAAAGAGGGATCCGAGAAAGTGAAGGGAGTCGACACACAGCGTTTGGTATGTAAATTTGCTTAACTATTTCTTTTCTGGATTCCCACAGTTGAACAAATGCTCTAAGCTCCAGTTCACGCCGTCTTTCTCGCCACCATGCACTGATTTTTCTCAAGAAACCGTTTTTCTTGATTTTTTGTCGCCCGTTTTTATTTTATCGAAGAACGCCATTTTTTACTTTCTGCCCGCAGAGGTTAGAAATTTCTGTTTTAATGATCCAGCGGTGCTGCAATTTTCAAATTTTAATGCAATGGCGTTTTAATGATCAATAATTGTGCTCACCGACTTCCAATGCCCATTCAATGGGATCCCATTAGTTTGTCTAAATTTAATAAATATTTCTTGTAATTCTTGTGAATAGAAACCTTGCTTAAGCATTCTTTGGTTTTTGACTTTTTACAGAGATAAATATTTAATAATTCAAACATTATTTCAAGCACTCAATAATACATTATTAATGAGCTTGAAATTTGTGGATTGCCTTGTTCTGCCCCACAAATTGAGGACCAGTCCGCAATCAGAAAGATGCAGCTGAAGTCTGAAATAGTCTGTGTTTCTCAGTGAATGGTTCCCAATACTGAAGGAAAGAGGCTTCCTACCATTTATTGGTTTCCTAAAGGAACCTAATTTAATTGACAATATTCAATGTTAAGTGGGATTATTGACGGATCACACTGTTTTAAAAAATCTTTTAAATATTGGCAGTGAGTTATTTAGCCAGTGGTATATAATTTATTTTTCTTTCCACCGAAAATTTCCATGATTTAATTATTACTTAAGAAATATTCAAATCTTCTATGATTTGATTATTTGTTTTAGAATAAATAAGCAATTGTGTTAAATTGATGTTAAATTATTTCAATATGTTTGTGATAATGAATATACATATTGGGATGTTTTAAATGTTCTATCTCTACATTTCTAACTTGTTACAAATTCATGCATATACATTTACCAATTTTATATCATGAGTGGTAGCGTTATGTAGTGAATATGACATTTGCAGTGTAGATATATTTAGTTTTATTAACTTCTTTTTCACTTTTTTGTAGGTTATTTGTGATTCTCATTCTCCCGCGGTAAAGAAGAGCGTCGTCTCTAAACAAACTTGAGGTGGGTTTTAATATTGATTCAAGTGCTTATTCATTTGTTTCGTATTGATTTTAAAAAATTATTTTAGAGAGCTTTCATGTTATATTCTTTTGATTGTTACATTTATATTTAGACTCCAATCCTTTTTCCGAAGTGACATGTGGGGGCACGTGCCTTCGTCAATGACAGGATTCGTTATGTGCTGAGGGGTTCATTCCCCAATGAGGCCATTTCGAAGCATCCCAAGTTGGACGTTAGACTGATCAGCGACAAGGCTTTTAAAGCTACCCGTCATACCTAAGAACATCTTGGTGGACTAACATACTTATTTTCTCTCTCCAGTTTAATATGATGCAGACTAGAAACACAATTCCCCTCCCCACAACGGATTGACATTAACTACGCCTCACTTGCAGAGGGAGGAAAATTTTAAGCGTATTCAATGTGTTGTTAATGTTTTGCATTGTAGGCAACCGAAACCACCTAAAACAGTGATAGCTGAAATGATCAGAGATCGCCTCCACCTGATGCCAACATCCCCAATTTTTCTCTCCAAAATCCGAACGATTGCAGATCATTCACGAGGCTTTTGCTTGATTTATGATTCGAACGAAGATGCACTGAAATATGAACCACCCCACAAATTGAGGAGAATGGGAATTCCAATCGAGGCATCTGCAACTGGACAAAACTACAAGAAACGTGCAAAGAAAATTGCACAAGCAAAAAGCAAGAAATTTGATTTTAAAAAATAGCTTGTAGTGGTTAGTTTATAAGTGTTTGTTTATAAGTATTTTTGAAATAAACTGTAACTCATTCCAAATATTCCATGTATGTATTGTCGCAGTATATATCCGACGAGAATCAAACTTATCAAACACATGTTCAGTTTTTGTTATCCAACAACTATGCTTTCCTAATTTCTTTATCTTTGTGTTTCCATACAAATACCTATTGTCTTCTCACTTCAAGTGTACATATTGTTCTTATTGTATTCCATTCTATTTGCTTAACATAATAATATGTAATTCATTTCAAATAAATGCATGTATATATTGCGGCGGAACATATGGGGCACAAAATCTAACTTTTCAACAAACAACAACAACAACAACACATTTTTAATGAGTTATTCATTATATCTTTCCTTTATACAATTGCTCGCTTCTTTATGTAAACCAACGACGCAATTTTAATGTGTACTTCATAATATTTGCACACAAATACATATAGTTTTAAAATGCCGACAAACAACCATACAAATTTTAGTTGTTTTCAACCAAAGCTTTGTACATTATATCACTTTTTTGCATATTGAATTGTTAAAGGGTTAGACTTCATGTTTGCACTTTTTAGAAAATATGAAATAATAAGGAAGTCAACTTTAAAGGTTCTCATTCTTTACAAATGCATGATTTCCTGAACAAATCCTTCATTTCATGATTGACTGCCCTACAAGTTTACATTTTCCACCATATATTTGCAGAATTCTCACAATCTCGAGCATCTTTTAGTTGCCATGGAAATAACTTTGACACACGAAGGCATTTCTCAATTGATTGAGGGTGGTTCCAATGTTGACCCCACATTTCAGATATTGCACTTGAGCTCTCTAAGGTCCATTCTCAACACGGGAGCCCAACATCGTGTTGACCTTTCAAATGGGATACATTTTCAAACAAAGACTTCTACCCTCCAAATTTACAAGTCGTGTAACCGACAATTCAATACAAGAAGGCTCCATCGTGTGCTTACACAAATCCCTCATTAGAATGATCAAAAGTGAACTGTAAGCTTCATCTCTTGCTCAATTACCAATGTACATAAACTCGCTATATCAATTAAAATTTAATTCTGTTTATTTTTTCCATCCGTTGCTCAGTTCTAATTATATCCTGTTTTTCTTTTCCATTGCAGCACCGTTCTTATCATTGAAATGGATGTTGTTGTTGAAACACATTTAGTAATCGGTGCTCCAATCCGACTACCAACAAATGCTCTCAAACACAAGTTGCCACAAACAGATGCAAGTGCAAATCGGGTTAACAAATATTTTACGAGAACACCAACTAAAATAAGTGCTTTGAATACATCTATGCACATGTGGTCCGTAGAGGGCCGTGCCCTAGCAAAAACAACCCTTCGCCAATATCACAATGCAAGGGGAAATGGATCCGTGTTTGGGTTTGATTTTGTTGATCAGGAAGGAGGAGAAATCCACATCACTTGTTTCAACGAGGCCGCGGAAGCATTCTATGAGCAGATTGAGAATGGGAAGCTATATACAATTTCCAATGGGAGGATTGCGAGGATTGCTGATGCAAAGCTATGTTATAACCATTTGAACAATGCTTTGGAGATTTTCCTGCAACCTTCCTCAACCATATCTCCACTCATAGCAAATGAAGATACAATACCTTCCCATAACTTTCACTTCACCAAAATCAAGGAATTACCTGCAAGCGCTGAAGGTTCTACAGTTGATTTGATTGGAATTGTTGTTACGATGTCACCATGCTCAACAATTCGTCGGTATGACAAGTCTGAAACAAAGAGAAGAACACTGCAGTTAAAGGACATGTCGGGTTTCAGTGTAAGTGTCACATTGTGGGGACATCACTTAGATGATATAAGCAACGAACTTGAAGACATGCTTTCTATACCGCCTCTTCCGGTCCTCGCCTTGAAAGCTGCCCGCGTCTCCAGTTTCAATGGAAGCTCAGTGGACACTGTTTCAAGAACCAAATGTTACGTCAACCCTAAAATTTCAGAAACAAATACACTTCATGGCTGGGTTGATTCCGATGACTACTTCCTTCCGCGCCTCTATCACAACCCAATTTCTAGGCCCTCCAAAAAGCATGACCTCTGTAACGATGATTTCGGAGGTACTAAACATGGGGAACACTGAGAGAAATGAATGGGCCATGGTTACTGCAGAAATCATGAATATTAGCATGGACAACTTTTTTTACAAGGCATGTCCTCTTCAAAAAGGTGACAAACAATGCAGGAAAAAGGTGAAAGAGAATGGTAATGGTTCATGGTTATGTTCAAGTTGCAACAGACAAGTGCAAAACTATGATTATAGATATGCACTCAGAATCGATCTAAAGGACCCAATAGGAGAACTTCAATCGCCACCGCTTTTGATGAGATAGCCGAGTTAATCATGGGTGTCAGAATAGCGACTGACTCCATATATCGACTATAGACGAAGATGCGACTAGTGAAATTATAAGTAATGTCATCGAAACGAATACGCTTCACACTTTCACCGAAAAGAGACATATCATGCGAAACAACAGATTGAAATGTGTCATCCTCGCCAAAGAAAGCGTAAAATAGTGCAACTCCTCCATAACCTTTACGCAAGGATTTCCAACCCACCCGTCCCTTCAAACATTACACCCTCACTCATCCCATTCTATACTTTGAACTATCACCGCTATGTTTCTTATTTCATATCTATGTTTCACTTTTTCCCCGCTTCAAAAGAAAACTATGAATTCCCTTATACACTGACATACTATTGTCTCCTTCTATTATGCGGATTGTTAGTACTTTTAAGAAAATAAATATAAAAAATATTCAATTTTGTTATGTACGTATTTACATCCTTCTGTAGTATGTGAACACATTGTATGTTTCTATATATCTAATACTCTTTTCCTTAATAAAAAAGTAGTTTCTCAAAACTCAAATTGTTACCTCTTATGCGTATTTCCCATTGGAACTCCACATGCATTACAATTGAATTTAGTTTTACATTTTCACTTATTTCTGCATTTGTTTGTCATCAAACTATGTATCGTTCCTTGCTAACCCAAAATGATCTTTATCCAACAGGTGGTACTCCATAATCCTGTGACTTCGCAATCATGTCGACTCCTACAAAACGAGCCCAACGAAGAGAAAACTATGCAAAAAATAAAGTACACATAACTGCTGAGCAACGGCGTCGTAAATTAGAGCATAGAACAACGAAAATCTCTAATATCTTTCAACTTACAACGACCAACAACCTACGATCCCCCAACATTCCAATCTTGCCATCAAATACAACTACTGAAGAATTTCCAACCAACATTCCACATGTAACTTCCATGGAAAAAACCTTTCAAGAGCATGCCACTTCCTTCCGTATTTAACCCATCTTTGCTAAAGAATCGTCACTTTGCCCCAAATGTCTGGGATGCCACATGAAACTGTCTCAAGTACTGACCTCTCTTCAGTTCATCGCACATATACAACCAGTTTCTCCTCTCCTTCAGACTGCTTTCCACCTTGCAATCCACAAACGACTGAAACAGAACACCCCACCCCTTCTAATACACAGAGATTTCCCATATCCCCGCTCTCTTCACTGAATTTAGAAGCCCAACGTCGGTTTCGCAAAAGAATAGATTTGTTGGCGAACATCCAAACTTGCTCAATCTGTTTGGAAAATTACCCTGGAATTAAAACAATTTTTTCCGAAGGCTTTCCCTCATGTAATAGATGCAAAAGTGAAAAACAAGGCCACCGCTTCTCTTCATGGAACAACATGGACCCTGAAAAACAACCTATCGTTCTTGCGTCTTTAACCCAAATCGAGGAGATGCTTATCGCATGAGTTAATCCATTCATGCAAGTCACCCAAGTACGTGGCGGGCAATACAAATACTCAGGACACACCATAAGCTTCCCGCAAAACATTACTTCAATAGCAAAGACCCTACCCCACCGCCTCGGAGATTTGGACATAGTTCTCATACAAAGGGAAGGATCTAATTTAAAAATTATGATTTCTACGCGAGATCTCGTGTTTGTGCAGCCTTGCAATATAAAATCCAACACGACCCCCTATTACAAAGATGTCTTAATCGACGATGACGCCCCTTTCCTCACTACCATCCGAATCACAAATGTTTCCTCCTCTCTCAACACAACCACAATGGAACTTCCCCAAATGCAAACTTGCTCTACAACTCATGGTAGTGGTGTTCCCACCCACTTTGATGAAACATATGAACACTCATCATCTTTCGTGCCAACACCTCACAATACAGGAACAGAAGAAGAGGAAATCGAACAATTCTTGCTCAACCACGATGGTAACACTCCATTTACCATGCCATGGCCAGAGCTTGGGCTTTCGCCAATAAATGAATATAATACGGAGGGCCTATTCTCAATGGCTTTCCCAACTTTATTTCCGACAGGAAAAGCAATGTGGCAACAACCCCGCATTAAAGAAGTTCCAATGCATGAATACGCACTTCATTTGATGCGTTACCATGATGGGCGTTTCGGTTCCCACCCAAGATTTCGTTACTTCCTTCTAAACCTCATAATGCGACACAGAAGCCAGTCCACTAGCAAAGCAGTTTTTATGAAACAAAACACCGAATCTGGAATCCCTCCAACAATTAGAGAGCTACGAAGACAACTACTGGAATGCCCCAAAGACAACCTCCCAGATAGCTTAATGCGCTTTGGATCGAGCCTTCGAGGGACACGTTCATTCTGGGCAAAAAGTAGAAGCGAGCTTTCAGATATGGTGGAACAATTAGGGACACCAACCTTATTCTTCACTCTAAGTGCTGCAGACACTAAATGGCCAGATCTCCACAATATTATGTCTGGTGAATGCCCAACAGATCCTCGAGCCGCCCAACGTTGGAGAACACTTAACATTGTCTCTAACCCTCATCGAGTATCAGCATACCTGCATCATACATTCACAATATTTCGGGAAGAAATATTGCAGAAGGAACTTGGAGCAGTAGACTTTTGGTACAGGTAATCAAATCTACTTATTTTAAAGTTTTTCCCAAACTACATATCTAATATTTATGTTCCCTCGTCTCGCAGGTACGAATGGCAACATAGAGGCTCTGCACATGTCCACGGTTTATTGTGGCTCGAGAATGCACCAAAGGTAGACGAACTGGACTGGGAGGACACAACAGTTATTGAGGTGACAAAACAATACTTTGATAAGTTCGTGTCTGCCGCTCGGACCCCCCCCGGCTTCTGCAACCCTTGATTTCGCTTCGCAGTCACTCCTAGATGACCCTTGCTTGCTAGATACAACACAAATTCTATCCACCTCCCCGCATGCGGACCTTGAAGAACTACTTAATCGAGTTCAGCGCCACACTAAATGTTCAGAGTAGACATGCCTGCGTAGAAAGCAATCACACACATGCAGCAAGCAGTGTACAATGCTCCTTGGGCCATGCAACCTACTTCTTCCTTACACATTGAAGGTGACAGGAAAATAAAGTACCTCCCTTCCAGAAACGATGATAGATTGAACATCCACAATCGAACAATGATATACATATGGAGAGCAAATGTCGATTGCCAACCGGTACTTTCCCGCCATGCCGTTCTTAAGTATATTGCAAAATATGCTTCAAAAGCCGAGCAACGCTCATAAACATATCACCAAATGCTATCCAGATTTTCAAGAGATGCAGACGCAGATTCTCCAGCACATATCGCGATCCGTAAAATGCTCACAGAAAGCGTTGTTGAACATGACATAAGCGCACAAGAAACATGCCACATGCTGCAAAAAATGCCACTTGTTATGTGCAGCCATCCATTCGTATCATTAAATGTTGGAAAAAGATTCTGAGACGTGTCGTTGAAAGTGACGCCGATGCACAACAAACCACCGCTTTCTTGATGCATATAAAGTTCGTCCAACAACCATGGAACACCTACCACTTATTCAAGTCACTCGAGATCGAGCTACAACAAGCACCGTAAAGGTGATAAATGGAAAAAACGACCGATACAAGCAATCAGACGGGTCCACCCGAGATTTGTGGATGTCCCCGCCAAGAATCAACGCATATGACCTTTTCTCGTTGGTCGAACTCCTATTATACAAGCCTTTCGTAAATATCGCGCTTTGAATTTGCTCAACCCCACATGACATCAATGTCACTGGGACATGTACAAGCACAACTATAGCACCGTGGCATGTTCTACGCACTACCGCAGACATACAGGACTCGCAATGATGTTAGTTCGACTCGTGAGCCCGAATGCAAAGATTCAACAAGAACCATTACAAGAATGGCAGGTCTTTACACAACTTCACCCCTAAACAACACGGGTCTAGTATACTTGAAATGTTGGGGAAACGAGATTTCGACATACACAATAATTGGACCATACACGACGTTCCCCATGATTTGCAGATAACTCGTTCATCATTCATCGAGAGAGAGAAGGCAAACACAATTAACAACAACATACATGCCACACCACCATCTTCCACACTTCCTTTGTCTCCAGAACAACAAATAGCTCTTGATACCATACTACACCATTCAACAAACAAATCCCTTCTACCTCCACTAAGATTGATAATTCAAGGAACGGCTGGCACAGAAAATCATTTCGATAAATAAAATCTGAATTCATTCACAAAGATCAACCATATCTCCCTCTCCTCTACTTGTGCTCGCCCTACCGGTGTTTCAAAGATTCAACATCTCTCGCATCCACAATCCACGCAGCCATGCGTATTCCAATCAAAGAACTAAAACCCTCAAGGTAGTGCATTATCGTCTTTTCAAGAATCGCTGAAACATATAGAATATGTTCTTATTGATGAAATGAGTTTCATCGGGCCAAAGTTGCTAAGCAAAATTGATAAGAGGCTCCGCGAAGCTTTCCCACACTCAAGAACATCCGAATTTGGGAACAGATCACCATCCTCCTCTGACCTCGGGCAATTACCGCCGGTTTTGGACACTCCTCTTTACGCAAGTAATTCCTACTGAGAGTAACCCTTTGAAGGGATTTCAATCTTCCATTACATCATAACAATATTTCGGCAACAAGGAACAACCAATGCACAAGTGTTCATTCCGAATTTATCGCTCCACATGCGAGATTCGACCCCTCTAATCGAGGATTGGGAACTCTTGATGTCTCGCATGCACACACACCTAACTCAACAGAGCTCAACATTTTTAAGGATGCACCACATTTGTTTGCAAAAATGATCAAGTGGCATGCCACAACCTACATGTTGTCAAGGCATTGAACGCCCGATCGCCCAATCCATCACCGAAAGTAACAAAGTGGATCGACCAGAAATCTCGATGATGATCAACAACAACACAACGCTCTATTATGCAAACAACAAAAATCATGCTTATTGCAAATCTATGGGTTGATGCAGCCTCGTGAATGGTGCCACAGAACAATCACGCACATTGTCTACGACACATCAATGCAACCACCAAAGATTACCTTTATTTGTTGTTGTAAAATTTGATAGATACAACGGCCCATGTTAGGATCCTCTCAACCCCTTACATATTCCCATACCCCTATTTCCAGAGGGAATCAAGACAGCTTTCGATTAAAATGGCCTGGGATTAACTATCCACAAGTCACAGGGACTTACTTTGCACAGAGCAACCGTCGACATCGGAACCACCGAAAGGCGGTGGTCCGACATTCACAACTTTCTCCGTAGTACCCTCGCTTGCAAATCTACGCATTTCACCCGCTTTTTCATTCGAGAGATACTCAAATATGGCACGCACGTACAACACTCAAGCAAGAAGAAAGGAGGAAGCAAGACTACTATCACTCAACCCATCGTAAATACTAGCTTCTCGCTTTCATAAGACCTCAAATACTACTATACTCAACATTTCTTCTATCGAAAGCGGCAAGGTCGTTCAAGGGATATCAAATGTAATCAAGTTTATTGAAACTAAAATTGCCCACTAAAGGCTACCACTCATGATATAAATACTGCAAACGTATACATGTCTCATTACGTGTACGTATACCTACATTTATTTTTGTTTCCAAATATGGTATGCAACTTTAAATGTACGAACCTGTAACATAATTAAATGTACACATACAACATTACAATGTAATGTTTCAACTAAAGTCCTACACTACAACTATCAATCACACACATTATCAATTGTATAATAAATGTTTCTCCAACAAAACACCAACTGAACAACCAATGCACAACTAACAACATCAACTATAAAATTGATTAACTATCGAAAATCGATATCACAAGTAATCATGTATGCACATAAAGCAAAACAATTGAATATAACAAGTTTGAAATGTAGTTAGAACAGGTTTGAAATGCATGATGTCTTAGAATCCTCTGCTCCTACCAGCAGAAAAAGAAGAGACAGAGCATTCTCAAATCAGATGAGGAGAGGGAGCACAGAATTCGAATAACAGCATCCTGTGCATCCCCTCTCTTTCGCCTGACTGTCAAGTTGGGTAAAAAATGGCACAGAGAGACTGTAGAATGGTTACTAAAGGAGTCAGAAGAATCCATGAAGGTTGTCATGGATGACACACATTGGTGAGCAAAGACAAGCATGTGTTGACAGAACAGGGAAGGGACAGGAGGGTTCGATTGCCTGCACAGTCTGCATTGAAGCTCTACCCTTTAACAAGAAAACTTGGTTACAGATGGGATGGAGAAAGCGTAGAATGGCTATGTCCGGCCTGCGGTTTAATGGCTGAGCAGCAAGCTAGGTACCTAGTTATGATGAATATGGGCAGCCATGGATCCTAGAGCTTTCAAGAATAAATCATGGAATGCTTATGCTTTAGGATTCAATATGTCGTAGTTATATTTCAGCAATTGCACTGCAAATGCTAGAGATTTATATCCGGCAATCAGCTATAGTAATTTTTATTTGCTTATTTATGTTATTGCACTCTCAGCCGGTGGGAGATATATAATGAGATTGTATATAAACTTGTTGTTTATTGGAGAGCTAGGTCCTATCAGGTTAGTTACATGGTTAGTTGTATTAACCTTGATATCTTTTTGACATTTTAATGTGTGATACAGGATTAAATTCAGATTAATTAATATCTACAACATTTCATCAACCCTGTGCACATAATTGAATTTTAATGGTGGAAAACTGACCTTGGCCCCACAAGCTATTCGTCAAATAGGAGGATATCATAATGGCATGTGGAACTCTTTGAGGACAGATTTCAATTAGTGATGCTAAGTATCTGGCCATGGGTATGACTCCATTGACCTACATATCATATTGATGCTTTGATTCCTATTTATTTTGATTTCATAAGTTTAAAAGAAAGATGCAAGAATCACTGGATATATTTAAAGAAAAATTATGGGTAATATGTACAGTTATTAATGATGATAGTATGGAACATTCTGACTGATATGTTGTTGATCATAGATTTTAGTATCTAATATGTCATACCTAACAATACTTAAGAGCCTTGCCATCAAACTTGAAGTGATATGTCGTTGAAAGAAAAGATCATTCTTTTGAAGGGGAAGAAGGTTGTTACACCCCAAGTTTCATCCATTATGTGGATGAAATTATCTTGAAAAATAATAAGTCCCATAATACTGATGTTATATGTTCAACGTGTACGCCATTTCGTGAATGCCATAAACTGATTGACCGACTAATAGTCCTTACATGCCATTTAGTAAACACACTATAGCACTGTCTGATCCCAAACATACTCATAGTGGAAGAAATTTTGTGGATGCAGCTAACACTTTGTCAACTACAAGCATGATTGCCAATGAAGGTGGTTGCTTTCTAATACATCAGAACTTTCCTGCTTGAGGCTTACGAAGACTAAAATGAGAACCTCTATACCAATAATCGAAAAATTCATACTGCACCAAAGCAGTCGGGTTCCCCATGGCGTAAATTTTCTCCCCTGAGCGACCACTTATGTGTATCTTAGTGTTGGAGACATAGACGACTAAGATCTCACTATGTTTCAATGACCATCCATGCCCGACATCAATTACATCTTGAGTGACATGCATTAGAGGTGGCCACCAAACATCTAGTTGGGATTAGCTTATGGAAGGCAAACATTTTTTCCTTTAAGGCGTAGGAGGAAGTGCTGCTTTTTTGCAAGAGCAAGGAACCCGCAAGAAGCATAACTTTTGAGGTGTCTTTTTTTTTTAAAATGAGTATTTTTTAAATCTCTCGTGCATGGGTACTATTCTCATTCCCTTATTCAACTATTATTATATATTTATTTTCCCTTGAAATTTTGTATATACATTAAATTATAAAGTGTAAGGGGGTTATTGTTGATAATTTCAAGGGGTTGTCTTGTGTTCTCTTCTACACTTTGATTTCTAAAATTTATTTTCTTACATTATGGATCAAAATTTTGTTCTCACCACTTAACTATCATGAGTGGAAAATCTAAAACTAAGTTTTTTTAGGAGCAATTGTTTACATCGATCACAATGGGCCTTAAACTGAAGCAACATCGATGCAACTAAAATGTGATAAGGCCTATGATATATTATATTTGTCTATATCTCCTGATTTATTCTTTCACATAGAATATATTTGCACACCCGGTGACGTTTGGACCATATTAGAAGGAATCTTTGGGAAGTAGGATACATTTAGAGAATGAGCTCATTAATTTGAGTTTATAAATCTTTAACACTATACAAGAATTTTCACAAAAGTTAAATCAATTAGATTTCATTTGAAATAATGTGGGATAGACAAAAAGGATGAGTAGTTGATCCTTTCTATTCTTTCCAAGTTATCTTAATTATTTAGTTTTTTATTCCAATTTCCATGCCATTAGGAGAGCCCTTGAAGCCACATGGAAAATGTCTTCCTTAGATGATTTTTCTTTTTCCTTGACTAGCAAGAAAGATAAAATCATATAGATGGGTACTTTGAAGTCTTCTTAGTTGCATGCCCTATTTGCTTTGGACAGAACACCAAAAGGCTTCAAAAAACAAGGATAAAAATAGAAAAAACAAGAAAATGAGAAAAAGAAGGATCTCGAAACCAACCGTTGAGACCTCCTCTTATAATGCCAAACTTAAGAAAGAGACGGTCACATTTACTTATTTTACAAAACCTTAACATGATGAACATGAGTGTATGCAGAAACAAATTGATCACCTAAATCACATTCTAGAGAATAACATATCATGATTCTCAATTCGGACACACATAGTTCATTAGTTCAGGATTTCACAAAGGCAAAAGTCAATACTAAGAGGAAAGATAAGGGAAAAAAACTTATAGTAGTTGCATCTCAACCTACCACATGGATTCTTGACTTAGGTGGTTCAATCCACATGTCTTCATCAAAGGTTTCTTTTGCCTCCTTAGAGCCATGTTTTATGCCTATTATTGTGATGGGTGATCACACTTTGTTATGAGGTATTCAAGAGAGATTCTATTCACATGATCAATGGTACATTTAATGATGTTTTTATGTGCCTTCATTATTATCTAATATCCTATCATTTTATGGAATCACATACCATTATTCAGAAAGCAGGTTGAGTTCACTCCAGATTCTATGGTTATTAGAGAGTTGCACAGTGACTCTATAGTGGAAATGTGGAGATAATACCACTAGTCATGATTTTATCTCTTCTCATACTTTTCTCCTTATAATGAGTCCCCCTACGAGATGAGGAGATCCCTTTGAGTTTGAATCTTGAAAATTAACTTCCCATCACATTATACTCACTAGGTATTGATGATAGTTCGAGGATTTGGATTCACTTAGGAAGACTCATGGTGACTCTTCTTCCAAAGTGCATATGATGAGGATTTGAATTTCAATTTAGATTATGAAAGCAACGATGAGGGAACACCTCATTCCTATCTTATTCATGTTTGAAAGGATGATTACTCACCAGCTGACCTTCCTCACCTATTTCCTAGTCATGCATTAGAGTTTGATGAATCTCCTCTAGATTCTTCATCTTCAGTTCCACTTTCTCCTATCTCATAAACTTTTGGACCAATTCATTATGCAATTATGAATTCCAGATATTCAGACTCAAAAACACCACACAGATGTAGATGATTTGGTTAGTGATCCCTTAGACGATGGGTAAACATAGTAATAGTTTCAAGATAATCCACACGTTCATTTTTCCTCTACCTCTAATCCTCGGTATTTTTGTGTAACATCGTATACTCCTTATTAGGATTTACTTTTCACCAGATTATCCTTCGAAAAACATGATTGTACATCTATGGGACCTATTGGGAGTTCGTGACGCCTCATTTTCTAGGGGTTTTCTAGCCCTCTCTTCTTCTCTTCCTTATCTCTTTATTTTTAGGGGCTTCCCTATGTTCTTCTAGGGGTTTATCTATTGAGTGATGTGTTCTTTGCACTTTTCTTTTGTATAATTTTGGGAGCATTTTTCCTATGAGTTCTCTCATTTTCTCTACTTTATGAGGGTTTTTCTTTGTACTTGGCTACCTCATCAGACCTTGTTTTTGATACCCATTTATTTTACTAACCTAAGTTATGCTTAAGGAGGGGTGTTAGTGTAGGATTTTATCCCATTGCATGGTTTTTCTTACACATGTATTTATCTTTCTTAGGTTTCAATAGGATAGATGGGAGTTACACCTCTCCACCTTGTCAACCTTTCCTTTAAGCTCATCATAGATGGTTGGCATGAGCTTAAGGTGGAGTTACACCTCTCCACCTTGTTCAACCTTTCCTTTAAGCTCATCCTTGATTACTTTATCCTTATCAAACTTATCCAATAAGTTTTCCAAATCCATCTGAACGTCTTTCGTAACTCCTTCATGGGTATATTTTCTAAGAGAAAACATGGAAATCTAGTAATCATCTGTTATAATTGTTTCCTTAGTTTTCCCTGCAATTGGAGTGACTATCTCAACAAATATTTCCCATGCTTGGTCAACTTATAGATTAGAAACAATTCTTGGTTGTTTGGCCTATCTTCAGGGAGGTAGATCTAGAACACTTAGATCAACAACATCAATGATAGGAATTTTATTCTTCTGTTTTAGTTTATGTCTGGGTAACCATGCAGGAATAGAAGAAGAATATTCAGAAGACAACATGTGCATTTTTATGGTAGTAAATCGTTGGGTAGGTGTAACTAGGAAACTAGTCGTAGTCACTGCAAGTGGCAATGATGTGGTAACAATGGAGGGAAGAGTGGAAAGGATGGCCCCAAGTGCGGGCAGCCTAGAAGTGGAAAAAGGGAGATATTTTTGGAGAAGAGGGGTTCCGAAAGGAGAACCTAACCCCAAAATCTCTCTAGTTGAAAGAGTTGGAAGGGAAGAGAAAACATGGGCCATAGAGGGAGATGTGGGGGAAATGAGAACAAAAGGAATAGAGGAAGTGGTTAGAGTAAGAGTGAGAGGCGGAAGGGAAAGAAGAATTGAAAATGGAGACGAAAGAGGTGGAGAGAGGGGTGACTGCGACACTTGGGAAACTTGGGGTGAAACACTCGGATATATGATCTCAATAGGTTGTAACTTGGGAGATGTATCTCTTGTTGTAGAAACTTTAGAAGAAGATCCTGAACCTCCAACAACAAAATAAATCTTATGGGGCCTTGAGACAGGTTTGGGAGTTGACTTCTTACCTTTAGATGGAGTAACATGGCATGCCACCGACCGTACTTGAAAAAGTTTTGTGGCTAGTTGTTCTGACGCTTTGGGTGTAATTCCCAAAGTTATCAACCATTGGTAGGTCTGATTTAGAATGGGACCCACCCTTTCCTTTGTATTATTACATTCCTCAACTGACCAATTAATCCAGGGAAAAGGTTTATTTCTGACCTTGTTTTGATCATAGGAAAGATCTAAAACCTTTTCGTTATCTTGTAGGCCCTCGGGGACGACCAAAATTCCATATTGGGTTACCTCTTGAAGAGTTAACCTTTTAAATTATCTCTCCCTTACTGTGATCTCATCTCAGCAATGGATCCAAATATCCTCTAATTGAGGTACGTAAATAATGGAAAATCTTGCTTTGCTGAATTTGTACCAATAGTCAAAATTGGTGCGCAAATAAAATGTTTTCAAGGTCATTTTTACATCTCCCTTTCAACATTTTTAGCCTTGTATGTAGAAGCACATGTGTATCTACCTATAGTTAGAGGAAATTGGGCTCCTGCTTTATGTTGGTCGTGTTGAATCTTGTGGTAATGCAGCAATTGACAAACTAATTCCATTAAAACCCATTTGTTTGTTGGGCATCTTGGCAACTTGGTAGGATCACCCACGAACCTGGCACCCCGATGTATGTGAATGTGGGGAATTGTAGGTAGATACCTCTCCATTCACTTACTTCCCTCCAAGATTTATCTCGAAATCCTTTTGATATATAAATCTTTGTCAAAAAAGTACAAGAAATCCATGAAGAAGGCATCATTCACTCCCCGAAAGTGCTTAAGACCTTCTGCCATTGTAAGTTGGGGATAATACTCGTATATTTGAGCTGTATTCTTGGATCCCTTCGGAGTTAGCCCCGAGATAATTTCTCATACTCGTTCTGCTGCATACACAAGGTAGGAGGTCATGAAGAAATTTCCCGAGGTTAACACATCAGAAAGTTGAAAATAGATAGCATTGCTTATGTGTTCACCCCATCAAATAAGGTCCTTGTTTCTCTTGATTGTGGCAATGTAAAGGTACATCCACTCTTAGAACTCCCTAGAAGAAGGGAGACCTATAACCCTACTCAGTAGTGTAATAATATCATTCACTTCTTGAATGAAATCAGACTAGGGAATTGTCTTGGGAATCTAGACAATGAACTTTTAGTTTTAGCCAAATAGCTTTTGTTGACAACTCTTGTGCAAGTATCATTCTCTGTAACCCAATGCTCTAGAGAAGACTCCAGGAGATAGTGGCATATTCCTCAACACCGCTTAGTTTTAGGCATTCTTCAAAGAAATCACTATCCAACCTAATCACCATTGTGTCATCTTCATCCTTTCTATTACGTGAGTTTTTGTAAAAATGAGATGCCATGGCAAGCACAAATCTAGGAAATTGCATAGATTGGGAAATGTTGTAGCTAGGAGAAGTCCACTATCATAAATGACTTGCATCCAAAGTTTCTTGTTAGGAGCCTTGACTCTCTCCCGAGAAATCGGGAAAATTAAGATGACCCAATTATGTGTCTCTAGTGTTCTCAACATCCAAAAAAATTCTTGTAGGGGTTTCAACACTAGAAAACTATATTTCATTTTATATTTTCCTTAGATGAAGAACCAGACATTTTCCCTCTAAAACACTCAAAAATCAGAATTTGATGTAGAAGTAAATGCTTGCAGAACACCCTATAAACTCAACCTAAACTTCTGATTTCCGAAGTCCAAGCTCAAGTCGAAAGTTAACCCCGAATAACACCTCAAAACCCGAAGTGGTAAACCTCTCGAACTTTCAAAATTCACAAATCATCAAACACCGAAGTGCCAAAGTGTCAAAACTCGATCTTCCGAACTTCCGAAACCCAAACTTCTTAAACTTTGAACAGAAACCTTCGAACTTGCAATACACTTGTCGATTTTGAATTTTGAAAGGCGGAAATTGTCTCCTACTAGGCAGCCTACAGTTTCGATATTTTTTTCTTTTGTTCGTGAAAATATTCAAAATCTCAGCTTCAAAAAAACAAGAATGCCAAGGAAGAGAAATCCATTGAGTAAGACTTGAAGATGAAACCACAAAGGAAAACGAGATGGAAACAAAGAAAGATGCCTATAAGATAAACCAAAAATAAAAAAAAACCCCTACAAAAACCCTAACTAAAAGGAAAAAATGAAAAACAAAATTTTCAAACCTACCTTTAACCGATGAGAAAACATAGAAAAATGCTTCAAAAATGCATGGGGTACAATCGGGTCTCGAGTTATGTCATCAATGTCGAGTACTTACTTTTTCCGGTAAAAATGATAAGCAAAATTCATCCTTTTATAGAAAAGTAAAAATTAATTACCTCGATTTGGCATGTGTAGGGTGGTTGGGAATTTATCGTCGTTAGAGGTCGAATTTAGAGGTAGGGGTACGAGCTACATCGCATACACATCCGGACTCAAGTCCAAAATTCCAAAGTTCAAATGGTTAAGGGGTCGGGTTTCGAGGTTCAAGGTCAAGGTGCAATTTGCATGCACCTCGGATTCTAAAGTCTGAAATGATGGCACGGGCTAGATTTGAAACTTGAAAGTAAAACTACATAAAAACACACTCACAGCTTCTGAATTTCAGTCCCAGAAGTGGTAAGAATTTTGGGTTTCAAGTTTCAAAAATCAACATGTATTTTGCATGCAAAATGCATGTACATTTTGAAACTTGAAATCCAAAGAAAAATGGCACTAAAGCAATTTTTGAACACATTTCATGAAAAATGAAAGATGGGTAAGATAGAAATTTTGCAAGAAATTTTTCAAAACCTACTTAGCAAGGGGAACTTTAAAAGTTAACAATACACATTGATATATCAACATATTTTGAGTGTTTAATGCATAAAATCCATAAAAACTCTAATTGACAAGATGAAAACTACAAGTTTCAGGTTTCTCGTCCTTAGAAAAGACTATATAGTTTTTTCATGAGTTGTTATCTAGTCAAGCCCTATTTGTATAGTTTTGCACCAACATATCCTCCATATTATCTTTCAATTTCACATTCTTTGATAGGTCATTTACTCCCTTTGAGTCGGTGTTTCCTCAATAATTTACCTTTAGAACCCTACATAAGAAAGTATAGATTCTCTCATTTACATACCTAGAAATCATATGGCACTACATTGACACACTTATTTCCTATACTTGCAAAATGCACCCAATACTCCCTAAAAATAACTAAATATTATGCACACTCATTAGGGAAACAATCACTATGGTTCTAAAGCATGATACCATTTCAAAAATCAAATAATCTCATTTGCAAGAATTCAAACATTCCTTCTCCAAATATTTTAACAAGATTCAAACTCAACTCAAGAATTTTCAAAGAAATTCAATTTTTTGAACTATAGTTGTATTCCTTTAGATATCACATATTAGGTGGAGAACGAAATGCATTTTGAGGCCACTTGATTAGTTTCAACGTTAGCAGTGTATGGAGGGACACAACACAAAAAATGTTTGTTTTGTTGGGTCCCCACCCATGGATAGAGTTTGAGATCTTATTCAGAATGTTCAAAAGGATTCATAACATGATTGAAAAATAGGGTTTGACAGTGACATACATTTACATGAAGCAAAAAATCCAATAAATTTATAGAGACATTCTCGAAAAGGGTCAAGATTGTATAATAGGATCAAGATCATATGGAAAAAATGATTAACTAAAAATATAGAAATGAGGGATGGTTCTATAGTTAATCTAAGCTATGAACAATTGTAAATAACATGAATAAATGCAGTAAAGAAGTATGTAAATGACCTAAAAAATATGCAAAAAGAAATGCCAATCCTAATGTGCAAGAGAGAAGAGGAAAGAATCGAGT
The DNA here is from genome assembly GCA_018340775.1 of Taxus wallichiana var. yunnanensis. NCBI lineage: Eukaryota > Viridiplantae > Streptophyta > Pinopsida > Cupressales > Taxaceae > Taxus > Taxus wallichiana. Next base: position 550,794,268 of record CM031236.1, read on the forward strand.
TGAATAACAAATTCTCGTAGGACTTTGTTGTAGAAGTGACTAGAAAATTTCAAAGCATCAATGAATTTGGAGAATCTCCTAAAAGGAAGGATCTCGATCCGAATCCCTGGACTGGAGCACCTGGGGAGGGACTAGGGTGCCTACGGGCACTCTATTCTATAAAATGGGTGCCCTAGTCTAAGCAACAACTCTGAAATTGAATCTCACATGGTGGAAGGTGGTCCAAAACCCTCGTTGTGTGTCACAAAGAAATATGTTTCCCCATACCGTATGTCGTCAATGATCCAAGATGTATAGAAAGACCTGAAAACCCTAAACAACCATCAATCCCTAAAAATAAAAATTCAAATGAATGGGTCGATGACTCACTCACTACACAATGGTGGACTTACTAACTAAGCACTACACTACATTTCGGACCCAAATGTAGTTTTGGTGAGTGTTTGCATAATGTTCCCTAGGTGCTCTTGTGTTAGTCGCACTTTGTGAAGTAGCGAGAAATAACTAGATGTAGAAAATGTAATAGTATGTGTGCATGGAATAGAATAGAATCCCTCCCCCTATGAAGTGTGATGCAGATGTCCTAGCCTTGTGCCTTTATGATGGAGTTATGTGGATGCAAGTGATCTCCAATGCAATAGATGGATGCAACTCTAGATGGGTGATAGTAATGACTAGTGTTAGGTCCCTCATTATGGTCTCATAACTTTATATATATAGGGTTCTCTTGATCTAATTTTGTAATTAACCCCGAAATAGATGACCACCAAAAATATAAGAAGGAGAAATGACTAGAAAGAGCCCAAAAAGAGGCAGAAAGTTCAAGAAGAATCAAGGCACCCTCAAGGATAAAATAGCAAGAAGTGATGATAAATATTTGGGCATATGGATGTAAAAGGTCAGGAATGATGAAATTAAATAAAAGAAGATGGCCAAAATATGGGGGTTGATTAGTAATTTCTTCACTCAAGAACATTCTAAATAGTAGTATGAAACCGGGATAAATAATGTCTAAAGTGCATGATTTTGTGACTACATTTTGCCCCACTTTATGTTGGTGAGAGCAAAGCTCGGTAACATAAAGTAGAAAACACACTAATGGACTAGAAAAATCTTGGAATGACAAAAAAATGATGGAGGAATGTGGAAACTAAAGATGAAAAATGTGCAAAAAAGTGATGAGAGTGAACCTAGGATGGAAACACATGTGTAGTTGTTGATGTGTGATGTACCTGCATGGTTAGTATAGTGTGTGTGTTGTCGCAAATTTCTTGTTGTTGATGTTGTTGTTGTTTCCCCATTTGACTACATGTTTCTCATAATGACGGCCCACCCACAGGAGAAAACAATCAAGTAGTCAAATATGTATGTATGTGTGAAAATGCAATGTAAAAAACACATGTAAAAGTATGTAAATGTAAAGTACGCAAATGAAAAATTGTAAATGGAACATGTGTACCTAATCCATGTAGAGAAAGAGAGTGAAAAATGATATCTTGCCTTGTCGGTGGTTTTTGGACGATCCGACGCCATAGGCCGAAGAAGTGTATGGAGGAATTCCACTATATCCTCCAATCTCTAACTACTTCCCTGAATGTGTCTGAAGAGATCTTTGTATGTCCTGGATTTTTGGGCAATCCGACACCACTAGATGAAGTAATGTAGGAAGGCACACCTATTGTAACCTTCAAGCCTATAACTGCTTCCCCATAATGCTAAGGACACCATGTCCTATAAAATTTTTGTGTACGGGGTTCGTAGATTGGTATGAACCCACTCATTGTATGTAACCCACAATTTCAAGGGCGGAAAGTGCATTGAACTGAACCGATGTAAATGTGTTGTGTTAGTATGTAAACCCCAAATGATGCCCCCTCTTTGGGGGTGCATGCAACATCATTGATAGGAGAATGCGGCCCAAATAAGGACCAACAACATGAAATGTACCCTAGAAACGTGTTTGGTAGAAACCAAGGAACGTATAAACAAGAGGCTAGCCAAAGACAAGTGTTAGTACGAACAAGCATGCATATAGAAAATAGTGTGTAAGCTATGCAAACAATGTAAAAGCTATCAAGCAAAGCAATAAGCACGCAAGAGACAAAGAATGCCACACAAAGCATGCTACAAACACAGGACATCACTCACGATGTCACAAGACACGCAAGGCCATCATGGTCACAAACAACAAACAAGTGTGCACACCAAGCAAAGGGCAATGCCCAAACAAGATCAAACAATAGCAGACAATGTATCAAACAAGTATGGAAGAAAATATTCCTACATAAAAAAAATTGTCCATGAAGCACCCATTAACATGTTAGAAAGATAACTAGTATGTCAAAAGTGTGTATAACCTAGTAATGTAAGGTGCTAAGTAGAAAATAAAACAATAGAACCTAGAAGAGAGACGAATGTGGATGCCCTCAATGACCAGTGTAGGAAGGGTAGAAGGTGAGCATCCTTGTTGCATGTAAGAGACATGTATCTGCGATCACAACTAGAAAAATATGTGAACACGCATATTTGTATGATATAGATAAATGGCATACAAGTAATCTATCTAGCATGTGTAATAAAGAGATCATGAACAAGCAAAAGTAAGCAAGAGTAAAATAAACCATAATATGCAGTATGTTGTGGATGGATGGAATGGAATGCAAAATGGAGCGATAGGATCCGTGTGCCCCCGAGTGAATGGAAATTTATGCAATGAGGTTCATCTTTTTCCCCCTCAGCAGTCAAGAATGAATCGTAAACAAGAGTGCGTCATCGGGAAATGGTTGAATAGTGTGTGTTATGTCTAGCGCATTGTGATGAGTATGTATGTGTAGTGATGATGATATGCGACATATAGAAGAGATGAGCATGAACCTTATATCATAATCGTATATCATGACAAAATGAAAGGTGGAGTGATGATTTAGCCCTAAGCATATATCACTACATGAGGATTAGAATAAGTGTTAATAATGTAAAAAGGAGTGGTGATGTAGCCTAAAGTGTATACCACTACAAGATGAAAGAGTAAGTGACTATTTAGCCTATAACGTGTGTCACTATCCTAGAAATGTCACATGATGGAAGGTGGAATGATAAATGTGTGATGAATGTAAGGTCCATTTGATTTGTAAACCCTCGGTAGTCAAGTATGGACCGAGCAACTAAAGTGTGTGTCGTTGGGTAGTGAGTGAAGTGCGTAGAGGAGTATGTAATATGAGTGATGATAAGCGACCATGTGAGGAGTAGAAATGTGTAAAAATGTGATGTGTAAAATGCAAATTCAAGATGTGTAAAATGTGTAAAGTGTAATGTAAAGAGTGGCATGTAATGTATGTAGATAGACTAGTAATGTAGTATGTAGAATGATGTAATGTTAGAATCATATGTGATGAAGACTAGTATAGTATGTAGAATATGTGTGATATGGAGATGCACAATATAGACTAATGTATAATGCATGATGCAAGATGTATGAAAATGTAATGCATAGTGTTTATAGTGCGATGTGTGGGGTGTGGGTTCATGTGTAGTAAGCCCTCAATAGTCAAGTGTGAACCGAAGCACAAGAGTGTGTCATCGGGTAATGACGACGCTAAAACATGTGATGATTATGCCTATGTGAGAAGAAAAATGCAAATATGATAGATGTGTAGATGTGGAGATGGGTGGGGGAGATGTATTAGATGTTATGCCCCCAAGTGTATGATATAGAAGAGGACTATGTGCCACTATCAAGGAGATCATCATTGTCATGATCAAAACCTACTGGGGCAGCATCAAAACCTGATAAGCTATAGAATAAGGAGGGTCATATAAGGACCCATTACAATGGAGTGTGTATACATTCATTGCATATTCTTCATTAGTAAAGGTGATTGGTGGAAAATCGTGAGCATGCCAATGAGAGATATTTGGAGCATAAGCGGGAGAAGAATCATTATGAATAGAAATATTTCCAAAAGGCATATGAAATGTAAGAAAAGAGTGATGAGTGTCTATTGTACCACCAATATAGTAAAGCTAGTATTGTCCAAGTGTGAGTGGATGGTCACAAGGAGAACGAGCAATAAATATAGTCAAATGAAAGACACACAACCCATAAGTTGTTGTAATATAAAAATAGCCATGATAAATATGTGGTGAATGAAGCGGTGGTAAGATGTCATTAAACATCATGCCAAACCTAACCAGACTATCACGTGTACAAATAGTGTCTAAGAAAGTAGGATCAATAGGGATGTGTTTCCAAAAGGACATGTTGATGAATAATGTGCATGTAAAAGGAGGCAGGGAGATGCAACCCGTGGAGGAGAAGATGAAACAACATCTACACTATTTACAGACCCCTAGGATATAGTACCATAGCATTAGTGGAGGGAGGGGTCTTGAACCTATATTCACTTGGGCCATCAGCCACAAAGGTTTCTTCAAAATAAGAGTCATTTACGCCAAGAGGAGTGAAATTGAGTTGTCCTAATGCTTCATCCGTAAGTTCGATAGCATCAACTTCGTCATCAAAATCAAAATCGTCGGTGTGAACATCATCATGTTGTGTAGCACTATCAAGTATGTTGGTAGGTGCCACCATAGATGGAGTAATAGAGGGTGTTGCGACAGGTGGAGAAGGGACATTAGTAGGAGTTGATATCGTAGGTGAAATAATATTTGGCGTGTGAGTGGATATAGTTGGAGCGTTACAAGTGGTAGAAGGAGACTATGAAGCGCTAGATTGACCAATGTCATATGTGTCAAGGTTGTTATATGGAATGCGTTGCAAAGGTGGTATGGGCATAGAAGTAATGGGATCCATGCGACAATATTTGAATGGCTTAGGGTCGACGGTGATGGTATGTTCATAACCATCATGCAAGACTTTTAAACATTGGTGAAGAGTAGATGGAATTACGTGCATTGTGTGAATCCAAGGCCTTCCTAACAAGAGATTAAACTAAAAGAGGCGTCGATAACATAGAATTCATTGTGAAAAGTCTTAGGCCCAACATGAATATTCAATGAGATAGTCCTTAGACATGAGCGAGTGGTAGAATCATAATAGCAAATGAGGGTTGAATTCTTTGAGATCAATTCATCGTTAATACCCAATTGTTTTAAAAGAGAGTGAGCGCATAAATTGATGGTTGATCCATTATCAATGAGGACTCGTTTAATGCAAGTATTGTTAATGACAACAGTGATAAGAAAAGGAGCGCATGGATTTCTTTTAGCAAAAGGCGACAGATCCTCGTCAGTGAAAGATATAACATGTGGTAAATTTCAAATAGACTATATAAATTGTGTAAAGGCCATCATGAATTATCACTTTCAATGTGAATGGCACAAAGGGAAGCTTCTAACGTGTTACAAAAATTCGGTGCATTACGCAATAAGCCATAAAGAGAGATCTTAGCAGACCTTATTTTTAAGTTTCTCAATGATGTCATATCCCTTAGAAGTAGTGGGAGGAGGTGCCAAAGTAATGGGTGGAGGAATAGATGTGGGTGGAGCCATAGCCGATTATTAGGAAGAGCACGGCGAGTAGTAACTGACATTGATAGATGGATCAGCCCTAGGTGTGACAAAGCGTGGAGGATGTTGGGTACAAACATGCATGAAATCGATAGCAAAGATAGTAACTATGTCCAAGACTTTAGTTGGTACGAAGGTAGGATAAGAAGATTGAGCCATAACTTGATAGGGAGATGACATTGTCAAAAGGTAGTGTAAAAATATTGAGCCGAAATTTATACGGAGATGACATTACCAAAATGATTAACTACAAATATAGAAATGAGGGGTGGTTCTATAGTTAGTCTAAGCTATGAACAGCTATAAATAATATAAATAAATACAAAGAAAGAAGTATGTAAATGACATAAACAACTATGAAAAAAATGTCAATCCTAATGTGTAAAAGAGAAGAGGAAATAACTCAGCTTGAATAATGATTCTCGCGGGACTTTGTCGCAGAGGTGACTGGAAAATCTGTAAGTATCAACGACTGTGTAGAAGCTCCACAAAGGTTGGATCTGGACCGATTCCTTGATTGGAGCACATGGGGAGGGATTGAGGTGCCTACGGGCGCTCTGGTCAAAAAAATGGGCACCTTGGTCTGTGCAAAAGCTCTAAAATTGAATCTCACAAGGTTGGGAGGTGGTTCAAAAGCCTCATTGTGTGTCACATTAGATTCGTTGCCCGTCTTGATCAATGTCACCAATGATCCAAGATAAATATAAATACATGCAAAACCCTAAACAAGCATCAATCCCTAAAAAATAAAAAGTGCAAATGAATGGGTCACACTAACCTCAAATGCCATAACAGTGGACTTACTAACTAAGCACTATACTACATTTCAGACCCAAATGTAGTTATTGTGAGGGTTTGCATAATGTGCCCTAGGTGCTCCTATGTCAGTCACATTTTGTGAAGTAGCAAGCAATAACTAGATGTAAAAATTGTAATAGTATGTGTGCATGGAATAGAATAGAATCCCTCCCCCTATGAAGTGTGATGCAGATGTCCTAACCTTGTGCATTTATGATGGAGCTATGTGGATGCAAGTGATCTCCAATGCAATAGATGGATGTAACTCTATATGGGTGATAGTAATGACTAGTGCTAGGTCCCTCATTATGGTCTCGTAACTTTATATTTATAGGTTTCTCTTGGTCTAATATCGTAATTAACCCTGAAATGGCCGACCACCAAAATGATAAGAAGGAGCAATGGCTAGAAAGAGACCAAAAAGTGGTGGGAAAGTTCAAGAAGGATCGGAGCGCCCATGGTGGGACTAGGGTTCCCGAGCGCACCACAAGATCGATCTAGGCACCCCATTGAGGCTAAAATAGCGGGAAGTGATGAAAGATGATTGGGGATATAGATGTAAAAGGTCAAAAATAAAAAATAAAATAAAATAAGATGGCCAAAAGACGGGGTTAATTAGTAATTTCTTCACTCAAGAACCTTCTAAATAGTAGTATGAAACCATGATAAATAATGTCTAAAGTGCATGATTTTGTGACTACAACAAAGTTATACAATCCTACCTAGGTCAACTTCCAATCACAATTCTATTGTTGAATCATTATCAAGTCCAAATCCCCAAGTACCGCTTATCTACACATCAAAAAAATTCCAGAGTCATTAGAAATCAACTCAATGCACTTATCTTCTTGTATTTTTAGTAGCATATCTTGTAAACATGAAGGAGGTGTTCGATATTGTATGATCAATGTTGGAAGTTAATTAATCAAAATAACCCCATATATCTACCTTTTACATCCTTAGTGTACTTAATTCACTAAACTTAGATAATATGAAGAGGTGTAAAACATTTTGGTGACCCCGAGACATTGTATCTCACACCTTTCAAACCCTAGTTGCCTTAGGGATTGTGTATGTTCACTTTTGTGTTTGACCTTAAATTTATTGTCCATTTGATTATCATAAGGCAATTTCTACCTTAAATTTGATGTTCATTTGACTTTCCCTTAGAATTTTTCTTTATTCTTATTACACTTATAGGTATTTGACAATGGCATGAGAGCATGAAGTATAATCTAGTGAGTTTTTCATGTTTACATTTGACATTAAGTTTGATGTGGATTTGACCATCAAAATAAAATTTTAATCTTAAATTTGATGTCCATTTGACCATCACTTATAAAAAAATTATTTTCTCAAAGAAGGCCAAAAATCATAACACTTAAGTTATGTAGTGTAATTTAGAGCCCTTTTTAAAAATATATATATCAACCCCCACTCATTGGTGTAGCCAGGTTGGATATCATATCTAAGAATTCAATGAGAAATTGGGAGAGAAGATGATGAAGTCATTTCAATCAATGTGGTGTGTGAAAAATCCAAGATAAGCTCTTCAACATCGACAACACTCAAGTATATTTTATATAGATGTATTTAAGATATATTACAAATTATTTTTTTAAGGTACTATTGGTAGACATTCAAATTTGGAAATTTAACCTTTGACATTGTTAATTATGACCGTGCTTCTTGGCGAAGACAAACAACCACATTCTACCTCGACTCAATACATGTTACCATCTCTTTCTTAACTTGTTTATTCCTACACACTAATGTGCCGAAAAATTTTGAACACAAATTCATGAAATCAAATATTAAGTTATTACCATCATAATGTGACTTTCATATTTCATCTACCCTTTCCTTGTCTAAAACTATACAAATTGGTCATGTTGCATAATCTGGTCGTGACCAACTTATACGATCTTGGAGCGATACATGTTCCAACTCTATTATTGACAGGGTTCTTCATCAAATTTTGGACAAGCCGAAAGCATAAGAATGAAGCCGCCAAAGATAGTAAGTAGTCGCGAAGAGTTAGATCAAGCCGCGAAGGAAAGAGAAAAGTCACGTAAAACTAGACAAAGTCGTGAGATACTTTGGAAGAAAACCGCAAAAGATTACAAAGCCGCGAAATATGGGGAAAAGATGCGTTGCACTCCAAGAAGCCGCAGAAGCTAACATGATGTTGCGGAATGAAGAAAAATCGAACCAAGATGCGTGATAGAAGCCGACAAAGGCACAAATCAAAAGAAGTGAATTTTGATGTTTCGTATTTTGTATTATTATTATAATTAATCAATTGTATATGGGTGTGTCGCAAGAAATGTATGTGTGAGTTCCATTTTGAGAGAATTGATAGCATATGAGATGTATGAGAGAGAATGAAAAGGATATGAATGTAAAAGAGACTAATGTACTGATTATTGAAATATGAATAAAGATTGATATTTGGAGTAAATTATGTTATGTATATTTACATTCTTTCTATTCACAAATTAGCATAGGATAATTTTCCCGCATACATCATTAACATAGGTCGAACTTCTTCTTGGTTCATCAAACTTGCACCCATATCTCGGATCAAGAAAAAACAAGTCATTGAGTGAACAATGGGACATTCTCCAAGTTGTGGACCTTACACACTTGAGACGGACCTCCGAGAGAAGGTCGATTCCTCTACCTATTTCTACTACTACTGTCACTTCTAATGGTGAAAGGAAAACCTAAGCTAACAATGCCAAGGGACCAGGGATAAAAGGATAACATAAAATGGAAAACCAAGCTAAGGAAGGCAATAACACCAGAAAAGATGGATGAACACTATCCTGTCTTGAGCGAAAACAAAGGGAAAGGCATTAGGGGAGGCTAGGCATGCATAACACGAACTAGAATGCATCTACACGATCATTTTCATGAAACACAACCAAAAATGGAGTAAGGGACTTAGAATGACACATCAAACACACAATGAAAAACAATGGCAAGAGAGAAGAAGAATAAAAACAAGTTCAGCAGAGAATTTCCACAAAACAATGCTTTTATTACTTCCGAGAAATGCACATTCGACTACAATGGCGTATGAGGCCAATATATGCATGCAAGAACCAGATCCAGAGGTCTGAAAATAAACAAAGATATGAAGTCCTTAGCAAATGCTAGAGGATCCAAAATGTCCAACCCTTTACAATGAGAAAAGCTCTTACATTTATAGATGAATCAATGACAGAGGGAGAAGAGAATGAGAGGAAACTCAAATTTGAAACACAACCACCAACAACAACCATTAAATTCCTGCATATCTATAAAATATGCTTCCCCATGTCTATTTGGCGTGTAGGAGAAGGAAGGAGGTGAGATCCATATCAAATCGGGTGGTTGGAGAAATCAGATCTGCTCATTAATGGCTTGAGAGACATTTTCCAGCATCTCACCTACCAAATCCCTCTGAAATTTGAATTTGAATAGCCTAGAGTGTGGCACACGTCGCAGACATTCAACCGAGACCAGTGCACATGTATCGAAGCCCCGTACAAAAATATATGGCCATTAGAAGATGTCGGTGCCACCTAAACACGTAAGACACGTGGCGCGCACCGATTGACTAAAGAATCAGCTAATTCCACAATTTTTTATCATTTTTGCCACGTGTCACATATTGAATTGTTGCAATGGGTCGCCCACCGGCCCACTTTTATTGGTTACGTGTAGCACACTCAATGTCTGAAAAATGCCACATGGCACAGAAGAGCGCAGAAGAAGGCATGAGGGTACGCATATGAAAGATAAGGGCATGGAAGGAAAAGAAATGGAAAGGGCGTGCGAAGACAATGCGCACGGATGGAAAGGGAGAAATACCTACCATAGGAATGCATGGTGAAGGTGTAACTATTACAAAGTAATGTGCGGGCACATGAGAGTGTCGGGGACTTAGTTGATTTTGGAAACAAGTCTAGTGCGTGTGCGCAAGGTGCATGAACTGTTGGGAGGAAGGTGAATGCGCAGAGTGCTCACAAGGAGAGAATGGAACAAAGAGGAAAAAGAAAAGGAAATATTAAGGAAATAAGGAGAGCGTAGGGGTGTGTGAGGAATCTACAACCAAGGGAATATGTCAAAGGATCAATTGAAGTGCGAGCAATTTGTAGGTAGAACCTTCGAGCTAGAATGGGGATGCAAGTTGTCTAAATAACTAGGGGATTTATTTGGTTAACACTTCCTAAGTCTCACATTGTTGTTGAGATTTAGGGTCAACATTTGGTGTCTAAGCCCAAGTCCCTATTATTAGGTGGATGTCAAGAAAAATATCACCACCAGGATATTGGAAACCTGCTTTGGAAGAAATTGAAGATTGGTGGGAAGTGCAAATTCAGAAGTTTGTTAAAGGAGAAGCCAAAAGATTGAAAATCTCTTACCAAGAAACGAAATCAGAAGTTCTTGGAGAATACAAAGAAGAGTTTTGGTCACAGTTTCCTCACCTTCTATGGCCTTGCTTATTAGCACACACCAAGAGAACAGAGTGGTCAAGATTACATTTGAGAGGACCCTCTGAGTGGACTGCAGTGAGACTAACTATACTAAACCATCTTGACAAACCTTGGACAAGATCTATTGATTACTGGTATGAGACTACTTTAGATTCATACATAATTACTTGGGCCATACAAGGTTGGACAAGTTTTGACCACAAGAAAGGTGAAGTACTAAGTGGAGCAAGAGGACAATTTCTTAAATTAGTTCCATTCTTAATTAAGGTTTTTATGGTTAAAAGAGGCTTAATCAAAAGCGCAAAGAAATTCCTTTAGGGGACTACGGGCACCGTAGGATGGTGCACATGAAAGGGGGTGATCCAAGAGACATGACTTATTAGAATTAATGGGGTGTTGGTTGGGGTGGTAGAAATAGGACGACATGGGGAAAAGAAAAAGAAAAAAATTAGATAGTTGGCAAAAAGAGGATTAAGAGAATTAAGGAGAGTTAGTGATTTGAGAAAAAACTAAAATGAGGAGGATGGAAGAGAGAGCAAGGTTAAGGAATTAGAAAAGAAGGTAGAAAAACAAAGATTGGAAAGAGAGGAAAGAGCAAAGAAGATAAAGGAAAGGAAAGAGAAGTTGAATAAACCTCAAAAGAAAGAAACACCCACTTCAAGTGGAGGCCAACAAGTGGCTACCCCAGAAAGGGAGGCGGACATACAAAGTCTAGCTATAATACCATACCGTAGGGATATGACTGTATTATAGAAATCGACCGATCTATATAGTATTGTACTGTGGCACTTTGCAGATCACTATATCATAAATGAAGCATCTCTCATCTATGTAGTCCTAGATTCTCCAATATGTGGATTTATATCTCTTCTATATAGCTTTGTATAGATAGGTTTGTTTTCCCCTTGTGTTTTTCTTGTTTGTAGCACATTGTAATCATTAATCGAGATAACCATACATTATTTTGATATTGTACAATTAATTTTTGAAGTAATTTAATTGGAATAGCTCCTAGTTTCCAAACCTTACACTCCTTGTCCTCTTCTTAGGGTACATTTCAGAAAAGTCCCTAAAACATCCACAACATGCAATTTAAAAAGGTTCATGAAAGAAATTATAATTATGAACACATCTAATCCCTCTTCTCATGATATATTTAAGCCCTCTTTTCAGATACATCTAAGCCCTTTTTAGGATAAATCTAAGCCCTCTTCTAATGTTGTGCATTTCCATAACATAAAACCCATTAAAGTTAAAAAGGGTGCAAACATTTGGTGAACCCGACTTTTTAATTGAACATTTGGTGAACCCGACTTTTAAATTGAACGTTTTGGCTCCAAACCTCATTGCACTAAGGTTTCTTCCATTATTTTGTCGTATGATTCTTTTTATCTTCTATTTAGTCCTCCTACTTTTGGGCATATTAATGGCTTCTTTTACTAATCCCATTATTTCATTCCTTGAATTTCTATTGATCCATTTAGATCCCATTATTATGCATATTAATTTGGCATGTAAGGATATAATCTTTGGGGTCCTTCCAAATGTTCATAAATTTACTAATTATGTACAAGTATTCGTGTAAAAAGGTTATTTTAAGAGGAACCCATCTTTTTTACTTTTTATACTCTACCCCTTCAAGATGTCATAGAAAATGGTCTCCCCTTATATATTCAAGTGACGATACATAGTAAGATGGTTAAGCGTTCACTCATTGATAATGGATCCAGCCTCAATATTTGTAGCACATCCTTCTTTAATAGATTGGGAATCTCATCACATGATCTTACTCCATCTAACATAAATTTTTGTGGTTTTGATGATAAGCCTTTACGGGTGCTTGGACAAATCATATTACCTATTATTGTGGGTGACCAAACCCTAATAGTATTTTCCATGTTATGCCTCGTGAAATTAGTTACAATATCCTTCTAGGGAATCCTTGGATACATGTCATGAACATTGTTCCATCCACTCTACATGATTTCCTCAAATACACCTATTAAGGGATGTATATACTTGCCTTGTTGATCCTCACCCCTTAGAGTATTATGGTGCAAGTTATAAAGCTGACATGTATACTCCTTACACACAACCATAATATTTTTCTCGTACTCGTATATCATACCCAAGTCTAGTGTTCCTATTCAAATATTTGTACTTAAGTATTTTGCTCCTACTTGAATATCCATACCAAAGTCTGTTGTTCCTACTTGAACATCCATACCAAAATATATTTCTCCTACTCAAATATCCATACCAAATACTATTGTTCCTACTCGAACATTCATACCAAATTCTATTGTTTTTACTTGAATACCCATTACTCGAATTCTCTTGCCTACTCAAATATCCATACCAAATTCTATTGCTCCCACTTGAATAATCATACTCGAGTTGTACACCTATTTCCTTGAACCGATATGGGACTCAATATAAGTATTTGCAAAAACAAATAATCATGGGTCAAGGACTTAGGTGTAGAACACAAGGTATTTGTGAACCCATTACATTACTTACCACTATCGCATGACAAGTTATTGGCTACAAGGCAGTGAAAGAATTACATCCTCCTATTGTGTAAATGGAAATGGAAGCATTACCAATTGATTAAATAAATAATGGAGTTTGTGGATATCTCTACTTCTCCACAAAAAGTTGGGATAGATCCTAATTCAAATGATAATATCGGTTGCAAACCAATACAAATGATCACTCATGTTCTCGTTACTAGTAAGGCAACACCTACTATGTATGGATATAATTATCTAAATACAACTATTGATGATGACAATGTGTATATCTCTACATGCATATGAACCTACCGGCTAAATCCTAAGTTTGCTTCTTAAAAGTCTTTTGCCACCACACCTCCCATTTCTTCTATGATGACACCATTAAAAATGAAGCAATTTACAGAGGAATGGGCATCCTCGGGAATAATTTTGCGTTGTTTTTCCAAATGCGACCAACATGTGTCCATGTGATCGTTCCATGAATTGTATTGGTTCAGGATATGCACAAAATGGGTTTGTTGAAAAGGCCTTGGAACATTTTTGACAAATGCAATTAGCATGTCTAAAGCCAAGCTCTACAACCTTTTCCAAAGATGCTTCTAGGTTCTGCCAAAATGGGAGATTTGTAATAGTGCATAGATATCCATCAAAGTATAAGGGAAGTTTTTTGTTAGGTGTAGTTACGAGTTCACTAGTCGACATGCATGCAAAATGAGGAACCATACACAAGGCACATGAACTATTCGATAGAATGTCTCAATGAGATGCGGTCTTGTAGATTGCAATAAATACAAACTATACAAAAAAGGGGGATAGAATGTCTCAATGAGATGTGGTCTTGTAGACTTCGAGAACCTATGCCAACATCCGCCTAGCCTTTGCCAAAATGGAAGATTAAATGGCAGGGATTTTAGTTCAAATTCCTCCACCTACAATGTCGTGAAAATGTTTGACACAATTCAAATCATACACTCGCTAGCTTCACAAACACTAATTCCCAACTTGAAGATGGAGGTGGCCTTGCATCCACGGATTGTAGTCCCCAAGACACAATTTCCTTCCCTAGTAACATTAACAATATACAGACACAAAAGAAGTTATGCTCAAATCATAAACCCAATAAAACTATACACCAAAAGAATATAGATGCAGACAACATTAATACTAATGATCCAATAGAATTGTACACCAAAAGAATATAGATGCGATAACATTAATACTAATGATAGGGTTTTTGATAATAAACACAACAAGAAAAAGATGAGCTCCTCCTCATTATCGTAACAATACCGATGATGAAGTTGGTGAAATTCAAACGTGCCAACAACTTAAGCCCTTCCTTTTAATGTGTTTAATAGCTACGTTGTAATTTTCTAATGGAGGGAATTGGAATTACATGATTTTGAGGAGATTCTATGGGATCAATCAAAGAATGACTTTAAATGTTGCACTATGGTAATGGTCAATAGCCTAATAGTCTATTAGTTGCATTGTGTATGAATACACATGGATAATTATTCACTTTAACCAAGACTTGATTTAATTAAATACAAGGTCTGAAAGATAAGGCTAGAAATGAGTTTCGGTGACAAATAAATGAATTCAAAACATCTGTGGAGGCCAACAAATAAACATATTAATTTATGTCTTCCATAAAGACTAAATGGCTAATTTTATTCAGATATTAATGTCCACCGGAGGACATGATTGTCCATCTTGGCCAATGTGATTGAAGAGCATCTCCTAGAGAAGCAAATTAATAAAAAAAAATCAATGAGAAGCAACACAATGTGATTTACACCCAACCCAATAAAATATGTATTATCCTATAATGTTTTCCATATGCTACCATATTAATCTAAACCTTTTCGTACGGAATTCATATGATATGTCACTCAATCTATTTAAGTTCTAAATCACATAGTTCTCCAAGTTCATTCCCACTTTGAAAGGAAGCATTGAAATTTGTTTGATTACAATAATTACTAGTCAGCAAATTGAAAATGCTAATTTTTGGCCGTTCAATTGAATTGACACTCTTGTTGATTTCAATTGATTTGTTAATTCCTTTGCAATATAAATGACGTTTCTTCACATCATGGTTATCATTCAACTTCCTTGTTCACCAGAGCTAGAACCTAACAACCATGGAAATTTGATGACCAGCTGAATTTTTTTAATCTTACTTTTATATTTCATGATATTATGGTTTTGTCAATCTTTTCATTTTTCTTAAGTCGTGTGTTTTCTATTATCGTGATTATTTATTCGTTATTTTTAATAAAAAAACATGTGATGTATTCAATCAATTTAATTATATGTTCAATGATGGGAAGGAAATCAAAATTAGAATAAAAGTTAGAGTGGAGACGAACAAATTTACAGGTTATAAATTATTAAATAATTATAATTTATAATGAGAGTTGGGGTGGTGGGAGAGTGTAATAGTATGAGATGTCAATAAAAATCATTAATCTAAAATTTGACACTTTTTATAAAAAAATTGTTTTTCCTTCTTTAAAAAAAAATTGAAAACTTAGACATATAATAGAGGGTGGAACTCTTATTCAATAATATTTAAAATTCATCTATCAATAAGAACCCTTAAGTAAACAAAATTATATAAAAATTATAGATAAATGCCTTGAAATTGATATTTATCAACATTGTCAAATAAATATATTTAAACTAGTGCATACCTATCTTACATAAAACCTATGTAAAATATGCCCGAAACATCGCTTTCAAGACACCTATATTAGAGTTATGACATAACCGAATATAAACTTCAAAAATGATCTCTTTACATTTTTTAAGTAGACTTATTTAAGATAGGTATGTTAGTAGAGTCCATGAATATTTTGTTTTCCGTTTATACATAATATGATTAAAAGTAATTTACATTCCTTTAAATAATAGTAAAGAAAACATTTGAAAATCATCAAAATGCATAATATACATAAGACTAAAAAAATTAGAATCGTTTGATATTTTATCATAATGTGCCACATACACATCACATAAAATTTCAAATTCATAGAATGTAAGTACAAGACATTTTTTTTTGTCTTCTAAGTACATCAATTTCAATTCCTTGACATTTTGTTTAGAAATTTGTTTTCCATATTTCAACTTTTCATTATGGTCACATATAAATAGCATAAATATGTATTCCTTGCAAAGACTTTAAATAAGAGATAGCTACAAAAATTATTCTCCAATAAATATACAATTCAACTGTAACATATGTAAATGGCTCACGTAGGGTACTTCTAGGTTCATATTGGGGTACTTCTAAATTCATATATTATGCTTCTAATATACCCTAGAGCTTTTAATCTATTGTTCTCTACAATTGTAGAATGTTACAATTGCATGTATTTACTTTATCATTATTTCTTGCACACTTCAACATTTATCACTTTTCTTCAAGTCTTGGTCCGTAAGTTCAATTCTTCAATATATAGTGGCCATGGTGTATTATATCCATAATCAACAATAACTCTTTTATAATTATTACCCAAATATTATATTTATGCCGAAGGTGTTCCCCTATGGTAGAGGACCTCCAGACGTTTCTGCAACGATGTTAAATTTGACGGCCTCCCGGACGTTTTCCAAGCGTTTAATTTTGACCGAGGTTTGACGTTTTTGTTTTTAGTTTTTTTACGGGTTTACTTTTTTACCTGCTCCAGCCCACATGCCGATGTTTCAGTGACTCTTGAAATCCGGTTGTTCAATGCTGGTCAATATGAACAAACTAGGATTTTACTTTCGGCAGAAGAATCCACCAAGCCCTGGATACTCTCACTTCTACTTGATGGGCAAGACCATTTGCTGTGCCCAATTGGGCAGCACATGGATGGATTGTATGACTGACATGAATGGAATTTATGGCCCGGGCTCCAAAGTATTTAACTGACTGTATTTATATGCCTCAATTCAAATGTAGGGAGTTGTATATGACAAAATTAAAATTACCTGAAATATACCAAAGGAACCCTATATGTCCAAATTTACATATATGGAGCTTGCGTTTGATTATCAGGGCAGCATAAAAACCTGTACATGGCTAAATCCTGGTTCATTTATTGCAGTTTAGTCCCCAGTATTATCATGGTTCCTTATGAAATCCAAGGTAATTGATATTTTGGGTCTGTTTTGTGCAGCTTCCCTCTGGAGCGAAAATTCCAAGAGCTGCCTGTGTCCGATCTTACGAAGTGAAAGTTTCTCAGGGTGTGGTCTGGGTATGGATGGCGGATAGAAGTAGTGCAGACCCCCAAAAGCTTGCATGGTTTGAACACTATGCCAGGCCAGGATTCCAGGACTTCTCTTCGGTACATGTACTTCCTTATGACCACTCGATTCTTCTGGAGAATCTCATGGACCCTGCCCACATACCCATTTCACATGATAGGACAAACTTATCTTCAAAGAGGGAAAATGCTCAGGCCCTTGCATTTGAGGTGACAGAGCGCTCATCCAGGGGATTTGCAGGGCAGTGGGGTGAGGCAAGCAATGCCAATTTCCAAATCACTTTAAGATTTGAGGCTCCCTGTGCCCTTAGAAATGACAAGGAGTACACTGACCAAGAAGGGAAGAAGCAAGTACTATAGTGCTTTGTTTCTATGTAGGCCTGCAGGGTAGGGGAAATCCATGCTAATTGTTAGATTTGGTGGGACGCAAAACAGGCCCCAACTGAAATGGATACCTATGTGGGTCATCCACCAGACATCTAACAAAGTATTTGAGCAAGACATGGGGTTTCTCCTTCACAGAATGAGGTTTTGCTGAGGGAAAAAGTGCCTACCAGGGACTTGTATCTTAGCCTAAAGTCTTGTGACACATGGGTAACTGAGTACAGAAAATGGTTGGACAGAGTTGGTCATGGGATGCCCTATTACTTTGGCCATCAGACTTTCAGACTACCTCAGAGTCCTGCACTGCTAGAAGCAGCACCAGCTAGGCCTTGTGGCAGGCAAGGCAGCTTCAGCGCCAACAAAAGGAGGACTTGGAACTATCCATTCTCCAGACCCAACAAACCGTTATTTCAGGCATGTCATTCATTGCAAAGAATGCAGAATGGTACTGAAAGGTTTTCAGAAATGGGAAAAACGTATTTTTGGCTTCAGGGTGTTTTTCATGTGGCCTGGCAATTATGTTGTCCCTTACCAGATGGAGACTGTTGTTTCTTGTCTCTGCCTTCTTGTCTTCAGCTGGGTTTTATGCATGTTCTCGTGGGGTTAACTGGCTCACCACAAACTTTGTAAGACAACATAGGACATAGTCAAGCAAGGCCTTGCTGGATATGCAAACGCTAAATCACGGAAATACAAAGGTTTGTGATGTATTTGCCTCAGGATGATGCGGTTGCAGCAGGGTTGGGAGTTGCAGATGGAGGTCTTGATGCAGAGGAGACTCAGGTAGTGTTTGATCTTTTGAACCATGATCTATCTGCATTATTGAAGATGACATCAATAGATTTCTAGAAAGCAGTTGTTACAGATGTTTCCCTTCATCAATTTTTAGACACCTATCTCATCATGTTTGATAAATTACATTCTGGCTAACTGTTTCTGAAGATTTATGTAATTTTTTTTGTTTTGTTGGGCAGCAAAAGGAAATTTGCATTGCATTTTATTCAGAATGTAAAAAATGTACAGTCCCAATACTGTCCTAAACAGTGAAATTGGGAATACATATTGCAGGGGGCAGTTATGCCTACAAAAAACTAGAACAAATCACCCATATTCTTACTATTCCAAGGCAGTCTCTAAAGGAAACAGTTGGCCTTCTGTTAAAGAGCACATAGACATTATTAACAACAATTTTTCTACCACGGCCACTCATAACTAAAACATTATAATAAATAAGTCATGACAATACTCATCAGGAAATTCGATGAAGAGAATTGATGTGCTGTTGGTTCCCTTGCTGTGAAGATCTTAATCGTTTTCCTGCAGTTTATTGTTTTAGAAATTTATTAAATATATACTATGATTTGCATATTCATATCCCCATAGAATGTGCCCATACAGTATGGTGGACTGAGCAGGCCCAAGGATGGAGAGCTTGGTCCCAAAAAATCTGCAACACAGTTCACCACCAAGGGTGGAGAAAAAATCAATCTTGAGATCGAGGGCATGGAGGTAAAATATCTTACTTCCTTTAAACTTTGCATAGTTTGAATGCTCTTGCAATTCCCTAAAAGGCTTTGGTTTTCATGGTTTTCCCTTTTCCTCCAGAGTTGGATTGAGGTTTAAGTTTGCGCATGAACTTTATGCGTATGGAATATGAGATTGATTTCTATCTTAGGATCCATGAGTTCTGGATATGTTTTTAATGCATCCTGAAGTTTTATAGGTTTTCAACTTTTATGGAAATCTAATAATTCTCCTGTTTGGATCTGTTTCAATCAGAAATTTGTCTCTAATTGGTTTTGGACGCTTTGGCTTGCAAAATCCTGATTCAAGTTTTGTATATATTAATGATTACTAAGAAATCTCTTTATAAATTCAGCTACACTATCCATTTCTCTATAAATTCTAATCCACAAAAACGCAAATTGTTCTCAAGGAACAATGTAAACCCTTACAATCAGTGGGTCATTGCACCAGCATATTTGTCACTAAAGAAAAGGGTGTCTTGAGAATATTATCAATGCTTTTGGTGAAAAAAGTAGCAAAGCCAATGATCCCAAAACATATGGTTTGGAACAATGCTTCAAACAACAAATTTAGGCTTAGGCGAAGTTGAATCCGGATTTCTTTCCTCTGTTAAAAATTCTTATCCTTGATGATGATTACGATGCCTAGGCAATTCTCAAAAAGGTTTTGACCTTTACCAAGATTTTTCAACGACTGTTTTTCGAGAAGGAGATGCACATTTTTTGGTGGGGCTTGACAGAGCTGGTAAAACTACCATTTTATACATGTTCAAGTTGGGGAAGCTCGTCACCACCATTCCAACTATTGGTCATACTTCTTTACTCCAATGAATAATGATTCAAGGGTACTATGTTTTTTGTAGCATGATTTAGAAAAGTTGCTCGTGTCGGTGAGAATTATTTCTTCTAAAATTCCTAACTATACTAATATGACACTCACAAAAGTTGGCTCTTTATCTGTGGAGGTTAGATTCTTTTTTGTTGTCTTGTTTCATCTTTACAATCACAGAAGAGAGCCTCCTCTCTCCCCCTCTTTCAAGCACACACACACACACACACACACACACACACACACACACATCTTGCAAATAGAATAAATTGTACTAATAAGCAGTGAAGGTATTCAATTATGCAACTTATGTATCAACAGTTTCAGCGTTTTTATTGAGCGCAGATCTTTCGTCATATTTGATTTGTGAGTGTGGAAAGCGGTATCAAATGTATTCATGTTTAGTGCCAAAAAAATTGGTCACAAAAGGCTACCACTCATGATATAAAAACTGCAAATGTACGGAAATCTTCATGTATTCATGTTTAGTTCAAATAAAATAGTCCGCAAAATGCTACCACTCATGATATAATATTTGCAAATCTATATGTATGAATTTGTAACAAATTTGAAATGTACATATAAGCTTCATTTATATTCCTACACTTCCAGTATCAATCACACCCCTTATCAACATCAACTACAAAAGTAATAACTATCACTCTAAATCAAATAATATATACCGCTCGACGTTCACATTGCATTGTGCACATGCGATTGCTAGTTATTTGTATACAATTATATTAATGTTTGAATATCTTAGCTACAAGCCATTCTCTCGCTTTCCTTAAATATTTAAAAACAATATATAACTATTTAAATAATAATAAATTTAAGTAATTATTAAAAATAAATAAACTTATACAATAACTAAAAAATTGAAAGTTATTTTTGATGCATTATGTTATCATATTCCTAACATATCATTGTCATTCTATATTATTCTAATACTAACACACTTTTCAACACTTTTTCAATACGAAGGTAGGAACTAACAACTACATAGCATTTTTTTACCGTTACAATTGAAAACTAAATTATGAAGACAATCTTTTTAACAAATGATTGTCCTCAACAAGTGTAATCTACAATGACAAAGCTAAAGAGTTGGAGGTGTTTAGTGTGATTCTTCAAAAAAATATTAGATACTACAAGAGTTAATGACCCAAATGACACGGCACATGTGCGGTATTGTCGAGCAAGTCCTCTCAACCAACCGTGTAAATGCAAGGGTATACACCCTCGGGCTTGGGAGATCAAAACACAGGTGGTCAGGTGGCGAGCACTCAAACCCCACCATCAGGCCACACCCTTGCGACCTAGAACTTTGGATGGTAAACGCTTTTACTATACCAGAGCAATGAACTGGAGTGGTGGAGGAGCACTTTCTCTCAATGGGACATGAGGGTGGGCTTGGGTCCTTCATGTATGCCGAGTGATCCGCATTCGAAGAACCGCGTTATGTTTCGCTTGGTCCATATGAAAAAGTTCAACCCCTACCTCAAGGTGTCCCCATGACCACTTATTGAAAGCATCCAATGAACTCAATGGGAATAGAACTTGAGTTGATGATTACAAACTACTTGTAACTCACCAATAGCCCAAGACCTTGAGTTCAACTTTGGATGGTAAACGCTTTTATTATACCAAAGCTATGAACTGGAGTGGTGGAGGAACACTTTCTCTAAGTGGGACATGGGAGTGGGTTTGAATCCTTAATGTCCGTCGAACGATCCGCATTTAGAGCACCCCGTTATTTTTTGTTTGATCCATATGAAGAAGTTTGACCCCTACCTCAAGGTATCCTCATGGCCACTTTTGAAAGCATCCAATGAACTCAATGGAAATGAAACTTGGATTGATGATTATAAACTACTTGTAACTCACCAATAACCCAAGACCTTGAGTTCAACTAAAATATTAGTCATGCTTAAATTTGCCTCCTATATAATACTATGATAAGATTTTAAGTCCCTTTCTTTTTTTCTTCATTTTTTCTCAAACCAATAAAATCATTTAGCTAGATTTATTGTTTAATAGAAAACTTATATGAAAATGATGAATTGAATAACCAATATACAACCTTTTACTAAGAAAAACTATGCAACACATCTAAACTAAACACAATTAAATCGATTTCAATACATTTTCAAATAAATGCATTTAAGAATATCTATAATAACTTTATTTGTCTCCTATAAAAATTAGAGCCATAGTAAAGGGAAATAAAAGACTCGAATCAAATGTTTGACATAAAAAGTAATGTAGCTATCACTTACATTAAAGAAAACCCACATTGTCCAAAATGCGTTGTTTTTTTAATTTGAAGTATGTGGGAATCGGTTATAGTCCTCTATCTTTGCTAAGGTAAAGAGTTTCACTTTACTGACTATCACTTGCATCATTGCATGCTTCATGTTGACAACATTTTCGTCTATATGGTTTCTAATCCATGTAGCATCCACAATAAAATCCAGCCAACGTGAAGTAGACCCTCAAGCTGCAAGTTTCAAAATGTCAAACCTCCAAGTTGCAAACCTATTGGATCTACCGCCATGCCCATCCAAATAGAGTTGTTAAGTGACCCTTACTCACTTTAAATTTTTACACTCTTGACCTACAAAAGGCGACATGGAACTTCAAAATTTGAGAACAATGTTGACCCCTATCGATGAGCATTAAAATTCATTACATAGTACAAATTTCAGTCTGAGGTGAAATGGACACCCTGATGGAGCGAATGGAAAATTTGAAAAAAGAGAATATAAAGGAAGTTGGAAATGAATATCTGAATACAACACAACCAACTCGATCCAGCTAGATAGCCCTTTCATGATCAAAGTCAATCTTGATAGCCATTGAGAGCATTTGGGTCTTCACTTTTAATTTTTATTTCCAAGGTAACCTTTAGATTATTGATTACAAAGGATTAAGTTAGTGCACACATAAACCGGTACTCTACTTTTGGGAAGGAGTAAGTCAATACTTCGAACTTGAATACAAAGTTTCTTAGTGCACCTCTCCACCAGATATCCATTGCTCGTCTAATTCTCATTTGTTTGACAATCTTTCTACTTGCTCATCTGCCCATGCATATCATTGACCAAGATGCTTCAATACCAATGAAAACCCGCAAAGATCTGTTCAATACCGATAAAAATGTTATCGGACTCTAACAATTGGCTTCAAACTTAACCATGATGATGTGTCCTCCAAGGAGACCAAAATCATCCAACCGTTGTAACCGTTGGCTTAAAACTTAACCGTGATGATGGGTCCCCCAAGGAGACCAAAATCATCCAACTACTTCAATTCTTGGCTTCAAACTTAACTGTGATGATGGGTCCTGCAGAGAGACCCAACACACTGTAAAATACACTAGCTACACAGCTGATTCCAAAAGATACACAAGAACATGGTAATTGACAGAGAATTACAAGAAGTGGCATTTTGGCAAACTAGTTGAATAAATCAATTGCAAAAACTCTAAATGCAATTAAACAAAATCAATACCAGAAGCCTTATATGGATTGTAAGCTCTTTATTCCCAGTACATTTAGCTTTGAATTAGCATTCTAAAGAGATCAATTTAAAGTCATATGCAAAATTACAAACCTGTCCCCAGTTACAGATTTAGAGGGTTTCATACGACATAAACAGATTTTGAAGATGTTACAGCCCCATAATCTGTCACAGGACCGTACTAACAATTTCACTAGAATACACTAACATAATTCCCACACTACTCCACTATGTACAAAAATATAGGAATTTCTGTTTTGATCCCCCATGCTTGAATGCTAGAAAATTTATTGGTTCTAGCAGCTAGATGCATTTATGCAAAACATGTTATATTTTGCTTTTTGCCATGGATGTTATTTTATATTACATTATAAAACAACAATATTACAAGAGAACATAAGGTAGTTGAGCCGAGAACATACTTGTAGTGATTTTCAGGAAAACTAGGTATGTGAACCCAAATTGAATTACTACATATAAGAAAATGAAATAGAGGATTTACATAATATAGAACAGAAGTTTGTGATATGATTGCAAAATTCTGAATTAATTGACTTGGAATTTGATGGAGCAAACAGAATGATCACAGAATGATCCTCAAAACCCAAAGCTACTGTGACCGACCACCATGTCGATAAAAAGTGCCGAGCGATACAATGTAGCCACGTGGAAAAAGACAATAAGTACTACCAAGAGGTCATCTAGTAGACCTACAATGCCCAGGATCCCTGTCACATTTTCAGAGACGGTCATGCCATCACAATTTGAGAAGTATAGACCAAGAATTAAACAGATTAAACTTTCGAATATAAACAGAGAGATCAACTTGAGTGAAATTTGCCATACTAAATTAGAACTATAAATATCGACTAAATGGAGCAAGTCAGAAGTACCTTCTGGAAGAATATCCACAGGACTAAAAACGTAGATGGCTACTAATGCAAACTGCAAAATCATCATCATATAAGTTATTTTTGACAGATACATAAACAATGATAAGGTAAGTTAAACCTTTCCTGATCATTTAAGAAGCACTTCAGAGGACAAGCAACATCAGAAATAACATGATATTTGTAATTTTTAAAATAACACAGACGCCTTTTGCTTATAAACGATTTATAGTAACAATAAGCAAATGTTAAGATACGATAATATACAATGCTTCAAAAACAAATTGGTTGTTGGAGGACGTACATTTTTTTGTAAAAGGTTTTGAAGATGCCACAAAATTCAGCAAAAGCAAAAATGAGCACAGAACTTCCATCTAAGATGCCTATATTGCTAGGAGTGTTTTGGGGAGAGTTCTCACTGAAAAGAATAGGAGGTATTGTCTAAGTACATAGCAGCCTCAGCTCACATTCCAGCAGTTTGTCCTCAATTACACAAGAATCTGTGTTAATACGAACATAAGTAAGCCACTCCCAGACTAGAGCTAGCAAGCAAACTATGGGATCGACTTGTTGATTTAAGAAAATATTCCTTTACACAACAAACGTATCGCCAAACATGCTTCTAATCAAAACCTGCCCATAATTACAGGCCATAGCAGCATATAACAACAAATTGGTTGTTGGAGGACCTGCATTTTTTGTGAATAAGGTTTAAATAAATTTAAGTATAAAGATGTTACAAAATTCAGCAAAAAGCAAAAATGAGCTAGTACAGAACTTCTAGCTAAAATGACTATACGGTCTTATCTGCACTCGAAGCTGGGAGAGTTTTGGGAGAGCTCTCACCGAGAAGATTACGAGACATTGCATAGCAGCCTCAGCTCACACTTCAGCAATCTGTCCTCAATTACGCAAGAATCTGTGTTAATACGGACTTAAGGAAGCCACTTCTAGACAGAAGTCCATTTAGAGCTAGTAAGCAAAATATGGGATCAACCTGTTGATTAAGATAACATGCTTTTCCAGCCCGAGCAATATCACCAATACATCCTTCTAACCAAAATCTGCTCATAATTACAGGCTGTAGAAGCATATACTGAAGTAGCCAGCTCTACCCCAACTGTTGTAGAAAAGCAACCTACAAGCATTGATACAATTCATTTTGGAGCCCCTAATTCCTTTCGGTGTTAGAAATAATTCTCTCCAATAGCTAATAACATAGCTCAAAGGAGGCCACAGATATGGCACATCAAACAATCCATCTGCATGGATACATCAAAAAGGTCTAGGGCAGCAGCCAAACTAGGTCTTCAATCTTCAATAGAACATGACTGGGAAGACTGAAAAGGAATTTCTATACTAGATGTAAAAGAAAAAAAAATTACAATGGTTTCACTTTATGAGTCCAACATTCCCTGAGCTTCGTGCGCTATATATCAGCTTCAAACAGAAAACATAATCCTTGGAAGGGACTACAACACAGTTCGCTCAGATGAAGGGGAAAAGGACTTGAAACAAATCACAAATTGGCAGTCATTCAATGACCTGATAAGAGCAAAACTAATCGGTGGATATGGACTTCTTTCAAAAGGAATACACATTGTGTAATTCGGAGGGACTGCACATTGCTTTAGAAAAATAGATATTTCTGATTACAGACGCGTGGAAAATGACAAAATGGCCAATAGCAATATACATCATTATCTAATAATATCAGATTATGCGCACATACACCTTGATTTCACTTTCGCCTCACTCAAAGGCTAAATACTTTTCAAATTTGAGAACATATGCTTGAAGCTTTTATATACACAGTGTAGTCCAGAAATGGTGGAAGGAAAGAAAAGAATCCAACAATTTGACATGTACAAATCAACTAAAAACTCAAAATAGTACACACTTGGTTAAAGAGTTGAATAGTGCTGCTTCAGGAGCATAATCACTAATATGGAAAACATCTGAGAAGAATGTCTATCCATGCAAAGCTACATAAGAGATTAGCCATACAATAACTACTGATGTAAGGATACATTTTGACACAAAAATTGGTTCCCCCAAAACAAAAAGCATTGGGAAGTAGAAAGAAAGAAAGAACCCAATACATTCTAAACTAGCTCATTATGTTCCACAGAGTCCCCAAAGTCCGCACCAAATTTTGTCTTGGGAACAAGGGACAGTACTTGAAAATTAGCTATGAAGAATGTATGGGAAATAACAAATGACACTTTTAAATAGTAAACACATTGCATTAAACAATGAAAAAGTAAATATCAATATACTATTATTTATATCATAATTTGTATTCAAAAAGATGATTACTACCAAGTTTCAAATACAATTGGCCAATGGCCCAATGTATCTAATCATCCCCAAAGTCTGCACCAAACTTTTGTTGTTGCTCTCCCTCTTGCTAATGCTCTCAACCTCTCACTCTTACAGCCTTGCTTGCTCTCACTCTTGGACTTGCAGCCTTGCTCAATGTTTTATAATTTGGAGTGAGGATGTGAGGTTCAATTATAAATTTTTTGAGTGCTTAAAGTGTTGGTGGGGCACCATAAACTATTAGGGTTAGGGTTGTGGTCACAAACATCTAAAAAATATGTTTTTATTTTTTTTAAAACTACTTTTTGCTGTTTTGCAGCACAGGATGGCTGCAGGTCTCCAAGACGGTTAAGGGACTTCGACAAGTCTTTGTGAGGTCTCGCCGACATCAGAAGTCTCCCAAATGTCGTTTTTGGGATGGAAATGTCTCCATTTTAGGAGGCATCCCCTAACTGCTATCTGTGATGTTGGGATGGTAGGAGGGCGTTCCCTAGAAGTCCCCAAATCTCTGAGACGTCCCCATTCCTAGAGACAACAATTTTTAGGAGGTACACATCCCCATGGAACAAGGTGGGTCATAACCTAAATTTTCACTATGGAACAAAATAATGGCCTCACTTCTCCAGTAAGAACATGAATTGCACCAATAGTAAGTCTTCTAATTAACCAAAAGTAACACTCCACATCTAGATACTCTTCCAACACAATTTTTCAAACATATTGGGACATCATCAAAGAAGATAATCTAATTGAATAGAGGAATCCAACATATCCAAATAAATTATCAAACAGATTGATTCTCCCCATCTGATAATAATACAGTATATCAAACTTGATACTCTAAATTCTTACCACTGATGGTATACAAAATAAAAAGATATATCCAAAGTCGTTGCCAAAAGAATCCAGCCAATTGTAATGCAAATTATCTTCTAATACATATAGAAGAAGAGAGGTTTTCTCACACATCCAGAATCACTTCTACATGCCATTACCTCAGTAAGCTAAGCCATCACACACACAACAAAAGACTGGATCAAAGAATGTCTGTATAAAATCTCTCAATGTGATGAATAATACATGAGCCATTTTAGTATAAGTTATCAAGGTGAGTTTGTTACAGACCTATAAGTGGTTGGAGAAATGACTAATTATGCACTAGAGGATAATATCATACGTGCACAACAAATCTCACAAATATCTCCCAACTAACCCTATTCTAGTGTGAACTTAAACAAAACCAATATAGATAGTTATAGACAGCTTCTAGACTAGTGTGCACACACCAACAATACAAACAGGTTTTGTTGAAGGAAATCTTTTATGGAATTTTTATCACCTGAGAAATCTTACATATAATAAACAACCAAAAGCTTCCTACTTATTCATCAAACTGGATATGTCAAAATATTTTGACAAAAGAAATTCAGATTTTATCATAGCCACCAAGAGAAATTGCAACTTTAATGACCACGCTCTTCAATAGATACATAACTGTGTGTCAACACCCACAATTTCAATACTAGTAAATACCATATCAGGACTGATAATCAAAACCAGAAAAGAGCTCGGCCAGGCAGATACAAATATAACCATATTTTTTCATCAATATGGCAGCAGGACTAAACAGATTGCTTCATCATGCAAAAACCCAACAGTAGATATATATAGATAAAAGTAACAAGATAGTAACATTATACCCACCTTCAGTTAATAGAGAACACAATGCTATTATCTACCATCATCCCCAAGCAAGCAAAGAAAATTATAAAACTATTAATCATGTACATGGAAGCATCATGGAAGCATCATGAAAGCATATTAACTTTAGATAAGTCTTGGATATTCTTTCAAATGTCATTGACTAGAAAGAGGGGCGCGTTGGCAGACAGACAGGTTTCAAGATATTTGGGACTTCCATGGTCCATAATAGACACAAGCTAAAACCCAAGTCACAAGGTTTGAGCTCAAGTTCATGTCTGATAAGGATAAATTTTGTTTCAAATTCGCAAAGGATAAAGTTTGGTTCGAATTCGCAAAGGATAAAGTTTGCAAAAAGTGTCATTAAGTTCAAACAATAGAATTGTTTTTTTATCATTTTCCATTTTCCAAAAAAACTTGATGCATAAATATGTCAGGAGGGACAGATTGAAGCAAGCTTAGTTAAAAATAATGCAAAAGCATGTCACAAACATCCCATGTAAAAATGATGGTAAAGCTCAAGTTCATGTTTGAGGAGGATAAAGTTCCACAATTTTCAAAGTTTTCACATGAAGTTTGGTGAGTTTTGAAGTTTTCCCATAAAATTTGGTGTACCTTGTGACCCAGTCTAAAACAGTGGACAGACCATAAAGATTATACAATATCAATACGCTTGCACGCAAAATTCACTAGCAGACAAATTACAATTAATCAATTGAGTCATTGAATCAATACAACCACACCTTATATCATTTCTACCTATTCCAACAACCATTTAACTAGGTCTAATTCTAATGCAAAGGAATTCCCTAAGGAAAGATCTATCATCCCAATTCAATTAGTCACTAGCAGACAAAATACAATTAATCAATTCAGTAATTGAATCAATATGACCACACCTTATATCATTTCTACCTATTCCAACAACATTTAACTAGGTCTCACTCTAATGCAAAGGAATTCCCTAATGAAAGATCTATCATCCCAATTCCAATAGTCACTTAGCTCATGCAAAGAAACAAACCAATCGGCATAGGGTATCAACATACATGACCTACAGTCACTCAGCCAACCATTGGCTATAAGATAAGCACAGATTTATACCCAATCACCACACAATGTTGAGGTACTCTCACTCAACAAAAGTCTCTTCAAAATACTTCCCTGGAAGAGGTATTTTCTTTTAGAAGATATGAACAAAGAGATAAAAAAAGGTGCGGGATGCACACATTATTCATTGTGTGTCCATCATTTTATTATGTGAGATAGGGTTACAAAATGGTTGAAGTGGTTACAACCATATATTAGTTAATACTAAACTATAAGGCTTATATTCCTACACCCCCTCTTAAGGCTTACACAAGCAAAAACAAAGTATTGACAGAAGATTAAAGTAATGGAGCTCAAAAAAGTCATGCATTCTTCACAATCCTCATCTCTAAACATAGTCCTTTGACCAAGAACTCCATCAAGTTGTCTTCTTGATCCTCGTAGAGATGTAGTTCCCAAGTTGAATTCCCAAGTTCCCAAATACCACCTCCCCAAACCCTCGAGTTACAGAATTTCCTGAATTGTTAGACAACAATCCATACTAAGCTGCTCCCACATGCTCCATCAAGTTGTCTCATGACCCTAATAAAGGGAAATTCCTGAGATCCATAGACTCCCAAACTATTTGGGCCATCCATGCCGAGTTTTACCTACATTGGATTCCTTCTTGTCTTCAAAGTGTTGGAATTCTTTAAAATATGTAGTCTTCATTAACGAATTTTTCACCCATTTGGTTTGTTTTTGAACTTTCCCTTGCATGTAGAAGGCAGATTGTTCAATAAAATAGTTTTAGCATTGACTTTTTGTTGGTTGTCTGATGGGAGACCTCATGTGGCTAGATATAGTGACTTCATCTATTTTTCACACTAATTTTAATTTCCGAACCGCAAATTAATGCAGCAAAATGATGGTGATAGTCTATACAATTGCTGGCTTCATGCACACAAATAAATTCAACAGAGAGAAATATAATTCTGTTTTTTTCTTGGAAATTAACGCAGAAATTTTTATGTTTGAATTTGTTCAGTAAAGGAATGTCAGTCCTCTACAAAAATATTTTGCAAGATAAAATACCAATCAAATTTTGCCCTTATTTTGGCCTACAAAATAGATTACCTTCGATTGGAGTGTGCCCTAAAAACAGGACAGAGTTTTCTGCCTTTTTGACTGGGTTTTTACCTTTTCCGACTAAATATCCTGTGTAACAGTCTGAAAATCATGTGTCTATAAAGTTTGTTTCGTTTATGTGCGCAACCGGTAAATCAATGACATCAGTGTTTGAAATGGTGGTAGTACAAACCAATGGCGACTTCATTTCAAAGCTTTCTGGCCCTCGCAACCACTTTGGAGGCCCTCACAACAACTGGCACCGTTTTTATGCCCTGAGAACTGTTTTTACGATTTTACTTGCTCGAAATTTGTGTATTTCCTATCGCAACTGTTAGCGATTCATAATACTGTCTTCAAAAAAGCACTCTCGCAACTGTAAATTATTTACGTTTTCTCCTATATTCATGAGCCCAAGCCCTTTCGAAATTCCATTTGTTGCCCTCGACTATGTTCACAACTTTCTTTTTGTTCTTGATTTTGCCCTTCGAAATTCCATTTGCCCTCAATTTCCTCACTTTTCTGGAAAGTAACCTTCCTAACAGCCTCTTGTTCACGATTTGCAATCTTCTATTCAAATTACAAACCCTATCAAGCACCAATGGCTCTAATACCAATGTTAGAAGATATGAACAAAAGAATTAAAAAGGAGTGGAATGCACACATTGTTCATTGTGTCCGTCATTTTATTATGTGAGATATGGTTACAAAATGGTTGAAGTGGTTACAACCATTTATTAGTTAATACTAAACTAATAGTAACTTAATACTAAACTATAAGCCTTATATTCCTACATTTTCCTCAGAGCAAACAGACAAGGGGTTCACCATCTAGAAAAAATTCTTATGAGGTATAAAACAATTGAACTCGGTTGTTTTGGGGCATTCAAGATGGAAGAAGGGAATATTATGGAAGGCATATTTATGAATAGGAAAATTAGACGATACATTAGACAGTGATAATCAAAACATCAAACCAATACAACCACCTCTTGAGTCAAAGGGTTCACCAATAGAAAGAGCGTATACTATTATCAATCATAACATGGCATCTGTCACTCATCTAACATTACACTATAAACTAGGTAGCCGGTACATACCCTGCAGGGCATGGGTATGGGTATGGTATGCACCCAGTACGCAATACGGGTGCGGCACGCCGGGCGTACGCCTACGGTACATCCAGATGTACCCGGGTACTACTGGACGTACCCTGGCCGTACCCACAGCGTACCCAGCCGTACCCACAGTAACAATAGCAATTTTTTTGGGGAGGTTAATAAAGGTGGGATTACGCAAATGATTCAACTGTGGTAAAGCAAGGGCATTCACAGAAGTACCTAAAACAATGGCTGAAACTGCAACAGTTGAGATAAGTCTGGGTAATGTAGGATCAAAAAATGCAGTGGTAGCATCTCCACTAGCAAGTAAGACTAATGCAGGAATAATAAGAGAAACCCCAAAGGAATCTGAACTGCCAGATTTGAAGGGAGCTGGTAATAGCCAGAATTCCAGTCTGGTTATGTGATTTGTTATTATTTATGATCATAATTGGACATTGTAACATTTGGAGTTTGAACAATGTACTTGTTCAAAGTTCGATCAATGAATATCACAACAAAATGCATTGAATTATTAATATGTTATTTGGTTATTTCACTTAATTAATAATTTATTTACTCTAATCATTTATAAGGCTGAATTTTTGCTTATTTGGCTATATTTTTAAATATTTTTATATATATTGTATGACCGTACCCAAGTACCGTACCCAGGCCCCCAAAAATTCCCGTACCAGCATACCGTATCCCATTACCTATAACCGTACCGTACCCTGTACCGGCTACCTAGACTACAAATAATATTCCCTCACTACCATGACTACATGGAGTTAACAAAGCAATATTTCATCTTCACAAATTCCACCGAGATCATCAGATGGGACCCACATCCAATGTGGAATACGCAATACCTATGGCATGCTCCTCCCTGTTAAAAAACCAAATCTTCAGGTTCTACACTAATTCTACAGAAAAAATTTGGAAAAACATTTAGGCTGCCAATGCTTGGTCTAAAATCAAATCTTTTGAATGGTTAATGCCACAAAATAATATTCCTCCAACAGATGTCATGAAATGAAAAACAGTAACAACCAATGTGTTGTGTTGTACAGTTGTACTATACAAAAAGGCAGAGGAAACAACCCATCATGTATTCATAGAATGTTGTCTCAGAAATTGGTTTCACATAGACCTGCCAAAATTCCACCAAAATCCGGATATTTTTCTCAGTTTCTAATAACTATGTATTATTCTACTATCAACACCCAGATTCCATCACCTCCACTGTTCAAGCTAAAATCAAATCAGCAATCCCAATCACCAATCCCGTCCCCCACTCCTTTCCCCTTTCATAATATCTAGTCATTATAATTTTTCTCTTCACATTTCAAGGCACTTCTCCATGCATTAGTTTTATCCTAGATTGTTCATCACACCATATCCCAGTTGCTGCCCCCAACTGTCTCTTTTCTTATGAATAACTTTGATGGATCAAGTAAGCATAACTCAGGTCGTACAGATTAGAGGCATCAGTAGAGAACCCGAGGGACGCATCACCAAAGTATGTGGCTAAACGCTGAAGCATACCGACCATACTCATGCTACATTTAATGGTTGAGGGGGACTCCAATATATCAATTTTAAAATATGACAAAAGAGTCAATTCACCATTTAAGACTCGGGAGCTTAAGAAATTGATGGCCCTCATTAGGAAGGAAGAAAAGAGTATCAAAAAACTAATCTCGGCACACAGACCAAGGCAAGCAAACAAAGTGGCAGATTGCACCACCAATATTGGAGCTGTACTTTGTAAAGGAGAAAAGATTGCAATCAAATGGCAAATCTATTTCTTGATCCCCTCTAAATCATAACAATTGGAAAATGATTTAGATGTTCCCTCATATTATTCCACTCTAGAAGCAAGCAGGAGTGATCATTCCGCCCCATGCCCAAAAAGGTATCATATGGTCAAAAAAACAAAGATCTTGCTTTGCAATTAGGAAGACTACAGAAAAACTGAAATCTCTAACCTCCACAGCAAAGTAACAACCCCACATAGCTGGTGTCCTACAAGATATGGAAGACACAATGTATAAAGTCCGGAGAGGGTTGATGGAAGGATTGTCAAAACCCGCCCCTTCTTGGTTGGCACAGGTGTAAGTATCTCCATAATCAAGTCCACTTCATAAGGCAGTTGCAAATTTTTGCAGATGTACTTAATTACTTTTATTTCTCAAATGCCAAGAAATTTGAGTGCATGTGCTTGAGAAACATCTTGCTAGTTTGTGGTTTGGGCTCTTCAGTCAACTTTTAGACTTTACCCAAGGGGTTGAGACAGGCTCTCTTCTGATTTGTTTCAAATTTGGAAAGCAAGTAAATTTGTGCATATGCAATGGTTATTTGATTTTCACAAGCACAGGGCACAACCAAAGGCCTCTGAGTCAACTCAGATACATTTTACAAATACAATATTAGAAACACTGTATACTTCATGAAATTGAAAGGAGAATAGCATAAACACTAAAAGTTAAATAATCTCTCCATCACACGCTGCAGTCAACATTTTAAAGTAAACATGCCAATACTGTTTTAAGTGACCGCTTACAGATAAAACAACGCGGGCCCTAAACACAAGAGGAAGAGCCCTCTGAGGATCCATCATCTCCCTTAACAACCTGCGAAGTAGAAGTGGTGTATCCCGAAGCCTCTGTCAAAGCAAAGACAAAAAAAAATACATAAGAACTCCTGCAATATCAGAATAAAATCTGAGAAGTTCAATTATCCTCTTAGCTTGAAAATCAAAACAAAGGCATGATACTTAGATAGAAACATCAAGGGTAAGAATACGAACATAAACTAAAAGAGATGGAAAAAAACTTTTCTCGAGAAGAAAAAACCGATGGTTCAATATTTACAAAGCTATAAATTGCTTCTAACAGAATCCTATGTCAGACCATCCCAATCAACCGGAATTCATCATGTTTCATATAGGCTTCTTAACATTGCTCAGCATTTGCAATAAAACAATTTAACCTCCTATATTTGACACATAAAGTGAACCGTGAGGTCTCAAATTTTAAGGCATTCAGATGTTCTAGATTAAGGATTGAATGTCATATGTGCTAAGGATGTATTAAAAATTCCATATGATAAAAGAATAATTCCCAAGGGTAATGGTTATGGCTACCCATAAACTTGTAGCTTGACCATTGGTACCCATCTCCCATATCAAAACAAGTCCCTCTACCGGAACACTTTCCCAGTCTCAGAGATACATATGGGGATAATTCCAGACATCATAAGACTTCAGATGGTGTTTCCTAGTAACTTTTCATGTTTCCTGGAAGCATCCCACTAAAATAGGGAAACTTCATATAGAGTTTGTTGAATTGTGTCATAAATTACATTGATTGTTTCCTTAAGTGTTAATATCTGGTTGATGAGCTCTCTGCTACTTGAAGGGGTCAGTTGGTCACCCCAGTAATGAATGTGGCCAAACAGTACTTTGATGGGGCCTCTAGTGGTAATCCTCAGCCTGTGGGAGCTGGAGGCATAGTAAGAGACTTGAAAAGCAAGCTCCTCTATGTCATCTCCTTCAATTTCAGGTCAAATGCTAATAATAAATCTGACACTCATGCTCTTGTGGAAGGTTATCGAATTGCTCCTTCTCAAAGCATCAAAATCCCAGCGGTTGAAAGCTACTCACTGGTAATCACCAACACTATGTCAAAAGACCATTGCAGGGATTGGCATTTGATGTTCTTTCAGTTTCATTTCTTGGTATTTTGTTTTTCATGAAGGTAATAAGGCTGCCAAGCACCTCGCGAACCACGGTATTGCAAAGGCTAGTCTCATTCACAGCCTAGCCTTTGCAATACCGTGGTAATCCTCAGCCTCTAATGGTAATCCTTGGCCTGCGGGAGCTGGAGGCTTAGTAAGAAACTTGGAATGGAAGTTCATCTATGCCTTCTCCCTCAATTTCGCGTCAGACACTAAATATAAAGCAGAAGCCTGTGCACTTGTGGAAGGCTTATGCAATGTGGATTGCTCATCCTCTGAGCATCAAAATCCTAGACGTGGATGGCTACTCGCCGATAATCATGACACCAATGCTATGTCAAAAGGCCATTGCAGGGATTGGCTCTTAAAAACTATCCTTGAAGAAGGCCAATAAGTTGCTTTTCTTCTTTAGGTTTCATTTCTTGATCTCATGTTTTTCGTGAAGGCAATAAGGCTATGAATCACCTCGCAGACTCCTTTCATGAATCCTTTCCATCACCTTTGAAAGGCTTAGAATCTATTATCATTGAGGAAGCAGAGTTGTAAGGCCTCACATTACACACTTCTTTAAACATAAAATTCACGGCCATGAGTGGCCTCTATGGTTTTTTAGACCAAAATTGCTCACGTGTGATTGTGTGACATCTCACACTTCTTCATGAGCACTCAAGCTTCCTTACTCAAGGATTTACCACCTGGATACGGCACATTCCCTTGCCTTTCTGCTCTTTCTTTCTCTATGAATCTTTGTCTACCCCAAACTCTGCTTCATGGCATCCAACACCAAGTATCTATTTTTATCTAACACGACGGTGGGAGGTCACTGAACCACTTTTAAATTAACAAAAACAAAAAAATAACTGGTTGATACATTAAAAGAACTAACAAATAACATCAATGCATGTATTTTTCTAATTTCTTTTATAAAATATACAAGTTTTTCTTACGCAAAACATGTTCTAATCAAAGCCCAAACTGTTATTAGTATGAGCAGAAAACAATAAGAGGTATTGATATGTCTATGTGCACAGAAGCTTTATCAATTAATTGAAATGGGAAAGGAGTAAAAATGACAGTAACTTGTGCTAACAAGCTATAGGCTATATATCTATTATTAACACTAAATTTTGAAAAAAATCTATTTAAATGTTTTGCATTTTATGCATTTATTTTTTTATATCGTCATCTCCAACTACCCCAGTACCATGTTTTTATTCTAATTGCATCTCCATTAGGTCCTTGTCTCCCATACCCATGAAGTTCATCGTCTCCAGAATGAAAGGCCTATTTAATTTGATTTTGGCTAATTTTCTTGTAACAGATTAAGATAACCCTTGTAAACAAGATATCTACTGATCTGAAACATTTCCATATCAGATTGCCCCCTGTAGGGGTGAATTTTATAATTGTTGAGCAGGTGTAACACCTCCAGCTTGCAGGTTCCTAATTGACAACTAAGCAATACCTGAAATTAGTTATGTGGTCATTATTGCTAAAGCCACCTTTCAATCTATTTTTCTTCTTTTATTTCCTACCAGCTACAGGTCTGTGAGATATAGCTAATAATGTAAGATGACCAATTAGTTACTACAACGTTTTCTTAAAAATAAATAGTTATCCAATAGTACAAAATATAAACCTGTCAAAGTTGTAACTCAAAATAAATCCTATGGTATTTTCCAAACAATTGTGTTCTAATCTAGGAATATTTATATACAATTGCTATTCCACCTCTGCATTTTATGATAGCATGGTAGGAAGTTGAATTCTATAAATCAATTTAAACTTGTATCAACATGTCAAACACAATTGTAGCTTTTACTTCATCATCACCCCTTTTTCTAATATCATGCATGAATAAATAGGTAATGACCTTAATAGACAATCACTTTGATATGTCTTTAGACCAAGTGATCTATATCCACCTTGACAATTGTGTTCCAAGAGAAAATGGCTGACTTGCATTTATGTACTGTTAGGTTAACCAAATTAACAATTTGGAAGATGAAATTTGGCATATTATCAAGCTGATCCTCTATTGTTTGCAGTCTGCAACCATCTATTTTTCTGACATTATTAAGAAACAGAAAAAATCCTCCAATGAGACAATCTAATGTTTACTGGCATATTATTGAGATGATTCTCTAAGTTTACTGATCCTGCAGGCTTGAACTTTAAAGACAAAGTGCACTAGTTTTTACTTGAGGCAAAGATCTGTCTGATGAATATGCACTTAGTCATTATAGCCACTTATGGATCACTGTCAAACAAAATGAGAGGGAAACAGAGATTTAGAAATCCAAGATAAGAAAAACACAGTACAGAACTACCATCTTTATAGAGCCACATTTCTTTACATTCCAATAAGTCTAAGCCTTGCTTCTTCAGGTTCGAGGCTTACCCAAATCAAATAACCACATTAAAAACATTGGGATTTATCTACAAATAAATCAAATCTTGAAGAAATATCTCTGGATAATGCCAGGATTGTAATAGACGGGATATGTAATATCAGATATTGTTCATAAGAGAATCAACTAAAGAAACTTGAGCCAAAGCAAAATTTCTCCACATTTCCAAATAAGACATTCTTGAATGAAGACCTCAAGGAGATTCAAGTCTAAGAATTCACGAATTTCAGGCCGCAAGTACTTGACACAGAGAAGAATGATATGGAAGTCATTTGAACTCACCTCCAATAGGATACGGTTTCCATGGGCGTTCACATGGTCAGGATGACATTGTGTAAAGTGAATAGCCGCAATCAATACATCTATGGCTTGTTGTAATTATATAAAAACAAAAGGATTTATCTACAAATAAATCAAGCCTTGAAGAAGTATCTCTGGGTAATGCCAAGATTGTAATAGATGGGATATGTAATATCAGATATTGTTCTTGAGAGAATCAACCAAAGTAAAAGTTCTCCACATTTCCAAATAAGACATTCTTGGATGAAGATCTCAAGGAGATTCAAGTCTAAGAATTCCAGAATTTCAGGTCGCAAGTAGGGACACAAAGAAGAATGATATGGAAGTCATTTGAACTGATCTCCTATTGCATAGGTTTTCCATAGACTTTCACATGGTCAGGATCACATCATGCAAAGGGAGTAGCCACAAGCAATACATATATGGCTTGCTGTAATTATAATGGTGCAACATTTAGAATACAAGGTACCCTCCCAGATGTAACTGTGGATCAATATCTTATTTTATTTCGGAGAAAATCAAAGCAAAAATACACTTTGCCACGTCACAAGACATTCTTGTTTACAATTCAATGCAGAAATCAGGAAATCCGGTAGCACTGGGGGTTATGGTAATGCAGTTTGCCTTATCAATATTGATGATGATCACCTTCAGGGTTATAGGGATGTCGCTCGCTTAATTAATATAGATGATGATCAACTTCGGGGTAATGGGGATACGGCTTGGCTTTGCAGTTAATATATACAGTCACCTTCAGATTTTGCTATTTATATTGATAATGATCTTTACCTTGACATTTGAGAATCTCATGTTCTTCAGCAATACATTATGGTGTTCTTCTTGATGATTTCAACACTTGTACAAAAACAGCCCAAGCAAAGTTAAATATTAGTTGCACTTGGAGAAGCCGGACATACTGTATTTGATTTCAAAGTCATTTACCAAACTATACAGCCGTTTCAAATTTTCAACATGTGGTCATAATTTTCTGGGTCTTGGTATGTCTAATCATAAATGACTAATTTTGAATGTTCTGTCTTGACTTCTTGG
This sequence comes from Taxus wallichiana var. yunnanensis, assembly GCA_018340775.1. Taxonomy (NCBI): domain Eukaryota; kingdom Viridiplantae; phylum Streptophyta; class Pinopsida; order Cupressales; family Taxaceae; genus Taxus; species Taxus wallichiana. The sequence goes on from CM031236.1 coordinate 550,833,784, forward strand.
ATCCAAAGCATTGACTAATCATAATGAATTTAAATTAAGAAAAACAAAATAAGATGCAATTTAGGAGAATCAGGGGGAAGCCAGATGATGTTCATAAGATTAAATAGATTTATATAGGATGTGCATCTGAACAAAAATACTACCCATAAGAGGTAAATATTCAAACAAAATTGAAGGCAGTCTACAACGAAAGCACAACTAGAGGACAAACAGCCCTCAAGAAAGAACAAGTTTCAGAAGGGAGTTCTGATACTAAGTGTCAATCAAATAATTAGTGACAGAAAAAGAAGGCAGAAAAAAATATATATGAATGCTGGTTATGACAGAAGCCTAGATGATATATTCTAGATTATTTGTATTCATATTGACATGATATTCATATATCATATGTATTATGCCACATGATTAATGAAAATGTTAAATTTTAAGCATATTGAATGTTTTGAACCTTGATCCTACTATATTTTTTAAGTTTTTTATTTCTTATGGACTAAAAAATGAGTAAAATGTGTGTAAATGTGTGTGTGTGTGCACACACGTAAGGGTTTTTGGAAATCAGCATATCCGTGTTTCGAACCTGTACCCATATCCTAGCAACATAGATGGTAACCACAGCCATATCGGTAACCAAAACAATGGTCAACCAAATTAAAATACTACATGTAAAAACTCAAAATTAGGATAAGCATACTTGAGATAATGAAGACGAAGACCAGGAAATTTGTTAATGGACATGGGATTTTAAATTCAAGAAAAATGGTATATGATGTTTAAAAAATAGTTACCAAGTCCAAATATCAGGTCCTTTTGGGACAGCAAAAAAATTCAAAAATCTAGAATTTTTGAAAAGCTTGGAGTATCTGGTTCAGAAATATGTATATTATATATATATGAGAATAATTTTATAAATATGAAAACTTTAGAAATATAATTTAAAAAAACACACTATACTCAACCAAGAACTATTAGCACTAGCAGTCATTCAAAAAAATCCGATATAATCGAAAGGTTACTGGATGTTTGTTTGAGATGACATAATTAAAAATAAACAGGGCCAACTTAAGCCGAACTTATCCGGGCCATTAGAAAAATCCAGTCTAAACCAGATTTGGTGCAGATCCACCCATTACTGGTAACTATGGTTTAAATTGTTCACGGGAAGGACATTCAAAATATGAATGTAAGTTGAATATTGTCAGATCTGCAATCTAGATACCCATTGGCCATGACATAAACAATTGCATATTCAACATTTGTAATTATGAACAAAACTGCCAAGACCATCCTTAACATCAGTAGGTATGTCATATTCAACATTTGTAATTAGGAATGAAATTGCCAAGAGCATCTTTAACATCGGCAGTTGTATACGACGCAAGGTCAGCTGACAAGTGTGGAGAACAATAGAAAAACAGTCACCCATCAATAAGGAAAGATAATTTTTATGAAGTTTGTGGTACATGGGGACACTTATCCACAATCGTCGAGTGAATAACATTAAGCGTAACTCTGTATGTGTTTTGCAGGCCACTGATCACAATAAAGATCATTGTCCAGAGCCATCACATTACATGGTGGAAATAAAGTCTTTGGTAGACATCATGACATTGACTCACAGAAAGAGCCTCATATGCAGCTGGAGAAATATCATAACACATGGAGTGTATTTGATCGGTAAAGAGGTGAATACCAAAAGAACCAATGCAGCCCAAAAGGGTGCACCCATCAACATTACTAAAGGAGTGGTAGTAGTTGGAAGAGGATGCGATGGACCACATATAATTAAAGAGGATAATGCAAGCAGTAAGTCAATCAAAGAAGCTGAACAAAATACCTAATCTAAAAGGAAAACGTGTAGAAGAAAGCAGCATCAGTTGCATCAACTGATTAAAGGCTGAATGGTGATCAATTGACATAGCTAGGCGAAAAGATCAGCACAATAATGTCATTGTTCAGGAATAGCTGAACCCAAGGAGACATGAACAGAATCTACGAAGGATAATAGAACCAGTCATCCCAGATCTGTTGAGGTATCCATTGAACCTCTTCGCGCAAGTAACACCTTCACGGACACTAATGCATACCGAGGAATCACTAATTGCAGATAAAGGAGCTCCAAGAATTCATGTGGATATAAAAGATGATAGCTTAACAAATGTTATATTGGACATGAGTCAAGAATAAATAATAAAAATAAAAATCAAGAATACACGGACACAAACAGGAACCTCCATAATGGCAATGCAATTATTAGTTGAACCAATCAGCATTTTCCATGCACTATATATATATATATATACTCAGAAGCAGGAAACGTCCTAGGGGTCCCATTTCTTACCAAAAACATTTCTGAAACAGGAAACAGAAACGAAACTCAGTCGAAACGTGTCAGACGTTTCCCAAAACGTCTGGCATGTTTCCACCGCTTTTTTAAAGTTTAAAACATCAAAACTTTTTTTTTTAAAGTTGCATTTAATAACCCTAATCTACCTACCTAGACTTGCTAAAGACACTTCCTAAAAGCTATATAATGACCTCTTGGGTTCATTCTAAATCACACTCTCATTTCTCTCTTGCTAAATTCAGTTTTCACTAAACTAACATTTAGCATTGTGAAGAGCAAAGAGACATCAAGGAGCAGCTTGAAGGAAGAGTTTAGGAGGTGGTGCTAAGAGCAAAGAGCATCAAGGAGGAATTTCAAAGCAAATTTGGAAGCTTCAAGAAGGAAAAACCAGGTATTTTTCAAGTTTTTAATAAAGAAAATGTTAATGTGATCAATGATCACGAATAATGTGTGCATAATGCACACATCATTCATGATCATTGATCACGATATAATTATGTAGTTTTGATTTAGTAATTTTTAAACTCTGCTAAAAAGATTGTAACATTTCGTTTATGCGGTTTTTAAATAAAAATCATGTTGTTTTTTTACTTATAAATATCATCCAAACTCTGTGTATGCTCTCACCTCGCACCTATACGGTGGCCTTGGTGATCAAAAGCAAAATAGGATGTGTAGGTTTTTTTTTTTTTGATATTTTAAGAGTTTTTTTGTATTTATTAAATTAAAAAAATCCGAACTCTGTGTATGCTCTCACCTCGTGCCTATACGGTGAACTTGGTGATCAAAAGCAGAATAGGATATGCAGGGTGTAGTTCTAACTTCTAATTAATAATTTATTGTTATCTAAGTTTTTGTTTTATAAATTCAATGCAGTTTTGATTCTTTGACTCTTGAGATATAAAAACATAAATGGCATCCAGTTCAACTTCAATGGGAGGGCATGGGGAAGGGGAAGCAAGCCAAAGTGGGGGTGTGGATCCTGGAGCTCCTCTTTGGAGACGTGCAAATTGTAGAGAACCGTGATGGCGGTGGCTCTCGAGTTTGGGTATGCAATCATTGCAATATACAATACAAATCCTCTTACACCCACCTCAAAGCTCATTTAATGGGGAAAGCGGAAACGGGGATTAGAAAATGTGCCAAGGTTGAAGGGAAACATATATTGGCATATATGAAAGAGCAAGAGGAGGCTGATTTGGAAGCTTCAAGAGCTAGATTTAAAACCACTCCTTTGCAAAATAGGGGTTTTGTAAAACCACCCACCCCATCAAACCATCATTTTATCCAAGTTGCAGTTCAAACTCCATCAGAGGGAGAGTGCTTGTCACAAAAGAGAAGTACCAAAGGCCCATTAGAGCAAGCATTTGCAAATAAGAAAATGGATGTTGCTAATGAGTTGATTGCTCGATGCGTTTATGCATGTGGGCTTCCCTTCAATGTGTTGCGGTCACCTTATTGGCAACAAATGGTGAGAGGAATTAATGATGCACCACAAGGGTATAAAAGCCCTGGTTATGAGAAAGTGAGAACATCATTGTTGGCGAAAGAAGTGGCCCATGTACATACTTCTTTGCAGACAATTGGGGATTCATGGAAGGACTCGGGGTATCTATCATTTCGGATGGATGGAAAGATACCTGAAATAAACCTCTAATCAACATTGTTACGGTGTGCCCTAAAGGGGCAATGTTCTTAAGGGTTGTTGATTGTGACGGTGAAGTGAAAGATGCTCAATTTATTGCTAATATTTTGATTGAGGCTATTGAGTCAGTGGGCCCTCAAAAACATTGTCCAAGTCATCACGAACAATGCCCAAAATTGTAGAGCAGCAGGAATGATTGTTGAGGGAGATATGAGCACATTTTTGGAAACAGTGTGCAAACATCTAAAAGGTATTCCTCTGAAATAGGGATTCGTCGCATAAAATTGACAGTTGTAAAAAACCCAATAAGAAGATGACCACATGCTTTATGAATCTACAAGTATGCGAGAAAGAATACATGTTGAAATTGGTTGGACGTAAGAAGAGTAGTAATTTAAGGTAGTTTAAAGCAAATGGGTGTCACCCGTAGTGATTTTACCGAAGAATCATCCAAATAGGAGCATTGTGATTATTGAGTTCTCAATGCAATAACAATTAAAGATCTATTGCCTATAATTAAGCACACTAGGTTGTTTACTTTTTTGCAAATAACTTGCGTTTATCTAAAATCACAACCATTTAAATTCACCTTTGGAAATATTTGTAGAATTAAGACTTCAAAGTTATCAAAACCAAGGAGGTATCAACTCTTTCAAGATAAAGAAACTAATTTGGCACCTTTATTTTGGTGGTAAGGGTCCTCTAGGAAAAGCCTAAAGGACACATTTGTTACTTTTTCTTCTTCAAATGCATAAGATAAAGTGGACAAGGACTCTTAACATTATTCTTTATATATATTGAAGTAGTAGAAAATACACCAAAACCCCGAGACCACCTAATACCTGGTAGAGGCCTGATGTTCCAACATAGGGAAGGGAAATGTACGCTGAATCCAAACTCGCATGCAAATCATTTACATTCAGTACATGGTAAGATAAGACTAAGACATACTAATAACTCTGATACTCTAGACATGATACTAATGAAACTAGAGCTTTGCATAAAGACATGTTTGGCCAAGGTGATATTTGGTATCCATCGGCTAATAGATTCAAAAATAAACTACCGATGTCTAGCCTAATTGTATCATGTATAAAAAGTAGTTGAAAAAAGAAGCCTTGTATGATGGCATGACATAAGGCTAATCTTCTTAAGTGAGCACCTTGAAATTTCGTGTGGACAGGCTAGCTGAATCTTAAGTGTTTCTCATGGGTCACTGGTGTTGAGAATTCGCCTGGCCTATGATGACAACAAACATGTCCATGGTGTTGGAAGAGGTGTCAAAGAAACTTAGCAGGGTTGCAAGTCATTTGAAGGACAATGAAATTGAGCTTGGATCAGAACTGAGTACACCAGACAGGTGCTTGCAAGGTAATGTATCGGTTTAGCGGGAGGCAGATTGTGTACCCAGGTTCATAGGAATAAACCGGTCACCAACCTAGAGATCTCAATGCAGAGCTTCTCCGCATGGCCATCAATCCAATTGAATTATTCTGCCTCAAAGGAAAAGGATTTGAGCATGCTGAGCATTACTGGCAACGGCTTTCGCAAGCCTCTGGCATATCGAGCATTATGATGACATCTATCTTTGTCAATGTTTAGAAGAGTGAATGTTCTCTTGCTCTACAAAGATGTTATCTGTAATTTGCCTCCGTGAACAAAGGTTGTTTGGGCTGGTGATTTAAACTTGGATTGGAGCACCCATAACCTTTTGGTTATTAATTTCTGGTATGATTTTGTTCGCCATGTTGGAGAGGAAGATTGGTCTGCACTAATCTAAAGCTTTCGCTTGTGCATTGTTTGGCACCAACACAAAACATGTCACATTAGCGCTCTTTGGCATTTTCTACTTCATTGAGATTTTCCCACAGCCTCCAAAAGACCATCCTTGATGATGTACTGGAATTGTTGATAGCATTGGGCAGGAAATACTAAAAATGTTGATTTCCCTTTCTGATGTAAACCTTCATTGATTTGTCCTCCAAAGGACGAGGAGCATTTTTTTATGGGATCTTGCTTTGATTTCCCTTTGTTTGAACCCTCTGGACTGCCCATGTTGATTACCTATGTTTGCTGTTTGAGTGTCCCCTTGCAACTTTCATTTGTGGGGTTCTGATGCGGGTAGCTTATGAGGTGGAAGCCTGGAATTGACAGACCTTGCCAAACATCCATGCTCATGACACTGCTTTTACTGGAATGGGCTGCTTCTATAGTCTATTGGCTGTTCTTGATCTATGTCTCCCAGATATAGAATATGTTTTATCACATATACTTTGCATAGTTTACTATTCCTCGTTGTAGAGTGATCTCTGAAACTGTGATAAATTATCTTATAGCATTACCTATCTTCTGGAGCAAATATTATCGCCAATATTATATGTATAATGTCCATTTTGACTTGGATATTAGTAGATTATAGTTAGTATATAATATTTAGTTTAGCATTATTACATAAATAATTAAATATTAAATAACACGAGTGATTAGATATTGTTGATTACATAGTTCGCATACTCGTATTTGGCAAATATTCGGCAAACCCAAAAAAATTGACTCAGCAAAAACTCGCAAATATTCAGGAATATATGGAAACTTTAAAATGCATTATTTTATTTTTAAAACATAAATTTTATGCAAAATATAGCTACAAAATATATCAAATGAGTCTGTAAAATGTTGGGGAAGTGTTTTCTAGTAGATTTGAATACAAATACAACACAAAATCGTATCATCATGCGAATACAATAGCCAACTGATAAGTGTTATGAATTTATGATGATTGCCATTCAAAATTATCATCATAAATTGCATATCTATGCAAGTTACAATTTACAATAATTTACATTTTCCTCTTCCCTGTTCTAGAGAAATATCAGCATGATGCCTTTATAAGACAAAAAACTACATTTTTTCAGCGTTAAACCTGTGTTTTTCCCGTTTTCTGTGTTAAACCTGCGAATGGACGAATTTTAGGGTCAAACTCGGTGAATATTGGCGAATATTTGCAGCAAATACTCACGAATATTCGCCTGTGACGAATGGCAAGTTTTATCTGTGAATATTCGCCTAGGTAAAATTTTGGCGAGTACTCACCGAATAGGCAAACTATGGTTGATTATATATCTAGCATCTGGTGATGATGTATAACAATGATATCAAACACAATAAATATACCTAATTCTTTCCTCCCTCTATTTGTTTGCTCAATTGTATACCCCTCTTGTATGTCTCTTTCTAATCGACATCTCTTTTACTCTTTAGAATAGCATAAATCCAATAGCTAATACTCACTTAGAAGTAATAGTTGAAAAATTCGTACAAGATTATTACTTGGTAAGTCCTCAGTATTATTTCTTGAAAGAGCATATTTTTCAGAGATTTGGATGAGAAGATGTCCATGAAGTAGCCTTTAGGCATCATCGGGGCATCTATGGATCCTAAAGGTCTCCAGGTTCTCAAGGTTTTGGGTACCCCGTACCAGGAATGCCCCTGTGAAACAATATATGAGGGCTTTCACTTTGAGCATCCATGGTCTCCGTTCATCCTCTTCTAGGGAGAATTGTAGTTTGGAGGCGGATGCCATTTTCAAGTAGCAATCATTCACCTTCATTTGGTTTTGATAACTGAATTTTTGGCATGTTAGTGCAGATATTTTAACATAAAATCTCAACATACTTGGCTGTTTTCTTGCAAGCTTGTTGACCTAGGGGTTGCATGAGTTTTTGAGGAGATCATTTCTGCACCTCAAGGGATTGTTTTTGCAGGAGATTTACCAAGCTGAATGTTCTTTTTATTTTTCCTGCAATATTTTAAGGAGAGGGAGGCTGACATTACTGTTCAAAGTAAGAAGCATCATAAGAAATAGGCAGTTGCTTAATTAAATTTTCATACCACATCACGTGTACCTTAATCTGCTAGAAACAATTAGACAACTGCTATCAACACCAAAGGTGAGTATGCACCACCAGAAAAAGGATGAGAAATTATATAACATGAGACATTGGAAATATCCAAAATGTTGTATAAACAAGAAGTAAGAAGAAATTGTTGATGTTAGGATAAAGTTGGTAGTTAACTCACCGTAAGATAGTAAAATCAAAAAATAAGTGAGTAAATGTAACTTAACACATAGGTTAGTTTAATACTTGTTAGGTAGTTAGATTTGAAATATTCATAAATCTCCTATTTTGTCATGCTGTTGGGATTGTTATTTATTCCCGTAGCCTATTTTGTAATTGTTTGGGGCTATAATTTTGGGTCTAAACTCGGTTGTGCAATATCTATAAGTATTGCAGCCATATTCTGTGTAAGGAATGATCAGATTTATTTAATAAAATACAAGACTGTAATATTTTGTCCAGCTTAATTTCTGATCAAACATTGGTAACAGAGCAAGCTGAGAAGGAAGAGTTAAGACCAGAGAAGAGAAAGGCAATTGAGAAGAGCCCTAGGCACACTGTGTGCAAGCTTCAGGTGCACAGTTATGCTTAATTCCTTCTTTCTTTTCCTTCAATTCTGTGAAGGAAGCACAAGGTGGAGTAAGTGCTATTTGTTTACTTGTGAAGCTTCAAAGTTCGGCATTATTTGTATTCAAGCACTCAAACAAAGTGCCATTGGCAGCCCAAAGAGCAATTCAGCCCCAAGAATTCCTCTTTGCATCCTCAAATAGTCCGCATCAGACTTAAAGGTGTGTGAAGACCAAGGAGCAGCCAAAAACCAGCAAAAAACTCCACCCTCGATCTGAGTGGAGGGCATGAATTTATGACTGGTTTCTCGGTTAATAGTGGCTTTAAATTCTTTAAAGCTCAAAAACTTGATCCGTGAGCAGTTTATCCACCTTTTTCCTGAGTAATCATCAACAAAGAGCTGAGAATATTGAAATCCAATGATACTTGGTCTCATGGCTCTAGTGTGCACCAAATCCAATGGACTAGAAGCTCGATATGTACTTTTGCCAAATGGAGCTTTATGTTGTTTTCTTGCTAGACAACTTGAACAAACATCAATATTTTTCTTTATAGAGTGAAAAGGCCTCTCACTATATTATCCCTCCTTAGTGCACCTAAATATCCAAAACTCAAGTGTTCATATCTTTTGTGCCACAAATTTGTTGAATTTGTATCTTTTACAACAAGTGCTTGATTGTGTTTCTAAACAAAACCAAGTCGAAACATCTTTCCTATTCCAAAAGCTCATGTGACAATCTTCAAGCTTCTTAACTTGTTTTGAATGAGATATCATTTTACCCCCTTTGTGATCAAAATCAACCTTAAGGTTGTGTTATCCATTTTACCCCCCGGGTAAAATGGACAACAAGGTAGAGTTGGAACCGGGCATTGATTAGGACCCATACAGGTGAATCCGGGGTTATAAGAGAAGATTCAAGGTTTGGGATCCCATCCAACTCAACCGAGTTGATGGGCGAGCTAGAAAATAGCTCGGTTGAGCTATGAAGGTCCGCACAAAAGGCGAGCTACTCAAATGAGTTGGCATGCGGCAGTACTTCGGTGATTGGCGGCGGAGTGATATAGTTGAATGGCTCGCCAAGTTGGCTTGCAGAGCCGGGAATTGATCAAGGGCCGCCTCGGTGGAGAGTTCAATGAGCTCCCCTAGCTCGTTGAGTCGGGCGAAGATGACGTAGGGTTGGACGGAAGTCAAATGGCCGTCCAACCCCACCTAGATGGACGACCGTCCAACCCCACGTGTTGGGCGACCATGGTCGACACTCACTATCGGATTGTGGTCGGCACATTGCCGAGTTAGTCGAGTTTGAGGCAGGTTCATGCGAGGGCAATGCGGGTGGAAAGTAGTCGGCTCGTCGAGCCAACTCGGCGAGCCCGGAGTTATTTGGTGCGGCGGCAAAGAATAGGAGAACACGCCTTTCAAGTCAAGCGAGCTAAGGCAGATCAAACGATGAACATCGGATGACGAGAGGTCGGACGGAGGATAGACGATCGTCCCAACCCCATCTACTGGGCGACATACGGCACACAAGGAATTCAACTCGTCAAGCGAGCTCAACTCATAGGTCATGGTGGACGGCGGCTCGGTCAAACAACTCGACACGGGATAGACGGGTCACTAGGTCGGGACGGGTTTTGAGGTTGAACGGGTGGTTCACCGACACGCAGACGGTACGGACAGAGGATAGAAGGTCGTCCCAACCCAAGAGGTTGGACGGCTCACGCCGTAAGGTCGATGCACTGGGGCTACAAGGATGTACGACTACAAGTTGACGGCACTGGGGTTGAACGACGCACAGCCGGACGGATTGTTCTGGTCGAGCAAAGTGGTGTGGAATCAAACAGCCCGGCGCGGTGTTGTACGGAGGTTGGACGACCATCCAACCCAACATGGTTGGGCGAGTCACAAGCCAAATGGCCCGCAGGTCAATCAGTTGTTTGCTCGAGAGAGGTTGACACCCCCAATGCAATTAGACGGCCATCAAACCCAACCTAGTTGTATGGCTCACGGTTCGCATAACAAGGCGGCTCACGGTCAAAATTGTACGGCTCACGGGTTGATGGGTCACAAATCGTGTGAAGTAGGTGGGAAAAGACACTCAACAATCCACATTAATGGCGTAGTTGAGGCACTTCAACTACCGTCGTGGATTTAATACAAGGCGGTGTGAGACAAATTTGCTATATAATGTAGTCGACCCCCTCATTTTAAAGGGAGACATTCGGGAGTTGGGGAAACTCTTACAAGTTTGTTTCTCAACTCCATTGATCCGCGAGCCTTCTCTTGGGCCTGGCGAGTGTAATTGTGCCTCTATTTCATCATGTAATGGATTGTGCATACTTTAAGAGCAATAAAATCCGTGTTTGTGGCGTTTTTCAACCCTTACATTGTTTTATTGTATCTTCTAGCCTCTCTATTTCGTGTTTGTCTTTTTGTGCATGTATTTCTCACTTACAGGTGCAGGGTGTTGTGTTTCATGGAGATTTGATGGCGAATGGAGATTTGGGTATGTGTCACATTGGTTTGGCATCTCCTACTACATTTTCCTTCCATTCTCCCTCGCGAATATCTCGCCCCTTTTCTTGGTGTTATCACCACCCTTAGCTTAGGATTCTCCCTTTTCATGTATCTCTAACCCTCTCTCTCTCCATGTCTCCTTGGAAGTGTTAGTGTAGGTTTAGATTAGTTGTTTTTCCGAATTAGGAGTAGTTGTAGCATTAGAAATAGGTGGAGGAAGCCGGCCTTCTCCGGAGGACCATCTCAAGTTCGCAAGTCCCACACTTGAGAGATGGTCCCATGTTAGCAAAAAGTAGGGATCCATAACCTAATATCCCAGTGCTGCTTTTTTTTTGACATAACGGGTTGTGATCAAGGTTGACTTATAGAGAGTAATTTTTTGTGAATCTAGAATATACAAGACATTTGTTCTTGTAACATGATCATATTTTCAAGTGCTAAGGAGATGTCATAAGTGCCTTGGACACAAGATGAAGATGAATCACCACACAAAGACACTTGGCCTCGATTAAGTGTATGATTCGATTGGTTAACCAATTTTTCTTCCCGTCATGCGACTTTGAAAAGTGGTTTCCTCGCTAGTTTGTGTAGCATACATAATTCTCATCAAAATGTGTTTCTTCTCATAGCTACAATAGTACCTTGTTGTTTTTTTTTCCAATTTCCCTTCTTTTGCGTTTGTGGTTTGTTCTTCTAAACCTTCGATGATTGTTGAGTCTTGAGCTTCTTGTTCTTTAGATGAGCCCTATGTGAATGCATTATACCAACAATCTTTCAATTCATGAAAATTCTTTTCACAGATTAGGCAAAGTTTCTACAGTGTGTTCCCTTGTTGGTTCTCCCAATTACTCTACTTGGGGGATTGTTTTGAAGGCTTCATGGGCCTTTTCCCCTTGTGGTGTGAAGCAAGAGCATGTTCGTCTTCTTCATCTTTCTCTATGTGCAAAAACAAACAAAAAACCAAAAAAAAGGCCCATGAAATAGGAAGCAAAACATGCTCTTGCTTCATACCATTTCAGACAAAGGCCCATGAAGCCTTCAAAACAATTCCCCAAGCAAAGTAGTCAAGGGAATCAACAAGGAAACCAACGAGAAAAGGTCAACCTTATTTGTGGAAAGAAAGACCATGAATTGAGAGATCAATCGTATAATGCATTCACACAGGCTCGTCTAAAGCAACAAGAAGCCCAACACTCGCAATAGTCACAAGGTCATAAGAACAAACCACAAGAATAAAAGAAGGGAAATTGAAAATAGAAACAATAATAATAAGGTAATGTTGTCAAACATGAAGAAAAACATCCAGATGGGGAATATGTGTATGTTGCACAAACCAATATTCAAAGTCATATGACATGAAGAAAATATTGGTTCACCAAACTAAATCATACAATGACTACGCAAGGCCAAGTGTCTTTAGGTGATGGTTCATCTTACCATGTCCAAGGTACAAGTGGCATCTCATTAGCACTTGGAAAATATGATTGTAAATTAACAATGTCTTGTACGTTCTAAAACTCGCAAAAAAATTACTCTGTAAGCCAATTTTTTATCACAACCTTAAGGTTGATTATGATCGTAGAGGGGGTAAAAAGATGTCTCATTCGAGACAAGTCAAAATGCTCAAAGATTGTTACACGAACTTCTAGAGTAAGGACGATGTTAAAACTTGATTTTGTTAAAAAAGTAATCAAGCACTTGTAAAAGATACAAGTTCAGGGAATTCGTGGCATAGAAGATATGGACACTTGAGTTTTGAATACTTGGTTACACTAAGTAGGCATAATATGGTGAGAGGCCTTCGCTCACTAAAGATAAATATTGATGTTTGTTCCGATTGTCTAAGCAGAAAACTACGAAAGCTCCATTCGGCACGAGTATATATCAAGATTCTCGTCTATTGAATTTGGTGCACACATATCTTTGCATGGAGCCATGAGATCAAGTGTCAATGGATTTCAATATTTTTAGCTCTCTGATGATTACTCACAAAAATTCAAAGCCACTCGTGAAACAAGAAACTCGCCGCAAAAAATTCATATCCTCTAATCAAATCAAGGGCGTAATACACCAAGAAAGAGTTTTTAGAATGGTGTTGCAGAGTGGCATAAACGCGCTATCATGGAAATGGTGCATTATATGATTGAAGACTCGGGAATAGAAGATACATATTGGGCATAAGCAATGTGCACAAAAATGTATTTATTGAGTTGTTCTCCCACTACAGCTTTTGACGGTAAAACTCCACAAGAAGCATGGACAAGGCATAAGCATTCGATTGATCATCTTAGTGTTTTTAGATGCAAAGCACACATGCGTGTCCTTAAAAGGAAGAGAAAGAAACTAGATAAAAATTCCTCGACATGCATCTATCTCGTGCTACATTGAAGAGTCAAAGGCTTATCGATTCATGGATCCAAAACTAAGAGGATATGTGTCAATGAAGGATGAATTTGATGAGATGGGTGAGTCCACTCTACCCTCCTTACACTCATCTAATACAGTATCAATCTCGTAAATATTTTAGAATATGATGTAAGCATTGATGATGACAACAATGATGGGGATGATGGTGATGATCAATCGTGGCCCTCCGACTCCACAACCCACAAGAACTCAAATGTATGCCAAAATTGTATACCAATGTGATACAAGATGAAAAATTGGATGAAGTCCTCAAATTTCCACTATAGGACCAAGGACTCGTAGTATGGCTCGTAATATGGTGAATTTGGCCCTTATGAGCACAATTGCAAAACATTTAAACCTTCTACGGTTCGTGAATCCCTAAATTCAAAGTCTTGGAAAGAGCCATGGTGTAATCATAGTTCAAAAATCGTTATCAGCAATTAATCAACAAATCAAAATTTCACTCGAAAATCGAGAATTGGGAATTTATCAACAATTTATCGGCATTAATCGGAAACTTTATCAATATTTTAAAAAACATTTTATGTTCATAAATAAACTTAAATTAAGTGTAAAACATTGTTGAATGGCACGAGAAGTGAATGTATAGATTTATAGAATGCCATAGGCCCATAAATATATTTTCACAACTTCACATAGACAAAAGTTACATATTAATAAACTATACACTTAAGGCAAAAGATAGACACAGAAGACTGTAGACCTGAAATACTTTTTAATATGCCAGTACATGGCAAGACGGCCATAGTTCATAGTCACACAATATATAAAAGAGGATAATTTTTCTGAGAATGTTTGGGCATGGTAAGAGGTTATTAGTGTTAATCACAAACATTGCCATATGCTACAAAATATCATAAAACTTAGCAGTTCTTATTTTGAAGAAAGCTTGATTTGACTGTAATGGAAGATGACTAACAATTATATTACCAATGTTTCATTTAACTTTACCAATGTGACACGAACTATACCAGAAATCGTGATTCAAGAGGCTGAGACTCTGAGTTATTTGAGTTCGTGTATAAAACAAATTTGAATGCAATGAAAATAAATAAAAACAAGCTCAAATACACGAACTCGTATTTCGAGACACTAAAGCTGCAAATAATGTAAATTCGAATGAGCAATGAACATTGAAAAACATAAGAACAAATGTATAATAATAAAATAAAGCTAATTGTGGGCGAACCCTAACGCAGGGGATAAAATTGCACAGAGAAAATCGACCCTAAATGCTTCGAAATGACCTAGTTTTTTCAGTTTTGACGTTTTATACCTAAACAACTATTTTCCACAATTTTCAAACCATTTTTCCACGATTTTCCCTGATTTTTATCGCCAGAAATCGCTGATTTATCGAGAGGGCACAAATCGCAATTTTCCCAAGAGATAAATCGTTTTCCCTCTAGCAAAAGATAAATCGTGATTAACCGCCGATAAATCGCAATTTCTGTATCGAGGGGTGTAATGTCCCATTTTCAAAATTAATAAAGTTTGGATACCCGAAAGCCTATTCTTATTATTTTCCATAGGCTAAGGGAAATTAAAGATGGATATCAATTAATTTAAGTGGTCCAAGGCTGATCTGTCTGCAAAACGCCTAAGGGCCCCCCGTACAGCTGAAACGTACAGTGCTGCATCGGGTACGGGTACTGTGATTGTGGGTGCGCTGAAACGCACCCCAGTGGGGCGAGGTACGGCCGGGTACGGTTTCTGTGCCGGCACTTCGACCGCACTCGTCCCCGCAAGAACGCTTTCCAAGCATACCCGTTTTTTTCACGCCTTTTTAAAAGCGATTTTCATCAAAACTAAAAAAGCAATTTTTTTAATTTTAAAACTTTCTAAATCTAACCTAACCCTAATCAACCCCCCAAACACTTATATAAACACCCAATCCCTCTACTTTTTTCTCACACTCAATATTTGATATTTTGCTTGAGCTTGAAGGAGAGAGAGAAAGAGAGGTTGAAGGAGAAAGGAAGAGCTTGGAGGAGAGAAAAAGAGCTTGGAGGAGAGAGTGATTGAGCTTGAAGGAGGAAGAGAGAAGGAGAAGCAAGTCTACAAACATCAAGGAGGATTTTTCCAGGTATTTTACATGCATTCAGGCATTTTTTTAAATCTTTTGAGCAATGTTTTGTATATGAATATGATCAATATCATGAATGATGTGTTTCAAACACATCATTCATGATTATTGATCATGATCTAAATTTATTTTTAATATTTAATAATTTATTTATTTTACGGTTATTAAAATATAATATATTATTAATTTTTCCGTATTTTAAGTTTAATAGTGAAGTTTTATTTAATTAAACGTCTACCCTCTGTGTATGCTCTCACCTCGCACCATTTATGGCGAACTTGGTGATCAGAATCAGAGATTGACGTGTAGGACTAACTGTTTAATTTTTTTAGTTAGTTATGTGTTCGTTTTTTTTTAATTTTAAAGTTTTAAATTGAATTTGTTAAAAATTTAAACGTCTACCCTCTGTGTATGCTCTCACCTCGCACCATTTGTGGTGAACTTGGTGATCAGAATCAGAGAATGACGTGTATGGGTCAACAAATTATTTTAATATTTAGCAATGTTTTAAAAAATATCTCTTATTGTAGGTTATTGAATTAATCCTACAATCATGGCATCCAGTTCAGCTTCAGTGGGGCAAGAGGGGGAAAATGTTTCGGGTGGTATGGCAGTGAAAATGGATCCGAATTATCCTTTATGGAGACATGTGGAAGTGACAGAGTTTGTTGCCGGTGGTGGTGTCCGTGTTTGGACGTGTCCCCATTGTGCCGCCTCATTTAAATCCTCATATACCCGTTTGAGAGCTCATTTGACTGGGGTATCGGGGACGGGTATTAGACCATGTAAGAAGGTGGAAAAGAAAACCATAGCCACGTACCTAAAAGAGCAAGAGGATGCAAACATTGAAGCAGCAAGAGCTCACTCTAGAACTGTTTCTTTACAACAGAGGTCCATGGGAAAACCACCAACATCAACACCATCATTTCATCCTTTCATTGAGACTCGTGCTGAAACTATTCCAGTTGATGACCCTTTTGATGCAGATACCTCAAGGCCATCAAACAAGAGAACAAAAGGCCCATTAGAAAAAGCATTTAACATCGAGAAGAGGGATATTGCAGATGAATTGGTGTCTCGGTGTATATTTGCATGTGGACTACCATTCAATATCTTGAGATCACCTTATTGGCAGCAAATGGTGAGAGGCATTAATGAGGCACCACAGGGGTATACAAGCCCTACCTATAATAAGGTTCGCACTTCTCTTTTGACAAAAGAAGTGCAACACATTCAGACATCTCTACAGCCAATTAGAGATTCTTGGACTGATTCAGGAGTCTCTATTATATCAGATGGATGGAAAGACGCCAGAAATAGACCTCTCATCAACATTATTGCAGTATGCCCTAAAGGGCCAATGTTTCTGAAGGTTGTTGATTGTGAGGGGGAAGTAAAAGATGCCCAATTCATTGCAAATATTCTCATTGAGGCTATTGAGTCAGTGGGTCCGCAGAGGGTTGTCCAAGTCATCACGGACAACGCCAAAAATTGCAAGGCAACGGGATTGATAGTTGAGGGTAGGTATGAGCACATATTTTGGACACCATGTGCAATACACTCCCTGAATCTAATGATGCAAAAGATTGGGAAAATTGCATGGATTGAGCAAATATACACGGAGGCAAACGAGATTCAGATGTTTGTCACCAACCATCACATGTCTCAAGCCATATTCAGAAGATTTTCAAAGTTGGAGCTGTTGAAGGTAAATGAACAATTCATTTTAAATTTAATATTTGATTTTAAATTTTTAAATCAATTTCAAATTGTGTTGTTATTGAATTGTTTCCATTCTTTTTTAATAGGTTGCAGAGACTAGGTTTGCCTCTCACACACTCGTCTTGAGACGACTTGTGAAGGTGAGACGTGCTTTGGGCATAATGGTGATTGATAATGTTTGGACCGTCTGGAGGCAATCAAACACAGAAAGAGCTCAAAAAATAAAATCATGGATCCTTGATGAGCATTGGTGGGGAAGAGTTGAATATTTGTTGAGTTTCACAGAGCCTATTTTGAGTATGATACGATTTGTTGACAAAGATAATGCTTGCATTGGAGATATATATGATGGCATTGACTCCATGCTTGAAAAAATCCATGATGTCATACAGGCCAAAGAGCAGGACCCTGAGGAAAATTTTTATAATGAAGTTAAAAATGTGATCGTGAAAAGGTGGAACAAAATGACCACCCCATTGCATCTCCTTGCTTATGCTTTAAATCCCAAATATTACAACGAAAGGAAATAGTTGGGAGAGCTAGTAGACAACGACCATATGATGACCACGAGGTTGCAAATGGGACAAGGGCAGCATTCAGGAGGTTTAATCTAGATCTAGCTACATCACTTGCAGTCCGCCAGGAGATGTCAATGTTTGTAAATGGACAAGGTAGCATGGGAGAGGTAGAGGCTATTTGTGACAAACCCACCACGGATCCAATCACGTGGTGGACTTGTCATGGCCATGATGCCAAGTTCTTACGACCAGTTGCGATCAAATTGCTCTCACAGGTATAAAGTTTGTAACTTGTTATTTGATATTTTAATTACCAATTACGAATTAAAATTCAAAATGATATCATTCTTTTTTTAATTAATAATTTATAATATTAATACTTTGTTTTTTGTGACAGGTGGCTAGTAATTCTTCTGCAGAGCGCAACTGGAGTACTTATGGCTTCATCCACTCAGCCAAACGCAGCATGTTGGCATCGAAGAAGGCTGAAGATCTAGTATACGTTCATTCCAACTTGCGCCTCTTAACCCACAAGACGCAAGAGTATACTAGTGGTCCTAACAAGCTTTGGGACCTCCAACCTGAAAACACAGACTTTGAAGCTTCAGCTGCTTGTTTAGCCAATGTTTCACTTCTTGGCATTGATGAGGAACTTCCAGGGAGCCCTTCACAAGTGTTCGAAAGTGGAGCTAGTGGGAGTGGAGCTGCAAGTGGCATCCATGAAGATGATTTTGACGATCATCTAGATGATATGCTCTAGAAGTTGAGAACTTGAATGTACTATCATGTTTTGATTCTTTGAACATTATGTCATTCTGAATCAATTATCAATACAAACTCAAGTCTCAATTCTCAAAGTATTGGAAATTTCAATTTTGTTTTCATGTTCTATGAATGATTTTAAGTTGTATAACTCTATGAGTATTAAATTTCAATAAGTATGCAATGTATGAGAATTAAATTTCAATAAGTATGCAAATGCTTCTTTAAATTTATAATTTATATGCATATTTATATATTTATATACATGTATATATAAATATATATATATAAAACGTACCCAAAAGCGTACCGTACCCAAGATTTTTAAAAATTTGCCATCGCGCATCGTACCCATACCCATACCCATATCCGTACTATCTAGGTCCAAGGCTATTTTTATATTTTAATTGGAAAAGGGGCACTTAAATTATATTTTGAATCCCAAATGCAGAAATAGAATTAAAAAAATAGAATGATGAACTTCTATTATCGGGCGCTAAAGATAAAACAAGATGCATGAGCATCAAGATCCTATTTTGGGATGAAAAGAGGATGAAGCAATTTATATTTGTTTATTTCTATTTTTAGATGGGGCACCAACATGGGAGAGAGGATAAAGCAATTTTATATTGTTTATTCCTATTCGAGAAGGCCTTGGAAGTCATAAAGGCAAATTTGGGATTTATTATTACATCATCTTGGAAATTCATCAATTACTTCTTTGAATGCAAGTAGTTTTTGCTTTTGCATCAGCATTAGAAGACGAAATCCCTCATTTGAATATAGATTTGAGGACAAAATCCCTCACATCTCGAGCTTTAAGAACTCCATTCGAGGTTGTAGTGGTCAGTGGTCATTCAAGGTACAGTGTTCATCCAAGTCCTAGCATCTAGGGCACGCTTTTCAAGCTTGATTCTACATCCAAACAGCAAGTACAGCTAGGGCTTCAATATCTAGGGGCAGATTTCAGTCAAATCAGTTTGCATGCTCTTCTCTTCCATCTATCTTTCCATTTAGATCATCAATTGTGAGAAAATAAT
The DNA here is from genome assembly GCA_018340775.1 of Taxus wallichiana var. yunnanensis. Lineage (NCBI taxonomy): Eukaryota > Viridiplantae > Streptophyta > Pinopsida > Cupressales > Taxaceae > Taxus > Taxus wallichiana. Next base: position 550,853,312 of record CM031236.1, read on the forward strand.
TGTATTCAGACACTTTAGTATTTCTTTTGTTGTAGCTAATTGAAATCAATAAATAAAAATCTGTTTTGGCACCTTGAGGCTTGTTGTTTTTTAATTAAAAATCAGATTGTCGCTGCTGTCATAAAAGGCAATTTTTTTACTGATGTCCTAGGGTTTTGACAGAAATATCCAGATTTATCTAAAATATTTTTCAAGGATATGACACATGGATGCAAAATATCAATCACTAATTTTAAAAAACACGCAATGGCTTGTTAATCATCCACCAAGGAAGAAGCCTATCGGTTGAAAATGGATCTACAAGATCAAGTATACATCAAATGGCAAAGTGTTGACAAGTACAAGGCAAAAGGGGATGCATAAAAATAAGGCATTGACAAAGAGGAGATTTTTACTCCCATAGACAAGATAAAGACTATCATAATGATATTTGCTCTAGATACATAATTTGGATGGAAAGTTCACAAAATGTATGTGAAAAGTGTCTTTCTAAATGGAGATCTGCAAGAAGAAGTCTACATGACTCAACCAAGAGGTTTTGTCACACCTAGTCAAGACAAAAGATGTGTAGACTCATCAAGTCTTAGTATGGTCTCAAACAAGCTCTTAAAGCTCGGTAGTTCAAAATTGATGACCATCTTGTACAACATGGACTCTAGAGGGAGTTCCAAAGCTCTATATCAAACAAGGGAGAGGTTGTGACTATTGTTGTATATGTTGACAATCTAGTCATCAGTGACAACTCAATGAAGATGATTGATGCAACAAAGAAAGATCTTAAGCAATCGTTCAATATGACAAATCTCGGCTATTGATCAATTGTCTTGGCTTGGGAGTATGGAAAAAGGAGAACCAAATCTTTGTGTCTTAAATGAAGTATGCCAAGAAAATATTTGAGAAATTTTGGATGATGGATTGTAAGCCTATTGCACACCCATGGAGGCAAAGCTTCATTGTCTCGTGCTCATACTTCACTACCAATAAATGTCACTCTATCAATAGTTGATTAAGAGTTTCATTTACTTGACTTATATTAGCCCTAATATCAACTATGATGTGAGCTATCGTTCATCGTTCATGGTTCATGCAGAGTCAAAGATGTGTCACTAGAAAGCAAAAAACAAATATTTAGATAATACGAGGAACTATGGACTATGGCCCGAATATAAGAAGAATTATTAGTTCCTCTTGATAGGATATACGAGCGCAAATCATGCAAGTACTATTGATGAAAAGAAATACACTTCTATATGTTTTCATTTTTGGGATTTAGTCTTATATCATAGAGCAAGAAACAAAACTTTATTTCTCAAATTTCCCTAAAGCGAATATTGTGCAGCAAAGAACAAGAACGTCTCTACAAAACAATATGGTTATGTTGCCTACTTGCAAAACTAGGAGTACCATAGAAGCAACCAATTGTCCTATATTGTGACAATGACGGTGTTATTAAAGTTTCTCACAATCCAACGCTTCATGAACACACAAGGCACGTTGAGGTATAGGTTCATTTTGTGCGCAAACATGTTCAACAACAAAACATCCTACTCCAATTTTGCCCATCAAAAATAAACGCGTGCGATCATCACCAAGTTACTTGCAGACAAAAAAATTTGAGGCATTCTTCTAACGAGATTCCCTCTCTGTTCACTTGAGACTATGTTGAATTAAGGGGAAGAATGTTAGAATAAAGTTGGTGGTTAGTTCATCATAAGTCATCAAAAGTTTGTAATTGTAACTCACATAGATTAAATTAATATTCGTTAGGTAGTGAGATTTAAAATATCCCTAAATCTCCTATTTTTTCATGTTGTTGGGATTGGTATTCCCGTTACCTTATTTTGTGTGATGTTATTATTTTGTGTCTAAACTTGGTTGTGCAATATCTATAAGTATTGCAACCATATGCATTATAGGGAATGATAAGATTTATTTAATAAAATACATAGTTGTGATATTTTATCCAACTTAATTTTTGGTCAAATAGTTGAAAACCCTAGACCTCTAGTATCACCATGAAGAAAAATGATCAACATGACATATGATGTCAAGCTAAGGAGACAATATTTCAATTGTGTTAGAAGGGACACATCTCCTCAATGTTGGCATGTCCCAAATATCTAGAAGGTTTTGGGACGCTTGGGATTTACATTTTTAGTATAAATTTGTTTTCTTAAATTTTCTTTTTTAAAACATTTTGATACATTTACATTCAAAAATGTAATTTTAACCAAAAGCATTGAACCCTAATCTTGAAAGTACACTAAAAAACACTAATTAAATATTAAACCCCTAAATTTCATTGAATAAAATTAAAATATTTAAATATATTCTTTATATATAATTTTAATAGTTGTCCCTTGAATCTGCAAATTTTTGTTATCCTAGAAACCCCATCCCCTTGTCCCCTTGGTCCCTCGTCCCCAAGACTTAGACAATTCTAGTTGCCATCATAGTTTTCTAAAGCATAGAAAAGAGATTCTTAGTTAAACACAAAACAGCCTACAACTTCATCAAAACTAACAAGTGAAGCATTCAGTTCTTCAAGTGGAGTAGATGACATGATTAGGAGCTATAATTTTTTTAATACTTTTCTTTCATGTTCAACGGTAATGAGATTGGCTAGATTTTAAGGCTTAAAATGTGAGGCACCACTACTACAACTCTTATAAACCCATATATACAAACTATCACAATAGCAAAATTTGTTCATGTTCACAGCAATCAATTGCAAAAGATGAACATAACATGCAAAAGCAAACAAAAATACATGCCAAAATCGTTGAAATTAAAATCAAAATTCGAAATTCAAATATCTCACAAATGATTAACAATTAAAAACAAACGAAACTTATTAATAAAACATCAACCCCAAGCTTCTCTCACTCACTCTCTCCCCGCCTCCCTTCCCCTCCCCCTCATGCATCAGTAATGTCCCCAATGGACATATTTTGCTCCCAGTTGGATTTTAGGCAATCCCAACTCACCAAAACAGATTTATAGAAGATATAGCAATCATTAATAAGGCAGATCTGAATTTTATATGAGAAGTGCGACTAGGGTAGAGTTAAATACCACCACAAATCAACCCTTAAATCTATATCATTCCACTCAAATCTGGTACCACTAATTTATAAAGCCCACATATGTATAAAAATGCAGATTTCTGATGTAAACAAGGCTGCAATAAATTATTTAAAAACTCTATCTGCAGCATAACTTCAAAAATTCATATCTTTTGCTAGAGAAGTCCAAATGAGCTGAAACTTTAGATCTTGGGCCACAAAAATATGAAAAATAATATTTCAAAATTAGTTTTTACACAACAAACACAAAACCCTAATTTTTCCCTAAAAAGTAGGTCGCCCAGCACATTTAGGGCATCAAATCAGCTCTAAAAATTATGAAATTAATTTATTTCGATTCCCAAAATTCAGTACAATAAGCAACAATAGATTTCAGACCTGGAATAGCTCCAAAACACTGAGAACCAGCCAAAAGATGGGTCGCTCCACCTTGTACAATTAACAAAATACTACCGTAATTATATTCTTCAAACCCTTACTGCAAAATACTCTTCATACAACTGCTGAAATAACAAAGATCTGTGTAAGCTCAATGGAAACCCTTGTGTAGAGAATCCTCACAAACTAGAAGAAGGGTTTTCGTCCTTCAACTAGGGCTCTTAGAGGGTTTTTCATCCTCTAGAGTGAATCTCTAAGGGTTTTCGTCCTTATAAGATTGATTTATGAAAACTAAAATGCTTCACATACAAATTTGAATTTAGAACAAGTGATACTCTCCTAAGCAAGTCGACTTGCTTATATAGAGAAAATGGCCTAACTAACCTCCCTCATCATCCAATCAGCTTACAATGATTTTCCCTATGCATTCATTTAATATTTTCCCATATTAAATGCTTTTCCCAACAACTTTTTCCTCCTAATGCAAGTCGCATTTTCTAGGGGAAATACATAAATTAAATATATTTTTATCCTTCCTAAACTTCATTATTCCCCTTTGGCCCAAGTCGCCATTATCCTTTCTAGGAAAAATAAAATATAATAAATCCCTTTACAATGATATTTGTCCCTCAAGGCAAATCGTATTTACCATAGGGATTATAATTTATTTCTATTAAGCCCAATAAATTAATATAAGTGCTTTAATAATTTTATTTTATTTTTTTATAGCACTTTATAATAATTTATTGTGACTTAAGTCACCCTTATATTTTTCCTTTGGCCGTCGGGTTGACAAAATAGGCCAAAGGTCTTCGATTGGGAAGGGGATATTACATGCATTAATATGTCAATGATAAGTTGCTTCCATTTCAAGGCACATAGTTATTGAACACTAGCAAAATATAAAAAGGGTGAGAAGATACTGATTTTTTGGCAACAATGAGGGTAACCTAAGACAAGTGCTTTGCCACGAGATTAAAGATAAATTAAATTGTCTATACATTTTAATGGGTCGTATAAACCAATTTGATGTAAAGGACATTAAAAATCGACATCATCATCATATGCCAAGAGAGGAAAAGGCAAACGAAGATCTCCGTAGCATCAAGGTCAAAGTATTTAAAGAAGTGTTTGATTGGTATGAACAAAGACACATTAAACATCAAAAGCACATCAAACAGCAGGAGATCAAATGGAAGAAAGCAACAATAAAGGATTCTACACAAGCATTAAAAACAGGCATGACCAAACATCCAAGGATATTGAGCTTTAAGGCTGACACACATGTCGCATAGAAGGTTATAACCAAAGTCACAAACATTGATAGGTAAACTCTAGTTTGATCTTTTGAGGACATAGTTCGAATTTTCGTAGAATTGGGACCCATGCTATCAGTGAACCACAGTTGCATGGAAAGCATATTTAGGGCAAGTTTGGTGTAGAGTAGTTGCCACGTAAGTTCATTTTAATTGTTCACCTGCTGAGATCCATCATAAGAGGAGCCAGAATATATACACACATATAGATCTCTTCAAACACATATATGTTGAAATATTCAATTGGAATATCATCGTAGCGGTTACAGCTTAGTTTTATGAATGGAAAATTTCCAGTTTTTGTTCAAGCTGCACTGACTACATAAAATGGTTCAAATGGTCTAATCGAAGCTTAAACTTGAAACATACCTTACAACATAAGAATTTTTTTGAAGAGCTAATAGAAACATCAGGAAGCAGTATCAGTCACCGATGTAAAAAGAAAGAGACACATAAAATGAGGATGGAATTCACAATAAGTACAGTGTTAATTAATCATTAGATATTTTTCATTCTCAGGAAAGCATAAGTAAAGATCTTTTATAGCCATGCCAAAAACAGACCCATTTCTGTTAATACATACACATCATACAACATTAACACTTTGCCTTGGACAAGAAAACATCGAAAACTAAGAGTTCCTAATAACAATGTACTACAAGTGCAATGAATTCGGCTATACCTGGAAAAAGCCAACTGAGCCTCCACCAAATATACGGTTATATCTCTCGATATATTGAAGGACCGAATCCACCTCTGGCTCATTGCGTTGTCGTGTTATGGACTCACATGGTATCAAGAGATTTATTGGCCGCCGACAAATTGGGCACTTGCAGGGCTGAATTGCTGAGCTGTGGTGCCACACACGAAGTATGCACTCCCCTGAAACAGTTGAATTCCATTAACAGATTACTCATGTGTTTTATGTTTTAGGAGGACCAGAAGTTAAAACAGTTATCACCCATGTCCTGAAGAAAGCATACATAACCATAAAATCAATTCTCTACTAACTTTAGAACAATAGAAATTAGTTTATCCACTTCAGGTCTCCCCATAGAAAAGAGAACAAAGAACATCAGAAGCAAAATCTGCAAGATCCTACAGGATTACACATTATGGCCAGAATAAATAAATACTTTCCAAGACAGGAGGATCTTATATATATTCTACCTTCTACAGATTTCGAAATGTAGTCTACAGCAGTCCTTTTCTAGTACATTTTATGATGTTCAAATTCATCAAGAATAAGAACTTGCAGATCATCTACTACATACAAAAGAACCCTCTCATTGAGTAAAGCACCATATGAGTCAACTAATAACTACAGGCGTGCCATAAAGTAAAGGAAGTGAATACAGCAGACATTCATGACCAAAACCCTAAAATTGTGTCAATTCTCGGAGACAGCGAGTAAACCTTTCATGTAATAACTAAAATTCTCTCAAACTATGTTGCCGTGGATATGGATACAAGTATCGGTTTGGATACGGATACGATACACGGATACGTCAATTTTAAAAAACCCTTGGATACGATGTCTTGGATACGTCCGTACATATATATTAAAAATTTAAAAATATATATATATATATATTTAATTTTTTATGTACATCTACTCATTTTACTCATTTTTTAGTCCATAAAAAACTGAAATAGTAATACAAAACTTGAATCAATGTTCAAAACATTCAATATACAGTTACTTAAGACTTTGCATTTTTATTGATCATGTGGCTGCCATACATATGATATACGAATATCATGTCAACATGAATACGAACAAAACTTGAAATTTGAAAAATATACTAGGATCCATGTTCAAATTTTCAAAACATACAATATACTTAAGATTTTACATTTCATATTTACTGCAGGATACGTATTTACTTAAAAATGAAATAAAACTTTAAAAAAATGAAATAAAACTTTAAAAAGACATATTTACTGCAGGATACGTGCCTGATACGTACGGGATACGTCAGATACGTCTGTACATATCCGTGACGTATCCTGATGTATCCGGTACGTATCAGGCATGTATCCATATCGTATCCGTATCCGATACGTATCAAAGGGGATTCGAGGGGGTCTTGGGCGTATCCATGCTTCCTAGCTCTCAAAGAAACAGATAAAGTCAGACTTCGGAAAGATGGCAGAATGGAGTAAAAAGGTAACAAGGCTTTAGTAAGTACGTGGAAAATGTCAAGTATATACCAATCATAAAAAAATACTGAACCAAGTTTATACAAAATCGAATCCAGAAGACTGCTTCATAGTCCTGCAATGACATATAAGATGGCAATGGAAACTCCCACAAGTTCAAACGCACAAGTCATCCCTCTGCACAAGACAATTTATCAAATTGTGTTTTACACAGCCCAAACGACAAGTTGAAGGGAACCGGACAAATTGGAGATTTGAGAGCATGCAAGATAGTGTACAAAACCCTATCAAAGGAAGTGTCAAGCCTAGGGACATGTCCACTAGTGCTAAGAAAGCAAAGGAATGTCCAACCTATACCTTCTTACCGACGAGACTCATATTCAAAGAAACAAAATAAAAGTAACCCGTAACTGAGCCATGGCTACCCCATCAACGCCATCCCTACAAAAGCGAAAGCTCCCAAATTTTATAGGTGATGGATCAGAGGATCTCATACAACACTATAGAACATGCATTACAATATGGACTTCCAATGAGCATACAGATGAACGTATGGGGTTAAGATGTTTCTCAGCCTCCCTTCGAGGAATAACTATTGATTGGTACACATATGCACCAACCTTGGAGAAAGCAACATGGAAAACGCTCAGGAAAATCTTTGAGAAAAAATTCAAACTCTTGAGAGACAACAATGAGATTGACGCTGAAATTTATAGTACCTGACATGGTAAACATGAGAATGTTTGTGCCTATAACAGAAGTCTCAATAAAATATTGAAAAGACTTGAAAAAGAACCCATCAACAACTTGATGAAGCGATTGTTCATCAAGGGTCAGTACACTCATTGCGAAGGACGATGAAGGTGGTCCCACCCTCATCTTACAAACATGCATACGACTAAGCCATGGACATTGCAAGTGAGAAAACGACATGGAGACAATGAGCATAACTCAAGCAATGAGAGTTAACCCGGATGAGTGCAAATAAGCATGCTTTGGGTGACGAAGAAACTAAATGCGGGCGCTAATAATGAAGGAAAGGATCTTTGTGAAAAAATTGTCGATTTACAAGGCAGTCAATCAAAGATTGCCATTACAATTTTTTATGGAGGAGCAGCCAAAGTATTGTTCACACAGGAGAGCCATCAACAACAACCACCACACAAAACTGCCGACAACAAAATAATAGCGAGAGTGGGAGTTGTATTCAATACTCCGAAGGACGACTAATTTTCCAAAGGCCGAGTGCAATAAGTATGCTATTTTGCAAGAGATTGCCTTAACCAAAAAGACGACTTTTTAAGATAGAGTGGGCATGTGGACCATAAAGATGGAAATTGTCAAAAGCAAGACAATGTCAATAATAAATATGATTGACGTAACTGAGGGAAAGGAAGCTATGGAAATTACTAGAGCACAAGTGAGGCAAACCAATTATTCAACCCATCTACAGAGAAGAGAATGCTCATCGAAGCAAGGGTGGAAGTTGAGAGGGCTATGGTTGATCAACAACGTCAATCGAATAAACATACAAGTGCAATGATGGGTAGACTAAAGTTTAACAAAGCTATTACAAGTTCAAATCACTATAACTGTGAAGATGACTTATTACAAAGCGTTTTAGAGGTCAAGAATGCTCTCAATGCTACTATACAGATATTATTAAAATTATTAAGTCATTATGTAAACATTAACCAATATGTGATTAGTTAATGTAGTTTACCTATACAATGTATAACTACGTCACCTAATGTAACTTTTGTCTCTCATATGTACTAGCGTTGGTCAAAGCCACAATTCGAGGAAGCTCTATGAGAAGGGTATGAACAAATTGCAGAGTTCGAGGATAGTCGGGTAAGAACTGCAGTAAAGAGGACATTTTCTGGGGTACGAATCTGCAAATGAAGGCAAAGAATCACCATTTTCATGATTTTGAGGTCATGCAGACCTACAGAGACTAAAATTGATGGTTTGAAGACTAATTTTGAAGTCAAAATTCACAATTGTGCAAAAGTTGGGGCAAAAGACCATTATTGATGAAGTGTTGAAGACCCTTTCTGAAGGAAAAACTTGCAAAGGGAGATTGTGTTTAGCTACAAGCAAGACAAAATCGTTAAGTTCCAGTGAAGGCAAAATAATGTGTAGAAAGACCCAGAACATAAATCTCCAGATGTTTACAAATCAAAAGATTCCAGTTTAAGATCATACATTGGCATTGTGTGAAAGAGAACTTAACATGGAGGAGGAGACCACGGTTGTGCGAAAGAGCACAAAACATGAGAACACAACATGGAGACCACAATTGTGTAGAAGAGAACAACACATGAAGGACATTTCCGAATTTTCGATTTGGAAAACATTGAAGACCGGGAAGTTCTAGGGCACACGATAGACCCGCACACAAGCACTAGGGCATGCAAAAGACAAAATCATGGACAAAAATCACAATTTACCAGTGTTGGGGGAAAAAGACATGATTGTGATGACAAACATAAAAAGGGATGAGTTTGCAAAATAGTGAGTCTCCAAAATACATTGCATTATATTTCTTTTGTGATCAGTTCCACCTATAGTACAGAATTTTTCATGGATGGTGGCCAGAACAATCACCAAAGCATAGACACGATTTTTTAGATATGTTGCAGTCAATTTGAAGACAAATCAAGATTTCAGAGTAGTAGCAAATAACAAAGTCTTGAGAAAAAAACATCAAAGCATTTGAGGCTTGAACTATAGGAAATATTACATTATTCTGATTTATTCACTATAGTAATTAGAGAAATTTCAAATTACCGTAATGCTCTAAGAGAAGTCCACGACATTTTTTAAGAATGGCCCATATTCAATATGTAGCTAAGTCAGAGCGCAAAAGCTTGTTGGTAAAAATTATAATGTCTAGAGTCATAGAATTTTAACAATCAAGGAGTTTCGGGACTACAATAAAATCATTCTCAGCACTAAAACAAGATTTGTTGCAAATTTTGCGAATTATGACAAGTGTCATAAAGAGGCTTTTGTAATGTCCCCATTTCCGAGAAGGTGGCCTAGGAGGCCTTTCATCCGTCTTAGCCTTGGTCATGCCCAAGGGGCTAGTGACATTGATGGTTATTGGGTATGGTTTGCACCTCCATTTCACTTATATATTATGTTTTGACATTGGACATGTACTTTGAGGTGACTTAAGTGAAATAAGGTTGTGTGATGCTCCCCTAAGGTACTTTATGTTATATTTTGTCGATGACTTAAGTGATGGGTGAATATATGGTACTTTATTATTCTAATTCATCGTTTGGAGGTGACCTAAGTGGAGTTTTGGCATGTGGGGAATAAAGTGACTTAAGTTCAGTTTTGGCATGTGGGGAATAAAGTGACTTAAGTTATTTTAATTAATTAAAGAAAATACCCAATGGCGCAATTAGGGTTCATTTGGAGCAACTATTGTTTGCACTTTCTTTGCTCTCTTTATTTTTCTATATATTTTTTGAGTTGTTTGAAGCTTCTGGGTAGTGCTTGAAGTGATTAGTTTGCAAAATACAAAAATTTCTTTATTTCTGCATATTGTTGTTATAAAAATCAGAATTTCAATTCGCCGTTATTTTTATATATTTTGTGAATTTCAAGAGATATCCCACAAGGGGTATTACAGCTTTGCAGAGATACTAAAATTTTCAAAGTGTCAAATTATTTAATACCAAAGGTTTAGAATGCCACTAAGGCAAGAGCACTTTGACTAACTATGGCGAACAAATATCAAACTAGAAGAAAAGTTGAGTTTCATACCTTAAGAAATTTTTATGACAAGTGTCATAAAGAGGCTTTGCAGCTATTAAATTTGTGTGTGTTAGATTATTCAATACCGAGGTCTAGCATGCCACCAAGACAAGTGCACTTTGACTAAATGTGGCGAACAAATATTAAACTATGAAGAAAAGTAATGTTTAATACCTGAAGAAATTTGTTGTTTTCAGCAAAGACACGTGAGGGTGGGTCCCTCTCAAAATATCTTCTTCGATTAAAGAGCTTCGAGACCAACTCGGTGTCATTGGGAAAAAGGTGGGCGATGATGAATTGCTTGTGCTTGTTCTAAAAGTTTACCACCCTCCTTTGAAACATGTGTGGAGACCTTACACTTGATGGCAAAAAGTCACCCCGACTTTTGATCAACTTAGTTCATACTTGTTGTAGAAGGAATGCAGAAAGCTCAAATACGAGTCTACTGATAAACACTAAGTGCATTTGCTACTCAATTAATGGGGAGCTGGAAACAAGTTCTTGGGGAATCATCTTCTAGCACCAAGTGAAATGTCACTACCGCAAGGTTGAAAACTATAGCACCCCTACTGCCGAATATAGCTATGGGTATAACATGGCTTAGGTACGGCCTAAATACTATACCCGGTCATATCCAAATATGAACTCATAGCTGGGCCACATTAGATTCAACTAGATATGGTATGCAGTCCAATTTAGTTGTATTTGATTTAGAAGTTAATTTTTTGTGAAAAGAAGGTAAAAAGATAATAAAAATTGCATACAACCTTCTAAAATGTCTTTTATTAGTAAGAATTGAGGATGTGGAAGTGAATGACTACTCATTTGCTTTATTACTTCAAAATTTCACATCATCTCTATTCAACCTACTATGATTTTATTTGATTTGTTTCCTTCTGCCTACTTAATTTTTTTCTTTCATTTCGTCTATACTTGTTTGGATGCACAACTTGTATTTTTTTACCACCCAACTTTCTATCTTTCCCACAAGCTGGGAATGGGTAATTTGCTTATAGTTTTAATCTAATGTAATAAATTATTTATAATTTTAAATTGATAATTATTATAAAACAATCTTTTAATTCATAATTTAGATTAATGTAATATTTTAAATATAATATATATACCGTGTACGAGTATGTATGTGTCGTATTTAAACATATCCCTATCGTGGGGTCTTAGAAATTAGCCGTATCCATATCTCGATACCATATCAATATCCATATATGTATTTGTAATTTTGTATCCATGAAACTCGGCATTATTGTCATAAGGTTGCCCATTTGAAAAAGGATTGCTGGAAGCTATAGTATGATCTTTCTTCCCACAAAGCAAAAAGGCGAGATGTCAAGAAAATGTTGCACCTTGACAGCTTAACGAATGGAATTTAAGGAAGAGTATCTCTCGAGTATCATGCTTCAACGACGGTGCTACCAGTTGTTGGTTCATTAATCCTAACGCATCTAGACATTATTTGTGTCAAGGGATTAATATGTAAAATTTATCAGCAAATACAACAATTTCTTATTCATTTTTATCCGTTGATGGAAAGTCACTTGCAGTGGAGGGAATAGTAGATATTCACATTAGCCTTCATTAATGCTCAAAAAAACTTAGTAAGGAATGTTAGATATGTTCCTAAAGATGCATAAAAATCTCGTATGTTCGTCGCTGAGCAAACAATCCAATATTGTTGTAAATTTCTCTCGATCAAAAGTGTATTGTGACACATGATAGAGTAGTTGCCCTAGGCATTGGACAAGGTTATATGTATAGGATTGTTGATCGTACCACAATCAGTTTAAAGGCACACGTGGAAGGAGACTCCACCATACAGGATGTGTTGGAGGAGGAAAAGCCTCATAGGCTTGTTGACCCTACTCTAATCAACTTAGACACACAACTTGTGGAGGTAATATGCATTATCCAAGATGTATTATCTTTGAAATCCACTCAAAGAATTGTGGAGAGTGACTCCACTATCGAAGATGCGTAGAAAATGCACAATGAGATGACAGGAAAAGCCACTCAACTAATTCTCGAGGGTGACTCCACTATCCAAGATGCATAGAAAATGCACAATGAGATGGCAGGAAAAGCCACTCAAAAAATTCTCGGCTTAGAGGACTGAAAACAAAGTTGTTAATCCAGTAAAGCTTGTTCATGTTCCTCTTGCATCTGACCTTTATATGGTACTTGTACTGCAGCAATATTTTGAAGCAGAGCATCTTTGAGTAAGAGAGTGCCATGCAAGTAAAATATGATGCCTTGTTGATGAACCATACCAAGGAATCAGTGGAACTGCCCACTGGATACAAATGTGTGGATACAATCAAAAGCAAATCCAACAATACTTTGGACAAGTATCAGACGTGTCTTGTCTTGAGAGGCTTTTCACAACATGAAGGAAAAGACTCTGACGTGTTCTTTGCTCCTACTACAAATATTGCAAAGATGCTCACATTTATGTTGCTTCTCTTCCAAGATTTGAAGGGGGTTTACTTGGTGCAGCCTAACAGATTTCAAGTACTTGGTCACAGGCTTTAAATTTGAATGGCCACCTATGACTGTCAAACAAATTTTCAATGACAGCAATTTTTCAATATTGCCCTTCAAATTGTGCATAGCAGTAGTATTTTATAAAACTAGAAAGATAGCTTTCATTTATTTTAACAATTTTAATATGTATTTACATATATCAATATAACTTTTATATAGATCAAAATTTAAAAATGATGGTCGTATTTCAAATCTGCAAATTGGAAGTAACGGTGCTCTCAAAATTTTGCAAGTATTTTACGGATAAAAAACATGAAGAACGTGAAAACGGTCATCAAATTTAAACACTACCTAGTTGTGATCATCTAATTTGCAAATTGATCAAGTCCCTGTACAAACTCAAGCAAGCTCCACAAGCCTATTATTTTCACATTGAACAGCATCTCCAAGACTTTGGATTCATAACTATGGGGGTTGAGCAGAAGTTATCAGCCAAAAATGATTCATCGCCAGTCAATGAATCACCCTACAAATAATTTTTGGGCGACCAGGTATATCTTATGCCTACAAAATTAGGTCTGTGTTGTTGCTAGTGATCTTTCTCGGCTTTTGTCTCAACCAAAGCTCATACATTGGACTACAACAAAAAGTCAGAGGAATGCAGATTTTGAGGTAACATATAAGGAGCAGCTTGTTGATATAATGCCTAAATCCTTTGGTCCCATTGTGTTTGTAAAATTTTGGGACAAACTTGGAGTAGTTTCCGGATTAGTCATTAAGGAAGGTATTAAAGTTACTAAGTCATTATGTAAACATTAACTAATATGTAATTACTACTAGTTAATGTACTATATTATACCACGCATAACTACCTCACTTGATGCAACTTCTTTTATGCTTAATAAATGACAGACAAACAAGAGATGTGTGTCATGTGTCGGGTTTCGTATGCATTCCATTTCTCTTCAATCTCTCTCATATTTACCAACGGGTATTACCCCAAAAAATGGAGCATACAACGGCACACCTAACATTGGGAAATGGGGAGAGAAAAAAAGAAGAATGAGTTCATCGTCAAGCCCCCTTGTCAAGTGACCAAGTGATCCACTCTATGCTCTTGATGATGAACCTAGCCAACAGCCGAGAGTTGTGCATATAGATATTGGGTAAGAATTTGACAAACACTATCATCAAGGATTGTTCTAGTGTAAATGTTCTTCCAAAGTAGTCTTGGGTAGCCAACTATATGGCCTCCAACAGCCCAACTTGTAGGAGCATATCAACATGGTGTTAATTTGTTAAAGTATCAGGAATATTGACAGGACATAAGATAATTACTGGAACACAACCCTTTCTGTTGAATTTGTGATTGTCTCATTGCAAAATAAGGCATATGATGCAATATTGGGTCAGGGCTAGTTGATAATAGCCAACGCTAACAATACTAGAAAAAGAACTTGATCTCTATTGAAAACAAAGGACAAAAGTATGTTATAGATTTGAAGAATCAGGCGGTGAGCGAGGAAGTGGCCTCATCAAACTCATTGACTTCAGACTCAAGAAGATTGTACGGTTGATCGAAAGCGAGGTACTGTGGAGTTGAACAATGTCAGGGTCTTGGAGTTACAGTTGTCCTCCGACAATGAGACAAATTCCCTCAACAATTTGTTCCATTGGCATATGGAAGATTACAAAGTGTTCAAACCTGATTCCAATAGCGTTGATATTATGGAGATTGATGAAGGCCAAGGCTTGCAGACATCAAAAGAAGATGTTGGTAATGTCAAGTCCTTCCAAAGCATCACATTCAGCTTACTCGCTAGAGTTCAAAGAATACAATGCTAGGGATGCAATGTTCGATGGCACGTTGTCCACCAATTGGAACAGTTACATGACATGCATTCTAAAACCCAATCTCAATGACCACGAACAAGGGGCCCAAGAAAAACTTTAATAGGAGAGGTACAACCTCTTGAGGTTCGGCCTATTTTTGAAGTATAGTAAGATACAATGAATACACTTAAATGAGATGAATGTTGGGCAACGATGCACAACAAATGTCATGCACAAAAGAAGGAAGTATTGGCGCAATAAGAACTTTCGATGTATGAACTTTAAAGACAACTCTAGGACTGAGATATAACGGGCAACGAAATTAAGACGGATAAGTTAAAAATGTTATGGTTCAAACCATTTTAAATTGAGGGAAATTTCGATAATGAAGCAGTCAAATTGGAATGTTTGAATGGGAAGTCGGTCAAAGACAAGGTCAATGTCTCCAAACTAAAATTTTATCAAGCAAGGAATGAAAGTATACACGTGATAGACATGGAACCCCGTCTAAAGTAACGAATTAAGCAATTATAGAAGGGACCCAGAAAAGGATTGACGAAGTCAATCACTCCAAATTCCATAATCAAGTGTCAAAGATATCAAAATTAGAAGAAGGCCCAACATTAAAAACAACCTATGATGTTAGAAAGGACAATCGTACCTTTTTGACCTCCTAGTTGTTGCTAAAATGTTGACCTCCCATACGATCGACATACCCCCATTCCACAACCACTTTCATACGACCTCTTCTAACTCCCCTCTAGTTTAATCCCTACTACACCTACCCGTACGCCCTAATATAATGTTGTAAACCCATACAATCGCCCCTCTAATCATCATTCAATCGACCTGTTCTGCTCAACCTCCATAGACCAAATCATACTTTGTTGCAATGCCCCCACCATTGTGCAACCTACACACCTACGGCCCACCACCGTACAACTTTTGCATTTACCTAGGTCAAAAGCTACAACCATTGGATCTAAGCTTGCCACTTGTCCCCTAATCAAACACTAACCAAACCTCCAATGTGTACCACATCATAGCTTTTTCCTCACTCTCATCGGAAAAAATAAATTTGAAGGGGAATTATAACATGGGCCACTTACAGCAACATTTTTTGGGGAAAAAATTGGGTGCTATCAAAAAGGGTTGTAGAAGGGACAAATTGTTGTCACCCTTATACCCCTAAATTTGATTTTACACAAAAAGAGAAAAAAAAGTGGTTGGGAATCATGTCGTGCAATATACTTTCTCTTGACGTCATAGCCCAATAGACACAAGCAATTGTGGCTTGACATATAACAAGCAAGCTTTCTCGAGAGCCACCATAAATGTTCTAAGAACTCTACATCGATAAAGAGCTACCCCAAAATGTCTTCATTCTTCAAAAAAATTATTCATTCTCATCTCTAGCATGTGGAATATTAAATGTGTCAAATGGGACTCATTACTTGCTTAAGAGGGGATAATGTAGACCATCATGTTAGAAATATCTTAGTTATCGGCATAATTCCATATTTTAGTAGCCATCATATCAAGTGGTTAATGATTGTATTGTCGGCCTTGTGTAGTTTTATAATGACAAATTTGTGTATTCGATTGTTGATGATTGTGTTAACCGACAACCAATGTTGTGCGAGGAAATGCATCCCCCATCCCTTAGCCATCCTAGACATCTGGAACATTTTAGGAACTAGGGACAAGGACAAACGCCCCACACACTCTCCAAATGAAAAATCCATGGAATGCCTCGAGGACATTCCTTGGCTTTGTGGAATGTTCCTAACATTTTCAAGTTCTTCAAAAGCAAAGAGATGCCACAAAGAACATCAGACACCCCAAGATAGTCGTGGATGTCCCGGGACGCCATGGTATCCCCCATGGCACTCAATTGTTTCAACCTCAAAAAAGAAAATAGTTTTTTAAAAAACATCCAACCTAATGACACTACAACTCTAACCCTAAACTACATCAAAAACCTAATAAAAAAACAATCGACATTCATTTCAATCACACTCGCAAGGAATTGAAAAGGACAAGGAAGAGGAAGAGGAAGAAGAAGAAATGGAAGAGGAAGGTATGTGCAATAATCCCTTACATGTTTTTTACTTCCTTCCAAATCAAAATAGGTTAAATAATGAATTAGTTGTTTTTTAATTATTAAGGGCGTTGTTGTTCCACTCCCCCCCTAAAATGCATGATGGGTTAAGGTTGGGTGTTTTCTTTTAATTTTTGTTTCAAAATGCAAAATAGGCTAAGATTATTTATTAGTTGTTACTTTGGTTTTAGCTTTTGTTATTGCCATTGTCATTATGAAAGTTAGAAATTCTTCTTATTTTGTTTTCATTTTTATCATTTGCAAATGAAAATCAGAAATTAGAATAGTTATATTGCTATTTTTTGTTATCAAGTCCCAAAATGAGTTCAAGTTAGTGAGTATGATGTTGGATGTGAAATGGGTCTTGAGATGGATAGTTATATGCAAGGAGAAATGCAATTGACAACTCAAAGTATCAATTCACATGGGATGTTGATAAGTTTAACTGCCCTCTAAGATGCTTTGAGCAAATATGCAAAAAGACCATTTGACATAAACAAAAAAAAACTTTGAAACAATTTGTTGAGTCATCAAGGTGGTCCCAAATCAAACACTTCCGAGGGGACTAAACCATGGAAGTGCAATATATGTTTATTGACTTGATAAGGCAACATTATTAGTTTAAATGTACAGCTTATTGCACATCGCAAGGAAGGGTGTTGGATTTTGTGGACAACTACAACTTGATGAGACGAAAAGGTAGTGAGGTTGTTTAATGGAGATACTATGAAGAACGTTCCAATAGGTTGTGGCATCGCAGCGGCCCTAATAGTTTTTAGATAAGTTCTAAGAGTGCTTTCTCAAATACTGCGACAAGTTATGAGGTGATAGCAATTAATGTTATTGGTGGTAGGGGAAGATCGTAGCCCCTAATCTAGAAGGCCCTAGCCCTCAATCCAAAAGAACATAGCCCCCAATCCAAAAGATCGTAGCCCCCAATCCAAAAGATCGTAACCTCCAATCCAATTGTAGATATGTATGATACAAAGTGTTCCACTGAGTCTCGGAACAGGGGCGGAGACGGGGCAGCAGGACAAAGGCACAAATATATATAGTACTTGAAACATTAGTTGTAAAAATGTATAAGGAACAACAAATGAAACTTTGAAATACTAATACATTGCATTGAACAGTGAACATGCCAAATATTAATATATTAGTAGTTATATTCAAAATGATGATTACATTCAAAATTCACGACAAATGATGGAAGGCTCAATGCAATGAAAACTTGGCACTTGCTCTAACTCTTGTTGCTGCTTATTGCTAATGGTGTCCCTCTTCCTTGCTAATGTTAATATATTAGTAGTTATATTCAAAATGATGATTACATTCAAAATTCACGTACAAATGACAAAGTGGCTCAATGCAATGAAAACTTGGCACTTGCTCTAACTCTTGTTGCACGCTTATCGCTAATGGTGTCCCTCTTCCTTGCGCTAATGTTGTCCCTCTTCCTCGCTAGTGCTCTCACCCTCTCACCCTTGCTTGCTAATGGTTTCACTCTTGTTTTGAATTTTTTATTGTGATTTTGAGTAAGGGTGTAACTCTTATTTATAGTTTTATTTAGAGTGCTTAGGCGATGGGTGAAGCCCACTAAGTATTAGGGTTAGGGTCAGGCCAAAAATTATAAAACAAAAATGATTTTATTTTACTTTTTGACAAGCTTATGCCTCTAGGATCGTTGGGAGTCTCGGGGACGGGTCAAGAGACTTTTGGAAGTCTCTAACGTCCCCAAGTCCAAAACCGGGGTCAACGCAGAAACGCCCCTCTTTGAGGGAAACACTTCAAGGATGTCCCCATCTAGCTACGGCGATGGGAGAATGGTGGGGGGACATTTCCCAGCCACCCCCAAGTCTCGGAGACGTCCCAAGTCTCTGAGACATCACTTTCATGGGGGATGTGCCCCCATGGAACATTGGTACAATACAACGGCCGAGGAGGAGGTTGATAATGCCATCACGAAATTCTTCTACTTTGTCATCATCAAATTTCATGTTGTTAACTTTCGTTATTTGAAAGAGGTCGTGGCTAAAGTAGCCAAAACAAGTATAGGTTATGTTCCCTAGAGACAAAATTGAGGACCACAATCTTGGATAGAAATTATTCCAAGGTTAATTTATTAATGGAGAAAATTAGGTGCATATGGGTCTCTCATGGTCAGTAACATTATCATAGATGGATGGGATGAATATTAGACACCACCCACTCTTCAATATAATTGTCTCATGCAAAAAGGGTCTTTACTTCTTGAGGGCCACTAACTATTCAAAAAAGAAGGATGCAAAGTCAATTTTTTATTTTGTGAGATGCTATTGAGGTAGACTTTGCTAGCGTTGTACATGTTATAGAAGCGGCTTACATGTGCAAAGAAATAGGTAAGCTTGGCGAGGCTCAAGACTAACATATATTTTGCACCCCCGTGTTACGTGCATGCCATCAACAATGCATTGAAACACATTGGAAAAATTGTTTGGGTCAAAAGAGTAGTGGTAGAGGCTAGAGGTGCGGATGTTCATCTACAACCACCACACACTAGGATGCTGCCTGCAACGCCCTAGGGCACTCCGTACCACCGAAACATACCAAGTAATCGGCACGGAGTGCGGATGTAAACAGGTACACTCTCGAAATGTACCCGCAAGGGACAGGTATGGCCCGGCACGGAAAACCGCACTGGGCCGTGATCTGCCCCACGCGGGGTACGCTTCCGAGCGCACTGCTTTTTTTTACATGCGTTTTTTAACGCGATTTTCATAAAAACTCAAAAAAAAAAGCATTTTTTTTTAATTTTAAGACTTTCTAAAGTTATCTCTGCAAATGTTACTTATTCCAAGTGACGTTTTTTCCTTCTAAAATTTTTCACCTCTGTTGTCCACAAAAGGAATGAATGAATAATGTAAATGTGTTTTCCTTTTCTTTTGTCTTCTTTCCCCAATCGCTAACAGAGTACACATTATGTTTTGGAAATAAGTTGACTGTAATTAAAGTTTTGTTGTTTTTCTTCAATGGACAAGGGTGTCCAATCTGTTTTGCAGTATTCTTTTGCTCTCATGTACAAGTCGAGTGTTTTTTCAGAAATGCCACTCTATTTATCAAGTTCAACCACCATTTGCATATTCACATCCTTTTTGCATTGTTGATTTGATCGGATCCTATAATTTGGATTTGCAATTTTAGCTTTTTGACCAAAATTTCAAACATTTGAGATGAGGAATATTCTATTTCTAATAATCCATTTCAATATACTGGCACAATAACCATGCCAACTAATCCATGGCATCATGTCACCATGCCATGTCAACCATCCACCCCGAATGCTAAACTTTTTATTGTCTCAAAAATGGGTGATGTTTACAATCATCGAAAACCAAATGTTAATGTAGCTAAATAAAATTAGCAAACATCATTAAATTATTAAACAAACCCACTTAAATGCTTCATCATAATAAATACAACATAAAATATCTAAGATTCCAATAAGTCAACAACTATTTCTAAGTCGAGCATACCGCAACAAGCTTAAAATATGAAAATGACTATGTAACCCAGTCTAATAAAAAATACAACAGTCCTACTAGGCACAAGGAAGCAAATTGATAATAATAGTCTAGAGATACATTAGGTGTGTCTACAAAATGGGTGCCACATAGTGGA
Source organism: Taxus wallichiana var. yunnanensis (assembly GCA_018340775.1). Taxonomy (NCBI): domain Eukaryota; kingdom Viridiplantae; phylum Streptophyta; class Pinopsida; order Cupressales; family Taxaceae; genus Taxus; species Taxus wallichiana. The sequence goes on from CM031236.1 coordinate 550,874,116, forward strand.
GCACTACATGTATCTTATATTAAATGTCAAAATAGTTCTGACAACAGTCTCTTTCAACAATTCCATTGTGTTTTCTCATCAGGATTTATCGTTTTGCTTTACTGGAGCTCATATCAATTGGTATCTTAGAATTTTGGGAAAACTTTGTGGAAATTGCTTCATTGTCAGTTAAGGTTTTCCATAACTTCTCATCCACAGGTTTAAAATCAGATTGGAATTGTTGCGACCCCTTGTATGTGCCTTGTGCATATATCATCAGTCTAGCATGCAGGTGGGACGAATATCTCTGCACCATCCAACACATCTATAACAAGGCACCACTTGTCACTCAACTTTTGTAGTTATGGATTTCATCCCCTTACTCTTATGAACTCCCAATTGCCTTTTCTGCTCCTTCCATGATGTATGAAGAGTTGAATAACATTGCTTTGGTCAAGTGTTCAGCACAAATACACAGTCAAGTCCAGGATATTCTCCTGAAAGTCAAACTAAATATAAAGCTCTATGAATGATTTTAAGTTGTATAACTCTATGACTCACGAGTATTAAATTAAAATTTCAATAAGTATGCAAATGCTTCTTTAAATTTATAATTTATATGCATATTTATACATTTATATACATGTATATATAAAAATATATATATAAAACGTACTCAAAAGCGTACTGCACTCCAAGATTTTTAAAAATTTGCCGTATCGGCGTACCGCACTATACTCGTATCCGCACCCGCACCCGTATGCAGACTGCTTAGACCACACATCATTCGCACTCTTTCATACCTTTTCAAGAAAGGAATTTCTCAAGTTGGTGGACACAAGTTTTGCATCCTACTTTATTTTGTTGGATAGGATGCTTGAGTTGTTGGAGCCTCTCGCCACTTATGATCATAACACACAATTTGACTTGGTGGGGGCAATCCAAGATAGCGGAAGGGAAGAGGGTGATGAAGGTGTTGGTGAGAGACACATTTTGGGCAGATGTGAGATATATCACATCAATTGTATCACTAGTTTTCAATGTGATCAAATATGGGGTCATGTGATAGCCCTATGACATATATAAATGTATTGATAGTATGATTGGCCAAATGAAGGTCGCTAATCCGGCGAGGGACCCCACCCTAGAGTTCTCGCTTCAACATTTTCAGCCTATCGCTGAGTGAAGGTGGTAGAAGATGAATACTCCTTTACACATGGTCAACATCCACTAAATAATAAATCATATGCAGAGAGGCCCGACAAGATTGTCCCCACGATGACAAGGAAGTGAAGAAGGATTTCTTGAAAGTCGTGACAAAAATGTATAATACAGAGGATGCTTCATAGGTCGAATTGATTGTCTCAAGTTTGTTTATCTCGAGGACTACAAATATTTGGCTATGATAGATAAGAGCGCATTGGCACGACACAATTCAATGAGTTGGCTGCTATTATATGGGCCTCTAGGATTGTTGCATACATTTGTTATTCGCCTCCTTTCTCAAGTTTCTAGTTCCTTTACCTCCAAGAAGAGTTGGTCAACATATGGATGGATCCACTTTCTAAAAGAAATAGATTTCCCTCTAAGAGAGTTGAGAAACTTGTTCTGCAGACAAGTGTCTTCAAGCGCCTCATGGATTTCAAGACACCTCGGTATAAGGAGAGCCCAACATTATAGTAGGATGTAGATCTTGAGGATTCAAGACATATTGATGATAATCAAGAGTAACAGGATTGGTCAGGGATCCCTTTACAAAATGAAGATGATGGAGATAGTTCTAGGGAAGAGCGGTTTGTGAGTATTCCTTCAAAGAATGACTCGATTATTGAGTTTTGGCCTCCGTTTAGTTTTTGTCATTTTAGTTATGACATGTACTCTTCTCATGTTGATTAATGATTATACTATAGTATGTGTCATCATCATACACTCTCGAGTCTTAACCATAGTAGAAAAACTCGCTAAATCCAAATACTTGCTGCACCCCCAAAAAAAAAAATCGGCAAAAACTCGCCAATACTCGGGAATACTCAGCAACTTAAAAAATACTCAAATTTCTTTAAAAACATAAATTTTAAGCAACACATAGCTACAAAATGTATCAAATGAGCCCATAAAATGTTGGAGAAGTGTTTTCTATTAGATTTGAATACAAATACAATACAAAATCGCATCATCATGCGAATACAACAACCGGTTGATAAGTAATATGAATTTATGATGATTGACATTGAAAAATATCATCATAAATTTCATATCTATGCAAGTTACAATATACAATAAATTACATTTTCCTCTTCCCCAATCTAAAGAAATATTGGGGAGAGGGTCTAGTGCCTCTACTAGTCCCCACACTCGGTTGCGTCTCCACGCTCCTCCTAGAAGGCTGTGAATCTGGCTCGATCCTGGAACTAGATGGTGGTGCTAGTGGCTCCTCTGCTGCATGTTGGAGATCACCTCCAAAGATTTTATCCAATCCAATATCTCCTCGGAGTCCTGCTAGTGCTTCTCCCTCCATAGCCTCCCTCTTAAAAGAAACAATCTCGTCCGCTATGAACGCAGGGTTTTCCTCTTCTTGCCCAGTCCACTCACTGTATGGATCTATCTCATCCAAATCAATGAGCTCCTCTGATGTGGCCTCAACTTTTTTTGTGCGAAGCCGGAGATTGTATTGCACAAAAACCAAGTCGTTGAGCCTTTTTTGAGTCAATTTGTTGCGCTTCTTCGTGTGATTATCATTGAACAAAAAAACTCTTAAAATAGCAAAAAAAAAAAAACCTACGCATCTGTTGATATGTGAAGTCAACATTTGAATAAGCAGGTTGCGACCAAGCTGGCAGGTGGGACGATTAGTCCGAGCACGGGAGAATACTCGTCGAGTTTTGGTGAGTACTCGCCGAGTTTTGGAAAGCTATCCAGTATTTTTAATTACTAATTTGTCTATAGGCGATCAAAGCTCATGATTCTTTCAGAAGATTGCAAGAAGTTGCTTGGTCCAAAAAGGTGCAAAAATGGATTTTATGAAAATAAGAAAATATTGCCATCAATGCGTAGAGCTCGAGAAAATATGCACTTCTAGAGAAAACGGCACCTGAAACGGAGCCACATAATGAAAGTTATGGCACATGCAAGTTTTTGCTGCTACATCTTCCCGGACCCTTTCCAAAAATGGCAAATTTTATTCTCTTGTGTTTTCTTCACCAAAAATCCAAAAAAGGAAAGAAATGTTGTCTTTGGCGAGTTTTCCAACTATGCTCGGCGAGTTTTCCAACTATAACTCGGCGAGTTTTGGCGAGTATTCCAACTATGCTCGGCGAGTTTTTTTTTGCCTATTTTGGCGAGTCTTTCAGCGGTTTACTCGTTTTGCTTGTTTTTTGGCGAGTTTTTCAAAACTCAAGTTTTCCTACTATGGTCTTAACTATTGAATCTTTTGTTTTTCATTGTCATGACTCAACTTTGAGGCTGCAATGTGCATGTTTATTGTTGATGTATCACTGTATCACTATAAATATATATATATATATATATATATATATATATATACTCATATATATATAAATATATATATATATATATATTTATATATATTAGCTTATGTATTAGATAATAGTTTTAGGCTTTAGGCTTTCAGCTTTAAGGATAAGTTTATTTATGTTATATTTGTAATATATATAATTTTATATATTATTTTAATAGCTGTTCTTCCACTACCCCCATAACCATGTCGACAGCCCATTGAATTTTCCTGTCATATAAGTAGAAGGATGTACATCATATATCGATTCTATGGTATGTTATCAATGACTCAATAATAAATATTGAAATTTGGTTTGTATTCTTTTAGTTTTCCATCAACCATGACAAACTACTTTGAAATTTGGCTTATGTGACAAACTACTTGTGTCGGCTAGGTCGGATTAATAGTTTTAGGCTTTAGGCTTTCATCTTTAAGGATAAGTTTATTTAAGTTATATTTGTAATATATATAAATTTTATATATTATTTTAATAGCTGTTCTTCCACTACCCCCAACATATGGGAATTTTTTATTGTTTTGGAATCTTAGGTAACCATGTCGACAGCCCATTGAATTTTCCTGTCATATAAGTAGAAGGATGTACATCAAGGAAAGGAATCTTGTATCCAGTCCCCCCTATACTATGCGAATTGCATTAATATCATCTTTTATGAATTTACAAACTACTATTGTTCGAATTTTTGCTCTCACATGGTATGTTATGCAATTACTAGTCTATTTACACTATTATAGCATGTATAGTCTAATACCTCGGTAGACATTAAGTGTATGGCCCTAAACGACCTGTGTTACAGGCTGCAGTTATGCTCTCTTCAATCTATGTTACAGGTTGCAGTTTGACTAATCAACTATGCCACCACTTGTTTACACTATAGACTTCCTTTTTTAGGGGTTAGAGAATTTCCAGCCCCATAAAGCATTTGGGGGCACAAAAAAATAAATCAGCTGCTTAAAAATTTTAGGGTGTTTTTTGACACTTGGCATTTAGTTTAAGCTTCCCTCTCAATTTTACATCCAAAAGTTTATTTCGGATTCATGGGACCCTGCTTTTGCTAGTGCTAAAGCTTCCTATTTTATCTCTGCACACAAAAATAAAAAAATCACGCAACCCTATTAATGCTAAAATATTCTATTTTTTTCTCTCCCGCATCTGCTCAAAAATTTTAGCTTTCCCCTCGCATGGGACCATGCTCTTAGACTCTATAATTTAGCTGGTATTTAGTATTTATTATTTAATTTTAAGTTTAATATATTTTTAAGTTAAAAATGTAATTTATGCGAAAAAAATTATTAAGTGTTTTTCCTATAAGAATAGTTGATTTTCTGAACTTACTTAAATTTATATTAAGTTGAACCCTTTCAATACAAATTAATTTATTATTTAGTAATTTATTTTTTAATTTAGATTTAATTTAAGTTAAAATTTTGAACTTATCAAAATTTATATTAATTTGAAGCTTTTCACAAGCCAATGAAGAACTATTTAGTAATTTATTTTTTATTTTAGATTATTAATTTTTGGAAGGGAACTTAATTCCCTATTTAATTCTTTGTTTAATTTCATTAATGCTTATTCAATTTCAAATTTTTAATTTATTAGGTTTTTTTGTTTATATTTAATTTTTAATTAGTTTTTAAAAGTTTAGATTTTTTTATATTTTTATGATGACCCTTTTTTATAAAACATGTAGGTTCATAACATAATTTTGTTTGTATATTTAATTAATCATTTATTATTGTATGTGATTAAGATGCACTTGTAATATTTAATTATAGCATAAAAGTAATTGATTTGATTGACTTCCAATAGTAATAGATAAGAATAATTGACTTGATTGATTTAAAATATTAATAAATTCTATTAATAGATTAAAGTAAACTAAATTGACTTCCAATATTAATAGATTATATTAATATATTAAAGTAAACTTGCTCTACAAGCTAGCTACTTGCCAACACTAATAATAACCTCCATTTGTTGTTATAAAAGCATGGAGAGCTAGTATAAGAGGTATTTTATTATGGAAGAGAGCTAGAATATACTAGCAAATTTAAGCCACATATTTAAATAAAAAGGTAGTAGAGCTACCGGAATTCATAAATATGTGGTCTTCATTTTGAACTTTCATTGATTTATAGGCGATGCATATATATGAGTGAATGTCTTATCATTATGGTTATTCTACAAATGATTCTAGAGGATATTCAGATTTCGAATAAATTCAATAAAGACCCCAAAATCAAAACCAAGGGATGGAAACATGTAACACGAGATGGTAATAATATCAAATATGACTTGTGTAGTCATCCATTTGTCAGAATATCACCAAGGTAATGGACCACCTACTTGGCATCTTTTTAGTTTGGGAGGAGGTGTTAATGCAATGCCCAAATGTGACTCCAAAGATCAAAGTTGCATTAGAGAACGACCAAGCCTCTTCATTTACAAGAAAAGATAAATGAGCACAAAAAAAGTTGAGAATTCAAGCAAAAATGTCTAAGTTTGCCACAAATTTTATGCCTTACATTTCAAACACACCCACCTCAAAGGATGTTGTAATGTCCCTTTCCCATAATTAATTGATTGTGGATACCTAAAGCCTATTCTTTTTTATTTTCCGTAGGCTAAAGAGAATTAAAGAGAGAAATAAATTAATTTAAATGGTCCAAGGGTACTTTTTTATTTTAATTGAAAAAGACACTTTAATTATATTTTAATAAGTGGAGCCAAAAAGCGTATGGTAATAAACTAATAACAAAATGGTGAACTTTAATATGGGGCGCCAAAGATAGAATAATAATTCAATAAAGGACTTCTATTATGGGGCACTAAAGATAGAATAATAATTAAATAAAGGACTTTTATTATGGGGCGCCAAAGATAGAGGTGTTACATGAGCATTAAGCTTCTATTTTAGGATGGGACGTCAACATTGGAGAGGGAATAAACTATAAAGTAATTTTAAATTGTTTATTGAGCATGCATGTAACTCCAAAAGGGGGCACCGACTTTGGGAGAAGGCCTTAGAAGTTTTAAGAGCAGATTTTGGGGATTATTATCATACATTTTGGAAATTTATCAACTACTTCATTGTCTACAAGTAGCTTCGACTTTTGCATCAGTAATAAAGAACGAAAACCCTCATTTACACACAAATATGATAACTTAAACCCTCATATCTAAGCTTGGCAATTCCATCCAAGGGTTGCAATGATCATTCAGAGTACAAATATTCATCCAATTCAGCTAGGGTGTCATATTCAAGGTTGTTTTAGTATCTAGAACAACCAAGTACAACCAAGGATTTCTTCAAACATCCGGGGGCAGATTTCAATCAAACTAGTTTGCATGCTCTAATCTTATGGATCAACGGTTGTGAGAAAATAATTGTATTCGACATTTCGTATTTTTCATCAAGCTGATTTGAAATAAATAAATAAATAAATATTTTTGTGCATATTTGGGTTTGTTGTTTTTTATTGAATAATCAATTTATTATTGTTATAAAAGTTCAAATTTTTATACTGCTGTTCCCTCGGATTTAATAAAATATCCATATTTCTTAGAAATTATTTATCAACGATATTACAAATGCAACAAGGGGATCAAAGAAAAGAGCTTTGAACAACCTCTAGAAACCATTGGAGAAACAACATGCAAATGATGCATTGACTTATTTGTTTTATTCAAGTTTGACTATGTTCAATGTTGTCAAGAATCTGCATTTTAAGAATGCAATTCAAAAAATACATAGTTTGGAAAAGGGTACACACCTCCTACTTTAGAGGTTGTTAGGATAATTCTTTTAAAGAGATCAAAAGAAAGGGTGACCGAGAAGTTGATAGTAGTCAAAACCTCTTGATCAGTAACAAGTTGCACCATATTGAGCAATGGATGGTTAGACACGTGTCGAGACCTCTCGATTCATGTTTTGGTGGCTTGCCCTCTAGACATAGTGTTCTTGAAGGTATTTGATGCCATGAACCACGAGATGACCTCTCAAAAGGCAATAGATGGTCGACATGTGTTAGAGGCCAACGATTAATATTTTAGGGGCATGCCCTCTAAGCATAATGTTCTCAAGGTAGTTGATGCCATGAATCACAAGAAGATCTCTACATATATTTTCAAAATCACCAAGAAAGTCGCTCTTGACATGGGTATAAAGAATGTGGTTCAAGTTGTAACTAATAGTGCTATAAATTGTGTGGGAGAGGGGAAGCATATTATGGAGTACCCACAAATATTTTAGAGCCCATGTGCAGCGCATTGCCTCAATTTGTTGCTTCATGACTTGGCTAAATTTCCATGGGTTCACGAAGCAAGAGAAATTCCAAATTTCATGCAAAAAACCACCGCCTTACATTGAACATTTTTAGGCAGCATGCATATGAGTTATTGAAACCTTGAGAAACAAGAATTGTCTCGTTTTATATCACTTCAAAAGATAGTCAAGAGTAAGGTTAGTTATTTGTTCCACTAAGTGGGAAAATTCAGCTCTTTCTAAAGGTGCAAAAGGTAAGAACATAGAGACAATAATTCCAAACAACATTTTTTGGGAAAATGCGACAAAGGTTTTTAGAGTGTGTGAACCAATTGTTGAAGTTTTTCGCATGGTTGATGGTGATAAACATTGTCTTAGTATGCTTTATGAAAGCATGGACCATTACAATTCAAAAAACATTCAACTATGTAGAAGCAAACTATATTGAGATATGAAATACCCTTAATTCAAGATGGAAAATAATGAGCACCCTTTTGCATGCAGCAACTTGCTATTTGCAGCCTAAACTCTCCCACATAAACAGACAAGGTGTCGTGAAATCGTGATTGGGCTTCACAAAGCCATATGGAGGTTTGAATCAGATCCACAAGTTGCAACTAAAATCAGATACCAATGTTGGGCATATAGGTTAGAAGAAAAGATACTTCTACTAACAATTGCCAAGTACGACATGTCATCCCTAGATGTTAAAGGATGCATATGGTGGAGTAACATTCCAACAAATACTCATGAACTACAATGTTTTGTTGTTAGAGTGTTGAGTCGAGAGTAAGTATCTCAGCTTGCAAAAAGAACTACAGTTGCTTTCACCACATTCAATCAAAGTACATCAGCTTGTGAAAGGAACTGGAGTTACTTTGACACATTCAAACAAAAAAACAGAACAAGTTATTGTCTAAGAGGTTGGGAGATCTTGTTTACATTCGTAGCAATTTGTAGTTATGTATGAAGAAAGCAATAAAAGACTCGTCTACTTCGTCTTCACAACTCCAACCCATTTCAGAAGACTTGGCAGATGCAGATAATCTTGACTTGCTTTCACAAGATGAATTTAGTGGTGAATCTGAAGATAATTACTTTGAGCCATCTTAGCCAAGTGCTCTTGATGACCTTGAGCTTTTTTGATGTTAAAAGTAGGGAGGAATCCAAAAGTTTGAAAAGTGTGTTAGAATTTAGATTCTTTAGAATCTAAACTTGACTTTTTGAAAATATAAATCCTCTTTAAAATTGTGATTTCACATGCATGTAATGTTTTATTTTGATCAACTTATCATGGTGCATATGTTTTGACATCTTTTTACAAAGTTTTTGAAGCTATTTAATAATATTTATATATTTTGACAATCTTGTACATTTATTATTTATATTGAAAATAAAATAATAAAAAATGCAGATTTATATAATTCAATCTCTGACAATTTTCCCCCCGAATTTTATCAGTTGACAAACTTGGTTCAAATTTTAACCCCTCTAAACACAAACACAAACCTAGTGACTTGGGTTACAGCTCTACATATCTTGCATTGTTCGTCGGTTTTATTGGAATTGGGTTGTGTTTCTAATGTCTATGATCTTTCTTTGTTCATCTATGCTCTCTATTTTTTGTTGAAAAGCAATCGCTTAAACTGCTTCCACTTAACACTCAATGACGATTTGTTCTCCCAAATTTTCACAGTTGATAAACTTGTTTCAAATTTAATCCTCGCTGAACACAAACATGAACTTGGTGAGTTAGGTTACAGCTCTACATATCTTGTCTTGTATGTCAGTTTTATTGGCATTGTGTTGTGTTTCTGATGTCTATGATCTTTCTCTGTTCATTTATGCTCTCTTGGTTTTGTTCATAAGTAATAGCATAAACTGCTTCCACTTATAACACAATGGGTTTCCACTGTTCAGTATGTTGTCCCCTGGTTCACCCATAACTTCTCTTGAAAAATAATAAAAGATATAAAGATATCTGACTTAACAATCAAGCCAAAAGCATAAAAGGATTCAAATTTTCCATCAGAAAAAAAAAAAACTTATATCTCAGCATAATGGAATTTTGTTGCCTACCACAAAACCAATGAGCACAGTTTGCTTGACAGGGCAAACTAAAATTATCATGACATACTGAACAGCAATCATTTTCTGGGGTGAATCCATTCTCATGCGAAACCGATCCTGTTCTGCTGAAGTCATCCGAGATGACCCCATACTAGTGGTTGGATGATGTGTGCCAACACCACTCCAGATCCCATGAAAACATGTTTGGATCACATTCACTCCCTGCCTGCCAAGAGTCAGAGAACAATTCCTGCCAAGAAAACATAGAACCACTAATTTGTGCATATTTGATTACAATCTTCGCTCAAGTACATGTGATCTAGGAAAAAACAATGTGAAAAGGCCATGACTAAAATTGAAAATATGAATATCACGTTGAAATCGTATTATGAGCTCTGCAGCAATATAAAACTATATTGAAATGTTGCTTACTCAGAGCTGTCTTCTTCAGGACAAAACAGCCAGCTAAATCTCAAAAATAAAAACATGTTTTCTAATTTTCCAAGATTTGGAGTGCATCCCTCTTTATCTTCCTACTCCTCCTAAGCTTCCTCATTCAGGTGCAAATGAGTTCTCTAAGTTTGTGATATTCCAACCATCAAGAAAAATGCAAGATTTTTATAGTGATTGTTTGCTAACCAAATGGCATAAATAACTCGCCAATAAGCATGCATCTCCAATTCGGTGATAACTGTCTTCAGATCATCTGTAGGGAAAGAAGTCACCAAAGCCATTATAGGTAAGCAACATTCTTCAGAGTGTATTCAACAAATGTGACTACTTCTAAACAGGATTGAAAATGAGCATTTGTGAATAACCCTCCATGATGCCAACATGGATACTAATGATCAATATAGGTGTAAATATTCAATTTAAGAGGAGATCCATATCATGGGCCATGTGATGGCAACTTTATCGTATGAAGCTTGTCCCATGATGGGTAGAAGAGTGTTGCGCTTTGCAAGAAGTTGCTATTCTGATTTAGCACAAAGAATAGAAAAAGAAACATGTGGGATGCACAATTGATGCTGGCAAGTAGGCAAGAGAACTACAACCAAGCCCTTCTCTTGTTAGTTGAATAGATGTAGCTGATATCAGTCAGAGTTTGTCGGAGCTACTATTAGAGACCATATGATTTCATGGTCGCGAAAATGACACTTAATCACAGATCTAATTTTGGAAGGAGGAGCTCTATAAAAATAGCCATAGGCAGGGCTCCTATATTTTAGCAACAAATATCAGGCTCACGTGATGAAAAATTAATAGTAATTTATCAAATCTTTTCATTTCTCCGATGAAAACAAAGTATTACTCAAATGATATTATGTGTGGATCTTATGCCTTCTAGAATAAGTGATGAGAGAGAATGATAAGGAAAATATGGAAAAGAATAAAAGAGGTTGAATAATGAGATAAACATGATATAATTAATCCTTGATGAGTTATAGCCATTGGCCTACTGCCAGTCTATAGTCGAGCATCGAGGATCCATCCGTGCTCCGATCAATGGTCGAGAGCTTGGAATAGAAGCGCATCCATCCCATCGTCCCTATGGCTAGGCGCATCAAAGAACTTTCTATCTGTAGGGGGCACCCCATTCATTAGATAGGGGTCCCCTATATCTAGATCTCACCCGATAAGGGCGGGAGATAGATAAGAGAATCTTGTTGCTAATGATTCATTCTAGCCCTTGGATTTTCCTCTATATTATAGATTTGGTCAATAGATTGTCTTATTGATAACATTCCTTCTCTGCTCTCTTGCCTCCTTTAGTAGTCTCTCGAGTTTTTCTAGTCTTTTTGGCTCACTTGGTGTTTGACTTTTGGAAAACCAATCTCAGTATGAACCAATGTCTCTTTTTAAATTAAGTCCAAATCCATTGCATCTATTTTTACATACTTTGAATATCTTTAGAGTGTTGCTATTATCGAGGCCATGAGGAGAGAGCAACCAAAATAAAGGTGCTCATAGTCTTCATCAATATGTGGAGATTCTTGTTATACTAATGTGTAACTGCTCCAACAGTTATTACAGCCTGTGCACATGTTGTGCATAGAGGAGGAGCAGTGCTTGTGCATAATTTCTTGTTCTTTTCTGATTTCCTGTTAATAGTCGGACTGGTGAAGGCAATAGAGTATTGCAGTTCAGCAACGCTCCCACAGGCAATTTTCCATTCAAGGATGTGGCTAGAAATTTCCGTTGGGTGAGACCATAGGTATAAACAAGGACTTAGCAGACAAGTGGGAGATCTTTACCAGCACTAAACTAATATCAATACACACAAAGAGGGCCATAATTTCCTTTTCCTTCCATCAAGTCTGTGGCCGCATGATGAACCCTGTTAATTAGTTGTTTATAGTCATGTCCTTATATGAAGGGTTACACCTCTTCTACCTTGTGTGTGTGTATAATAAACCAACTCATATATTATTTTTCAATATTTATATTTTTAGTTTAACATAGCCGGTGGGTGTATTCCAAGTCAAATCATTGCCACTATTTTTGGGTCCATTGTTCATTCTTCCTTTTTCTGCCCTGTGGCCTAAACAGTAAATTTGTCTTAGCAATAGACAAAGAAGTACCTTCAAATACCTCCAAAGTAAAGTAAGCCCACTTACCTTTTCATCCATTCTGATTGTAAAGGTTAACTAAAAATAAGTTCAACCCTCACAAAAGGAAAAATTAACATAAAAGTCTGCTCAAATAAAAGTGATACGAAAAAGTAAAATTAAAAATTGTGAGATAAAATAAGTGTAGAGTACTTTATAAGTGGACCTGTCTTTTCTAAAAGAAAAGGTGTGTTCCTAAATAAGTGGACAATGCGTTTCAAAAACAAAGAAAAAGTGTGCTTGTTAATAAGGGGAGCTCTCATTTTACATCAGCCTCCTATCTAGCAGAATTTTCATATCCAAGTTAATTTACTAAGAAGTTATATTAAATACAAGTATTTGGTGAGTAACATTGAAATAAAACTTAAAAAGTTGCAAGTTACTTTTACACCTCCGAATCTTTTAGAGGTTGATTCATAAAAAGGAGATAAACCCATAAATGAAGAGCAATTTATTATAAATGGTTTATCTTATTACAAGATTGGTAGTAAAAATACAAAAAAATTAAAACACCACATATATATAATTTAAAAAGGTATTTACTACTTAATATTATACTACCATAGTAATTGCATATTAATTGATGCATCCATCAAAATCTGATCTAGTTGCATTACATGGCCGTAGAGATGTGTATTGTAAAGGTAGTTTTTTGAGGTCACAATCAAGCAAGACACCAATTTGATGTATGGGACCTCCCTTGTCGAAGCCCACAAGGGGATTGTCATTTACCTTACACATCATTTTATAATCTGTACATACCTACCACCTCTGGATTCAAACCTGTGCCTCCTCTATGATACTCAGGCAGTTTTGTTTAGAAAAATATTTTTACAAATATGGTGCCTTTTTAAGTTTTTTTTGGTTAAAAAGAACTTTAGATATTCTTAGAACCCCGATTCCAATATACATATTTATATAAAGATGGTCAAGAGATCTCTCAACATCAGGGAATCTGATTATAGCCTCCCCATTAGTGACACCTCCTATTTACTAGAAGAATTACCATCCAAGCCTATAAACATAAAAGAACAGTTTGTGTTTACCAAGAAATTGTCATCAAAAATTAAAACAGAATATGCAGATGCCACGAGAATATTCTCAGCATTCCATCAATTAAGCTAAACTCATAGAATAGAAAAATTGCTACCATTCAGCATTACTTTAACAGATTGGCATGGTATTTCTATCAATAAGGCATTATCCATCACATCATGTCACTCATTATCCATCCGGAAGAGCATAAACAGCAAGATTCTGAGCTCAATGAGAATCATCAGCTGCTCCATCTTTGGTTGCTTTGTTCCCATCATGGTTCACTGTTCTTTGAAAAAGTAAAGGCCACTTCAAATTTGATGGTAAATTCAATCCCATCCTTGCAGCCATCTCTATATTAATTCTCTGCATGAAAAGCATCTTCTCCCTAGTCTCTATAAGATACCTGTGCAGGATGTTGTGGTTGAATTCAGAGTTCTCGTCGTGATCCAAAATATTGTTTTGCTGCATACAAATGTTTCCAGATCTGGAAATTACTGGGGTGGAGGATATACTTCAAGCCACATCAAACACATTTATACAAGCTGGAGATGCAACCACATCTCCCTTTAGATTTTCAATGGCTGCATCAATTCCATTGCCCCTTAACTGATAGATTTCCTGCCATTATCTCAGGGATTTATCCAGCCAATACCTCAAGTTTGGGTTTCTTATCTTACTGTAGATTGAATTGGCAGAATCCTCTTCCATATTATTGGTACTCAAAGCTCAGGCATCCTTTGGTTCCTGCAAACCACTCCTCTTCCAATTCTTCTTGCTGCTTTCTTGGCAGCCTTTCTTTGGATGTATCTGCAATAGGATCTCCTCAGGGTAAACTTTAACTGGCCGTGACCTGCATAATCTTTGCCAATTTCCCTGTCACGTTGACCACCAACAATCTCCCCACACACCATAGCTACACAGGCCATTCTTCAGTTGAAGGAAGAAAAATCTTGATGACAGCTGTGAGTGCAAACCAATAAGAAAAAGGATGCCTACAAGGCTGTAATGGACCATTCATTCCAAGCTTTGCAGCACAAATCAATGAGAGGTAGAAGGTAGTAGCCTAAAGATAATGAATAATTGCACTCTTTGAAATGAACCTTTTCCGGCACTATGAGTGATACACACTAGTTTGAAGCAAGTGTTACGTGGGGACACGTCCACTAGATTTTGGTGGCATCCCGGACGTCCCAAACATTTCGGGACTTGGGAACTTGAAGGGGACGTCCCAAACATTTCTTTAAAATCTTGCAAAAGAAATCTGATGTTTTTAGTTTTAAAAAGCTGTTATTTTTACCAAGAACATTAAATTATAATATTGAAAGTACCTAAAATACATTAAATATAATTTATACATATGAATTTCATTGAATAAAGTTAAAATATTCAACTATTATTATTTATATATTATTTTAATATCCATCCCCAATTTTTGGAAAAAAAATTGCCGTCCCCGAGACTTAGGTAACTATGGAACTTTGAAGCAAGTACGTAAGAGCCTCTCCGAGTTTTATAAAGTAGGAACATAAATTCTTAAGGCTCCCAATCCTAATCAGAAGCACAATTTCATGGAATTGAGAGAAATAAAGATAATCTGTGATACCAGAAACGCAGGCGGGGGTCGCTTTCGGGTAGAACGCTTTGAAACGCTTTTCGTGCACGCACGGGGGAAACGCGGAAAACATTTCCGGAAACATTTTCCGTGTTTCCGGCGCTTGTCAAGTCAAAAAAACGGAAATACATTTTAAAAAATAAAAAAACTTTGCATTAAATGCGGCGAAACCCTAATACGACTGCATACCTTGCTAAACACACTTCCTAAAAGCTATATAATGACCTCTTGGGTCCATTCTAAATCACACTCTCATTTTTCTCTTGCTAAATACAGTTTTCATTAAACTAGCATTTAGCATTGTGAAGAGCAAAGAGACATCAAGGAGCAGCTTGAAGGAAGAGTTTAGCATTGTTAAGAGCAAAGAGACATCAAGGAGCAGCTTCAAGGAGGAATTTCGAATCAGATTTGGAAGGTGGGATTGACTTCAAGGAGGAAAAACCAGGTATTTTTCAAGTTTTTTTTTTATTTGGCTAAAGAAAATGTTAATGTGATCAATGATCACGAATGATGTGTGCATTATGCACACATCATTCGTGATCATTGATCATGATGTCAATATGTATATTTAATTTAGTAATTTTAAAACTCTATGCTTAAAAAAATAAAAAAATGTAACATTTTCTTTGCGTTTTAAAATAAAAAACATATATTCTTTTTTTAAATTATAAATATCATCCAAACTCTGTGTATGCTCTCACCTCGCACCTATACGGTGACCTTGGTGATCAAAAGCAGAATAGGATGTGTAGGGTTTTTAAATTTAATTCTTTTTTGTTTTTTTAAAAAAGTTTATTTTGTTTTTTTAAATTAAAAAATCCGAACTCTGTATGTATGCTCACCTCGCTACCAACGGTGACCTTGGTGTGATCAAAAGTAGAATAGGATGTGTAGGGTTTTTTAATTTAATTCTTTTTTTTTTTTAAGTTTAATTTGTTTTTTAAATTAAAAATCCGAACTCAGTATGCTCTCACCTCGCGCCTAAATGGTTAACTTGGTGATCAAAAGCGTAATAGGATAGGATATGTCGGGTGTGGTTCTATTTTATAATTTATTGTTATCTAAGTTTATGTTTTTATTTTTCAATGAAGGTTTGATTCAATGGCATCTAGTTCACTTCAAAGGGGAGGGCATGGGGAAGGGGAAGAAAGCCAAAGTGGGGTGTGGATCCTAGAGCTCCTCTTTGAGACATGTGCAAATTGTGGAGAACCTCACAAGCGGTGGCTCTCGAGTTTGAGTATGCAATCATTGCAATATACAATACAAATCCTCTTATACCCGACTCAAAGCTCATTTAATGGGGAAATCAAGAACGGGGATTAGAAAATGTAACAAGGTTGAACATAAACATATATTGGCATATATGAAAGAGCAAGAGGACGCTGATATGGAAGCTTCAAGAGCTAGATTTAAAACAAATCCTTTGCAAAAAGGGGTTCACAAAACCACCCAACCCATCAAACCATCCTTTTATCCAAATTGCAACTAAACTCCAACAGAGGGAGAGTATTTGTCACGAAAGAGAATTTCCAAAGGCCCACTAGAGCAAGCATTTGCAAATGAGAAAAGGGATGTTGCTGATGAGTTGGTTGCTCGATGCATTTATGCATGTGGGCTGCCCTTCATGTGTCATACTCACCTTATTGGCAACAAATGGTGAGAGGTATTAATGATGCACCGAAAGGGTATAAAAGCCCTAGTTATGAGAAGGTCGAACCACATTGTTGGCAAAAGAAGTGGCCCATCTACATACTTCTTTGCAGCCAATTAGGGACTCATGGAAGGACTCAGGGGTATCTATCATTTCAGATGGATGGAAAGATGCCCAAAATAGACCCCTAATCAACATTGTTGCAGTGTGCCCTAAAGGGGCAATGTTCTTAAGGGTTGATTGTAAGGGTGAAGTGAAAGATGCTCAATTTATTGCTAATATTTTGATTGAGGCTATTAAGTCAAGGGCCCTAAGCGTTTGTCCAAGTCATCACGAACAATGCCAAAATTGTAGAGCAAAGCAGGCTGATTGTTGAGGGGAGATATGAGCACATTTTTGGACACCTCAGTGCAAAGACACTCCTTGAATTTGATGCGCAGAAGATTGGAAAAATACCATGGATTGAGGAAGTTTATACAAAGGCAAATGAGATCCAAATGTTTATCACAAATCATCATATGTCCCAGGCTATCTTTAGGAGGTTCTCAACATTGGAGTTGCTTTGAAGATAACCAAACAATTTCCTAGTTTCTAATTTTTATTTGCTAACTTTTTATGAAATATCAAATTATCATTGAATTCCTTTTAATTTATTTTTTTTAATTAACTTGCTTTAATTTATTTTAATAGGTTGTTGAAACAAGATTTGCCTCTCACACGCTCGTCTTGAGACGACTTGTGAAGGTAAAGCAAGCCTTAAAGCTTATGGTGATTGATGATGTTTGGTCCATGTGGAGGCAATCAAACACAGAAAGAGCCATCAAAATAAAATCAAGATACTTGATGATATTTGGTGGGCAAAGGTCGCATACTTGTTTAGTTTAATCGAGCCTATTTTATCTATGATTAGATATGCAGACACGGATAATGCTTGCATAGGGGAGATCTATGATGGCATTGACTCTATGCTTGAAAAAATTAGAGACATCATACAACAAAAAGAGCAGGATCCTGAAGAAAAATTCTATAGTGAAGTTAAGAACGTGATCATGAGAAGGTGGAATAAAATGACCACCCCATTGCATCTCCTAGCCTATGCTCTGAATCCCAAATTTTATAAAGAAGTGAAATACTTGCACTACACGGTAGGCAAAAACCAAATGATGATCATGAAGTCAGCAAGTGGAGCTAAGGCAAGCATTCCGAGGCTTTTTCCCGATCCAGATGTAACTAGTACAAATTACTTTGTGAAATGACGCTCTTTGTCTCTTCATCTAATAGTAGCATGGGTGAAATAGATGCAACACTTGACAGGTACAAGATGACCCCATGCATGTGGTGGTGTGCACATGGCCATGATGCCAAGTGGTCATGCGACTGCTGCCATTAAAATCCTTTCACAGTATCAAATATTAAAATGAAATCAAAAGTTTGTTTATTAATTTAAAATGTATGTTCTTACTTCTTAGTAAATTAATATTATAGTATTACTAATTGAAAATTTCTAACTTCTTTTTTTTGTAATGTGGCTAGCAATTCCTCAATTGTAATGGAATTGAGTACATATTCCTTCATCCACTCAGCCAAACGGAACAAGTTAGCATCCAAGAAGGCCGAGGATTTAGTGTATGTGCATTCCAATTTGCGCATTCTATCACACAAGAGTGAAGCCTATGTTAGAGGTCCCAACAAACTTTGGGATATTGATCCTGAGACTAGCGACTTTGATGCTTCTGCTGCAACTCTTAGCCAACTTTCACTGCTTGGTATTGATGAAGAAGAATCGGGATCTTTTGCAGAAGGGAGGGAGAGTGGAGCTAGTGGGAGTGGAAATGTCGGTGCTAGTGGTGTTCATGGAGATGATTATGACTATGAGGAAATCTAGATGATATATTCTAGAATCTAGATTATTATTATGTATATGTGAATCATTGAAATTGTAACCATGTTGAATGATGACTCTTTAGAACTTAGAAGTTCAAATTTCAATGAATTCAAAATATTTTGAGTGCTTTATCAATTATCTCTTATGGTCTACAATTATAAAATGAGTACTATGCATATATATATATATATATATATATATTTTATTTTTTAATAATATATTGTACGGACGTTTCCGTCGACGTTTCATATCCAAGGTTTTTTGAAAATTGTCGTTTCCGCGTTTCGTACCCGTTTCCGTTTCCGTTTCCGTTTCCTGGCAACATAGCATAAATCATGTATTGTTTCAATTTTTATGCCAAGCCAAGAAAAATCACCAAACAAGAAGCAATTCAAGTTTTAGCCATTGCAAAGTTGAATGAAATTAGTTGAGACCTAAGATTTTGTTTGGTATTCCAGAAAAATAGAACCATTCGGAAAGCTCTTTTGTGAATAAAAATTTGATCAAACATAGCAGCGCAAAATAACCAGTTTGATGTAATAGACAACATCAGAACCTACAACTCCAGACCCTTCCAACATATCCATCTCTGCATAATGTTGGAATTGTGTTGTATATTTTCTATGACTTATGATCTACTAGGCTGTAAAGATGGAATGGGGGTACCTTATGGGTATGTAGTTGGGTGGTTTTAACTCATGTTTTATATAGCTAATGATTTTGGTACCCATGGTAATGTGAGACTGCTTTGACAGTTTCCTATTGATGTGCTCACATATAGTCACACATGCATTACGGAAAGGCAGAACTTGGAAGTACATGATTGTATTACAAACAAATGAGTTAATACAATAAAAGAGTTTGTACAGATGGAAGACTGTGTTAATATTAATTTGAAACTCCACGTTTCAGGCCTTATGCTAGGCCCATCATCAGGAGGATGAAATCCTCGAATAAAAAACCACTATTAAATCTCCATAAATAGTAATTTTAATGATTCTAGGTCAGGCAGGCTCTGTTTGTGAGGGAAGGATAAAGATTATTCTTATTTTAACAAGATTAATTACAGGTTTCCAGCTATCACTAAGTTTCCAACCATAATCCCTATTCAAATTGTTTAGGTTCGCTTATATTTCCACCACTTCTCGTTTCTCATGCTCATGTAATGTTCTTCTTTGTTAATAACTCTTACTTTATCCATGCAAATGTGATGACTATCGCTTTTGAGAATGCTCAGCAAGGCAGATTTTTGGACCCAGTTGTGTGTGAGGTTGGCACAATGTTCTTTTATCCTGACTTGAATTCATCGTCCTGTTTCACCAATGTATAATTTGCCACAATTAAACAGGATAGCATAGATCCCTTTGTGGCATTCAGGTTTGGTTTGATTTTTTGCCTTATCGAGCGATTTCTTGATTGTATTTGGAGGGGAAAATGATACTTTGATGTTCCTTCTCCTGAGGACCTGTGCTAGTTTATTTGTTCTTCCTTTGATATACAAAAGAGAAACCTTGTTTATATTCTCCTCTTCATGCTGTCTAATGCAAGGTTCCCTTTGGGCTCTTTGGATCATATTTTTAATCTTTCCCTCCACATAACCATTCCTTCTGAACACCGTAGAAAGATGTTCAATTTCTTGATCAAGATGTTCATCATCTGATATTCTCATAGCATGAGTCAGTAGGGTGTTGATAATGCCAAGTTTTTGTGCCGGATGGTAATGAAAATCTGTATGTAAATAACTTTTTGCATGATTTTTCTTTCTGTATACCTTGTTGGTTAAAGAACCAATGTTGTTTTTGACAACGAGGACATCCAAAAAAGGTATTTGATTGTTTTCTTCTATCTCCATTGTGTTTTATGTGGTCTGATCTGCTGTTTAAAAATTCAAGAATTCTATCTAAGCTCTGCCTTCCATGTGGCCAGTATGCATTTGTGTCATCCACAAACCGCTTCCGCCATTTTGGTTTTAATGGGGCGGTCTCGAGGGAAACTTGTTCAAAATATTCCATGTATATGTTTGTCACAACTGGTGAGAGTGGGGACCCCATTGTAATGCCCTCAGTCTGTTCACATATATTGCCTCTAAAGCTAAAGTAGTGGATTTGTAAAAAAATTCAACCAATTTTGTTGTCTCATTCTCAGTAATGTTTTTAATAATTTCAATGGCATCATTTATCAGAAATTTTGTAAATAACAAGACCACCTCAAAGCTGACTAATATGTCCTCTTCCTCCGCTTTGAAATTTCTCATCTCATTAACAAGATGAGTCAGCCTGCCGATCAATGGACGACTCTCGTTCACCTATACTCGAACCCCCCGCACATATAGATATCTAGGGAGAGGAGGACTCTCTCTCTATATGGGTTCGCTGGATATAGATAGGAGGCTCACAGCACCCCAATAAGATATATGTCGCCCTCGATCTATTGCCATCTATATATATAGGGTACCCCCTAGGGGGATGGTGAACATATATAGATAGGGGGGCTGCAGATTGATGATTTGATTTATGCGATTATAAACCGGAATTTGTTTCCGCTGTGACTTATCCTTCTAGAACCCAAATACAATATATAGGGTCCTCGATCTATCGCCATCTATATATTTCTATTTAGGGTCCCTCCCCGGGGGGATGGTGAACATCTATAGATAGGGGGGCTGCGGATTGATGATTTGATTTATGCGATTATGAACCGGAATTCGATTCCGATGCAACTTATCCTTCTGGAGCTGACGTAACAAGCCACACAAGCCTCCCACGGGAACCAACAAAGATCCTATCCACCGCTTTCGCAGAATAGATTTAATTTGGATATTTTCACAACTTAATATCCCTTGAGAAAGGGTAGTATGAATGGGGTATTACAATTTTAATATCGGAGCTCTATGTTCAAAAAACTTGTGTCTACCACAAGGTACTTTTTCTTGTATATTTGCATATGATAGGGAAAGAATTTTTCTCCTCTCACAGGAAAAATTGGCTGGTAGCCGTAAGTAGAAAAGTCAAAGCTGAAGCTCGTTACCAGATAATTAATTTTAGAACCCTAACCTTCGTTTTATACACTAGAGAGCATCATGAGACTTTTCTCCTTCACTTGTTGCATCATACCTAGGTGGATGAAATTAAAAGGTTTTAATTATGTCCACGAGACCAAAGAGTCAATGGGAACACCAATTACTCTGATTGCTCCAACTGCTCAAAGGTTTGCAAGCCCAGCGGAGTTTTCTAGAAGGCTGCTCCTCCTTTTGTTGAATTGAGTTAACCTCTCCCCTAACCCTTTTGTTGAATTGTAGTATTAAATTGCTGAAAAATGGTCACCTTGCATGTTTTCTTGATTACAAGCGTGGCTTATTGCATAATTTTTGAAAAAATGTAGAATAACCACATAATTGCATGGATACCCTGCAAAGTACTATAATAATTGCATGATAGTGTAATGTAGCACCTTTGATAAGGAAATATACCTGAGCAATGGTTTGTTATTCATGTAAAGATTATAAGAAAAGTTGGTGTCAATATGTATTGTCAATGACACTTCTTGATATGCATTTAGTTTGTGGGAATCATCGCGAGATCCTGAATCGCACGGAACTGCATAATATCAACAAATAACAAGCAAAAAACAAACATGATATATTCTTTCCTTAATCTACAGCCAAAAGCGATTGAGAAAATAAATGAAACCCTAATATAAATGAAATTCTCTCAACAAGCTGCTCTAAGGCAGAAAACAAGTACCTAGGTGTTCTCAAGCACACACGGAACTTACCCTGCAGGACTCTCATGCCCGTATGATTATGAATGAGACTCAAAATGATCTCCAAGTGACACTAGGAAGTGGAGAAATATTCTGTTTGACCAAGTGCCCTCACAATTACTCCTGATCAGCGAGAAAACTCTCTGTTCCTATTTGTCTTCTTACATAGCATGACCTTTTTATTTCCTAATTAACAAATTAGGAATAATAGGAAGGTTTCTAACTTAGGTTAAAATATTTATCCTAAGTGAACTTAAGTCTATGGTGTGAATACTATCATGCACCAACACCACCCCTTTAGTGCAACTTACAAGGTTATTACAAAAAGGAGGTCAAGCCTTTTAAGATGGGTCCCGGCACTAGCCCTAATGGGGTACAACATGTGCAATATCTAAATGTCAAAACTGCCAGAAGGTGTGTGCTCTTATGGATGCCATTCAATCTTACCAGAATTCATGGGTGTCCAGCCATTATAACCGCCATTTCAAGAGGAGATGGTATCTTGAATACAAGGGTCACTTTGAATCTGCAAAATCTCAAACAAGGTGGCAAGTGTTGAGGCTGCTAGTATTGCTCCACAAGAGCAGTCAACTTGACCATAAGAAGAGGAAGACGGCCCCCACAAAAACAAAAATCTGCATGAGTAGTATGAACCCACTACGCGAATAAACGGAGACTGACAGGTGTTGGTGATACTAGAAGTCGCTTACCGCAAGAAGACGGTCATATTGTCAGTCGCATCAAAAATGCAGAAGCAATGATAATGAACAGATAGGATGATCCATTTAATTGTCAATAAGGATGGGCTGATCCGTCTCTAAAGACCACCAAAAAATGGTGCAACACCCCAAGGAAGCAGTACACCACTCAGTAACCCCTTTGGAATACTGAACTGGGGTGATGTCTGAAGGAAATGCAAGGATGATGCTCATGAATATAATTCTCATGCAGAATAAAACTTTAGCAAAGGTGCACTCGAAGGAGAGACGTCACCAAGAATCATCTGGCAAACAAAAGCAAGGATCATTCATATTATGTGTACAGGTAGACTCAAGTCATCACTAAAATGTGCAGAAACGCATAACAATGCTAGGAGGTCACAGGTTGTGGTTTCATGTGGTAAATGGTCTCTCAGCATAGTGTGTAGTTATCAAGAGAGTATAGCTAGTATAAAGTTAAAACCGCCTAAGGAGACAGCTCGGCACAAACCTCAAAAATGTTACAAGAAATAGCGACAAGCATGGCTTGAAAACAACATTGTCCGAAAAAAGTGGTGGTTTATAATAGAGTGCGTCACAACAAGTTCCCCCTAAAAATTGCTTATAACATTGCAGTTCGTACCAAAAAAATCTTAGATTACATTTGCAATTTTGCACTGAAAAATGGGAAACATAAAAAAAAATGTTTCCACATAGTAGCGACTGAATCTTACTGCATATCTGGAATCTGTCAAAACGGCATTGAATTTTGAGTTAAAATCAAAAGTCATGGCTGTCAGAAGATTGGAGGATGTCAAACAAATTAATATAGGCTGTAGCATGCCTTTGCAAAAGTTGTGAGGTTCCTGAGTTGGCCTTACATCAAAAACAGATCTTGGGGTTTCAGAGTGTGAAGCCTTTACAGAAAAAAAGACGCCAAGATTGCCGAGCTTGATCAGGTAAGATTGGGTGGAGTTTCCTAGGGCCAAGCTCTCTGGCATGGTAGGGTCTACAAGGGCTCTTGGCCTTGCCTATTTTTTATTTGATTTTTTTCTTTAATAAAAACCAAAACTTGGGAAGGAAATTTTAACATTTTTTAAAACTCCTCAAAAACTTAAAAATTTTGAAATTGCTAAAATTTGCCCGAGAAATGCATGCAAATTCCAGATAACCCCTTAAAACTGTTGTGACCCCTATGCTTATCAGATTTGAGGGAATTTAAAGACATCACTGGAAAATCTTAGAATCTCCAAATCATTTCTAGAAAGTTTGTAAAATTCTAGAGTAGCCCTAAATTTATTTGCACTTCCAAGAGAAAATGCTTAGATCCAGAAAATAACTGCTAAAATTCCCCAAAAACACATGTAAATCACCTGAAAAGCTCCTATAGCTGAAAGCCACTAAATTTTAAAAATACCCACATGACATTTTAAGAAAACAAATGAAAATAACACACACCCACAAAAAGAATAACCCCTGACACCCTTAAAAAGACCTTGAAAACTGAGTTTCTGGTGGAATAACGAGAAATTTGCAAAAATGATGAAAAGAGATACGATTTCACCCAAAAATAGATTTTTCTCAGGCACACACAAGGCTTACCCTACATGACTCTCATGCACCTATGATTATGAATGAGACTTGGAATGATCACGAGGTGAGGGAGATGGATTGTATTAATAGAAAAACATTGGAAAGTGAAGAAATGATCTGATTGGCCAGGTGACCTCACACTCACTCCTGATTGGCCAGAATACTCTCTCCATTCCTATTGGTCTGCTTAAGATAGCATGACCATTTTTAATTTCCTAATTAACATAATAGGAGTAATATGAAGGTTTCTAACTCAAGCTAAAATTAAAATTACTTGTCCTAAGTAAACTTAGGTCCTAGGTAGTCGGTACGTACATACCCGCGCAGGGCATGGGTATGGGTACGGTACGCACCCGGCACGCAATATGGGTATGGTATGCTGTGGGTACGTCCAGCAGTACCCGGGTATGTCTGGGTACTTCCCAGGAAGTACCCAGATGTACCCGGTACTGCTGGACGTACCCACAGTAAAAACAGCAATTTTTATTTTTTTGTGGGGGTCAATAAAGGTGGGATTACGTAAATGATTCAACTGTGGTAAAACAAGGGCATTCACAGAAGTACCTAAAACAATGGCTGAAACTGCAACAGTTGAGATGAGTTTGGGTAATGTAGGATCAAAAAATGCAGTGGCAGCATCTCCACTAGCAAGTAAGACTAATGCAGGAATAATAAGAGAAACCCCAAAGGAATCTGAACTGCCAGATTTGAAGGGAGCTGGTAATAGCCAGAATTCCAGTCTAGTTATGTGATTTGTTATTATTTATGATTATAATTGGACATTGTAACATTTGGAGTTTGAACAATGTACTTGTTCGAAGTTCGATCAATGAATATCACGACAAAATGCATTGAATTATTAAAATGTTATTTGGTTATTTCACTTGATTAATAATTTGTTTACTCTATTCATGTATAGGGTTGAATTTTTGCTTATTTGGCTATATTTTTAAATATTTTTTATATTTTTCATATATATTGTACGGCCATACCCAAGTACCGTACCCGGCACCCCAAAAAAATTGTCGTACCAGCATACCGCATCCTCGTACCTGTACCCATACTGTACCCCATACCAGCTACCTAGCTTAGGTCTATGGTGTGAATATCACCCCACATCAACATAGTTGACACAATGGATATTCATATAAGATCTCTCTAATCATCATCAATTGTAACTATAAATATGGATGATCTATTATGGGAATACAGGTTTTCATTTTTTCTTATCATTTGAAGCTTTTTTCTTATCATTTGAAGCTTTTTTCTTTATTTCTCGTCACTATTCCATACCAATTGGTATCAAAATCTTTAATCTTAGCCTGTGAGGGAGACTTATCTCCTATGGCTCTCTAGAAGCAAAGACTCCCCCTCTTCTTTCAACCAACAATTTTCTTTTCCTTTTAGATAGCTAACTCATTTTCATCAATTCTGATAGAGTAACAGATCTAAGCATTTCCGAATTCTGAATTTTATCCTTTTACAGTCTTGACAAAATCTACCTCCATATGCTATATGTCCAAATTATTAATAAGCATGTCCCAAAAAAATTTCAAAATGATGTGAAAACTGTATGGAAGCTAAGCTCATATTATTCTAACTGTTTGTCTTCTACATTGAGGTTCAACTCAGCCTCCAAATGGCAGTTTCAGATCTCCTTTTCAAGCTCAAAAATCAAAGTTTTGTTCAGCCTAAAACTTTCTCAGCAAATAGATCCATTAATTCTGAGTGTTTCTCTCTTTTATTGTTTATCACCATAGCTGATCTGGCCTCTAGATGGAATTTTCTTTGACCTTGGAAAGTGTCATATCCTATTTTGTTGTACCTGCTGCCTTTTATCAAATAATTAATAAATGATGATAAACTATGTTGCTTATGTTTTCTTTAACAATTATTATCGTGTTATGATATGGGCAAGTGTGGATGTTAATTACAATTAATGGAGTAATTAACTGTCAATTAATTTCCAATTCATAGTTATCATTTCCTTTTAATATGATTTTTATACGTCAATTTTAAGATGTTGAAGTCGGACAAACTACTTGGTTCCTATTCTGTCACCATTGCAAGTTCGACCTCTAGATGGCACTTTTGTTTAACCTTGAAAAGTGACATATCATGTTTTGTTGCACCTGATGCCTTTTATTAAATAAATGGTAATAAAACCTGTTGCATATTTTTCGTTTCACAGTTTTTAACATTTGTTTATGATATGGGCAAGTGTGGATGTTAATTACAATTAATAAAGTAATTAACTGTAGATTAATTTTCACTTCATATATCATTTCCTTTTAAATATGACTTTGATATGTCGTTTTTATGATGATGAAGTGAGACTAACTACTTGTTTTCTCTTCTGTCACCATGGCTGATTCAGCCTCTAGATGACACTTTGTTTGACATTGGAAATTGTCATATCATGTTTTGTTGTACCTGATGCCTTTTATTAAATAAATGATTATAAAATCTATGGTTCATTTTTGTTTTGCAATTATTATCATGTGTTTATGATATGGGCATGTGTGGATGTTAATTACAATTAATGGAGTAATTAGCTGTAGATTAATTTTCAAATCATTGTCATTATTTTCTTTTTAATATGACTTTGATATGTCAATTTTATGATGATGAAGTTGGACTAACTAATTTGTTTGTTTCATGTGGTTGTAGGATCACCCTCAGGATGGTCGGATCATCATCCAGAAGAGGGTTACTCAGACAAGGAAGCGGCCAGGAGAGAGACATGCATGCACACACCGTAGTTATGATATAAGTGTTGGGTGTTTGTCAATTTAGCTTTATGTGCATGCCTTTATGTGATTATCCTGCACGCTGGTTAACACGACTGTAATGTATGTGCTTTGTGTGGATGCATGAGGGTATGTTTGAGTGTTTGTCGGCTTTATGATCATGCCGTAGTCGCTTGATCACAACAGGTGTCAACTTTGAGTAATCATATAGCTCGAGTTGTTGTCCTTGTCAACTTTTGTATTCACTTTGACATTTTGAGAGTTGTGATGGAATGTTGTTATCTTGGGTAGCTTGCTTGGCCTTCCTAATCCTAACCTAAGAGCTAGCTATACTAGTAATATGAAATAATGCAGTTGCAAGGGGTATGTATACCTTTGAGAGTGTTGGCACGGTATTGATATTATAAGACCCTATTTGGAATCTCGAGTATGTGACCTTGTAATTGTTTTATCATGGAAAGTTTATATCATTTCAATCATTTTTTAGCTTTGCTGACTTGGAGGCAGTAGATAGGGCATTTGAAATCTTCATTCGAATGTTTTTTTGGGAGAAATATAAGGGTTTGGGGGTTGTTTCTTTTGCATTCCTAATCAAGGGCATGGAGGCAAGACTCATGGAGACTCTTAACCATTCTGAGGTAACACAATGCATGCATTGGCTACAGCCCTTAAGGGAGGCAGAGAGAGGATTCTCCTACCTCTGTTAATGGCTTCATGGCCAAGAGGAGAAAAGAGGTATAGAGTGAATGAAAGAAGTATTGAGAAATAGTTTTTTTAAAAGCTTGAAGCAAGGAAATCTGAGGGTGAGGGATTTGGTTTGAGACTCGACTAAGGCATCATCAGCTAAATTAAGTCTCTGTAAAACCAGGCAAGTGGGAATCGGGATATTCATTCCTCGGTAATCTTTGAATGCTTTATGGAAAGATTGCAAGGACTTCTGTTTGTTATGTGAACTTGTATGTGAAATCTATGGAAATGCTTTGGGCTTAGTCCCTACCTATTTGTTTGTGCAAATTCAACTGTCTAATTGGCTTATCTCTGATGATATGCAGATGCATGTTGTAGTTTGGAAATGAACGTAGGGCATAGCACAGTACACATTGAGTTACACCCAATCCCTATCCCTACTGCTTGTATTCAAATATACCATTGGTGCATGCTTGTTAAATACAATATCTTCATTGAATATGTGGTTAGATGTTGGATGTTGAAATCCAGAATGTTTGAAAGGGTTTAGCCATCTTTGCTGTTTGTGCTTGAAGCCATCAACTCGAACTCGGAGTGTAAAGACTCTGGTAATTGATGCAAGGCTTAGTTCCTTCTAATAGCTTCACTGATCTCTTCATCTTTGCTTTGGTTGGTTGTAGGGTTTGAAGCTGTCATCATATGAGGGATAATAACCACCAATGTTCAAAACTAGCAGGAAGATGTATATACTTGTAGTGAGTGTTGGTTTTCTTTCATAATCATATTGGTCATCTTCAAGTTGATCATACATTGTGATGCTCGAGTATGATCTTGTGCCACAAACCATTCATCTTGCTTGATCTTGTCTAGAGTCTTCAATGTAGTTTCAAAATTATTCTTGGGCTTAGCACTGTACGTGTAGATGGCTTGTAGAGATATTGCACTAGTTGTGCATGGCTCATTTTTTGGATTTGATTGTTGTTAACCAAATAGGGATAGCAGCTAGGACAAGGCCTGACCACCTTTAACTGCTCCATTTTATACCACTGTGGTAGAGTATATTAAAAACAGGGCTCAGCCCTTTCATGTTGTGTTAAGACATCATTGTCATCTTCAATATCACAATGAGATAAGAGTTGGGTCAATCTGGGCTTAGCCCTTTGCCATTGGTTGTATGGTTATGAATCCTTTTCTTATTTATGGAAACATATCAGTTAAGTAGGGAAGGAAGTGACTGAAACATTGCTTATGTGCATAGTACTGTTTCTTTTCTTGGAATCTGCCTTCGGAGGTTCTCTTGGAGGTTTGACCAGATTATGCTCTTATCTAAAATCTTCAATAACCAAAGTGTGAGTGATGTTGGTAACCATTAGGGCTTCAGCCCACTTCCATACGTTATATGATGTTTTATCTTGCATGATACATATTAAACATTACGGTGATGAGGGGGTAGTTATGATTGCTACACAGTCCACAAGCTTTATATTTTGGTTTGGACAAATCTTGAAGCCTGTTGTCATTGGAATTACTTGGAGAGATAGCTTGATTGTAAACTATTTTGATGTCTATTAAGTGGTATTGGGATACATGATCATAAGGTTTAACATTTTATATTCTCTAGTTGCTTTACTTGCCGGATCCTTCACTTGATCTTGACCAAGAACACGAAATGCTTGAGCTAGTGTAGTGTTCAGTTGTGACCCAAGTTTCTAATGATTTTTGTTTTAAGAATTTGTGAGGGGACCTCTCTGTAATGTCCCCTTTTCCCAATCGAAGACCTTTGGCCTATTTTGTCAACCCGACGGCCAAAGGAAAAATATAAGGGTGACTTAAGTCATAATAAATTATTATAAAGTGCTATAAAAAATAAAATAAAATTATTAAAGCACTTATAATTATTTATTTGGCTTAATTAAAAGATGCACTTATAAATTAAGTTGTAATATCTAGAAAAGTGCAAGGGGGAGTCTAATATTAATTTTGTATCCTTCCTAGGGAGTTTGGCGACTTGCCTAGAGAAGGAATATTAGCCACTTGGGTAGTATAAGGCCCATGATAAATTTGTATCCTCCCTAGGAGGAAAATGCAACTTGGAGAGATGAGAGTTTTGGGACTTATGTTTAGAAATAATCCCCAATTGTGATTGGTGATTATGGAGGTCCTTTTGGGTCAATTTTCCCTTTAAAAGGAAAGGTCGACTTGGAGGAGAGATATCTCATAATCATTTTATCAATTCTGAATTTTATCTTAAGCTTGGTGCTTTTGTATAAAAATATTCTAAGGACGAAAACCCTTAGTTTATACCTCTTGTGGACGAAAACCCCAAGAGATTGAGAGGGGATTTCACTCAGAAATTTCCAGCGGTTTAATTCTGATTTTCCAGTCAATTTCCAACAGTGTTTTGGTGATCTTTTTGGTAGCATATTGCAGCAGTTGGATCGACCCAGTTTGGGGCTGTTTGGGCATGATTCTAGAGGTATTTACTTCTGAAAAATATTGCCAGATATCTCTGAATTTTTATAAATAAAGGAGCTGCAATTTCATAATTTTCTGAGCAAGTTTAGAGGGTTTTTCAGGCAGTTTGTAATCAGATTTAGATCTGAATTTTCTGAATTATTTGGCTGCAAATAAATCTGATTTTTATCATATTCTGGGTTCTAAAATTACTGGCAATCATTTGGGATAGATTTTATAATTTTTTGGTATCATTTGTATGGAGATCCATTAAAAACCCTAGTCGCATTTGCTGTAATAAATTCAGTTTTGCCCTAGGTTGTTCGCTGAGGGTTTCAAAAACTGTTTTTTATCATTTGCCATACATTAAAAATCTGATTTAGGGTAAAAGATCATTTGGGGATCTTTCACTCTCTGCAGTGTGATATTCCTGCTCCAGTGAGGAAGCTCTCTGAGGTATAAGCGACTGAGCCATCCCGTCTTCTTTTGTCTTTTGCTGCTGTTTTAACACATGCCCTGGGAATGGATGCTAACATGATCAGCTTATATGTCCCTTTTTGGTTTAGTTCTTCCTTAGTAAATCTAATGAATGATGGACATGTTTGCTGGGCTTATTGCAACTTGGAAGTTTTATGATGATATGACCCATTATCAGTTCTAACTTATAAGGCAGGATATTTGTTTAAAATATTATTATTATAGATTGGCTGTCTTATGTAATCTCATATAAGACTATTGACTGAACTTGCTTTTTCTTCCATGATTTACATTCTTCCTTAAGTACATTGTGAACTTGCTGACTTGTCATGAGAAAAGGGGTCCTTCAAGGTATACCATGGGTCCTAAGAACTTGGAGTCGATATCACTGTATGTTTGTTTTATTGTAAGTCTTCAACCAAATGTTTAACAGTTGTTTACATCATTTGTTCTCTTTATCAGCATGTCTATTGTTGGTGGTATGCACTCCTTGTTGGTCACATGCACGAGGTAACAATAGTTTACTCACACGGTTTCTCTCTTCAGTTGTCTCCACTTTTGAGACTGCTGTGAAGGGTAGGGCCACTTCATGGTTGAGGTATGCGAGGGAGCCCATGGCTCTGTAGTTAGCAGAAAAGTGTCGAGATGATGCTCTCCCTCTTGGCATATCTCTCTATACATCTTCATATGCCGCATTCAGAGCTGTATCTCCTATTACTCATTGTGTCAAACACACTATTATTCTATTGATGGAGATCACGCTGTTTACCAATCATACCAATATATACTATTAATTGTAATTGCTGTTATGGAGATGTTTCTTGCTTTGATCTGTAAAATATATAAACCCAGACATGAATTATGGTACCATTACGATTTGCATTATGTTGATTCACAGTTGAAATTACATTGCAGGATTATGACTGCATTGGTCTATTATGTTAGTTGATTATAATGCCCTTCCGTACTTCAGTTAACTGGACTTTTTCATTGTGAAATTTACATTGTAAATAGGACTGCCTGGAAATTGTAATTAAGAAAATGCATGGAAATGGTATTTTATGTTTAGCTGCTTTGTCATGAGGTATGTCAAACTTTATGGGAAAAGCTCAACATTCGCCAAAATTTACCCTCCTCAAACCTAACTTCAAAGTAGAGGCAGTAGAGGCAGCAGAGCACATAAATGACCTTAACTTACCGTTTGTCAGTGTGAGGGCGGCTATCTACCATCTATACTTGGCACTCACCCGACAGCCCACTAAATATATCGGGGGTGAGGGGCATCCTATCCATAGCATAGTAGCCCCCTCAGCCTGCTCGACTAAAGAACTGTCATGCGCATAAATGATAGGACCTCGACCTCCCTATCCGAAGATGCACATAGGCTAATGACCGCAACCCCAACCCACAACTTAATTTTCGAGTAAAGGCAGATCAAGCACATAAATGACCTTACCTTAACTTCTGTCGGTGCAAGGGCCAATCTATAGAAGCCTTCACGCGGCCTCCCAAAAGCAGAAATAGACCAAATGGTACATGCCAGATAAATCTACCCAATCGAGAAATCAGACTGGGTAAGCCCAATGGTTGTGCAGCCAACGAAGACAGGTGAGATCAGAATTTGTGGTGTCTACAGGGATAACACGTGGAAGGCTTCCAAAAAAAGATGACTATGTCCTTTCGGGATATGATGACAGGGGTTCTTCCAAGAATCAAGCAAAACAAAAACATTAGTTGTCTTAAATTTTATGAGCAGTAATATTTGATGATGTGGAGCAATTTTCTCCTCAGTAACTTCTTCTGATACATTTCCTGTAGTACACAATTCACAAAATTTATCCTCCACTTTGAAGGCACTTATACATCTAGATTGCCTTACGCCGAACCTTTGGATTTTTGTTTCCAGCTGTCAATTTGTTTTCTTCACACCTATTGGTCTAATTCTCACTGTTAGTATCGTTTTTCTCCACCTAGAGCATCAGCTCTTTTAGTTTTTTTCCTTTCGTCTGCTTTTTAGACATTTAGTGCAGACTATCATTCCTAGAGAAAACTCTTGCCACAAGGCTTCTTCAACACTTAATGTCATGTCTTCGATATCATTATGATCAGTTACAATCTTACATTATCTTAGTTGCGTTATTGGGATTCTTTTTATTCCATTTGCATTGGAGTCCAATAATCTGCGTTGGGTGGGATGATGAAGAAATGTTTCTCAATAATGAATTATTAGTCATAAAGGGATAATCACGAGGAAGATCAGATACATTAGTGTTATTACCAATTTCTCATGCATGAGCATTGAGATTGTCAAAAATGACATTCATTTTCGGATTTAGTTAACATATAGATTCTCATAAAAAAATCTCTATTATCATCCCCGTTCTAATAATAAGTACACATGCCTCATTAATGGAATATAAACTTTTATTCTTCTGTCACTATACGATTGCATTATTTCCTACCACTATTCCGTATCAAGCTAGGGTTCAAAAGAGATTAGCATAGAGAATCTTTAAGAAATAAAAAGGCAACCTGATATAGACTACCTTAGTCCTGAAAAGATAAAAGGAAAGTATAGTATATATTATAAATAGATTGATATCTATTAGAATTATAGAGAACAATTGAAAATATCCAAGGTGTTGGAATCAAAATAATAATAATGACAACAATAACTAAGCTACATTGAATAGAGGTTGTGCAATGGAATGCTCATAGAAGCTGTGAAAGTTATGGAGGTTGAATAGAAATTAAGAGGGGGGGTGTAATTGGAAGCAATCTTGAGATAAGATAAAAAAGCTTTAAAAATTCTATGGCAATAATAATTAATGTTGATCCCAATGTGTGTAGCCTCACTTGCATCCAGTGGTACCTTAGCCATCCCTTGAAGCTGACAATATACTTGGGGCACAGGAATTGTGAAAGCTAGATAAGTTATATTTGGGAGTTTGATTTTATGTATCAATTACACTAATTAGAAAGCTAGATAAGTTATATTTGTGAGTTTGATTTTATGTATCAATCACACTAATTAGAAAGGTCTAGTATCCTTGAACAATAGTGTAACTTTAATGTATATCATCAGATCACATCTAAGAGAAAGCTGATGAAGTGAAATATGCATTATTCTGGGTAAGGTTGTGATTACCAGTTGCTTGTTATATTTATAAGCAATCATTAAAAGCCGTTAAGGATAAAATTTATGATGCTTGTTGGATGTGTATGTTTGATATGTAAAGCATCATAATGGTAATTAGGGTTTAGAAAAATGCTTTGTGAGAAGAGGATGGAATGTTGTACACTTAGGCCATGGTATGATGATGTATATGAGGTTAAGGAGTAGCCGACTTGTGGCATGCATAACACTTGGTTACTAGTATTAGATCTACAACATAGTTTGTGGGTTAAGCTATAAGAATATAAGTTAAGGCTTTACCCTCCTTCACCATAAATACATGTGTAGTTTTATATAGGAAATTCATATTGTTGTAAGGAATCATGTTGAGCATGAGATATTGAATATGAACCCCCTATATATAGTGGTTTAGCTCTCATATCAAGGAAACTTGTAGGCCAACTCCTTCCTTAAGGAGTATTTATAGTGTAACCCTACCTTAAGGGCATTTTGTTTAAGTATACTGAATATTAGGGTGCATAAATGCCCACCATATATCTCTAGTTATTTACATCTCTCTCATGTTTATGCATATTTCTATATTTTGGATAGTTGGTTCTTCCGAAAGAAATACAAAAAGAGGAGAAATTAATGGCTAAAGAATATTAACAATATTTAAAAAACAACTTTAATAGTTATGGCAATAATTGGATCCTCCTTATATTCTTTAAGTGCAAGGTGGACCCCTCTCTATGTTAAATTTTCTTTAGACCTTGAAAGTTATAGAGGTGGTGTTAAATGTAAAAGAACAAATAACCAAATTGAGATATTTTTGTGTTACGCTTGCTTGTTTATCTCGCAAGTCATTAGCCAAGTATTATGTAGACATACGAGACTAGCACTTGCACCAAAGGAGGAGCAATGTTATGCTGATAATAAAATATGAAGGTTTATAGAGTCGTCAAGCAATTTCAAGATGCATGGAAGAGGTATGTCTAACCTAGGTAGTAAGGCATGTAAGGTTTGTAGAGTCGTTGAAGCAATTCCAAGATGCATTGAAGAGGTATATCTGACCTAGGTAGCAAGGCAGCAAACATACGTATCCCACAACCAATCAACCATTATGTTAGTGAGAGGGCCATCTCCAATGCGGCTTTGCCCCTATTGGCATAAGGATCGTAATATATTACCATGGACCAAGCCAACCAACCTAGGTAGGATTGATTTTTTGACTGAATGTGGATTGTTAGAGTCGTGGAAGTAATTCCAAGATGCACCAAGCCCATCAGCAACAATGTCGATTGCCACACTTTCGGCACATCGGCTAAGTCAAGAAAACGAGAAGGGTTGTATCCAATCCAACTCTTGCTCATGTGCGCCGACAAAATAATGTTATTTATACACTACTAATAAAATATATAAGTCTATTCTATATTTATTTAACTATTTTATATATATACATTAACATAATTTACATATAAATCTATATAAAAAAATGGTCACGTTTTAAATATGCAAGTCGCATCGACAATTATTTCAAATATTTTCAAGTATTTTATGGCTAAAATCACGAAAAACGTCTACACGGCTATTAAATTTAAACCCAAACCGAAATAACAAAGACATGGGCTAAGACGCACATGGCACCAAATTACCATGTTGCATATGTTATTGGCGAGATAAGGCGATCGAATATGTAATGTGCCACAAAATTACAAATGTCACATAGCCATGAGCAATTAAAATAGAAATGTAGTCGGTGCCATTTTCAAGGGTCTCATAAGATATATTGATCTCATGAACCAATCAACCATTATGTTAGTAAGAGGGCCACATCCATTGGGGAGTCACTATTATTGGCATACTATGTTAGTGAGAGGGCCACCTCCACTACGGTATCACCTCTATTGGTGTAAGGACCATGATTTATTGGGATTTAGATGTTACTGCAAGCCATGCACCAACCAATAAGGGATGAGTCATTTGACCGGATGATGATTTTGAGTCATAGAAGCAATATGCATATGCACTAAAGAGGCATAACCGACTTGGGTAGCAAGGCACAAAAAACAAACTTATCCCACAACCAATGAACCATTATGTCAATGAGAGGGCCACTTCCATTGAGGCATAAGAATCATGATATATTGGGGTTTATATGTTACCACAAGCCAAGCCCACCAATCAATGCAAGATTTATTTTTGTCAAACAATTCACATACCTTGTATATACTTCCACATTGAGGATGTTGACAAAGGTTATAGAGTCTGGATTTACTCTTTCCAATTGCATTTTCATCCAATTTTACAAGATTTTTCAATAGACCCATTTTGTGCATACCCTACCATCATAGCAGTCCATGAGACCACATTTCTTTGAGGCATTTTGTCAAATTATTCTCTTGCCTTATGTGTATACTTCCAAATTTTGCATACATATCTACCAAGACATTCCCGATTGTATATAAAAACTCATAGACTAAAGAGTCTTATCTAAAAAATAAAAGCTAAACAATATTACTTTGACATTATTTGCTACACAATATGTAGTCACGTATGATAAAATGATTTCAAACTTCAACACATCCTTTATAATTGACTCAAAATACATTATAAATACTCACATACACGGACACAACTATTTAAGAGATAAAAACACAATTAGCAACTTGTACTCTAACTAAATGACAACAATATAAAACTACTCAATCTCTAGAAATTATAGACAATATTTAAACAATAATAATATAACTTGAACACAAAAAAATGACACTTTTAATTGATGGAGCCTCTGTTTCAAAAATCACGATTTATAAGCGATAAATCGTTTGCCTTCATGAAAACGATTAAACTTTTGAAAAATCGCAATTTTTGTTATCCCGATAAATCGGCGATTAATCGCGATAAAATACCCTGCAAAATCGTTGAAAATCGTGGTCAAACTCGTCAAAAATCGTGGGGAAAATCGCAGCCTAGGGTTAAATACAAAAATAGACCAAATCGATTTGTTTTTTCTACTGTTTTCTCTTTGCACGACTCGTTTTTGCTACTGCGACTTGCATTTACTCCATTCGAGGGCATTCGACGTGGGTAGGAGGGCACGCAAGTTCAGTTCGTGGCCAGTTCGTCTGCGTTCAGTTCGTGGCCAGTTCGTGGCCAATTTTCCAACAGTTTGTGGCCATTTCGTGGTCAGTTCGTGCCCTAGCAGGTATTAATACAGTAATACTAAAAATACAGTAATAAGTTACAGTAATATTTATTATTAATACAGTAATATTAATACAGTAATACAGTAATTAATACAGTAATATTAATATTAATAGTAAGTATTTTTTTTTCAATATTAATATTAATATTAATATTAGTATTAGTATTAATATTAATTAGTAATAAGTATTAATATTAATCGAAAATATGCATATGGGCCTATGGCATTCTATAGAGTCACTTCTCGCATCATTTAACATTAATTTTACATTTAATTTAAGTATATTTTATGAATTTAAATGTTTTTAAAAGTAGCGATAAAGTTGCCGATTAATGCCGATTTTTTGCCGATTCCCAATTTTCGATTCAAAATTTGGCATGCCGATTAATCCCAATTTACAATTTTTTGAACTATGGTTTGAACCATGGGTTATGCATGTTGTGTCGAGGGCAAGCTTGGATGACAGGTGGCGAGTGGATGTGAGCTCAATCTTGAGAATCAAATGCATTATTTGCTGTCTAATATTGAGCAGTGTAATGTGGCAGAAGGTAATACGGAGCTCGAGAGGAGTATTCAAGACATATACATGCAGACCACAGGCACTTTGTTATATAGATAAATCAACGCACCAAAAAACCATACAGGACTTGGACCTTGACAATGCTAATCTGCCAAGATATGTATGTTGTAGTCGTTTGTGGATGGATCCAAATGAGCGTAGGATTATACAGAGAAGAAAATGTGAATGGGTGGACAAGGAGACGAGAAGTGGATGGATCTATGTAGAGTTAACAGTCACATGAAGGTTGAACAGATCTATCAAATAAAGTAAAGACATCAGAACGACTGAGTACACGATTTGGAGTCCAACATGTATGGAGAGATTAGAGCAACAGTCCAATGGATCTGCCACAGTTCTAGAGCTCTTATTTTGCTTCCGGCAGGGAGTATGCATGTGTTTTCAGGCTAATAAATCGTCGGCATTCTACAAATTTCTGTGTGCCAGAAGTATGTTGGCAAAGGTGAGCTAATTGGGTTGGACATCTGTTCGTTTCAATTGATGAAAGAGTATAAAAGCCGCATGAAGTTTTTGCTCATCTAACTCTGCCACAACCACGTAGAACAGTTCGTCGGTGGTACTATCGGCCAAAATCAAAGCCCCGGTGAGAAGTGGTAACAGAGAAATTGCAGGCCAGACTTTCACAACTTCTCTGTGAAATTTGTGCCGACAACAGGGGCTATCAGGTTGGCTCTAGAGCACCGCCTTCCCACACCTTACGGGGACTATCTCACAGCTCCGCAGTGGGTGGGGTCGCATGTGGATAAAGAAAACAAACAGAGAGGATTTTGAACCTGACATGCGGCCATATTGAAGCAAGATAGAGCTATTGACATAGCACCCACCCACATTCAGCTACTCCAAAAGGGGAGGTCAATCAACTCCAGAGGCATGTGCCCCTAAAAGAGTTTCTGAAGGCTTCAAAGCTCCCCAAGTTCTTCAACCATGTAATCCTCCCATGGCATGCTCGCCAACAATCCTGCAGAGGCAGCAAGGCCTGAGATGCCCAGGTTTCATTCCAAAGCGCATAAACAAAAAAAAACCGGCGTGAGACAATCCAGGGAATCTTTTGCGAGCAGCTCTTTCTCACGCTATATAGCCTATCGGTTAACCATACGAAATATTTATTTACTTAGCTGCAGTGATATGCGAGTTGTTCTGCTTCCTTTCAACCCTTTTTAGTTTTTGCCAATATATATGTTGATCTCTAACATGTGGCATTGATGATATTACCATGGGAAAAAAGCAAGGAATTTTATTAATGTTCGTTTATAACCAAAATAGATCAAAGGGACTCCAAAAGTACAATCTGTTAAAAAAGAGAATTACTGTGGTAGAAAGGCCCTAGGAAAGCAAAAGTAAGCAAGCACAAATAGCACAAATGGAGAACAAAGCAAGGGAGGTTACACCTAAACTGGTTAAGCCCCGAACTGTAAGACATACAAATAGTACAAGCATCAATTGCACTAAGTGGGAAAGACCCATCAATTTTGCTATCCATTACTCCTATTAACATCACAACGTAGATTTGCATAAAGCTTTATGTAAAATCCATTGATTTAATTGCTGATCCCTTAGGGGATCTGAGGCTTCATTTAATGGCATGAATCGAACATTTTTCTCATAAATTAAAATCTGTTTTTTTAAATATCTAGAAGTTATAGCCTCCGTGCTGCAGAAGCAAATTTTGCATCTAAGGCTATAGGGCTGTTGCTATTATTCAGAAACCAGGTCTTGCAAGGGATACAAAAAAGATAATTATATAATTTCACTTCTTGTTTGTGTAATGAGTTTAGCTCTTCGATCTTTTTTAAACAATGGTCTACAGAGTTTGTGCATATTAGGATGTTTTTATACTTATTGATAGAACCATTCTTTAAAAATAAAACATGACACAGTATAGAACGTTAATTATATGATGAGGTTTGACAGGTCTATCGCAGAGACAGAAGTGACTTTACAACATGAAAATCAGACAAGTTCTAGAAGGATGCCAAGTAAATCAAGACGAGGCCAAAGGCAACATACAAAAAATGGAGCTTACCAAAGAGTTGTTCTGTATAGAAAAACAAATGTTGCAACAAATATAGTTACACACACCACCTCATCTCCAACCCCTTCAATGATGGGCATGGGTACCACAAAAAATCTCCCTCCAGAATCACCTGCATACACAGAAGTCCCTGTAATTATTTAAATATCAAGCACAGGAATGCATATTGTATAGATAGAATCACAGAACTCAAGTACAATGCGCCTATTTAATGTTCAGTTCATTGAAGGCTATAAACGTGCATCACCAGATATCTAGAGTCTGCCCTCCAATTGATCTTACGGATATTTGCATTAAAACACTTTTGGATTCTTAGAATTTTGTTCAAGCAAAAGTATGCAGAGATGAAGAGACCCTAAAAATAAGCTAAAATTAATGGTTTGTGGCTAGTTAAAATTACATAACTATACTCCAAAGTTTGGCTCTCAAGAAGACAGTCTATTCAGAATTACTTCTGTGCACTAAAACAGTTTTTAATTTGACTAACATTGGACACAATAAATTGTTACTGAAATTTCACATGTCAAAATTAATAGGAAAAGGAGCAAATACTTTAGCAGGGTCAAATAGTTGAAAGGGTACTTGAGGGGAAATACCTAAAACTTAAGCAAATTTAAATGAAAAGTAGTTGTACAAATTACATATTATTGTACAACTTAAACTCAACAATAGTATAAAGTAGCCAATCACAAGGTGACATATCGTCTGCTCAACTTTTAGATACCCAATGCACAAGTTTAGGTCTAACTCTTTTTTTAGTGCATTTCAAATTTGCTATTTTAAATCAATTCAAAATATGACTTTCCCTCCAAATAACCTCATGAAACGAAATATATATATTAAATACATGTTGGCTCAACTATGGGACAAATTTCAAGTGTTGGTATGGCACCATTTAATTGCCACATGGGTGCTGAGTTAGCTATGTCGACTATTGGTTCCACTCCCAAACATGGTATTTCAAATTTCACAGATAATCACCTATAAAATTAAGCATATGTCAGAATTTAACTTTTTACTCTTAAATTTGCTCTTTGCATTGAACAATGACATGTACTCTGCAGATACTAGGTGACATATACATACATGTGCACACAGCTATATAATATGTGTGCTTGTTACATCTTTTAAACAGAAAAATAGGGAGCTTCACCAAAATAAATAGAACTCCTAAAATGAAGAATTGGTTGTGACAATTTGAAGTGAAACAAATTAAGATCTGGAAATCATGAAAAGAAAAATTGAATGAAAAACGTGAAATAT
The DNA here is from genome assembly GCA_018340775.1 of Taxus wallichiana var. yunnanensis. Taxonomy (NCBI): domain Eukaryota; kingdom Viridiplantae; phylum Streptophyta; class Pinopsida; order Cupressales; family Taxaceae; genus Taxus; species Taxus wallichiana. Next base: position 550,915,382 of record CM031236.1, read on the forward strand.
AAATTTTGTGAAACAAAAATACTGAACAGCCAAAAACTCAGATGAGCTGCTCCCAATTGTGAAGACATTCAACCTCCTCCAACTCCTAGAAGGTGGAATACCCTTAGCAAGGTCATGAAACACGACTTGTTATTGTTGTAATATGTGTTTTACTGACTGGGTATAGACTGTCTTTTTCCGCATTAGATGAAGTATGCAAGTACTCTAAGGTGTGCCAATTAATTAGATATCATAAAGTGGTATGTTTGGTTTTCTTTAGCATTTTATGAATTGATATGATAAAGCGTTTAGGCATTTGTAAAACTCTGACATCAGGTCATTTGCTAAATAACCACAAAACATATTGATAATTCAATGCCAAATGTTATGATATTCATTGGTCGAACTTACAAGTAAATATGTAAATGTTACAATGTATACACAAAAATCAAGACAAATCAGCATATTCATTATTTTCATGATCATAATGCCCTACAAGAGCATCATTAGAACCATCATGCCGTTCATTACAGTACGCCTGAATGTTAAGTGTAACAGATCGGGCCTCCTAAGTTTGGTTCACTAGAGCAGGCTCAAATCACATGCATTTACACTTGACATACTTCCATTTACATCCTCTATGTGCAGACTGAATGACTGATGATGTGAGGAAAATATGTTGTTTAAAAAGAGTTTGGGTGTCTTTTAGGGTTAGGGTTTGTGTTTTAACATTTCAAAAGTCCTTTTTGACCCAGAAAAAGGAAAAAAAAACTGTTTTTGGGAGTAGAACCCTGTGGGTTCATTTCAGAAACGAACAAGGTACCTGTTTTAATACATAGGTATGTTTGGGTATGTCGAATGATGTACCTGAGCACTGAAATGCATACCAAGTGTGTTTCCCCCATACCCTCGCATGTACCCGCCTACCCATACCCCAAGCCCCAAGGGGTGTACCCGGCCTCCTAATAACTCGTTAGTTACTGGATAAGACCCCATCTTGAGGTTCACATCATTTGCATGCTCATGATAGGTATTATTAGTATCATATGCAATGCAAACTTTGCAAGAAGGGCATCCACAATAGGCAAGCTAAGTGTTGGGGAGAGTCTAAAATCAATAAAACTATGTATGTTATTGGATTCGATCAAACCTAGGACTGGTGTCCTTTTAATCCATTCTTCCATACTCAGGGTACGGAGATATACCTCTAACGGAAGCCAAAGAAACAATAAAATGATTGGTCGTGTTCACTGGTAGTAACTCATCCAAGACTGGTCTCCATTTAATCCATCCTTCCACACTCAAGATAGGGTACGAAGATGATAAGTTGCCTTTGCCAGTAGAAACTTGCCTAGGACTGGTCTCCTATTAATCCATCCTTCCACACTCAAGGAAGGGTACAAAGATATACCTCTAATGGTGGCCAAAGAAGCAATGGGATGATTGGTTGGTTTTGCTAGTAGTAACTCTTCTAGAGGAGGTATCAATCTGTACCTGCCAATCAACATTGTTGCCTAACAGACTCAACAGTACAATCAATTGAATTTTCTCCTTAGCTATGCACCTGCACCTTCAAGTCCACTTTTCTTTGCATGAGAAACACTGGCCTTGCTTCCTTAATTCTTTCCCTTTCGCTTTTTAGCACTCAATCGAGCATTAGGTTGCCTCCTGTATCAATATTGTTTTATTAAAACAATGCTTTGTTTCAAAAGGTATAGCTTGGATTTCTTCTTGCATTGCTTTAGTGCAACATTTCATATGCTCTAGCTTGTGAAAGCCAAGCAATTTGGACTGAGAGACTCAAATATCTCTTAAATTCATGATTCAATCCATCCACAAACATGTGGGCATGTTTAACTCATCATTCAATCCATCCACAAACATGTGGACTTTGTATACAAGATGGAGTACCACAAACTAGCACATAAAGTCTTCTAAATTTATCACTATGGCTTTGCATCTTTTGTTTATCACTACAATCATCAACAGACTGCATCTTTTGTTGTATATTCCATAACGGTATATGCCACATGGTGATCATCACTAGTTTCTTTGTCAAACACATCGAAGAAGAGAAGGGAAATCATACCAATTAAGCTCGTCTTAAGAATATCTTGGACATCCAAATCTTATGCCACCAGCGATATGCAATCCCCTCCAAGTCTAGTGATGCAGCTTAGTTTTTTTCTAAATCAGTCATTGGAGTCATATTGAAATAGAGATCAATTTATTTATTTTGTTTCAAATCGGTCATTGAATTCATATTAAAATATATATCAAGTGTCGTGCATCCAAGCCTGTAGTTCAATTTTCCTTGACCTACCAAATCTAGGTATGTCAATTTTCGAATCCCATTTAGGTTTTCAGCTCTAGGACAAGTTTTTTCCTAAGTAGCTGATACGACAAGTACACGGGGGCCAATACAAGTATAAAACGTACCCAGTACCGATACGGCACAGAAACATGCCCCGAAACAGAGGTTTGGGTACATCTGCAGACATACCCAAGCGTACCCAGACCTCTCCAACCATATCCTGGTCGTTTCCAGCGCGTTTCTGGGTCCAAAACCGGTTTTTTTAAACATAAAGTAAAAATATATATTAAAAAAACACACTACAAACATCATATCTATATGGCGACGGCCTACTCTATAGAATATAGATATATATAGCTGGGAGAGGCCCCCTATCTGGTTGATCGCTCTTGATTGTGCCGAACGGTGAAGTGATTGTGCCGCTACGGCGAAGTGATTGTGCCGCTACGGTGAAGTAAGTGATTGCCAGAGAATATATACGTGTGGGCATCAGGGTCTAAGTTCTTCAGGTCTCATGGCTACCCTTCCATTCAAGACGGAGATCTTCCGATCCATCTCCCATACCCATCTATATGGAGGGGAGGGAGGAGAGGGCGCCCATAAATATAGATCTATCCAAAGGCCCAGGAGGAGGTCCACTTGAACATAATAGATAGGGGCCCCTACATATATATATACACACACACACACACACACTCTCACCCAACTCATATCAATGAGAGGGGCACGAATGGGCCCGTTCCAATATATATATATTGTTGTCTAGTAGTTCTCAATCCGATCTAACCACTCTAGTCAGTGGAGTGCCAACTACAGATGCTAGAGGCCCATATAGAACTATAGATTGCCAATTGTAGGTGTATAGATGCCCATCCCATCTATAGAGATTTGGGATCTGGGCTGGCGTCATATAGATCTATCTGTCATCAATGGATTCATGTCTATTATAAATTTTCTAATGATCATGCTCTACTCTTTTCCTTGCTTGGTCGGTGGTGCTCCATAGACATGCATCCAACACGTAGCTAGTTACTAGCATGTTCAAGCACATTTATATGCGTTTATTTCAAAATACGTTCCTACTTGTTTAATCCACTGTGTGCATATGCAAACATGTGGAAGGAGGTCTGTAAGACTTTTGGTTCCTCTACTAGGAGAGATATGAAACTCGCTCATCTTAAGCTCGTCTTAACAGCCATAACCAGGGCCTGTTCACCATCAGCTTTCTTAATTCTTCCAGGGGATCTTTGGCCTTGGATTGGAGCGCTCCTAGCCTTCGTCTCTTTCGCTGGTCCTGATTAGACAAGACCTTTATCATAAGAATATCTTACAAGATCTTAAAGATCACATAGTGGCCACTGACTATTACAACGTACTCTTCCTATGTTCAACACTTGGGTCGAAAGGTTTTGTGTGGAAGCGTCCAACCCTAATACTTTATGCATTTTAAATTTTTATCTACTATGAGTTAAATTGTTCTGGTTTATATTATATCTACTTAGTGTTTCCTTTTAGCACTCTCGTCACTATTATTGCATGCTGACATTCTTTTGGTCTTGTACAACTATTTTAGTTGTTGGTGGGCATCAATATATTCTTCATAAAAGATTTTTGATGAGAGACAAACCAGTTCACATCTTCTGCGGAGAGCATAAATTCTGGTTAAAAACTCCTGTTCGAAAATTTGCATGGACAAATTATGTTCCATAAATGATCTTTTTGTGTGCTGTGAATGGTACTTTCATGAAATCAGGATCCTATTTAGGACTCGAAGTTTTCCTTGCAGCCTTGGTTGGTTCACTCTTTAAATGGAACTCTCTTCAATGTTTTACATTTATGCTCAAGCAATACTTTTAGAGGAGCGGAAACTTCTAGGTTATTCTCCTTCTATCACAGATTGTAAGGCTCAAGCCCAAATTCATGTAAATCCAACTACACAGACCTTTTTGTAAATAGAGATTAGAATAAGACTAATGAACATCTTCAAAAAGTACATGCAAGCTGAAACGAATTCCTACTGTACCTTATTGAATCTGATTGCAGAAATAATTGTAGTTGAAAGGAGCTCAAGAACTATCAGGACTTCAGCCACATCCGTTAAACCTGTATTGATGTTCATAGCACCCAAACTCAAATATTTCAGTTGCAGGAATGGCTTACTCTTTTTTGTGAATTACATTTCTGTACTTCTACATTTTTGTTACAACAATACCCTTTTCTTTACTGTCCATTGACTGCAGCCAAAATTTTACCGCTAGCATTGTCTACAAGTTACATTTAGGTGTTGACTTCTATTGCATATTGTACAAGAGGAACTACAAATCATGTAAAACTGGTAACAAGCACATATTATTAAATAATAAATATTACAACTAGCTCAAACCCATGTCAACTCAGTCCCGACAATCAATCATTGCATCAATCCCATTGATTCCACAACCACCACAATATTCTAGTCAACTGACAACCACTAAAACTCTCTCCTCCTATATCCAACACAGTTAATTTTTTAACATGTTTTTTTATCTTGCATACCACCAACCCTTGTTCTTGTGCTTGGGTTAAATTGCTTAACAGAACAGTTCATAAAATCTGTTCAGGGTCTCCTTGCCACATAACTAATTTTAATTTCTTGTGTAATATATAACTTCTAAAGTTTATATACTGTCATTAAATCATACTTGGGTCAAATCACTTAATCAAACAACTAAGAAACTCTGTTCAGGCTCTTTGGATACACCCTTAATTTCTTATATTTATTGTTCAGATCACCTACAATATTCTTCTAATTAAGTTAAATTGTTTAATCAAATAAATAATAAGCTCTGAGGCCACAATCAGAAGGATGACCTCTTATTTTATTTTTAATGGCAAATTCATCACTGTGTAAGTTGATCAGCTCCCCTTGCCCAAAACTAAGCATTTCGCTATCACTAAGAGTATGTGTGTATATGTGTAAATACATAATGAACTTGTATTCAACAAATGACCTGCAAATCCTGAGATGAATCCTGCCACACATTACTTATTATAACTGTATTTAATCTAGCAAGAGCATTTGAAAGGCACTTGGGAACCATCGGGACGTCATGTATATGTCTTCTCACGCTTTATTGACAAGAACTAGAGCAATGAAACTCTAATATCTAGAGTAATGTAATTTAGTCTTTCTCCGTAGAAATGCTAAGCAACAGGGTTGAAACACCCGTAAAATACAATATAATTCTATATAATATTTTTCCTTAAATGCATTTGATAGAGTATGTAGGTTTGAATTTGATAAAGTATGTAGGTTATCATTTTCCCTGCTTCATGATCTTTAAAATTCTGAAATGTCATTACAACATGCAACTATTGCTCGGCCCAGATATCTCCATAGGTTGTACGGCTAAAGAGAAAATACCCTTCATCCACATTTGGATTTTATAAGTTTCCAGGATTTAAAAAGGGGAAAACAAAGACGAAAGAAGAATTTTATTAACTTCGGTATACAGGTTTCCAAAAATGAGAGGGTGCACGAAGAACCATACAAGAAGAGCAGACCTAAATACGAGCCATTATCGATTATTTCTCAAGGGTGGATCTTCTGTTATCTATTTCGATTAAGCATTTCCTTACTAAATTTCCCTCTCTAAAGAGAGGGCACGCCGACCCCTATGAAGCCTTTCAATTTAATCTACGGAATTTACCAACAACCCCAACTGTCATGTGGTTTAGAGTTCAAATCCCAGGAAGAAAGCTGTACAAGTAAATAACGAGCACTTATAATTCAGCCCGGGGTCACTGCCTTGAATAAAGAAAACACCTCCCCTATAAGTTACACAGATTTAATATCACATAATTCTCTATTTAGGGTTAAAGAATTGCGTTACAATTGTGATAGCGATGCCTTCAACCAGAGCATTGAAATCCCCTGAAAACCGAGCATTGAAATCGCCTGAAAGCCGAGCATTGAAATCCTACACTAAGTGGTGGCCTTAACAAACTAAATTTTGCAGATCCGATGCCCTAACGATTTCGAAACTTGGTAGCCACAAAAAAAAATTCAGGAATGTCTAATGATTACAAGCAGAATCCTATAATAATTTAATGGTGAGAGTGGGTATTGTATATCTTACCTGTGGGTGAACGTACAACCAATTGTGATGTGCGCGCAAATTGTCCTCAAACCCTCGATGGAACTCTCTGCGCTGAAGGAAAAGCTGGACGAACGTTCTAATTTTCAGTTGTGCTTTCGACGCGTAAAACTTGATATTTAGAAGGGTATGGGAGAAGTCTCTTTCCTTTTCGGGCTTTCGAATGTTTCACTTTCAACGGCTTTCACATGTCAAAGTTGGATAATCAAGAGACGTAAAGAATGTCTTTGCATTTATAACACGCGGAGGAGATATTGTTAAGACGGGAATAAAAGAGTGGGAGGAGTGAATTTACTCGCAATCGTTTGAAAGAGAGAGAGAATGTTACATGATGAGGCAACATTACTCGGTAGAGAGATATTTCAAAAAGTAAGGTTTGGTCGATTAAAACTCTTAATGTTAATAATTATTTTTTGTTGTAGGAAGGTGGTATGAACCTTAGGCTCTAGTTAATATAAAACTTGTGCACCTGGTGGTCTCTTCCTCATGCCAAGCTAAAGTTTACCGAGGTTGGGAGACTATGTTTAAGAATGTAAAATGCAATGATTTCTCATAATCAAACAAAACAAAATCATCGTTTTTTGTAATGTTAGCCCTTGTGTTTTGTGAGTAGTCAAAACACACAATAATTTTAAGGGAATTCTCTTGTGCGTGTCATGAGACACTTTGAGATAGGGACATGTGTAGGGGACTCAAAGAACACATGTCGAGCCAATATAGTAGTTGAATTTGATAACCACTAAACATGGTCGATTAAGTGGATTTGTGTCGCCTTTATAGACCATTATCTTATGTCGTGTCCACATTTGTTGTAGACACTCGTCATTCTTCTTCATCACTTGCATTATCTTCACAATACATTAATCAAACCCACCATTTAATTCATATATTCCCTTATCCCAAGTCTAAGATCCTCCATTATATTTACCTCGTGTAAATATTATCCACAACTGTAAAATCCTATTTTATCTCTCAAAACTACCTAAAACCACTTGAAAGACAAAAATAAATAAAAACAAATCAAAAATATAACCATTCCATAACCATTTAACTCCTACACCTCGACCTCCAACATTTTTCTAATCATTTACCCGAACTCCAAAACCAAACAACCTTAATTAGAAGTGGTTTTAACCACTTTAGCACCTGTTGTCCCGAAAAATCTAGATCACCGACGATTGAGTTGAATCACCAACAATTATAAATATGAGCTTTCAGCTCTCCCTCCAAGATCTTCAACTTTGGAATTTTAAGCCTCAATTTTCAATCTCTAGCCCCAGTCTTTTCCAGCATCATGTATCTTGTTGTCGTTCGTTTCAACACACAAGACATCAACAAGCATCATCAAGTCTTCATCAAGCATTTTCAAGCATCTAGAGATCAGTTTTTCATCACAACATACACAATATGCTCAGATATTTTCCATTCAAGGTTTGAGGCATCTTTTAGCTTTAAAACATTTCAAGGTACTTCTCTTATCCTTGTTTATCTTTCATCAATCATAATCAGTCTTTAAATCGATCGAAACATCATCGTAGCTTCAAATCTTCCGCTTTTATTAAATCACAAAAATCACGGCAATCGCCAACGATTGGCCTAAATTGTCGGCGATCCGGTCAAATTTATCATTTTATTAGTTTATTAGCTTTTTTATCAAATCCTATACATTTAACATTGTTGTTTTCAAGCATGGCACTCTGTTAGGCAGCGAGTTCTGGCCATTCACATCGATCGCCAACATTTACAGCCTTCCAATAGTTCGACATCCTTTCTTCTGGGAACAATACAACATTTGCACGAACTCACACTTTGTGCAATCTGTTTTACTACACCGACCAAGGCATTAAAGATCAATTTGAATTCCTTCACGAGATCGAACAAGAGACCGAGGATTTCTGGTACAACTACTTTGAACGTGTCCAGATTGCATCTACCCTTGCTTGGGCCACTTTCAAATTTGCTCAAGACTTGCCCATTCATCTTGAGTTCTAGAGCCATTATCTTGTATTTGTTTATCATTAGTTATCGTATATCCTTATCATTGTTTATCAATCTACTTAATTGTCTAAAAGTGAGCTAACATCCTCCAAGGAAGTCCCTTTGGATTCCTGGAATCGATCTTTGCTTGAGCAACTCACCTATCCATTTATCTAATCCTTTCTATTTAGTGTCTTTGATCGCATATTGCTTTTCAAGGATAGGAGGACTTACATTCATCCGGACTTGATCAACTTCAATCAAACATCAGCTTCAACATCCATCTCTACAGTATCGGTAAACCCTGCGTCTTCTGAGGTCATTTTTGTTTTTGTTGTTTCTCTTCATTAATTTAAAGTAGGAAAGTAAAAATTCTCTAAACACTTGTCTAAACAATAACAAATATCACTACAAGAGTTTTCCTTGTGTATTTATAGTTGACATCGCCTCCTCAACATTCGAGGTTCTTAACACTCATTAAATTTGAAGAATTGTCATGTGTATTTATATCATGCAAAAGTTTACAATTGTCACGCTTTCGTTGAATTCACCACTACTAGTAATATTATTGTGAAGGTTTGAACACTCGCCATGGCATTGCTCTTATCATTTTCTTGTTTGTTAGTCAAAGACACGGCTTTTTTTTCTTTCATCCCACCCAATTTTTTTTTTTTTTTTTGAATAAGAATTACCACCTTCAAATGGTTTTGTGTGAGATGCGAGAATAAGAGGATTTAGAGGAAATCATTATAGGATTCTTTGATTTTTTGTTTCCTTTCTTTCGGCATTTATGGTATAATTACGGTGAGGGTTCTTGCATGTAAAAAAGGAAAATGTGTTGAGTACATATACAACAAAGGACATATGAAAACATATGTTGACCTTAAGATCAATGACCCATAGATCTTATACATCATTCTTCCATCAAACAATAATAATGAAAATGGATTGATTATAATTGTAGTTATTCATTACACCACTTGTCATTCAAACATGAGACCTAAAATTGTGTGGAGTTGTTTTCAATGAGGGATTGAAACTATATAGAGTGGCATTTCAATGTGGGACCTCGAAGTGTACGGCGGGGTTTTTAGACAAGTATCGTCTTTCTATAATTTTTGCTAGTTCCTTATATTACATGAGAACACAACATGCTATGGGAACCATCTTTGTGCCTTCATTATATTTATAATGGAGGCTCACACATGTGGCACAAGGTGAGCACAACATGAGTGGATGTGAAGGGGGTTATAACAAGTGAAGCCGGGGGAGATGGTCAACACAATGACAATACATTAACATGTAAACATATAAACATGAGTTGTGAAGTTATTTAGACATATATACATGTAAAATTTTAAAATAATATTTAAAGTTTGTATGTAAAACAAATATATTTTTATCGAATTTAAATTTTGTATTTCCTTTTAATATTTCCATTTAGGTTGGTCATACTTGACCTCACGAGCATACTATTATTTGGGTTAAAATTATTTTGTAACTACACAATTGCAAACATAGATATTAATAATTAATATAAAGGATTGTCATATTCAACTGCATGTTTGTTGAGTATTAAATATGTCAATTAGTTGTTGCCACACCTAGAAAGCTTTCCAGGTTTAATGACTCGTAACTTTTTGGGATTACTATAATTATGTCATCATGTATTTCAATAACATAAGTGTTGAACTAATATAATAATAAAAATCTTACATTATTATGTGTTTCAATAACATAAGCATTGAAAATAGAAAATACTTCAAAATCGAAAAAACATGGTATATTACAAATATATTTCGACACATATTGTAAGGGTTGTAGCGAATTCAAAAATATATATATTATTGAAAGATTGTAAGTCACATACATTAAAACTTAGGGGACATTAACTCCCAACACATAACCAATAAAAAATGTTCTAGCTTTATTACAAAAGTAACAATATCTACATAAATGAATCTTTAATGTTGTTAAAAGATTAAGAAGGAAAACCATGTGTACATATTATTCATCACCCCAAAAGCTTAAGTACGCATTGTTTCAAACAAAGCAATATATATATTCCTTAGAATTAACAAAACCTAAAAAAATGCAATTATTCAAAAACGTACATTTAAGAATAAGAAGAGATGTATCTAAAAATAGTAATTGGAATTGTAAAAGTAGAATATATATACATGTCTTACAAAGGAACCATTCATTTCTTTGTATTTATAATAAAAGGCATAGGAGAAGGCAAGAACCTAACATTTGGAAAAGACAAAGGGACGTCTATAGAGAAGCCTCATGTTGTGGCAAGTCGTCATTCTTAGGGCGGGTCACTTAAACCCCTTTTCGAAGCTCACAAGGCTTCTTTCTTCGTAGGGCTTCACCGTTAGTTATGCCACTATGGTTATGAATGTATATTATGTGCAACATCCTATTGAGAAGGCTCTAAACAATAGGCTCCACATTTGTCTCATTGTTCTTTCCACACCCAACGTGGATGACTTGCTTGAGGGTCGTTATAGAACCTATCTCCTTCCTTTCGAGTCGTTCACCCTTATTGATAGATGATAGACAAACTTTGATACCCTTTCATGATTAAATGGAGTGGTAATTTGAATAAGGAATTACCGGGTAAGTGTAGCAAGTTGGGGGACCAAAAGTGGACATGAAAACATGAAATTTGCATATCGCGATCACGGTTTGTAAATCATGATTGCGGGTTATTTTCTTTAGGCTCAGAATCTCTCAAACCTAAAATCGCAATCGTGGTCCTCTGAGACAAAAATAACAGAACCATGACCCCCATTTTCCCCATTTTTCCCTATGAACCGCGATTTCTCCCCACTATTGGCACTTGCACTTTGAATACCCCCTACAAATTGCTCTTCCAAAATTTTCAACGATGCCGCCAAGACGAAGAGGTAAGCCCTCAATTTTGATCAAATTTCTTGCATTTTAGGTTTTTTTAATGATTTTCATGGGTTTTTCAGTTTTTTGTTTATGTATATAATTTCTTGGTTTTTTCAGTTGCTCGACAATCTGGTAATCCTCCAAACCATCCAAATATTCCTCAAAACCCTCCAAACATTCATCAAAACCCTCTCGAACGTTCATCCACCTCCTGTGGCTCCTTCTATCCCCACAGAACCAACATGAACACAAGGTGATATCATTGGAAGAATATGACAAAATAAAATTGTCAGTGAGAACCTTATTCAGATAATAAGACAAAATCATGCCACAAATCCATCCCACATGACTTTAGCCAACACGCAACAAACATTGATTGGAAAATTTGACTCTGCAACCAACCAAATAAATAAATGGAATACCTTTAGAGTTGATTGTAGGTGTTGGTATGCAGATAAATTATCCCATGCAGCCGTAAAAGACAAAAAAATTTACAAAAGACCGCATTTGTGCATTATTTACTGACCCGAGAACCAATGCCCCCGTGACTACTTACAAATGGTTCCCAATCCATTGTTGCCACATGACCGAATCAAAAACAATTTTTGGGACCGATGGTGGATGGTTTTTTATTATCCACCATGCAACAACAATGAGGTTCCTCTCTATTTTTGAAGAAATTGTATTGCAAGTTTGTGCTTAATGAGGTCCCAAATTATTTTGAATTTTCTGAGTTTTACGAGCGAGGAGGTGGCTCTGCACATAGTAGACTAGGTGCACATGTTGGTCAACCTAGGATCCCCATGCCCCAAAACCCCCACTACCTTCAGTTATCCCTCCTATAGTGAAGGAGGTTGTGGAGATTGACACACTACATGCATTGAGGGAGCTCACTAACACTTTGGCCCAACATAGTAGCCAGATTGCATCTAGTGATGTTGGTGGAGGCGTCAATTCTAGTGCACCACACCACTGTGGATCATGTGGTGTCGTATGCACTACGGGAAAGACATCATTTGTTGGATCACATGATCTTTTTTTCTAGATGAGATAATGGCAAATGTTTTTAAAACTGGTGCAAATGATCATGGTCTTTCACAGGTAAATGTCAAATAAATAATATATACATAGAAGTTTATTTCATTTGATATTTAATATGTATGTATTTAATTACGTCATACATACATGTAAAAACTAATATTTTTTATTTTAAACAAAGCAAGAGCCGATGGATGACACATTTGGCGTCGACATGCTAGTTATCTTTGCACTGGCATGTTACAAACGTAAGTTTCAAGTTACTTACATTTCAAACATCATTTGATTGCACATTTATTATTAAATACACATTAATGTCTGTATAGTGTTTTATGTGTAAATGTACATATTAATATGTTTATCTTTTATACGCATGATCCTGATGGGTCATCATTTGCTATGGGCACTGAGGCTACTACACGCCTCACATGACTTTTACACAGGTTAGTTTCTCTTTACACATTATTTCTAATTGTGGAATTTTCTAATTGTGGAATTCTCTAGTAGTTTGCAATCCCATAACTCTAGCCAATACAATTTGATCATAACATTAAGCTCTTATGATGCAAGGGTTAAGTAAACACTCTCCTAGATATACAAACTCTCCTTTTATCATGATCATGGACACTTACCTCTATGCTACATGTTTCTAGAGCACTCCATCTCTAATGATTTCTCCATCATCCCTTGCCTCTGAGGATCTCTTTTAGCTTCTTAGGATGTATGCATAATTGACCTTGCCAACATTGTTAGTTCTATGCATTCTTTATTAACCCTCTTCTCTCTAAACAACAAAGAGATGACAATATGGGATAAGTTACCTACACTTCTAAATATATCATGGGTCCCTTGGTTCATGTTTATCACCAATACTCCCTATGCAATTCTATACACCCAATCTCATATTATATTTGTTATTCATCAAGTTTCTCTATATTTGCATTCTCATGTACAATGGATATAGCTTGGTGAGGCCTAGAACCAAGTTCTACATACCAAATACATTCCACATCTTTAATGAATTACTTCTTGAATATGCTTAAGACACCTTCTCTACTTTATCATAAGGTGTTTAGACTCTTGGTTCAGTCATACACTTGCAATCTTACATAACTCTTTGTTTTAGGCCTTATTGCTACTAGTCCTCTTCTCATGCTAATACTCATGTATCTCATCTTTTTCGGCCTGAGCAGAGGAACATACATACAATCCATTCAAAAATAATAATTTTAAAAAAATTCACACAAAATTTTGTCTACAACATAAACACGTGTCTTCCTCTTTCATTAATTGGCTCTATTACATCTTGATCCTCCATATATCATCATCAAATCCCTCGAATATCTCCCTCTTTTTCTTACTAGCCTCCTTAGAAACATTGTTCTTAGCTCCTTAGAGAGCTCAAGACATCTAAATGTGAAGGAGGATAAAATTACATCCCTACATGCTCTCCACACATTCTAAATCATATTTCTTGCCTCTTAGTACAATAATATTGCCTCACTTAGGCATAAACAACTATATCACTTATACAACTAGTTGTTACATTGACAAACATAACCTCTTTTACAAACATATCTTTTGTCTTTACACCCACATTTTCATTTGAATAATGGAGTCCCCTTTCCATCTTGCGTTCATATCCAAAACTCTACCAAATCAATATGATCTACATCTTTGTTACCTATTGAAGGATATAAGTTTCTAAGGAAGAAATTTTCTCATACCTTAAACACCATTCTCCTCGACAGTTTTCAATTAATGTTGATCTACATGTTTTTGTATAGCTTATGATTGCCATACAAAATCCTCCCTATATGCAGACTGTGGAGGTTGTTGTAGATGTTGTTATAGCATCTGCACATCCACTAACTCGAGTACAATTTTTCAAATTTGTTAAAATTTGGACAAATGTTTTCTTACTGCTTCTTTACAATATCAAATTGTACATGAAATATTTAATTTGAACTATTTATTTGTATGCAAATTTACAAATTGCAAGTCTATCATTGACCCTGCAACACATCAACGAAAAATTGTTAAGGATTATGAGATTGCATTAAGATTTCACATGCATTAAAATTTATAAGTTTCTAAAATTTGAATGTATTTTAAAAATGTGGGTGTTAAAAACTTGATGTTTATGAATGTGCAAGCTAAGTTGCAGGCCATCTTAGAGACGTCTAGGACCACACAGATGAAATTCGTAGTGTCATCTCCCTCCACTACATCCACAGGTCGTGGACATGGTTCTATTAGCATGACCAAAAGAGGGAAGATATTTCATGATTAGATTCATATGACTCGTTTATAGATATATATGTCATATGTTCCTAGTTCATGATTCTTCATAGTACACGTATATAGTCTTATGCGAACATGTGTGGTCTTATATGTATGACACACTTAGTTTGATACATTATTTGTTATGTTTGTGGAGCCTGTTTTCATGTTAGAGTTTGGTACACCTTCCATGTGTTACACTCGGATATTTTTACGGCGGTCCCGCTATGTGTGGTTTATTAACCCATGGGTAATGGGTAACCAGTTATGGGCTGGTTTTGGGCCCATGGCTTTTCGGTACCCATTGTTTTGTAAAACCGCCTCTTTGCTACCTATTGATGTACTTATATATAGATGGACATACAATAGGATTGATATGAGTGTTTTTGTGAAGGTGAATAGTGTGTGCGAATTCAAGTGTGAATTCGGGAGGGTTTGTTGAGCGCAACTCCAAACAAGATCTGGTTATTGTAATTGTGAAGACTGTTGGCTTGTAATAAAATCTGAGCAAGTGTTCTTGGTGGATGTAGCCCACATTGGGTGAACCATGTTAAATATTGTCTTCGTGTTTTGCATATTTCATTTCTGTAATTTCTATTCATACTTCTTATTATTGCGATTATGAGGAATTATTCCGCATTAGATTCTATTAATTCCTAACATTATTCTTGTATTTGCAGAGACGTGGCACACTTAGTTTGATACATTATTCTTATGTTTTCATAGACATGGCACACTTAGTTTGATACATTATATCCATGTTGGTTTTCATAACCATATTACTTCTATGTTTGATTTCATTTCATTGCACATGATATACTTCTATGTTTATTTTCATAACCATATTACTTCTATGTTTGATTTGATTTGATGGCCTCGATTATGTGACCATTATCCATATCATGCATGTACTTGCGATGCTCATTGGGAAAAAACCACAAATGATTTGCTTATGATTTTCATTGCTATATTTTGAGGACTAATAACTCACTATTATTGTTATATTTTGATAGCTCACTACCATGTGATCATTTTTTGTTCAAGAGATTCAAGTGTGGAGTTATATACTATGGTTTTCCATAATACTATAGATATGGACCATGTTATGAACTACTAAGAGGTTATTCTTATGATATATGATGTTATGTTATATAATGGTTTTGAAGGTTCTTGGGTGCAAGATCATTTTTTGTTCAAGAGATTCAATTGTGGAGTTATATCAATTTTCTTATTTTAAGCACATGGTTAACACACTCCAAAGTGGAAAAAATCGACACAATTAAAAATGGTCTTGAGGGATTTATTACAAGTCATTTTATACATTTTTAGTGTACTTACAATTTATTTACTAAGTATTAGTCTAAATTAAGTGTTATTGATGTGTGTAATAATAAGGTCCTAATTTGGATTCACTTGTTTAAAAAATACATAAACATTATAGTTTAGTTGGCACAAATGTAAAAAATAATCTTAACACTCTATTGTGTTTTTGCATGCTTTAAAAAGAGATCAAAAAATAATCAGAGTATTTACATGGTAGTGTGTTTACCTTGTTGCAATCTCATTGATGCGAGCCGAGTAGTGAGAAGTCATGCCCCGAGACATCATGGGAGAAAACTACCATCACCAACGCACCCGGTTGGGGGGTGTATGTCTTCGAGTGCTATGGCGTGCTCCAGGGAGGCTTGGTTCAGAGTCGAACCACCCGATCTGGAGCCAAGAACCCTTCCCTATTCATCCCAATTCATGTTTTCAACGAAAATTCAGTAGATCACAACTTGGCGCTCGGTCATCCAAATCGAGAACCATCTGAGCCAAAGCTTGAACGAAGGAGGCCTCTAATCACACAAAAGAATTCATAGCCATGGCATTCCTTGAGCCTTCGTGGCATAATTGTTTGTAAACTACCTTTTCTAGGTAGTCCTAGGAAATGAATGAAGCCGAGTAGTGAGAAGTCATGCCTCGGGATGTTGTGGCACCAAACCAACCGCACTAACACTTACGGGTGCTTAGGTAAATGGTAGGGGAGGCATCGGTTCTATACGAGACTATGTCGTTGCTTCCAGACTACTTCGTTTAGGCGTAGTCCCTTAAGAGCCCTGAAACCAAAAAATCGTATAACTTCGACGGGTGATTACTCGGTCTTTGTGACACCTAGAAACGTGTAAGGTTATCAAACGTTATATTTTTCAAACAGTGGGTTGTGGCACCAAACTAACTACGCCAACACGTTCGAGTGGCTAGGTAAACACTAGGGAGGTTTTGTTTTGGTGCGAGTCAATGTCGCTGCTTGCTTAGGTTACTTCGTTTGGGCATAGTCCCTTAAGAGCCCTATGAACAAAAAAATCGTATAACTTTGATGGGTGATTACTCAACCTCCATTGAACTGGAGATGTCTCGTTAGATCCTACACCTCTACATAGGGACCCTTTGGAATAGCCTATCTCAGTTATTTCCATCTCTAATTGGTACTCTCACTGCCCTATTGTTTGCAAATGCTCCAAATAGTGCAGTTTGAGCCAATGTAAGGTTGTCAAATGTTATATTTTGCAAACGGTGGGTCATGGCACCAAACCGACTATGCCAACATGTCCATGTGGTAGGTAAATGGTAAAGGAGGTGTAGGATCTAACGAGACGTCTCTAAATTCCACGAAGGTCGAGTAATCACTGTCAACATGAAATATATTCCAGACTCGAGCATGTAAATTCATTCCAATGAACCATCGGGATCGGATCTACTCGAATAGTGGGCATGATTGATTTTTGATCTAGATCTCAAACCTTCCAAAGAATCTTGTTATTAGGCCTTCCTCAATATCTATACAAATTGAATATTGTCGCTAGAACTAGATGCAAATATAAGAGTATTTTCTTGTGTGTCTTGAAGTCTTCAAACACCCAAACAGAGGAAATTTTTAATGGATATAGGTGAAGACAAGTTTGAGTAAATACCACTGACTCTGTAGGGTACTCAATATCTTTTCCATCTATAACAGAGAAGTAAACTTCTTTCTTTCCTCAATGCAATGAAATGAGAAATAATATGTTCCTTCTTCATTGTCTTATGTTGCAATAATTGTAAACACGTCCTACAAAAATAGAGGTTTCAACTCAAATTTAAATTACATATTAATTTCAATGGACATAACTCAATACAAAAATGTAAATAACCATTTACGTTATCACACCAAAATCGAAATTTCATCAAAGTCCTTGGATGTTACAACTTCATCTAGAGAAACAAGTCGTGAAGCTTGTGGAAGTTGATAACTGGGAAGCGAAGTTAGAGGCCTACAAATCCATCCATCCACCCATTCTTGTGAATCACACTCAGTAGTGAAAAATTCGATACAAGATGCACAAAAACACGCCAATTTTCTTGTCCATGTGGCCCACAAAGAAGTGTTTGAGATACAAAATGAGTGTAGATCACTGGACCCTATGAGTGTCATACAATCCTCATAGTTAGCAATTTGTTGTTCCTCTATCAACCAATTTTTGGTATAACGCCCTCCGTCATCTCACATTCATTCAACTCTCACTCTCACTTTTCTTTTTCTTGAATTTAAATAAATCCCATCCATTTACTCACCCAAATTTAATTAATTATTAAATGGGCTCCATATAAACCCATTTAATAATTGAATTTTGGCATCTCTCGAAATTATTCAATTCATGGTATTAATATACCCATCCGACACCCCTTTCTTAAATTCAAAAGATGGAATCTATTATCTCACCTATCATGTCAATCATGCTCCCCACTCCATCTAATAAGTCAAACCATGGGTCCCACATGATCACATCATGTCTCTTAACCCAGTTAATTTATCAAACCCCGGTTACTCATTAACCCCAATCTAACCTCACCTCTAAGTTATAAATATGGGTTTTCCCCCCTCTTTCAAAAAATAAAACTAAAGACCATTCTGCAAGTTTGAGGTCAAGGCTAACCTTTGCCATTGTTAGAAGTTATAAGGTGAGAAGTGTGGGAAAATCTTTGCCATTGTTCGTTATCCTGACATCTTGATGCTCGGTTCATCTCCATATCAGAGCACAAGCTAAGTCCCCTCGTCATTTGAGTTACTTGTCATTTTGTATTCCATTATTTCTGCATGATATCTATTGTTCATCATTTATTGCTATCTTTCTAGACATGGGGGTTGACATCCTCCAAGGGAGTTAATATCCTCTTAGAATCGGACTGTTTAACCCCGCATATTGTTATCTAATCGTATCTATTTCAGTTTTACATATCTACCTTATTTTATCACGTATCTATCTTCTTTGCGCCCGTAGATCCATATTTGCATTTGAGGTCCTAAGCCCTCCATCATTCGAAGTTGTTGGTGGCTTCCAATATCGGCTTTCACCCGTGTAAGAACAAGGTTTCCTAATCAACATTTTGGCACGCTCAGTGGGACCAAACCCAAATTTTGGTCACTTTTATGTTTGCTTACCTTGCGCAGGTGTCGTAAGGATCACGGTTATCTGGATTCATCATTCTTGTCAAGTTAGATATATTTTACAAATATTTTGTTTTTCGACTCACTTGTTTGCAGGATTTAAAGTTGTCTCCGCTAGTGTAGTGTCCTTTGTACATATAGTCATTTTTGTCATCATCGAGGTAAGTTCATTTTGTTATTTTGAAAGGGTGTATACTTGGTATAAATTTTTCATGTTATTGCTATTAAATTAAAAACAAAAAAATCATAGCTTTGTTCTTGTTTTACAAGTAGTATAGAGTTCATTTTTTATATTTAACTAAATAAGAGAGAGAAAATTAATATATAAAAAAATAAAAATAAAAATAATACATAACATATCCCACCCCCACTCATCCACCTCACATCCCAACTCTCAACCCACATGACCCGTCCACCACTTCTATCCATTGTGGTTCACCACACGCACACCAAGCCCCATCTAACTGAACCACCAACAAATCTGCCTCCCTTCTAACCGACCCCACTCCATCCCCAACTCACCTCACCCAATCAGGCTCGGCCTCTTCCCCACTAAGTCCTCGCATCCCAACTCTCATCCACACCCAACTCCACTCTTTGCCCGGCTGCAATCTCTACTCTCCCACCAAATCCACCACCTCATCAAGTCATTTGACTCACCCACGGTCCCGCATCCATCCTTCTTTCTTCCTACTCAACTCCCATGTCCCTAGTTTCTTACCTCTTTGCTGCTCCATCTCTCTTCCACTTAGCAAATCCCCATATCCACCAAGCTCCTTCTCCTCTCCTCGGCCACTCGGTCATTCAACTGCTCTCATCTCCCCTTCCTCGTGAGCTATTGCCTTCCATCCTCATTAAGCTCCCTACCTTCTACCCAACTCAACTCCCTCCTCTCCACGCAGCACTCCCACCGACATGGTGCTCCCATAGCCACGTTACTCAAAGCATCACACATCACCCCTTACATGCATCTCTTCTAGCTCTCTGGTTTACCTTAGACCCCTCACCTATAACGCATGTCCTTAACACACTAACCCTCTCCTTCCCCAATCTACATCTCTCCTACTCCAACCCACACACTTGTTCTCCTCACTTGACTATATTCAACACAAACGTGGCTCCTATCCCAAATCGGTACCGTAGACATCACCATCTATGACCTTGTGACCTCGAGCCCCAGTAGTCGCTTCCCGAGAGCCCCTTGCCACGATCTCGAGCCCATGCACTTGAAGTAGTTTTGCTTCTATCGCGGCGCCATCCAAATATCACATAGCCTCTTCATGATTCGGTAGGATACACAATTACGTGAAATGGTTGTACACTAGGTGGACGCATAAATGGAAATATTCTTCCTCAGTAGGCCAATCAAGCTTAGTGTCTCCCTTTAGAGAATGTAAAACAATGTCCAAGCTTCTCCAATGCATGGATAGCCACACACGATTCATAAACTTCCTACCAACTATTTCCACTTTCGATTTAGCATCACATAGGCTTTGTGGGTAATAACTATTATTTTTCTTAAGTTAATATCCACACAGACTTACAAGATTCCGACGTATGATGCTTCCAACAGCTTCTTGCAGCATCGATGCCATGATAATATATTTCTCATTTAGATTTTATATGATTCTCATTATGTCATCCATCATGTGAAGAGCCACGTCCATTTGCCAGAAAGTCTTTCCAACAACAGTTGAAATTTTGTTGTTTTTCCTAAAAGCAACATTTGACTCTTTTTTTTGTGTTTTCCAACCAGGCCTGTCAAATTATAGTTACTGTCAAATCAAAATTTACTTGACGGCTTAGCTCTTTCTCGGTGGTTGTAAGTTTTAGTCGGTTGCATCTATAATCTATTCATATAAATATTAAGCCTATATATATACGTATTAGTTAGTGACATGTTAGATAATTGTATACACACAATTCGATATATATAAATATACAATTAGATCTATATATACTAATTAGATAAGTGCAATATAATTGGATTTTTATATGTATATACATAAACCACATTAAATAAAACGGTCTAACATTATCTACCTACGTATAAATACGTATATCCATTTTTAATCAATTAAATTAAAATATATCCCTCATCAAAACATTTTTGCTTCTCGGTATCTTACTGATCATTTATCTCACCAATCGGTACTATTGTTGTTTAGGGCATGATGCTTTGCTTCATTATTTAGATAACTTTTATTATTATTTTCTCTTTAATTTGTCCATAGTTCAACGTCTTTATATAATTCGTAATATGTTCCATAAGTCATAATCTCTTTTATCGTTCATTTTGTCATTTGTCACTTTTTAGTTTATTCCCTAGATAACAGTTTATCAATTGATTTTCATATCTTAGTTACTCTAATAAAAAAGGAGCGTTAAATTATGATTTTATTAGAATCATTTTACTTTGTTAGATGACGCTTGTTGTAAACAAAATACTTACGACATTTATGCCTTTTGTCTTAATTACACCAGCTAATTACATCTATTCTCTCTTGCAGGTGAAATCTACAAACTTTGCAACATTGCAATCACAAAATAACGTTGTCAAAGACCAATATTGAAATCAAACACATCACACAAAACACTTTTACCGACTTGATCCGTAATTATAAATGGTGCAATTTTAGGGTACTCAAGCGTTCCTGGGCACTGATCGTTGCTTCCAAGTACGCCATCATCACATGTAATCAAATAACAGGAAAAGTGTTCTCTAGGTTTTACTCGTTTTTTCTCTATTTTCTCCTTTCTGCATTGTAATTTCCCTTTTTTGAGTGATTGTCTGCATCGAACGTCATATTTCGTTTTGGTCTAAAATAAACCTCGTGCATCCTGCTTGCTCACATAGCCTAAATAAGGGATCTAACCTTTTGCATTTCACATTATCACACACAGCCTAAAACTTCACGAACATAATCAACACATCAAAACATTCCTTTCACTTGGTTAACTGATTGGGACTTGAACACCCAACAAGAAATCGTCTCAGACATTCGCCCTAGCCAAAACTACCTAAAACCAGCCTTAGAATTCCATTCTTTAGGCACCTTCATTATCCATTTTACTTTTTTTTCACATCTCGTAATTAATCATGATGATAAAAATATGTTGCTTGATTTGTTTGTCAACAAAATTCATAAACAAATGTTTATTTATTTCACGTCTATTGTCACTCTCTCTCAAATCGAAACAAAACAACAATGTCCTCCATCCAATAAAATTACTTCTCCTAACGATCTCTCCCAACAAGATTCTAAACTCAAAACCACGTCGTCAGTCACCCAACCTCCAGTCTCCATGACCTCACTTCCTGAGAACCATGTCATGCACGATTATCCCTATCTTAAAACTAATCCTCATATCCCTCACCAAGCCAATCTTCCTAAATTAACTACATCACCATCTCCCACTCCTCTAGAGATACTCGGGCCTCCTCCTAACCCCATATATGACTTCTTACTCCAAAAATCTTCCACAATCTCTCAATCCTCCCAATCTCCTAAATTGGTGGATCACATTCCACCCACATCCCATTTTGACAATTCTATTTCATCTCAACCTACCCATCATATGCTCCAACCGTCTCAACCCCCTAACACTCATATCCCTACTTATCATTTACCACAACAACCTACCCAACTTCAACAAACACATCATGTCCCTATTGTTCAAAGTCATCCTATGCAACAATCTCAACCCATGACACATGTTAATCCTTACAAATAGTTCCCCACACACCTACACACCCACAAGTTTATCAACCGTCTTATCAAACGATTTCACAAACATCCCACCCACAAGTTTATCAACCACCTTATCAAACGATTCCCCAAATACCCATACATCCACAAACGCATAATTCACCTTATCAAACTACGTTTCAAACCCCACAACCAATCCAATCTCAACCTAACAACACATCGAGTGATCCAATTCATGCCTTAATGAATCGGTTGGCTAATTTAGAAACCTGTTACCTTGGCACCCAAGAACACCTTATCCTATGAACACATATGTAATGAACCGATTCATCTGTCGGTTCCTATCAAACCTTACCCTCCTAATTGGAATCTTCCCAAATTTATTAAGTTCAACAACAAGGAATATCCCCAATAGCATCTCCTCTCATTTAAACATGCATGTTGTCTTATTGTGCATGATCACGATCTACTACTTCACACTTTCCCCATGTCCTTGTCTGGTCCCGCGTTGGTGGCAATGATCCCAAAACATTCCATATTATCTTTCACCCAACTTGCATAATTATTCTTAGAACACTTTTCTATAAATATCACACGCAAAACTACTATCACTGACCTATATACCATCTCGACAGTTTGAAGACGAGCCCATCACCGACTTCGTCACATGATGGCATGGTGTTATAAACCAACTATCCTTCACTCTTCCACAAATTGAAATCATTGAACTCTTCTCACGTTCATGTGCAAAACATATATCATCTAATTTTCAAATCCAATCATTTCAAACCTTTGACAAATATTTCACAATGGCTTGCAAACTCGAAACCCATGCCATTGAGCAGGGTCATCTTAAACTAAGTTCAACAAAACCTAAAGTTGAATCTACTAAACCATTCACACATAACAACAAATTTAAGGGTGCAGCCAACACTGTGGTCATTAAACCCTCATCTGCATCTATATCCGACACATGGCCTCAACAATGAGCCCTCAACCAACAATCAACTATACCCCCTTGGGAGAATCCTATAGCTCCATATTTGACAAGTTGATGGTGTAAACTCCATCCAACTTCCTCCGATACGACCTGTAGAAAACTTGCAAGCCAAGCCTATTTGGTATCACAAAGCCCACTATTGTAAATATCATTGAGTTAAAGGTCATGACATTGAGAAATGTCATTCCTTTAAAGATCGTGTCCAAAAACTCATAAATCAAGGGGATATCCAAATCTATAGCTCCACTACTCAAAATTTACCTCATCAACCACCAACGAATCAAGTTATGCCATTTACATCTCAACTATCGAATGCTTCCATCGTTAACATTGTCAATCAAGATACTATCTTGTTGACAACTCCACATGTTCCTACCTTGGACATCATTCCCACTCCTTATTCGTAACCTAACACGCTTATGTCAAATTTTTCTCCTTGTCTCCGAACCTACACCTTCCCCATTCTTATTACATCCACATCAAATTTGACTAAAACATCTACTTTATACACTTCAATCATACCCCAATCTACCACATTAGATTCATCCTTACTTTATTTCAGCCCGCACCGATATCCACACATATCCCTACAACTCTCACATCTATTTATTAAACCACATCTGCATCACACCTATTACTACACCTACATTACTCAAAACCATCCCAACTAAACTCATTTCTACTATAATTACCTTTACAACCCTACCTCCGACATCAACCCCATTAGCAAGCATATTGTTCTTACCCCTCGAAACATTTATGAAATAACTAGTCCCATCTACTTCTACACCCAAAAATACTCCTGCATTTGCTACATTACCCATAATGTCTACTCCATCGGTTTTCACATCACCCACATCTCCAAATATTCTGAATATGCCTACATCCCTATCTATCCCAACTACCCCTAAATCTATCATATCAATAACTCCACCTATCTCTACCTCGACAATTTTACCTATATCCTTGCCCATGGACACATCACCCGTCTACCCCAATACTCTTTACCTAATTCGTCTATCACACCAACCAAATCCCCTCGATCTGTAATCCTATCAAAGATACCCTTTGAAACATATACTAAACAAACACCTCCACCTAAATCAAATATAAATGGTTTGCATTCTACAAAATCAATTCTTTCCATGCCAAAACCTAAACAATCCACATCTCACATAGACCTCATTAATCGCATCATACAAACACCTATTTCTCCATTAACATCCTCGTCTTATTTTAGGTTATTTTCTCCATTAGTAACCAAACCACCACTATCAAATCCTCCGATTGAGATTATTATCATCCCTGCTAGGAGTAAATCTTCTCGGTTGAAATCTAAGGCTTGTGGAAAACATCCTCGACAGTCCCCTGTGCATCCTCAAAAACATTCATATTTTCCCTCTTCTCAACAATCCAATGCCACAACATCTATTTTAGGATTTGTCGCTCCATCTACAACATTTTGCAATGATAAATCTATAACCAAACAATTCAATCCTCCAATCCAATTCAATTTTTCATCAAAGACATATAATCTACCCATCCAATGTACATCTTGACCTAAATCTAAATTCAAACAATACAATCCTTTGACTAAATTGTATTTATCCTCCAAAACACATAATTTACCCGCTCAATCTACATCCACTTTTTCTCTTAACTCCAAGCTGAGATATCCTTTCAAAACCCACAAGAGTTTTCTTCCCCATAACACTTTAATAGGGTCTTACACAGATATCATTTGACATTTAACTCGAATATCTGCCATCACACTTCCTCCCATTAAAGCCTTTAATCCCTATGGTCCAAAGCCATCATGGTTCAATCCTAATTGCAGTTGTGCTTATCATCATACCCCAGGCCATGACATTAAACATTGTAAGGCATTTCAGACAATTGTCCACAACCTTATTGAGAAAGATGATTTCCTCATTCAGGGGAAATATCGTTCTCCATGTACATTTAATCCAATGTATATCCCATTTGTCGGGTCTCCCATGATTCCTCCATCCACATCATCCCTTAATATCCCCCTGCATGCAACATTACTCCTAAGGAAGGTCCTCCATTGCTCATCAATACCGATTATCTTGCCAAACACACTTGTGGTCTCCAACCGTTTATCCCATCCAAATCTAAAACAATATCATCTAAACTCTTTCGACATCCTTTAACTCCTTCACATCTAATTCATTGGGGAGTAGCCTTCTCTCGCCTTTGAGTATAGCATCTCGTATAACTCCTTTGACACTAGGGGACTTTGCTCCTTGACATTGTTTTGTTTACCTCCTCCAAATTCATCCGATCTAAACCAATTCTATCCAAATGCTCATCTCATTCTAAGTCCACCATTGTGGCCATTTTTGTCCTTCCGTTGAGGGACCATATTTCCATTTTCATTAAAGTCCACCATTGTGGCCATATTTTTGTCTCTCTTGGGCACCATTTATTTTCATCAAAATCCACCGTTTGTTGTGGTCATATTTTTGCTTCCTTAAGGACATAGTTTTATTTCCTACTTGTCTATCACATCTAATCCTTTGCAAGCTATCATCTCATCCTCACAACTTCACTGTCTTCCCTCCCTTGGTGGTAAACTAGAGACATAACCTCTTAATGCATTGCACTTGCAACTAGTATACTATTAGCATATCTACCAATGAGCACTTAGTGATATCCTTAGATCATTTATCCATCCTTAGCCCCTTCCATTTTTCATTGTAATGATATGAATTATGTGGTCTACCTTCACTGCTTTGATATGATCCCATAACCATTACATCCATCACCCTCTCATTCTCTTATTGCAGCCATGCAAAGGGTCTAGGGGTGTCTCTTGTACATTAATTATCCCCTCCTAAGTGGTCTACTTCACTATTCCCATCTCTCTCCCAAGTAAATCTAAAATTTAAGTATGTAAAAGGCAAAATCGAAGTTATTAAAAATAGAATGATCCTTGAAGGACAACTGCTCGTAGAAAAAAAAGAGAAACTAAAAGGAAAATCATAAAAATCTAAATCAAAGCAAAATCAAAAGACATGATGATCCCTCGAGGACGACTATCATACATATTATTCTTGCCATCCATATTTATATATATAGTAGACCATACCCTCGAAGGATGACTGCTCTTATTTATGGCATTTGGAATTTTTCCCGCATTGATCAACCTTCCTTTTATTAGCATTCTTAGAAATCTTCCCACATAGATCAAGTTTCCTTTATTCTTATTCTTCCCCTTTCCCGCAGTGGGCATAGACTTAAGAAACACCACCTTTGGATAACTTTCTTCTTGCGTACAAGTTACATCTCCAATCCCTTTGTCATGTCAACATTAGGATTATGAGCATCTTTCATCCATATTTCCCTCACGGTCTTTTGGTATAACTAACTATCATTGGTTATGTGTTAACACCTGCTATCGGCTGCAAGTGCAATGCCTTGAGTGGTAACCTTTCTTATTTATCTCCAATCTAGTTCGAAGCATAGTTTCCATGTACGCCATTGCTACAACTATGTTTCATTCATATCATCAAGGTCATTTTTTTATCAAAATCACATCAAATTTCACACTATGAATTCTATATCTATCCATAATCTCCATGAATGCGCTCGCAAATACGTTTTTAGTTTGTAAATTCTACTTGATCACCATTCTTTGTTGTGTGAATCCTACTTGAGGATCCTTATCAAGGCAAGTTCATTATCTTGCAGCTTATTATCCCCAACACGTTCAACAATGTCTTTGATCCATTACTCTTCGCTCCCATTTCCACTCATCACCATTTGTCTCCACATTATCCTTCTCACTTTTTTGTCCCCGCACCTCGCGGATATCCTACTTGTCTTTCCTCTTGAGTTTCCTTTCACTCTTCTCTTTCAATTTGAAAATATTACTTAACCATCCATATAACCAGAGAATCTTAGTTAAGGTATATCTTCTTCCTTAGATCCTCTCACAGAAGCTTCTCCATGATTTCCTCTTTTAGAAACGACAATCACCACCAAAACATTTTTTTGCTCTTCCTTTTTGCTTGACACTCTTACATCATCACTCCCACCATGTTTGTATCCTAATTAAGGATTGCCCTTACACTCTCCATCTACATCTCATACATTCCTCCATCCACTCATGTCACACTCCTTTGTTTCGTTGTTATCACCTTGATATCACCTCCTTTCATCTCTTGTTCCATTTTGGTAAACATTGCTCAATATTTTCATCATTCTTCTTTGCTTTGGCATGATGATACTACTTAACCATCCTCGTCGCATGACAATGTTACTTAAGAGTCCCTCTTAAGAATGGTTTTCCATTTGACCCTTCCACCTCCCATCATATCTTCATCATCTTCTATCTCCTGCATCTCATCGTACTCATCCACTCCAACTAACCATTCCACACCTGTATCCAATACAATGTTATCTTTGTCCTTCCATATCGTCACTGCCAGTTTGGTGATCTTACTTAACTCCTCTTGGGGCATGGCGATCTTACGTAAGATTCCCTCTTAAGCATGATCTATCATCCTGCACTCTCCCACCACTCCACATTCTCACATCTTCTCACCTCCTCTTTCATTCTCGCAAACACAACTTCCTACTTGCCCCTTTTCATCTCCATCATCCCTCACTTGGTAATCTTAATTAACCATTGCTTCCCCATTCATTTCATGTATTATTTCTTCATTTTTCTCTCATTCATTCTCATCCACTACGCCTCTCCTCACCTTCATGTTTGCACACATCGCTATCCCTCTTTTCTTTACTCTTTTCACTCCATCTTATAGGGTTCTTCCACATATCTACCCCCATACTTACCCATAATTGTCATTGATCATCTCCTAACATCATTTTATCATCATCTTCTATTTCTGCGGTACTAATTTTCAAATGGAATTCTCCTAAAAATCACTCATCCCCATTCTGCACAACTTGGATCCTTCTCTTTGATCTTCCCCATTCTATCTTCATTCCTTCCTTCCTCTCAGTGCCCTCTCGATCATTATCTGGGACTTCTCCTAATGTTCCTTCATTGGC
Organism: Taxus wallichiana var. yunnanensis; assembly: GCA_018340775.1. Taxonomy (NCBI): domain Eukaryota; kingdom Viridiplantae; phylum Streptophyta; class Pinopsida; order Cupressales; family Taxaceae; genus Taxus; species Taxus wallichiana. The sequence goes on from CM031236.1 coordinate 550,944,228, forward strand.
ATTCCCCTTCAATTCCTCATTTACTTTCCTCCTCTTCTCACCTTTTGTCCCATCCTTCCCTACTGATCATTATCGGTGGATTTCTGCTAAAATCCATTCGTTGGCATTGCCTCTCTTATCCCTTCCTCTCTTTTTCTTCACCACCTCTCCATCTTTCATTCTTCCTTGCCAATTTCTTCACTGTCTTTATCATGCACCCTCTCCCTATTTTCTCATCATCAATTTATCCCCATCTCATGCATCTCCAAATCTTTTCCAATCTGTGTCATTCCTCCCATCAAGCTTCTCTTTACGTTCCTTATGTCTCTCACTCTTTATCAAATATCTCCGTTCTTGGTTCCCTTCTTTCTGCATAATTTTCTCTATTGTCTTCTCCTCCTTTCTGATCCTTGTCTTATTTCACTTCCTCTATATCGTCTTCTTCCCCATTTTACCTCGCACTTCCTCCTTACTTCCCCATCGATAACTTGACTCTTCAGCGTTGTCCCATCTTTTTTATCATCCCACCATCCACATGCATTTCCATGCAGTTAGTTCCATATTCTTTACCTTGGATTTCTTCACTATGATCTGGTTCCTTCAATTTTATTTTCTATCATCTCTTTCATTTTCCATTACTTCTCTACCTTACTCGCTTCACCCTCCTTCACGCCTTCTGTTTTAAATAACGCTCTCCCTTTTTCATAATTTCACCTTTTGATCTATCATTTTCTTGTCTTCTCCTTATTTTTCCTTCATCGCCTCCCTTCCTCTATAATCCTTCTTTGTTATCTTCTTCCTCCCCTTTCATTCCTTCTTTTCTCCTCCTCCATCTTTGTTCCTCTATTCCATACCCCTGTCACCTTCACATTCGATCTTTCTTACTCTTCTCATAATCAACTAGTCCTCCTGTCTATTCCCTTTTCTCTTTCTCAACACCCCTCACACCTAGCATTCACGGTCAATGCCAATGTTTCTCCGTTTATGTACCACCGTTGATCTATTTCATTACCATTCTCATTCTTCTCTTTGCAACATTGACCTCTTCTCTTTTTGAGAACCCTGTCACATCTTTTATCTTCGTCAGTCCTCTCATAGGGGCATCATCATATCCATTTCTAAGAATCTCTTCCCATATTCCTTTGACATTTTTATCTTGAGGATGCCATAACGGACATAACCTATCCGATCTTGTTCTCTTCTTCCCACGAATCTTTGTCAAAGAATCGGGACTACTTTCCCTTTTCTTCACTATTCATCTATCTTCAACTGCAAACCTTTCTTAAGAAACATGTATTCAACATCCTATTTAACACCCTATTAGGCCATTTTATCCAATATGTTCTTCATATCCACATTCATGGCCATACTCGTTCCCCCTGGGATATTTTATTTCAACATCCATCTCCCATTATGTCATCTTCGTGTCCTATGTTGGGGCACCTTTTCATCCTTGTACTTGTCGACACATATAACTCACTTTTTTCTTCTTGTGCCCTATCTTACTGGGGCATCATTATTTTCATCCTTGTCCCTTTTGCGAATACATGATTTTTCACTCGATTCCTCACAGAAAAAGGATTTTACATATCTTTCACATTCAATTGTGCATATTTTGATGTTTTCCTATGACCCATTGGTCATCACGGTTTACATCCATACTGCAGTGATCTCCACCCACTCAATGGTCTATAGAACGTTGTCATTCATCTCCATTAAGACCACAATTATCCTCTACCGATGTGATATTGGAGTCATCGCCATATTTTTCATTACTATTGCGATCCTTTTTTGCTTGGGGCATCTTGCCTTTGGTCATGTTTTTATTCACCACGCCCCTTTTACGGACATATATTTCATCCAACCCTTTCTATTTTTGTCTTGTGGCTTGCTATCGCAAACCACTCAACAAAAAGGGGCAAATGTAGACACCAATTTTTGGTATAGTGCCCCTCCGTCATCTCACATTCATTCAACTCTCACTCTCACTTTTCTTTTTCTTAAATTTAAATAAATCCCATCCATTTATTCACCCAAATTTAATTAATTATCAAATGGGCTCCATATAAACCCATTTAATAATTGAATTTTGGCATCTCTCACAAATTATTCAATTCATGGGTATTAATATACCCATCCGACACCCCTTTCTTAAATTCAAAAGATGGAATCTATTATCTCACCTACCATGTCAATCATGCTCCTCACTATATCTAATAAGTCAAACCGTGGGTCCCATGTGATCACATCATGTCTCTTAACTCGAGTTAATTTATCAAACCTCGGTTACTCATTAACCCCAATCTAACCTCACCTCCAAGTTATAAATATGGGTTTTCCCCCCTCTTTCAAAAAAAAAAAATATTGAAGACCATTCTGCAAGTTTGAGGTCAAGGCTAACCTTTTCCATTGTTAGAAGTTAGAAGGTGAGAAGTGTGGGAGAAATATTTTTCATTGTTCGTTATCCTGCCATCCTGATGCCCAGTTCATCTCCATATCAGAGCACAAGCTAAGTCCCCTCGTCATTTCGGTTACTTGTCATTTTGTATTCCATTATTTCTGCATGATATCTACTGTTCATAATTTATTGTTATCTTTCTAGACACGAGGGTTGACATCCTCCAAGGGAGTTAATATCCTCTTGGAACCGGGACTTTCTAGAAACCCCCACATATTGTTATCTAATCCCATCTATTTTAGTTTTGCAGATCTACCTTATTTTATCATGTATCTATCTTCTCTACACCTACAGATCCATATTTTCATTTTAGGTCCTAAGCCCTCCATCATTAGAAGTTGTTGGTAGCTTCCAAAGATCGACTTTCACCCGCTCAAGAATGAGGTTTCCCGATCAACACACTCCAATTTTCTTGTCCATGTGACCTATGAAGAAGTGTTTGAGATACAAAATGAGTGTAGATCACTTTGGATCCTATGTGTGTCATATAATCCTCGTAGTTAGAAATTTATTGTTCCTCTATCAACAAAAAATATTTACCTTGTCACACCAAAATTGAAATGTCATCAAAGTCCTTGGATGCTGCAACTTCATCTAGAGAAACAAGTCGTGATGCCTATGGAAGTTGATAACTAGGAAGTGGAGTTAGAGGCCTACAAATGCATCCATCTACCAATTCTTGTGAATCACACTCATAAGTGACAAATTCGATACAAGTTACACAAAAACACATCAATTTTGTTGTCCATGTGGCCTACGAAGAAGTGCTTGAGCTCTGAAATGAGTGTAGATCACTTTTCACCTGTGAGTGTCATACAATCCTCATAGTTAGTAATTTGTTGTTCCTCTATCAACCAAAAACATTTACAAACTGTGGAATTTTCTTGAGAACCATAAGCCATGTTGTTAATACACCATTTACATTCACTATGCTCTTTGCATATTTCAATTTAGCACCATCTTTATACTTCAACTCTTCTCTTGTAAGAGCTCTTTTCACACATGCCCATGCACCGTCATGCTCTCATTTTCCATTTCTAGGCTCAAGAAACTCCAAATGTGTTACACTCCCATCTTGACATACATCTTGATCATCCAATAAAAAAATTGTGCATTCTTAAACTAAGATGCACAATTATTTGACCATATATAATGTTGATTGAAGCGGATGTCCCTATCGATAAGTTTCATAAAATAACAATACACCCTTACACAAATTCAAAAAGTAGAATGAGTTTGATCATCGCTGATATAAAAGTGGTACTCTCTCAAAAATTTCTATCATTCTCTCTACTATTAAGAGAATGTATAAATGTTATATGCACAAAAATGACAACTTGTGTTGAGGTGTAATATTTCGATTGAACCTCCATCTCGTTTGGAACATGTAATTCTCTGCAAAATCAACCATTGAAACAATAGTACCCAATAGAAAATGTTTCCTTACATATCTTGAATAGTTCATCCAACCATCAAGCTCTGTGTGTATGCCTAATATACTCATAAACAATTTTGTCTTTAAATTTTCTCATAAATTAAAAAACACGTATATGTTACAGTAACTAGCTCATACCATTTAGACTCCTTTCCATCTTTCAATTAGTATGGTATCGATTGATATTTATTAAACCCAACTAAATTATTTCCTATTGCACCTTTAATTTGATCATGGATACAACTTTCCAATTTAGGTAATCCAATTACATACGACAACTTCTATCTAAAAAATCCTTACTATAATTTTTTTTTCCAACTTCTCTTTCACAAAATTTCGTAGGAATGAAATCCTTGGAAGATATTGGTGGAACTTGAACACCACATTCGCAGTAACATAGTTTCAGAATGTAAATAAGAATGAATACGTTGAAAATTATCATAATGCATCGCAAATTCAACATGTTGCCTACAACAATAAGTGGTACAAGCGTGGTTGATTTTCACATATAATGGTTTCAATATTTCAAAAAAATGTTGACTAATTTTAATTTCTGGATTCTCCTGTTCAAACATATGAAAAATTGAGTTTGAGTCATATCTAAGAAATGCTTTGGATGTGGTTCATGATTAGTAGAACTAACTCTTTGTTTTACAACATCTCCTATATTAGTTGAAATTCTAGTGTTACCATGCCAAAATTGAACAACTTCTCTTATAACATCAAATATATATTTGTCTTTATGCGGTGCTCTAGCAGAAAATGCCCAAAAATCAATGTTATTGGGTGATTGAAGGATATTACGCCTTTCAATTGCTTTCATTAGAGTTTTTCGATTAAATTTCAACATTCGACTTGTTTGCCTAATCAAATACTATTTTTTTGTTGATTCACTTACAACACTAGTAACAAGTACACGACACATGACATTACAATCCCTTGTGCGTCTCTTTACACCAATAGTGTGATATGCATCATGTAGGTTATCAACAATTGTAGAGGTTTGACCACGTATATTAGATGTTTTTAATCCTAAGGTGTTTAATTTAGGTCTCATTTTATTTAATTTCATCAAACTAACCAACAACCGACATTTTTGGGAATCGTTTACAATTTCAAAATGATTATACCAAATTGTAATGAAATTACTTGTATAATTTAGATCATGAGTAGAAATATAACACCAAATAACACAATATTCCATAATAATGATCTCAATATGCAATTAGAATAGCTTCGCCACTTTGAGGGGGCAACCTCCAAACCATACAATAATACTCAAATGCTCCAATGATGATAAACTACTACCTACTAACCTCTATATATACTATTCCTATGTTATGGCCAGCACCAAGGCTGACCCACTAATGAAAATATAACATATATGAAAGAAATACATAATGATAAGAAGTTATGATAGCCACAAGTCGGCTATATACATCCAATATAAGCTATATGATTAAGGGCGTAGCATGCCCCTCCCCTTCGAAGCAACATTGTCCCCAATGTTGAGAAGATCTAGATGCTGCTGCAGGAAATTTGCATCCTCCCAAGTTGCGTCTTCATTGTCTAGATTTTTCCACTTGATCAAATACTCAGTGATGACCCTTGTCCTCAACCGCTTAGTGCGTGTCTGAAGGATGCATTCTGGTTCTAGGATGATTCTTCCCTCTTCATCAAGCTCTGGTAACACTGTTTGGGTTGATATTGTCTGTCCAATTACCTTCTTTAGGCAAGATACATGGAAGACTGGATGAATTCGAGTAGCTGGAGGAAGTTCCAGTTTGTATGCTACATTTCCAATCTTCTGTAACACTTGATAAGGACCATAATACTTAGGTGAAATCTTGTTATCCTTTTTGTGTTGTTTTAAGGACATTTTCTTATATGGTTGTAAACGCACAAAAACCCAATCACCGAATTCAAAATGTCTTTCACTACGATGTTGGTCTGCCTGCTGCTTCATGCGGTTTTGTGACATGGCCAAATTCTCCCTGAGACTACAAAGCACCTCTTGTTGGTGTTGAATATGTTCTTCAACTGCTCAAACCTTTGGCTGGACTCTCAAAGATGAAGTGATAGATGGTGGATGATACCCATATAATGCTAAGAAAGGAGACATTTTAGATGAAGTATGAAAGGAGGTGTTATACCACCATTCTGCCAGCGGTAACCATTGGACCCATCTCGCTTGCTTCTCTGATGTAAAACAACGAAGATATCCCTCCAAGCACTTATTTACCACCTCTGTTTGCCCATCAGACTGGGGATGATAAGAGGAACTACGAGCTAGTTGTGTGCCCAAGCATGAGAACAAGTCAGTCCAAAAATTACTAGTAAAGATAGGGTCTCAATCACTTACTATAATCTTTGGTGTCCCATGTAGCTTCTGAATTGTATCCACAAGGCCGCTCTATTGTACTCATAACAAATGGATGTGATAAAGCACAAAAATGGGCATATTTGGTAAGTCTATCCACCACCACCATGATTACATTTTTACCTTCTGATTTAGGCAATCTTGTGATGAAGTCCATGACACCTCTTCCCACCTCTGGCTAGGAATAGATAGAGGTTGTAAAAGACTTGGGACTTAATTGTTTCTCCCTTATTTTCTTTGACAAACCATGCATTTTGCCACAAACTTTTGGACATCTCCTTTTAACCCTTACCCGGAAAAAATCATGCTTGATTCATGATAAGTCTTTAAGAAGCTAGAATGACCCCCTACTTTGAGAAGCATGGAGCTCGAGATAGAACCCTATTTTTAAGGATTGAATTCTTACATAGATATAATCTATCTTTATACCATAAAACATCTCCTTTCCATAAAAATTTTTCTGACATGTTTGGATTTTGTTGGAGATTCTGAATGAGATTTTGTGTACCTAGGTCATTTTTCCATTCAGACCTTGCATCCTCTATCCAATCCTCCTGTAATACAGATATGGCATACAACAATGCTTAGGCAGATTCATCCTTTCGAGATAAAGCATCAACAACTACATTCTCTTTCCCTTTCTTGTATATTATCTCAAAATCATACCCCAACATTTTTGAGACCCATTTCTATTGTTCTTCTGATGATAAGCGTTGCTCTAAGAAGTATTTCAAACTATCATGATCTGTCTTTACTTTGAAATGTCGTCCCATTAGATATGGTCTCCATTGTTTCACTGCATGAAGTATTGCTAACATTTCTTTCTCATAAATTGGTTTAGAGATATTCTTACCTTTGAATTGGCAGCTCTTGAAGGCAATGGGTCGCCCTTCTTGCATGAGTACTGCCCCCATACCATACCCTGAAGCATCACATTCAACAATGAATGTTTTTGAAAAATCTGGGGTGGCTAGAACTGGAGTGGTGCACATGGCCACCTTCAACTTCTCAAAGGCCATAGTAGCTTTCTCGTTCCAATGGAAAGAGTCCTTCTTCAATAAAGCTATGAGTGGTGCTGCGATGCTGCCATAATTCCTTACAAATCTACGATAATAACCTGTAAGCCCCAAAAATCCTCAGAGATTTTTTAGGGTTTTGGGAACCTTCCATTCAAGCATGGCTTTTATCTTGTTAGGATCCACTTTAACACCTTCATAAGAGACAATATGACCCAGATATTCAACCTCCTTGACACCAAAAGAACACTTAGAAGGCTTTGCATAAAGTTGATGTTGTTCAAGAGTTTCCAACACTTTATTTACATGATGCAGGTGTTCCTCCCATGTTTTACTATAGATTAATATATCATCAAAGAACACTAAAACAAAATTTCAAAGAAATGGCTTAAATATTGAATTCATCAAGCTTTGAAATGTAGAGGGTGCATTTGTTAGTCCAAAAGGCATTACCAAGAACTCATAGTGTCCTTCATGTGTCCTGAAGGTTGTTTTATGAATATCTTCATCCTTGATTCTAATCTGATGATATCCAGAATGAAGATCAAGTTTTGTAAAGTAAACAACACCATGTAACTCATCTAGCAAATCATCAATTACAGGAATAGGAAACTTATCTTTAACTGTGTACTTATTGAGTTCCCTGTAATCTGGACACATGCGCCAATTGTCATCTTTTTTCCGTACCATCACTACAGGAGAAGAGTAAGCACTTTGACTATGACGAATAAGTCCTGCTTCTAACATCTCTTGAACTATCTTCTCAATCTCACTCTTTTGCATATAGGGGTACCTATAAGGTCTGATGTTGGGTGGTTGACTCCCTGGTACTAGCTGGATGGCATGGTCATGGTCTCTTTTCGGAGGCAAACCCTTGGGCATTTCTCCAAAAACCCCTGAGTGCTCATCTATAATTGCTTGCATATCTGCAGGTATAAATGTATTGGAATGATGTGCTTCCAATGAAAATAGTTGTGCCACAAACCCTTCTGCACCCTTTCTAAGAAATTTTTGCATCTGATGAGAACTTACCATCTGCGGGGATTTTGCTCTTAGTCCTTTTAGTTTAAAATTCCTCCTTTCTGAATTGCATGAACAACTCTTGGAAATTCATTTCAATGGTTCCCAAGGTGGTAAGCCACTGAACTCCTAACACAATGTCTGCTCCTCCCATGGAAATGGCATACATATTGCTAGTTAGCAAGTAATCTCCCATGGCGAGATTAATGTTATGGCATTTTCTGAACAACTAACAATTTTCCCATCAGCGATCATGACTTGACATTCTGGAGCTAGATAAACAAAGCAGTTCAAGCGTACCGCTAACTTATGATTGATGAAATTGTGAGTACTTCCCGAATCAATCAACACTGTTACCCTCTGTTTTTTAAGAATCCAACTACTTTGAGAGTTTGGGGAGTGCTAATACTAGAAATTGCATGGCATGATATTGTTGGTTGGGGATCTCCTAATTCCTCCTCTGGCTCTACCTCTTCGTCTTCTTCATTTTCTTCTTCTTCAGTAGGTCCCTCAATGTAGAACAACTTCTTTTCCGCACACTTATGTCCTGGTCCAAATTTGTTGTCACAATTAAAACATAACCCTTTGGCTCTCTTTTCTTCAATTTGTTGAGGTGTCAGTCTCACTGGCCGAGGGAATGATGGTGGAAGGGTGCTACGATCTCTGATAGTACTGACAGTTTGTTTCCGACTTGAAAGAAATTTTTCCTCTGCCCTACGTGCCATGATCATAGAGTCTGAAACCTTATGAGGATTAAACATACGCACCTCAGTCTCAATTTGTTCTTTAAGACCCCCAAGAAATAAGTCATTCAAATTATCTTCAGGAATATTTTCCACCCGTAAGGAAAGGTTTTGGAATTGATGGATGTAATATTTGACTGTTCCTGTTTGTCTAAGCTTTGCTAATTGGCTAAAGTAATTCTCTGACACACTATAACTATAGTGCAATTGCAAATCTTTGGTGAATACTTTGTCCATGTAACATTGAGACCACTCTTTTTCCTTTGAGCACATAACCATCGATACCAAATGAATTGGTCAGGTTCAAGATACAATGATGCCATGGTAACCTTTTGTCCCAATGGAATCTGATGAAGATCAAAGAAATTATCCATCTGGTTAATCCAATTGAGTGGATCCTTTCCATCAAACTTACGCATTTCCACTTTTGGAAGCATGTGACGGGCTTGTAGAGTGTTTGTATTTGGATTGGTCTTGTTTTCAGATCCACCCTGGCTAGTTTGTTTATTACTTTGACCTAAAGATCCACCATGATTAGTATGAGTATGATTGAGTTGTGGCTCATTAGGAATGATATGATGACCCATGATATTGTAGCTAAATTTTTGAATGAAATCCTCCAATCGTTGTCCAATCTTTTCTACATCTTCTTTCTTTGGCCACTCTACCTTCAAGGTTTTGAACTCTAACTCAAAATAGCCGACCTTATGGTCGGTTGAAGTAAACCTAACCACGAGGACTCTGTAAATACCCCTTCCGACTCTAACTCCTCAACTATTATCTCATCCTTATCGGGGTTTTACTCGGAGTGATGGAATTCTTTTGCCTCTTGTCGAAGGCCCAACCATGATGCCCCAAAATGGTAAGATTTAAGGATCAAGGTCAAAATTTAGGGTTTCAGATTTCAATAGGAATTCGGCCAAATTTTATAAAACTCAAAGAATGAACTCAAACTAATTTTTAATCTTATTTTTGGAAATGTAAATAAATTTTAAAAATTCCACAAATTGCACCCTATGTAGTGAATTATGAAAAACATAAAACCGCTATAAATTTTGCAAAACAAGTCAAAAATTATTAAAATTTTGAGGGAAGCTTACTTGACTGATTTCGCCACACCAAAAAAAAATTTGCAGAAAAATTCACTACTGATGTTGAGATATGGACGAACCTTCAAAATTAGGGTTTGACGCAGTGTTGGCCGAGTTCAAGCTCTGATACCACTTGTAATGAAATTACTTGTATAATTCAGATCATGAGTAGAAATATAACACCAAATAACACAATATTCCAGAATAATGATCTCAATATGCAATTAGAATAGCTTCGCCACTTCGAGGGGGCAACCTCCAAACCATACAATAATACTCAAATGCTCCAATGATGATAAACTACTACCTACTAACCTCTATATATACTATTCCTATGTTATGGCCAGCACCAAGGCTGACCCACTAATGAAAATATAACATATATGAAAGAAATACATAATGATAAGAAGTTATGATAGCCACAAGTCGGCTATATACATCCAATATAAGCTATATGATTAAGGCGTAGCACAAATTTCATGGCTTTTCTTCGATTTGTCATTCGAAAGTTTGTCGGACATTGGTTTCAAAATTTTCTCATCAATTTAAATAAAATAATTAGGTATCTTTCATAAAATCCTAGGAGGTGTTTTTACCAAATTTTGGTTGTCTACGGTTTCAAAATGAATTTCCTAATTCACATTTTCATTATCTCCTTCAATTTCAACATCAACTACATCACAAGTATTTAATTCATCTTCATCATGAGTATTTAATTCATCTTCATCACGAGTATTTAATTCATCTTCAACATTGACAATAAAAACATTACATGGTTCCTCATTGCTTACAATAGTGGGGGTTGAAGATGAACCACTTGTTGATTCACGAACTTTCCACATTCACTCAGAATCTTGTAATATTTTTGCCTCTAATTCCTCTAGTTTTTACTTATTGATTTCCTTTTTGAACTTCGTTTCCTATTTCCCATGATGTTTCAATCAATGTAGGAAAACTCCAAACAATGCAGGGAACCTTAAAAATAGTAAAAAAATAACTTCCGATGACAAGAAAAAATGCGAAAAGTGGCGAGAATTTTGCATAAATTCATACAGTCAGGTCAGAGAATAAAAGCACATGGGGATTGGATGTTGGGATTCATGTAAATATGATTTTAATAATCATGATTGCATTTCTTTTGATATAGTCCAATTTATAACCGCGATCATGGTTTATAAACTATGATCACAATTCTTATTGTATCATCAAATCCGACCCTCAAGGCTCAAGAAATCTCTATTTTTCCCAAACTAGAGCTTTGGGAGGTCATTATGGCGTGTGAAAGGCCAAAAACTTCAAATTTGCTCTTCCACGACTTGAACCATGCTAAAAATTGAAAACATGTCACAAAAATGGTACCATTGCGTAGGGGAGACTATTAGCTTTGTATAAATATTGATTTTAAAGTGAATAGAATAAGATAAATATCATTTTATAATTTTTTACTAATAGTAGGTCTTTAAGACACTTTTTCCTGTGAATGTTCATGTCTATGTTTAAGACTGCAACTTTTGTTTCACTTGTCAGAATGTGATAAAACCTATACCATCCCAAGCGTGGAGAAATTCTATACATGTTAAAAAAGGTATTTGATTTTGATATTTTTTATGTAGTTATGGTGGGAAAATGGAAAGTGCTCTGTTTTCTAAAAATTTCAGACCACTTTCACAGAAAAAATCATTAAAAAAAATTATTGCTTGAAAAATACAAAATAAAATCCATCCCAAGATAGACAGTGGCATCTAACTTTTCACCAAAGGAAAAAAATAAAGTTTTGGTCATCTAAATCGCGGCAAATGGACTAAAATCTTATAGGTTTTTCTTAAAAACCAAGTCATAGAACTTTGAGTGTTTAATATATCTAAACTTGTCCTTTTTTTTAAAAAATATTAATTTAGAAACTATATTCCGATGCTACGATTCATATTTATATAATTTTTCTAATTTTGAGTGCACGTATTGCTAATAATCCCTACAAGTTGAGATTTCACCATTTTTTGCAACATGACATCCACTTATGACCCATTTTGGTCCCCCAACTTGCTGCACTTACCCACCATGGGACATCCTCTTATTTTTATTTCACCCATATGGGTTTATGCAACTTGTACACCTCCCTCGTGTTAATACAAGTTTGACCATCTGATTAAATATGACTTGGGATAAATAAGGTTGTTTGATATGTTGTTGATATGACATGTCAATGGTAGCCCTTGTAATTCTAATTTGGAAAAAACCTTTTGGTGTAATTACAACCATTTTATACCTTCTCTTTGAGGGTACACTTTGAGAAGCGGTTGAGATAATTACTAGTAATCACACATGAATGATTTAATGGAGATGCTAAAAGGGATATGTTGAAGAAGTTAAATTCGAGGGTGGGGGCACTAAATCACGCACTTTTTAGTCAATATTTAGTCCCAGTCTCATACTACTATTCATATGGTTTTTGAGTGAAGTAAGTAATAATTAACCCATGTCCTTTGGCCATTTTACCTTACTTTTTGTCATCACTACTGATCCTCTCGATCATACTTGCATAGTTTGTTTTGTCATTTTGCGTTATTCCTATTCCTAATCGGGACACGCCCGGCCAGGATCAGGGCACCCCGGCCCTAATTCTCTTTTCCTTTACTTCCATATTCGGGCACTTTCAGCCATTTGAGCTTTCCATATTTTTAGTGTTCAACCTTTTCGGGGTTAATTACGAAATTAGAACAAGAGAACCATATAAATATAAAGTTATGAGACCATAATGAGGGACCAAGCACTAAGCATCTACTATCACCATCTAGAGTTGCATCCATCAAAGACACCTAAAGCTATATTTGCATTCATCTAGCTCCGTCACAAGGCACACAAGGCTGGTTCATTTGCATCACACTTCATAGGATGAAATTCTATTGTTTCCATACAAACATTTACTACATTATACATCTAGTTATTTGCTCGCTACTTCACAAAGTGCGACTGACACAAGAGAAACCTAGGGCACGATTTACACACACATACCTAGAACTACATTGGGTCTGAGATGTAGTGCAACACTCAATTATTAATTCCACCATTGTGACCACTAAGGACATTTTGACCCCTTTATATGCATAATTATATTTTTAGGATTTTGATGTTTTATATGGGGTTTTGTAGCTGCTTTCTTCATCTTTGATTTACATCGACATCCAACGTAGTTCAATGACATTCACGTGATAGGTAGTAAAGGTAGACAATCACTTAGTGACACCTCATAGAAGGGTTTTAAGCCATTTCTACATACTAGGGCACCCAGATCTTAGACCAGAGTGCCCATAGGCACCCATTTCCCTTTCCAAGCACCCTAGTCTAGTCAAAGAGCTCAGATCTATACTTTTTAAGGCTTCTTTGTGGTCGTTTCCTCCTCATGTTCACCTAGTTTACACTACGACACAGTCCCCTACCTTTATTGAATCAACTAAGGCCTTCTTAAACCTCTCTTGCACGTTAGGGTTTCACATTTCTATGTACTTAGTGGCTTGGCTCATTTCCTTTATTTATTTAGTTGTTGTTTACTACTTTGTATAACATTAGATTACACTAGGATTTTATAGTTTAGTTTACTCGTAGGAGCAAAAATTATAGGGGAAGAGGGGCAATGAATAAGGGGGAATGAGGGAGGAGAAGTACATGAGTGGGAAAAATGTTGGGGGGAATATAAATGAAACTGTCATTTCTTATGACAAGACACATGTATGAACCATGTCTTTGTTGTGATCAATCACTTGAAGGAAAAGTGGGGTGTGGTTCCCACATCATTGAGTAAACCTACTTTGGAGATATCTCGGAAAAAAATCTATGTTGATCAATACTTGAGAATTGTTAATAGTTATTTTTGTAATGACACCGCTTATGTTTTATGGAAACAAAATATATCAAGCAGTAAGATTTTTCCTTGTGGATTAGTAGCTAACATTGCCTTCTCAACATTTCGTGGTTCTTAACAATCATTAAATTTGAAGCATTGTTATGTGTATAATCTTATGCCTATTATTTTGAAATTTTAGTGTTGTGCAAATTTTACAATAAGAGGGAGTGGTCAAAGAAGATGAGAGAGGACCAATTGAATCAACGTTCTCACAAAAATGTAAGGAATTTATCAAAAGTAAATGTACTAATATTATATACATATTTTCTAGATTGTGTAAGGTTTTCACGACCACCATCCTTTCGTCAAATTTTTCATTGCTAGCAATGTTATTGTCAAGGTTTTAACACACAACTTGACAATGTTATTATTATTGTCTTATTTCTTATTCAAAGGTATGGCTTTGTTTGCCTTCATCCCGCCCGATATTTTTCATGATAGTAAATTGCCATCACTAGATGGTTTATTGTGTGAGATAGAAGAATAGGAAGATTTATAAAAAGAGTTCCAAAATTATTTGATTCCATGTTTTTCTTTGTGATGTTTATGACATGGCCACAATAAGGGGATGCTTACACGATAAAATGGAAAATGGAAAATGTGTCGAGTATATATACATCAAAGGACATATGGAAAAATATGTTGACCTTAAGACCAACTATCCATAGATCTTATACACCATCACTCTTCATGACAACAATTTTCATTCATGTTAGTGTAGGCTTTTTCCCACTATGTGGTTTTACCTACATGGTCTACTTAGTTTGTTTAGTTTAATGATAGGTCATTATGGTAAATGTACTTTAAGTCATTTTCTAATTATGAGTTGAGTTAATTACGCTTTTGGGTGACCTAATTCCTCATTATATAATATATATTCCTATGTACTTTTTGGATAATGTGTAAATACATTATGAACAATTTCTTGATTGTTGAAGACAAGCTTCTTGCTTGTGACTCTTTTGGGATTTCACTAAGTTATAAAGGTTTTCTTTGTGCATTTAATCCTATCCATTCCTAATCTTTGATTGTGGCCCACTTCGACATGGTATCAAATTTTTATGGTAGTTGAATGTTATAGCCTCTGTTGTGAGATCTAACATTCTAGCTCGTTCATTATTTTCATTGATTTCAATTTTCAAGGGTTTGGTGGGGTGTTTATAAAATCCATGCAAATATGTTCCTCTAGAGTCTCTAAATGAAAATGGATGATGCCATTGTATTTAAAAGGTGTCAAAACACTAGCTTCAATCGTAAACATGACTTGGTTTTGTGATAGGCAATTTCAACCATTTTTGGAGGGTTTGAAGGCTATTTTTAATTCTAAAAAATTTGTTTGGTATTCAAAGAGAAAAAAATATTTGGGGTTTTATGGGTTTGTCAAAATACTTGGTGGGTATTTGGTGCTTTGTGCGGAAGATGTACATCTTTTTCAATATATGGGGTTTTCCTTGCAGCTTTCCTCACCATTTACACCTACTCGCATGCATCAAAACCCAAATCAGTACAATTCAGACTTTACGGGTTGATTGGAAAGGTGAAAAACCTAACACAAGGTGTGTTTTGGGCTTTACAAATTGATCAACAAGGTTAAAAACTCGACTCATAACATTTTGAGTTTTTCAGTTATTCATCAAGTTGAAAACCTTAACACACACCTTTGCCAACAATTTAGGATTTTAGGGAATTGGAACATCAAAACATCTCAAAAAAATTACATGTTGAATTCTTCCCAACCCTTGAACCTTGAAATATAAAGGAATCCCTTGTACTTTATACTTTCAAGTTTTTGGTGCACGTCAACATAGTATGCAACTTGTTGTCAAACTCTCAACCCTAGTCAACACAGTCTATTTTAGGATTTTGCATGTGCTATGCAGGACCAAAACTTTGACCAATTCATATCATGATTTTGCATGTGTTAAACAAGACCAAAACCCTAACACCTTATATTTTGGGTTTTCTAAGTTGTTTGTCAAGTGGAAAACCTTGACCTAGTGCAATTCATGATTTTAAAAGTGTTTATCAAGCCTAAAACCCTAGTCATCCTATCCCTTATCTCCTTGGTCACATGGGAATTAAGCCCTCGGTTACCCCAACCCAAGGGGGCTTAAATTTTCCTCACAAAGTTAGGCCAAACATTTGCATACCAAAAATTTATGTAAAGCGGAGATTATTTTTTGCAAGCAAGAAACTTTAAACTGTCATAAATTTTTGCTAACAAATACTTTGGAGGTGTTTTTAAGTGCAATTTTGTTTTATCTCTATGCATTAGTGATATTCTCTTGGGTTGCCGTCTTTAGTTTCAAGGGGGTTGTACATCATATTATTTCAAACACACACACTCAACACATATCCACTTATCAGAATTCGGATCAAAGTTCTACTTTGTTATCATGTTCCACCCTCATCTAAGTTCAAAATTAAGTCCTTAAAAATTTTTGAGGAGTGTTTCAAAGGTGTGGGGAAGAGTGACTAATTTGAGTAATGAACTCATTAAGGTTCGATGAAAGACAACTCCCCTCAGGAGGCCTAAAAAGGCCCTTTTTGTTCATTCTGCGGCCAATAAACATTCTCTAGGGACATTTGGGGGAAATATAAAGCATCTGAGGGTGATGTCAGAGAGTATTTAAGATATCTGAAGCAATTTAGGAAAATTTTGGAAAGAAATTTGATTAAGGAACAACTTGTGCAAGATGAGGTCTTTATAGGTGCATGGAACGAATGCCATATCGGTGAAAGCTGACTTCTCTGAATGATTCCGGGAGTTTTAGAAGGATTTAAGAGGAAAAAAAATAGACATAAAAAATATATTAGAATCCTCTACAAGGTGGAAACCTCACATTTTCTCCAAGGCTCAAATACTTCCTGAGATAGTTTAAAACACTACAACCGCCCCTCTTGGTCAAAGATGGAAAATGCCCTAAATTTGAAGTTTCAAGAATAATTAGGTGTCAAAAATGGTTCACTTGATCTCACCAAGTGTTTTGAAGTAAAAATCATATAAGGTTTGACCCCAAAACACTTTCCCAAGCTCCCAAGGAGGAATTCTCACTCTTGGTGTCGTGATTTGGACACAATGAGTTAAAAACAACTTTCCAAAAGTGGCAAGTCACACATTTTCCCCTCCATTGTCCCATATGATTCAAGTGCATCTTGTAACTTTCCCCTAGGGGAAATAGGGGACACAAAAGTGTGACCTCACACCTCATGTGTAAAATTTCTAACTCGGTTAACTAACAGGGGTCTCGGGCGGGCCGAAAACTCATACAAATTGAATCTGCTATTGCTCTCCAAGCACTTAGTCAATTTATCATGTCAATTTTTTGATAAAACATACTATGAACTCCATTTTTATCTAGAAATGTTGCAAAATTTTTTGCTAAACACCCATAACCATCAAAACGAATATTTTATAGTATCTCCTCAACTCGTCCATATGTTTTGAATGAATATTTGTTAGTATCTTCCTCTCCAAAACACCTTTGAGAAGAATGTCAAAGAAAACATATTGATGCTCTATATTTTTATAGAAGAAATATGAAAATATTAAACCCTAAACTTGCCTTTTCAGCTTTACGAGATCTAGTGGATGGAAAACTTTGAAATTGAAGCAAAAGGTCCTCAGTGCAAAATATTTTTTTGACACGGTTTTCGTTACAACCCGACACTTGTAAGTGCACTTTCTAAAAATAAAAAGTATTCAGAGTAATGGATGTCTAAAAATAGTAACTTTATGGTATTTTTAATACTCTAAATGAGTAAGAACCATCAAAGAGAAAAAAATCGAAAACTTACTCAAAATAGTGGTCCTAGGCATGACTTTCTAAAAAATAGAAAGTTTCAAATTTGAGTTCAAAAAATTTGCGGTGAATCCTATTATACCTATCTCGGTACTTTTTAGCATTATGAAGTTTAAATACTCAGGTCTGGAACCCATTTCAACCTTGATCACCAAGTATCCCGGTGTGGGAGACAGTGATGTCACTCACATGGATCTTGAGAATTTGAAAAATAGGATGTTTGGTGGACATTGTGAATCGGTGGAGAAGAATATTTTCTTGAGTGAGCTATTCTTAGCAAGAGGTAACCCAATATTTGTTTAGAGTATTGAATTTGTCCTTGCTATGCACAATACTATGAAGCTGATTCTAGGATAGTGTGAGTAGGCGACAATTCAATCCTTGTAGTCCAAAACTCCTAGGGACATCTCTTAGTGTCTAAAAATTCCCACTAGTAATAACATGGTCATCTTCACCAAAGAATTTTCATTACAGGATTGGGTGAAGAATAAATCATGCTTGCTAGGCCTAGCATTTGGTTCATGGCTTGGGAAGGGAAGAAAATTCTCGTGTTCCTAAGATATTTTCCACAAGTGAATTCCATGAAGGATATTCAAATGTCATTATCTTATTGAATAGGGTGATGGGAGAGGAAACAAAAAAGTTTTTCAGGGATTATATGGATTTTCTTATCCTTATTGATAATGAAGGGAATCAAGTGATATATTGGGGGCAGATTATTAGTGATAATATCCATCAATAACTTTTTTAGTTACCTTCCACTAAGAAGTTCACCATGAATTCTTACCTGGTATATGATATTGCTTTCACAAGACCATCCAGGGCTCCTAACTATTTATCTTAATGTATCTCGAAATCACTTGTCTATGAGAAGTAACTGCAGCTCATGTACAAAGAAAACAACTATCATTTTCCAGGGTAAATGATGCATTCACCATGTTCATCATCATACTCCTCGATGGAACCCCAAAGATGAGTATCTCCCCTCATGCTTGATTACGCTAAACAGAAATACAAAATCCATTTCATCTAGTTTTCTACCTTTACGTACAACAAGATATTAGGATATGATCTTACCCCTCGTCAGCTACCCAAGTACCCGAATGCTAAAATCATTATGTTTGAATTATGTAGGAAACTAGCTCATGTGCATGCTAGGTGTAGAAACAAAAAAAAGAAGGGTGTATATTTTCCCATCTCTTTGGAAATCTATTCATATAAGAGTGTTGTGGATGCATCAAACATTGAAGAATAGTTTGCTTCTCTCAATCTTTACTTTTACAAATCCAGGCCTAAATTTGATATTAAAAAGAATCTTGAAACCTTCGCCCTCCCTGACCGCATCACATACCTCAAATTAAGGACTACCAGGCCAACTGCAAGGATGAATTTGAAGTCAAAAAAGGGACTATGTGCAGATGACATGAGACCAAATGAGAGATTTCAAGTTTGATTGGTTTGTGGATGAAATAGAAAATGACAAAACACACTTTTTCAATCCTAAATATCAAGCATCACAATCTTCCCCTCTTCCTCTCACTCCATGGAACATCAGGGAATCAGGTAATATCAAAGAGAGAACCATGACAGTGATCCAGAGATTGAAGGAATGGTTCAAGCGAAAGAGAGATTCCTTTATCAAGTCAGGTAGTTTGTTGTCTCCACAAATTCTAGCTTCTCACATCTCTCCCTTCAGGACAATCGAAAAGGCCACATGTTCCACTCATTCAAAAGATTCTTCAAAGAGAAAGATGATGGAAGAAGAGCACACAAAAGTTCCACATCCTAGGAAGCTTTATAAGAAGGCCAAAATCATCGAAGATCCCACAGAGCTAATCTATCACAACTTCCTATTCTTCATCGACATCATAGTGTGTCTTTCTCGGTGGCGAGAATATTCCCATCATGAGAAAGATGTGATCCCTCACCAAGATCTTGAAATTTTCCATATGACTAACTTCATATCTACTCGCAAAAGCATTCTCATGGATTCAAGAGTTTCTTAGAAGTGAACCAAAAATGATATAATAAGTCTGCAGTGACTAACTTCGAGCCATCACAAAAATCTTGAGAACCAAGCAAAGCAAGAAGGCACAAGTGACCTCTTGTTTCTTCTCTAGAGCCTTTGGATCCCAAGTATATGGAGTTTGCCTAGCCAAAATTTACAAAACCCACAGAGAGAAATGACTCGGGAGGACTATGAGTTGACCCGCATCTCTTTGGGTCAAGATACACATGAAGGTGATGCTCATCTATTCAAGGAATCTGCTACCCACATGCTCACTCAAAATAAAGAATACAAATAAACAATTAAACAATTAGAGGAGCATGTGAGAACTCTCACTACCTACGTTCAATATTTCTTGGAGCCCAATGTAGTACCACCTCCTCCTGCGAAATCCATTTATCTTATCAATGGTTTTGACCCCGAGGTGATCAAGGTGTAAGGACATATAATAGAAGGGAGAGCTAATGACAAATGGGTTGAAAAGATCCTTGAGAAAGGAAAAGCATTGCCACAAGAGGTCTTCTCTCTATTCAAGCATGTTCTTGCCTTTGTTTTGAAAGTGAAGACAATAAGAGAGGAGATTGAAAAGAGAATATTCATTGGGATGGGGTGTTCCCACTTATGTTTGAAATGAGTTTCCTTGATTCCCACACTCTCGTGAGTAGGAATGTGTTTGCATTTGTTGTTGAGAACTTGTCCCAGTTTGGACCCACACTCTGAATGCTAGATATGACATGATAAACGATGCCATCTCCGAACTTGAATCTAGTGAGCAACATGCCTTTGAGATTTTGGATGATGCCAAAAGCGTGTTAAAGCTTGGATCCCTTCCGATCGATGAGAATTCATCATCTATAAGACTCATTAATTATTTCCAAGAGTTGGTCAAGAAGGAGGCAAGTGATCCTTTCTCCTTTAATGAGGATACTTTGGAGTCCCTTGCCAACATCAAAGGCTCTATTTCTAACATTATAGGAGATCATAAGGTATGGTTTAATTAGTGCAAGGATATCAATGATGTTCCCAAGACATGGATCAAAGTGTTGAGCTACATTCGTATTCTAGAAGCAAAAATGTGGCACATATGGCAGCCCGGATTAGTAGAGAATTCAAAGGATAGGAGCTGATTCTGGGAATTCTCCCTCAAGGTTCACAAATTGATAGTTCTTAATTAGTAGAGGCTTCACCCTCATTAGATTGATCAACCCTTTTCTCTTCCTCCTCCTTTTTTTCTCTCTCCATATTATAATTATTCATTAAGAATGCGTAGAAACAAAATCATGCACTTGGGTACATTTCTAGGTCCTAACAACATACTTGCATTTACATGATTCCTAAACGAGAAAACTAGAAATTAACAACTATATTTGGCCTCTTTTATTTTTTCCTTGTATCCTTTCTAGTCTTTCACACCCTACAACCTAGTCGGTACTTTATTGCCTTATGTTTTTGTTGGCAAACAAATGTGCAACAAGGAAATTAACAATTAAGCATGACAACTATACCCCTATGTTAATTTTTTCAAGTCCTATCATTCCAAGACACCCCAGGTCCATCTAGCCAGTCCAAATGACCTCCCGAATAATGTTATATCATCCCCCTAGGTGATTTAGGAAATTCCATTCATTCCCCCTAGGTGATTTTAGGAGTTCATTTGCAAGCTACATGCAGTTGTGGGAAGGGCTATCACTGACCTTCCTAGGGCTGGAGCAACCCTCATGGAGTAGAGAAGAAGAGAAAAAATAGACGTGGAGGTGATTCAAAGGTCTTGGGACATCATGGAAATGATTAAGGAAGATTTTGTAATGGCTCATAGAAGTTGGGGTAATTTCACATGCCTAATCAAAGATTGCAAGCCAAAACATCCACTGAGCTTTTAAAGGTGATTCCGGGAGCTCCGGATGGAGTTAGGAGAAAAAAACATCATAGGAAAGATAATTCCAAGCCCTACATATGGTGAAATTAGTTTTTCACAACACTTTGGCGCATTAGGTCTGCAGGTAGTTTTTCTCAAGCACAAGTGGAGTACCAAATCAAAATCAGATTTTTCAGGGATCAAATGGAAGAATCAAGACATGATACCCCCACCATTGGATTCAAAATTCCATTTATAGTTAGGATCATATAAAATTTTTCAAAAATTCCATCGGGAGCTCAAGTTATCATTGTCACAAGTTGTCCTCTTGGAGCGAGTTCGGGAGTTAGCCAAATTTTGGGAGGACACGTGTCAGCTCCGAGCCTCAGTAGGATTTTGTGTCCCCGACGTGCCTCAGGGTTAGGGAAATAAACCTTGGAAAAATGTGCCCAGCCCCATGTGACCTCTGGAACCCCATGCGACCATCAGGATTGTCATTTTAGCCCCAGGTGTAATTTGGAGCTCAAATCCCCCCGTCAGATCTTTGCCAGGTGTTAGCTCCAGGATCACCATGGAATTTGATGTCCCTCATGTACCTCACATGTTAGGGACATAAAACCTTGAAAAATTCACCCATCCCTCTAAGGGAGACTTTTGGTCACCCATGTGACCCGCTTCTAGCCCCTCAGTGCTTTGGTTTTCTAGCTCTCACTCCCTACCGTCGGATCACTGCCACATGTCATTTTCTTACTCACTGTGGAAATTAATGTCCCTCATGTCCCTTTGAGGTGAGGGATGTTAGGGACATAAAAATGTGCCCAGCCCCTTGCCATGTATTTTTGAATATTTAAATCGGCACTTAGTCGTTTTTTCCCCCTCATTTCTCCTTCACAGCTCCTCACCATGCCATGGCCATGTTCTTGCTTGTCTAGACACCCAGTCCACCATTTCCTCCAAAATAGAACCACCATGACTCAAAAATCCTCCAATCCCTGAAAATATGTAGGCCTCAGAGAAAAATGGATTGAAATGATGAAGAACGAAGAGAAAACAAATATTTTTCGCTAGATGACTACAAAGTCACCCAATCGGAAAATCCTCATATCTTGCAAAATACAAGTCGGATCAAGATGTCGTCTTTTGCAGTATCGCTAAATTTTTCAAGGCAATCAAGATGCAATAAACAGGAGGTAAAATGGTGCCCATAATCATTTGTTCCAACAAAATCCTCACTTCGTGCATTGACTCACATTTGTTAGATTTCCCATCATTCAGCAATGGAAACAAGCTAAAAACTTGTACATGAGCTCAAAATGAAAAACCTATCACAATGGAGTTGTTTTCATTGCAAACGGAGACAAAAATCAGACCTGAAAATTTTGATCTCCATTTATGGCTGCCATAGGAGCTTTGTGCTCAAAGCCACTTTGTTAGGTTAAAATTTCAAAATTTATTTCCAATCATTCTCAGGCGAAATCAAGTAAAATTTAGAGGACGTGATCGCAACGACAAGCCAAATCCAAAAAAATATACTCCGTCACAATCTGAGAATCGAAAATCCACTTTCCAAAAATAGTAAGCTTTCTTACACATGTTTGCTATTTTTGGTAAGTCTTCATAAAAATGGCTATGGAAAAGGTAGTGTGCACTGAAGATCTCCAAGAATCCAAAATGATTATCTAGAAGCAAAAAGTGAAAATGACCACTTACTAAAAATAGTAAGTCCCTTATATGGGTGCTTACTAAAAATAGTAAGTCACCCCAAGAAGTGGTCAAAGAAAGGTAGTGTGCGTAGGATTGAATGAATATTTTCATCACATCAAGATGATCAAGAAGAAGCAAGAATCACCTCTTACTAAAAATAGTAAGTCTCCCATCTGGGCATTTACTAAAAATAGTAAGTCACACTCAAAGAGCAGTTTTGGCACAATGGGACATTCAAAAATTCATCGCATCAGAGCTTTCCATCAATGAGGATCATTGGACTTCATCGAGGCAACATATTCTCATGTTCTCTCTCTTCCCTCTCCCCGAAATTTTGCTCCTTCAAATGTTCTAATTCTTCATTGGGGTTTTTACTTTTTGATATGCCTTTAAGTCACCTAAAAGTGACTTTAGAAACATAATGTAAATTAAGTCACCTTGATTTTATAAAAGGGACTTAAATATTTTGTAGGAATATGAATAGTCTAAAGTTAGAAATAAGGCATATGGAGGGTCATGAAGAAGATGAGGAGTCAAGTCTACTCTATAAATTGTAAAGCCATTCCCATCTCAAAGGGTTGGCAATTGATCTTGTAAACTCAAGAGTGCATTATACTTAGAGAAAGCAAAGGAGATAGCCATTTTCTTCTACTTTCCTCCACTCTCAAATTTCTTCCATTCCCACACTATGTACAACTTTTGTTTAAACAATCAATACAAGAAGAAGGAGTTTCTAGCTTTCTTTGACTAAGGGGTTTCTTGATACTTTGTGATCAATAAATTCTATTTGGTCTTGTTGTTATTTGTAGAGTTGTTTCTTCTCATGAATGCATGTGATGAAATTTCTAACTAGTGTGTGCAGGAATATGATTTTCTACCTGCAACATTAGTTCTCCTACCTCTATTCTCACTCCCCTTTCCCACTCTTCAGACAAAGTCTTTCTTTAACAAGATATTGCTAGCTTTGCCACAGGGTCAGTGGAGTGCCCCTGTTGGATCCCCTACCACAAGGCCACCAGAAAATCCACCTACTCATGCATGTATATACAAAAATTGCACCATTAAGTAGAGGAACTTATATTCCCAAAGCATTGGCAAGAAATCCACAAATTTGTCCACACGACAACTTTTCTACGCCAACACTTTTATAACTCTAGACACTTGCGCCCATCCGGGCCTTGACTCCCGAGCATCCTTGTCCCCTCTTGGCACCCCTATCCTCATTCTATCTTACTCACCTCTTTCATGTCTCTTTTATCTTTTGGGAATATTATTTTCTTATGGGCCGGTCTTTCAACTATCAATTACAAAATTCAATCAAGGGAATCATATAAGTATAATGCTATGTGATGAAAATAAAGGACCAAGCTCTAAGCATCTATTATCATCACCTATGCTTGCATCCAAAGGAATATAAGAGCATTAAATACATCCATCTAACATCCATTAAAGGGACAAGGGACTGCATTTTCTATATACACTTCATAGGAAGAGGAAGTTAATTTTGACATCTACACATCTATTTACATTGGTACAATTAGCTATCGCCCGCTATCATGTGCACTTGCACAAGGGCTTCCTAGGGCGTGATTCTATCACACACACACACAAGAATTTCATGGAGTTTGAGATATAGTGCGGTGCTCGGTGTAAGTTCACTCAATTAGGTGGTGTCAGGGTTAGTCTAACTCCTCATATTGCATCTTTTTTTTTGGGATTTGATGTAGTTTGAGGGTTTTGAGGTCATATTCTCTTTACATGTTACATATGAATTCAATGATCATCTGATGACATACAAGTGACCAATAATGAAGGTTAGCGACCATCTTGTGACACTAGAAAAACCATATTCCAAGCTCTTTCATAGTCATAGGCACCCAACAGAGGTCTATGATGCCTAGGCACTCAGTCTTGTTCTAGGTGCCATGATCCGAACTTATCCCACATTTTACGTAATTTCCTAAGCATGGTTGCGACAATCTTCCCTTCTGTTCATCAGTCCTCTAACCCAAAGACACTTCGGGATCAATTGTTAAATCAACTAAGTCTTCTACTCTCACTCTTGCAATTAGAGTTTCATATTTATCTAGCTTGTTACTTGTGTCAAATATTTACCTTAGCATTTATTTATCATACACAACTTTGTAATATCTAGGGTTTAATATTAATTTTAAATTCCATTTATGTTAAATCATTTCGTGAACTTGAATTTGAACACTCTTAGATTCTCCATTCCTAGCCTCATTCTCCTAGGATCCTCTCATTATGGATGTCTCCATACATGATTTCTTGCTAGCTAATCCTGAATGTAAGGCTAAAATAATTTCTCTCTTGGATAATACTCGTATTCCATCTAATACTCACTCGAACCTTTTAGATCAATTATTTGTATCTACATTTTTGGAACAACTTACTTTTCCATCTGATGTAGCTTCCAATATTTCTGTCTATGACAATTATTCTCCCCTATATATACTTGACTCGTATATATACATGGGTATCAAGTGGATAATAATCGATAATGGATCTGAGTTCAATCTTTGTACTTTATCACTACTTCAAAACCTTAGCCTTTCTTCAACTTATGTTAGCCCATCATCCATTTCTCTTCATGCATATGATTCTTCTACATGTCCTTGCATAGGTACTATCACTTTACCTCTTACAATCGGGCCAAAAACTATTCCTACGGTGTTCTTTGTTATCAATCTTTGCCGAGTGTTATGCAATTGCTTATTTGGTAGACCATGATGTCACACTATGCAAGAAATCCCTTCTATAGTTCATCGGTGTGTTAAATTCCTCCATGATGGATATGACATACTATTGTTGTTGACCATGACCCATTCAAATATTTTCATCTAGACCCAATCATTGTATTTCCTACTCCACTTCCTACCGCTCTTACACATCCCATGATGATGATCAATTCATGGAACATCCCACCACCACTTTGCCTCCTCTTGAGGGTACTATTTATGCATTAGACATTGTACCATCCACCTCATCTTCCCATACGCACCCTGCATCAATGCTACATCATTTCACATGTACTCTTTTCATACATAACTCTTATTGGCATCACATTCCATTTGATCCTACTTTTTTCGACATCTTTTGTTTACACACATGATGGCTTGGCTCAACTAGGATTCACACTTTGGATGATATCCTCTCTTCACCTCATTCTCCTCACCTCTATCATGGATATTTCCACATTACTACTACTTATGGAATTTGGGTCTTCCATTTATTAGTCTTCCTTGTATGCACTACTTCTCTACTTACACTTGGACAATCTTGGCTTGATTAAATTGGTGGCATCTTGGATCCTGATCATATTGATATCACATTTCCCATGCCCTTTGGTCATGTTTTTATTTGCAATGATTCATTTATTAGCTATACACAAAATATTACTCATTAGTATACACATGGTTGTCCATTACCACCTTTCATTGATAAAGAACATGCAATGTGCATGTACAATTTATGCCGCAATGGATCTTTACATGATCAACCTCATACTATTGCTTATCAAGTCTCTGATGCTTCTCCATTTAAATTTGACCATGACAATGATGATCTCTTAGATGATGTTACTTGATTATTTTCTACATCATAAACTTAGGGGGCATAAAACTTATTCTCCCCCTCCTGGCATTATCAAGTGTCTCACATTTCTATTCTCATGCTTCATGCTTTATACTCCCTATTTCTACACATCAATCACACACAACATGATACACAACCTATATCACCATTTCCCTATGATGCACTCTAGTTCCATGGTTCATACTTATATGTTGAGGGCCTAAATTTGAAATAAACCTCACCGTATTCACTTTCTCTACGCTTAATTGATCCATATTTTTAGCGCATACATTATCAAACCATTTCTTGATGACGTATTCTTGTTTTATGGTTCATTCTTGACTTCCGAGGGGTCTTTTATAAATGAAACTCATCTCACTCATACATACACATCTTCTCTATCACATTCATAGTGCATTCCATTCCTCTCCACTCATTCACAACATATTGCATATATTGGTTGCATATATTCTTGCTTACTTATACTCACATGTACACTTTGTTTTCCATGCTAGACATATACATAGTATGTCATTATATTTTCTATATACACATGCACGTTCACTTGTTCTCTAGTTGTGAATGCATACTTCCTATAGATCTTTACACGCAATAATGATGCTTGCACAATACCTTTTACCAGTCCCACCAAGGCTCCTGAGGGCATCTAATTTTCACACATTGCATGTGTTATTGTTTCATTACATACTACTTCCTATTCTTACTAGCACACTACTTTCCATAGGTCTATACACATTTTGACATACTTTTTATCTTTCTAACATGCTAATAGGTGCTTCATGTGTAACATTTTCTTTGAGGAACTATTTTCCACCATGGTTGTTTGATTTAACTTGCTTGCCATTGTTTGACATTGTTTGCTTTATGACCTTAATCTTTTGTCAACATTATATGTTTTTGTCTACTTTGGCCCTAATTGTATTGTGACATTGTGAGTGACATCCCATGTTTGAAACCCACTTTTCGTGGTCTACTTTATCTGCACTATTGCTTGTTTATATTGTCTTCTATAGCACCTTTGTCACTTTTTCTACTAACACATGTTTCTATCCACTTTGTTTGCATGTGCCATAGTTTCTACCATACACATTCCTCTCCCCCAGTGGAGTATCGGTTTCATATGAGATCGAGGTCCTCTCCTTTGAGCCGCATACTCCTATCGGTGTCACATGCGCCCCCGAATGAAGGGGGATACATTGGGTGAATCAGTCACCCCATACAGTAACTCAAAGATTTAGCACGAGCCTACATGAGTGCAGAACAAAACAAAGTACTGATTCTGAAATCCCAGATTATGACTCAGGTCTTTAGTTCAACATAGATACCAATGCCTACATATAGGCACTAGCACCTGGGCTCCCATGACCTTTCACTTGTGCACATGACCAGGGAAATTACATAATTTTCTCGGATCAACAAGGTTCACAACAATATTCGAGTAGTTTTCGCAATACATGCACAATCATCTAGCAATTAGAATGCATTCTATCTCCATTTCTACACGAATAATAGGGAACTAAACATGTAACAAAACATGACCAAACCATCTATAGTGGTGTATAAATGGGAAATAATCATGGAAGGAGAGTAACACTAGACTTATCTCCCTAACACTCCTCTATTGTGGCATGAAATTGCCTAAAAACTTGTTCTTGGCATGATATCGCCCAAAAAAATCACTCTTGGCATGAGATTGCCCAAAAAAATTACTCTTCTACAACATTTTCAAGGCATTTTATACCCTTTTCACTCTTCACGGATAAGGTGCACACTTTATTTTTGCATACTTTTACACACTTATCACATACTTTTATAGAGTTTTTATAATACATGAATTTGACTACTCTTTTACTCTTATTTTGTAGGTCCATCCTTAATGCGCAATAAGAAGCATCCCTTCATTAAGCAAAACATACATGTACAACATGGGACAACACCATATACTTCACCCTTGGGTTCACTTCCTCTTTCTTAGCTTCCACGCTTCATTTTTTATCACTTCATGCTTTCACTTGTCCACTCAGCACACTTTCACCATCTATCTACAAGGAACAAAAGGTAGGCATCTTCTAACTACTTTATGTTATCAAGTATTCACTCAACACCATAAAGGGGGAAATATAACAAAAATACTTGCATTTACATGATTCCTGATTCCCGAAGCGAGAAGACTAGTAATTGATAGTTATCTTTTGCCATTTTTCTTTGTTTTTTTATCTCCTTTCTAGTCTTTCACACCCTACGGACCAGTCGATACTTTACTTATCTTTTATGACTCTAGACACTAGTACCTAGCTAGGGGCCAATGCCCAAGTGCCCTTTACCCCTCCTCAGGGCACCCCTTTGTCCTCTTTCTATCTTACTTTCCTCTTTTGGGCCTCTTTTATCTTTTGGGAATCTTATTTTACTTATGGGTCGGCCTTCTAGTTTTCAATTACGAAATTCAACCAAGGGAATCATATAAATACAATGCTATGTGACCAAAATAAAGGACCAAGATCTAAGAATCTATTATCATCACCTAAGCTTGCATCTAAAGACATCTAAGAGCATTAAAGGAATCCATCTAACATCCATTTAAGGGACAAGGGAGTACATTTTCTGCATACACTTAATAGGAAGGGGAAGTCATTTTTCCTTCCACACATCTATTTAAATTGTTACATCTAGCTATCTCTAGCTATCACATGCACTTGCACAAGGGCTTTCTAGGGCACAATTCTATCACAAATACACAAGAACTACATGGAGTATGAGATGTAGTGTAGCACTTAGTCATAAGCTCATTCAGATGGGTGACCACTGGGATCAAATACCACTCCCCATATTACATCTTTTCTTTTTGGGATTTGATGTAGTTTAAGGGTCTTACATGCCATCTTTTCTTTGTAGGTTATAGGAAAATTCAATGATCATATAACGACATACATGTGACCAACAACAAAGGTTAACAACCATCTTGCAACACCATAAAAACTATATTTTTGAGCTCTTGCACAATCATAGGTGCCCAAAAAAGTTCTTTGGTGCCTAGGCACCCTGATCCAACTTCACCCAATAGTTTGTATAATTACTTTGGAGCACGGTTATGACAGATCTTCCCTTCTGTTCATCAGTCCTCCAACCCAACACACTTTTGGATCAATTGTGAAATAAACTAAGTCTTCTACTCTCCCTCTTGTACTTAGGGTTTCATATTTATCTAGCTTGTTACTTGTGTCAAATTTGTACCTTAGCATTTATTTATCATACGTGACTCTGCAATATCTAGGGTTTAACATTAAGCTTAAATACCATTTTTGTTAAATAAAAATGTACTTTTTGTTATTTCATCTTATTCACTTAAGTGACCTTCAACATTAACATTATAAGAGTCCTTTTTCACTAAAAAGGAAAAGACTCAGCTTTTGTATCCTAGGAATATGAAAGGTCACAAGTGATGAAGATAGGTGAAAAGTCATGTGGGGGAGATGAAAAGACATGTTGTGATGCTATAAATTGGAATGGCTTCTCCATTCCAAAGGGTTGGCAATTATGGATTGTTGTATGTTATTGAGCTTTGTATCACTACTACATCAAGAAATAAAAGCTACATTTCCTCTATGTCCCAATCTATGTTCCTCTATCCTCTCTACTCTTAAACTTTGCAAGTATTATTATCTTATAAAAACAAGAAGGAATTTTTGTCTTTGATTGATGAATCTATTAGACTTTGTGTCTCTGGTTTGTTATTATTATTGTTGATTGCATGGTTTAATTATTCTAATTGAATGTGGACCTACTATGGTTACTGTTGGTGGGAATATGATAATTCCTACTCATAACATTATTCCTCCTACTCCACTTTACCTCTCCTCACAACAAATTCCTCCCTTATACATTGTACAAGCACTTTTCCATAGGTTTAGTGGAGTATTCCTATGTGATCCCGACCTAATGACCACCCACAACTTTAGTTTACATTCATAATGGGAGCCTCCCCATTCACACAAATGAAGGGCTTAGCCGATTCTTGTTGGTGGCGATAATCGAACTATGAAAAATTATTTCACCAACAAGCTTCTAACACCTTTCAACTATCATGTGTGAAAAGTTAAGATACAAATCCTCTTGAGGAGTAAAGGCTTATCTTTGGATCACTATGGGCACAAAAATAGAACCGACATTGGATGCGAAAGAAGGTGATGTGGTACAACAAAAGTTTCAAATCATAGTATCTATTATACTGTCAATATCTCCCAACTTTCTCTTTCATGCTTTGAACATGCAACTACTAATGAATTGTGGACCACATTGGAAAAAATATTTGGGGAAAAGGACATAATGAGAGGCCATGAGTTGGAGAACAAGATCATCAATTTGAGCCCAAACAATTTTGACATGATGTAGGACTTCACCAAATTCAAATAACTTTGGTTGCAATTGAAATTATGTGGTATAGACAAATAAGAAGATCAATTAATTATTTCCATCCTTTCTAAATAAGGAGTTGACTATTTTTTTCTTCATTTCTACCTTTCATGCCGCCAAGAGCATCATTGGAGCTATGTGGACCATGTTGTCCTTGGATGATTTTGCTGTTGACTTGACTTGGAAGCAAGATAAACTTATTAAAATAGGTGTAATGAAGTCCTCTAAATCGCATGTCTTAATTATTAGTCATGAAAAACAAAATGATTTTGTGTAGACACTAAATCACGCACTTTGGGTATATTTATATGTCCTGATCACATACTACTATTCATATGATTCCTAAGCGAGAAAAGTACTAATTGATCATTGTCTTTGGCCTCTTTGATTTCTTTTTTGTTTTCATCTTAGTCTTGCACACCCCACTGTCGAGTCCGACCTTCGTTACTTCAGTTTTTTTGATTCTGGATACTAACACCCAACCAAGATGCTAAGCCCAGGTGCCCTCGTCCCCTCTAGGCACCCTTGACCTCCTTGTATCTTGTTCGTATCTTTTGGGTTTTTTCTAGATATTGGGCATCTTGTTTTCTTGGTGGCTAGTCTTTTAGTGGTAAATTATGAAATTCAAACAAGGTAATCATATAAATATAAAGTTGTGTGACCATAATAAAGGACCAAGTCAGTAAGCATCTATTACTATCCCTTAAGGCTACATCCAAATGCATTTCAATAGAATTAAAACATCCATCTAGCATCCATTCAAGGGAAAAGGGACAACATTATTATGTATACCCTTCATAAGAGGGCAAGTTCATTTTTTCATGCACACATCTATTTACATCTTATGCATCTAGCCATTGCTTGCTATTAAGTGCATCTTGCACAAGATACACATAGTGCACAATACTTTACACACAAATGATAAACTACACGGATTCTAAAATTTAGTGCAACACTTTGGATTGTAAGTTCACTCGGTCGGGTTACCACTTTGTGGTCATTCGACTCCCCATTTGCATATTTTTCTTTTTAGGATTTGATGTGTTTTGGGATTTTGCAGGCTTTCAGGTGAACTCGATGATCAACCAATAACTTCTGTCGACTAATAGCGAAATTTAGTGGACATCTTGTGACACCGTAAATTTAGATTATGACTAGTTTCACAGTCACATGCACCCATGAGTAGTCTTTGGCACCTAAGCACCCTTGACCCGTCTAGGAACCCCGAGTCCCGAGTAGATTCAAATATCACACAATTTTACTCGGGTTCGGTATGCGACACTGTCCTCCTCTTATTCAGCATTATTTAGTTCAACATAGACTAGGATTAATTACAAAATAAACTAAGTACTTTATCATTTCTCTTGCACTTAGGGCTTTAAAATTTATTGCTTATTGTTTATGTTAAATATGTACTTTATTGCTACATCATTGCGTTGTGACTTCGTAATTAGAATTCAACATTTATTTCTATATTTGTTAAATCATTTTTGTGAAACCGTCTCTTAGAACTCCTTTCCTAGGATCCACTAAACCTTAATGTATCAATGTATATCTTCCTCTCCTAGGAAAGCTATACCTCATAAGAATGTCAATCATATCCTTGATGTTCTTGAGGTTGAACTTCTTGATATTTATCACAATGTTCAATTTGATGACAATGTTTAACTATTGTTTGCTACTAATGAACACAAATTTCCCACTATTTTTGCCCACTCTACTCTCAACATTGTTTCTAAGGAGCAAAAAATTTCTGGATGTAATCCTTGTTATTCCACACACACTAAGGCTACTCCATCTTTTATTTTTGCTAAGGCTCTTGATGATGCTATTATCGATTATATGATTGGTCTTGATTGTGCTACTATAAATAAAAATTATGCTACTTCCAATGATGAAAATGTACATGCACATGATGTTGTTTCTCATACTAGTCAGGATGAATGTAAATTTGTATCTCATGCTTCTTCTATTTCTAAAAATGTTTCTACTGATTGTAAAGATATATCTTATGATAGTGCTTCTCCAATTTCTCTATATCTTGATGACTCACTTAATGAAATACTTGCATGTGAATATTTATTTTGATAATGAGTATATTTCAGAGCATGAACATATTCATGACACTTCTACTTATCTTAAGACTACTTGAATGTGAATTTTCCACTCCACTTTTGTCTACTTCGATGGCATTCATGATGATTCTTCCATTCCTACTAGCTCACCTCTTATGGTTTCTTTTGATATTCCATGTTCTTCTTCACCTCTTTCTTCTTCTTCTTCTCTCGATGATATTCATGTTGCTTATTCTAGTATACCTATTCTTATTTATTTTTCATATAGTGTGACCATAACATCTTCATCTTCTGCTTCTTCTTCTCACATTCCCATGATCACTCATAATGGCAAGCTTCAATGTGCCTCTTACATCTCCTATGATTCCTCCACATGATATTTTGTCACTCATGCATGTTGTTGGCCAATTACAATCTCAAGTTCAATCTCTCACTCTTGAAAGAAAAGCCTATTATGCTTCTATTGATAATAACTCTATTCATGGAAATCCTATTAATTTTTTTTTCACAATTAACATATCTTAAGGATTTCATCATGCCTAATTTTTCATGTTTCAATGACACTTTGGCAATCCATATCTCGCATCTTAATCATTGTCGTTTAGCTATGATTGACTATTGCTAAAAGCCTTTCGTCATAGTCTTGTTGATGATGCTCTTGAATGGTATACTCATTTGCCTTTTGGATTTATTAGCACATATAATGAAATGGAAGATGATTTTCTTAGCCACTTTATGCTTAACGATTGTCCTAGATTCGAGATATGATTGCTTACCTAGCTTGCATCGGGAAAGAACGAAGCTATTCTAGATAACATTTTACACTTCAATTTTTATGTGCATCGGTTAGTATTCCACCTATTTATTTAGAAAAACATTTTTTTTTCTTGGCTTGATTCCTACTTTAAAAGAATGATTGTAATATGATACATGTGAATCATTTACACTTTTATGCTATAAGGTTATAGATCTAGAACAAGATTTAATTGTTGCACATGTCATAGATCCTCCTTATATTCCTTTTACTGTTATATCATCTTCTATTTCTTCACTCTTCCATCTATCAAGTGTCTTCCAAGGTCTCCATCTCCTCCACCACATAAGTGTCCTCCATCTCCACCATCACGTTGCTCTCCACCTAAGTCTTCACCATCCCTTGAGAGCCGGTGTGTTTCTCACATGTTCTTAAGCCTCATGATGTCTTGTGTTTTTGCTTGATAAGCGCTTAATTCGCTTGTCTTCTAATCAACATAATCCTCCCCACCGCTTACACCGTCAACATGATCATCCTTATTTCAATTATCATCGTATCGATGGTCATCATGAAAATGAATTTTGTACCCTTCATGATAAATGATAATAATTAGAAGACAAGGGTGTTATTTCCTTTGGCTCTCGCTCTTGTGAGCGATTTGTTTCTCTAATTACTGCATAAGCATGCTGCTTTGCTTTAGTTCACTTGTCTCCTCCTCCCACTTCTAAGGTTTTCATTTTTCCACCACCTAAAGTCATTATTCATGCACGACCTCCACCTTCCTCTTACACCACTACATCATCTATGTCGCATAACGCTCCTACTTCACATTGGCTTCCTAAGCCGTTAACATCTATGCTTCCTACCATTTCATTTCCCATCATTCACACCATCTCATTAGACATTTAGTCTAGCTCATACACTCATGTTGCTTCCACTTCACATGCTTCCACCGCTCCTCTCCGACCTCTTCATCTTTGGTAGCTAAATTTTCTCACCTCACTTTGCTGATGACACACTTGTGTTCTTACGGTTTTAAAATGTTTGTTGAGGGATTTGTTATAATAAGAACCCCACTCCATCTTTGTGCTATACACTTCATTGATCTATCTATATAGTGTACACTATCAAACCATTTCCCAATGATGTACTCTTGTGATATTGTTCACACTTGATGTTGAGGGCACACTACATTCATGAACCTCAAATAATACACACTACACATTTCATACTCAACAAATTCACGATACAAGCACATTCAATCACAACGCATTACCCAATGACACACTCTAATTCCACGGTTCATACTCAATTCTTTGAGGGTATAAATTTGAAATGACACTCGCCACACTCACTCACTCTCAATGCTCTATGCTTTATCGATCATATCTTTCTAGCGCACAATTCAAACCATTTCCTGATGATGCACTCTTGTTCTATGGTTCATTTTTGACTACCGAGGGGTATTTTATAGATGAACCTCATTTCACTCATGCTCATTCACAAATAATTGGGTGGCATGCTGCTCATATAACACTCAATTTTCATTATGTTCCATTCATACTCACAACATATTGCATATCTTGGTTGCAAATTGTTCTTACTTACTTATACTTACATGTTACACTTTATTTACTATGTTAGATGGATATTTTATATGTCATTATCTTTATCATACACACATGCACGTTCACTTGCCTTCTAGTTGTGAATGCAGATTGTACACGAGATCATTACATGTAGCACAAATGCGTGGCTCAATACCTCTTACTAGTCCCACAACAGCTCCTTGGGGCATCTACTTTCGTACACATCACAGGTGCTATTGTTTCATTTTATACTACTTCATCTTCTTACTAGCACACTACATTATTGGATCATACATGCTTTGACATAATTTTTATCTTTCTAACATGCTAACGTGTGCTTCATGTATAACATTTGCTTTACAGAACTATTTACCACCACGGTTGTCCGTTACTCTTTGCTTGTCATTATTTGTCATTTTTGCCATTGTTTGCGAGATTTGCCCTTTGTCTTGTGTACTGCACACTGTTTACTTTTTTCCGCTTTGGCCTTGATTATCTTGAGACATTGTGAGCAATGTCCCATGTTTCTGACCCAATTTTTGTTGTCTACATTATCTTCTTACTTGATATATTACACGCTGTCTTTTATATGCGTATTTCTATTATTTCCACTAACATATGTTTTCAACCAATTTGTTTGCATGCGCCTTGGTTTTTACTAAGCACATTCCCTCCCCCTTGCAAGGCTCCAATTTTAGATGTACATCAGGTCCTCCTTTGTGCCATATTATCCTAACGACATCGCATGCACCCCAAATAAGGGGGCATACATCAGGTGAATCAGCCACCTCATACAAGAATTCACAATTATAATACAACACAATTTAGTACAAAATTAACACAGTCTACAATCTTAGACATGCACAAAATACACTTCAGATCCTCGGCACAACACAAAATCCAGTTCTTGACACAAACATGAGCACCTGGGTGCTCGTGACCCTTCTGGGTGCCTATGACTAGGGGAAGTTACAACATTTTTCTCAAATCAACATAGTTATTGGAAGTTTACATAATGATTTTCTCAGTACAAGCATAGTCCTCCAACAATCAACATGCATTCTTTCTCCTCTTTTAAGTTTTTGCGTTGGATTGAACTGCATCAAAATGGATCAAATTTAAATAAAGAAGGATCACACCATCTTAGTGGTGTATAAATCGTCGGGAAGCAATCAAAGGATGAAGAATAACACTAGACCTTTCTCCCTACACTTCTTTTGTCGTGGCGTGAGATCGCCCCAAAAACTCGCACTTGGCATGAGATCACCCAAAAACTCATTCTTCTACAAAATTTTCAAGATCCTTTCTATCTTTTCACCCATCAAGGATCAGGTGTACATGTTCCTTTTCACATTTTCACATAATTTTACATACTTTTTACATACTTGGATTGAATTTTTCATATACATGGCTTTGAATACTCTTTTTCTTTTCTCTTTGCGAGTTCTCCCTTATAGGAAACAACATTCACATCATCAAGAATCAAGAGACATCAAAAATAGGTAGAACACAACATATACACATACACTTTTTACCCCTAGGGTCACTTCCTATTCTTTAGCTTCCACACTTCATATTATTCACTCCACACTTTTTCTTATCTCCTCGACATGATGTCACCATCTACCTACATGTTTATCGGTACACATATCATATCTACTTTATGTTATCAAACATTCGATCAACAAGATAAAGTGGGGGCAAATGTAGACACTAAATCACACACTTTGGGTAAATTTATAGGTCATGCTTACATACTACTAGTCATATAATTCATAAGTGAGAAAATTATTAATTGATCACAATCTTTGGCCTCTTTGATTTCTTTATTATTTTCATCTTGATCTTGCACACCCTCTTATCCAGTTTGACCTTCATTACTTCAACTTTTCTCGAGTGCTGATACCGGCGCCAGTGCCACGTCCCCTTTGGGCACCCCGACCTCTTTGTATATTGTTCATATCTTTTCGATATTTTATAGTCATGTTGGGCATATTGTTTTCCTAGTGGTTAGCCTTTTAGTGGTTAATTACGAAATTCAAACAAGGGAATCATATAAATATAAAGCTATGTGACCATAATAAAGGACCAAGCTATAAACATCTATTACTATCACCTAAGGTTGCATCCAAAGGCATTTCAAGAGCATCAAAGCATCCATCTAGCATCCATTTAAGGGACAAGGGACTACATTATTCTACATACACTTCATAGGAGGGGAAGTTCATTTTCCATGCACACATCTATTTACATATTCTATATCTAGCTATTGTTCACTATCAAGTGCATCTTGCACAAGAGCCACCTAGGGCACGATTCTTCACACACATACACAAAACTACATGGAGTCTAAAATGTAGTGCAATGCCTGATCATAAGTTCACTCAGTCGGGTGACCACCGGTCAGTCCAACTCCCCATTTACATATTTTTTAGGATTTGATGTGTTTTGGGGTTTTACAGTGATCTTTCTCTTTGCAGGTTTCAAGCGAACTTGACAATCAACCAATGACTTACAGTGACTAATAATGACATTTAGTGGACATCTTGTGACATTGTAAAATTTAGATTCTGACCAGTTTAAGTAGTCATAGGCACCCATGAGTAGTCTCTACTACCTAGGCACCCCGACCTGTCCGAGGCACCTTAGTCTAGGTAGATCCAGCTATCGCACAATTTTAAGGTTCGTTTATGACACTTTCCTCCTCTTGTTTAGTAGTTCTTCAATTAAAAATAATCCGGGATTAATAAAAAAATCAACTAAGTAATTTATCCTTTATATTACACTTAGGGTTTTAAACTTAGTTGTTTATTGCTTAGGTCGAGATATGTACTTTATTGCTACATCATTATGTTGTGACTTTTGCAATTAGAATGTAACATTTATTTATATATTTGTTAAATCATTTTGATAATAAGTAGAAGAAACAGAAAAAAAAGGACCAAGAGAAATGGAAGGGTTATACATTTGATGCTAAGTCCAAAGCATCAACCGAGTCCTCCTCTTCGGTGGGGAAACAAAGAAAAAGAGACTTCTATGTGCTATTGTAAGAAATGCAGGGAATGTTGAAACCAAATGCATGAAGAAGTAGTTTGACCAACTAACTAACATGCTTGAGAGTACAATATCAATGTTATTGATTCAACCAATCATAGTTCATAAGCACAAGGGTATTTAAAGGCCAAAGATAGTGGAAAGGGTAAAGATAAGGGCAAAACACTTGTTACAGTTGCATCCTAACCTTATACATAGGTTAATGATTCCGGTGCTTTGAAGTTCACACGACATGGCTTTAACTTAAGATAGTTTCCCATCCTTTGAGCCTTGTTTTTTTCCTTCCATCTTATTGGGTGATGAAACTTCCACATATTCTAGTGGGAGAGGATTAGTTGAAATGGATTATGGGAAATTATATGAAATTCTATGTGTTACCTCATTGTCCACCATATCCTATCTTTTTATTAGATCACTTACATTGGTTCGGGTAAGAGAGTCAAGTTCACACCAAATTACGTGGTTATTATGGAAGCTAATAGCAACTTCATAGTTGTATTTGGGAAATCAGATCACTAATATAGGTTGTACACTTGCTCACATTTTTCTTTAATCAACACTCTCTTTGCATTGCTCATGCATACAAATGGGGTGAGTAAATTATGACATGAGTGATTTGGCCATCTTAACTATTGCTACCTGGAGCAACTTAGCCATCATGACATGGTTTTAGGGTTGCCACATGTTCATTTTTAATGGTGTTTTCCAGAGTTGCATATTTGGTAAGCACCACGAAGAGAAGTAAATCAAAATAAAATCATGGAGAGCTACATAGATATTAGAGCTAGTTCATAGTGGCATTGTTAGTCTATTTCCAACACCTTCATTCAACATGACAAAAACACGATTACCTTCATCCATGAATTTTAAGGGTATACTTGGGTGTACATTATTAAGCAATAATATGAGGTCTTTGATCATTTTAATGATTTCAAGGCACTTGTAGAAAAATAATCAAGTAAAGCCATCAATATTTTACACACCAACAATGGTGGTGAGTATGTTATTAACCATTTTGAGAAATTATACACTTAGAGGGGATTGGATTATAACATATAGTTCTATATAGTCCTTAGAAAAATGGCATTGTAGAGCCAAGAACAAGTCTTTGAAGGAAATGGACAATTTTATGCTATACTCCAAGTCTCTTGCACCTAAATATTAGACCAAGGCCATCAATTATGCTTGTTATATCCAAAGCGGGTTCCTTAAAAAACATTGAAGGGAGTCACTCCTTTTGAAGTATGGAGAAGTAGAAAACCCACAATTAAGCACTTTTGAGTGTTTGGTTTTGTACTATGGCCTTGCATCTTCATTGGATATCCTGAGGGTGTTGAGGGATATAGGATTCTCCATCACATCACTCATGAGTTTTCATTAAGAGAAGTGTTCTCTTTCAAGAGGGTCCTTTAGAATCCAAATTTGACACTTCTCCCCTTGGACGAACTAGGATTTGATGACAACTATGATTATTTAGATCCACTTGAGTAGCTTCTTGATAATATGAATTCTTCTTCTAGTTATGGTGACGAGAGTAGTGATAGGGACTTCACTCCTCCTGCCAAAATATCTTCGAGGATGAGGAATATCCTCCTAACTCTCTAACTTCTATTCCTTTTTAGGCTATCTTGACATTGCAAAGTGTTGGTGATTGGGTAGGATATCTATTAGACAACAAGACATACATGTACACAATTACATAATTCCCATATACATTGATTGCATTTTCTTCTGGTCCATAGTCGTTTCATGAGGTGTTAGGCACTCTTGGTGGGATCTTTGCTATGGAAGAGTATGGTTTAGGGTTTAGGAAAAACTCTTGGTATTTAGTCCCACTTCCTAAGGAAGAATACTTGTTCAATGTAGATAGATATATTAAATAAAATTTATAGTAGATGGAGTGCAGTAGACAAGTTCAAAGCATGTTTGGTAGTAAAGGGTTTCTCATAGGTACCTAACATTGACTATATGAAGACTATCTCCCCACTTGCTAAAATTAACTCAATCGAACCACTCTTCCCATTGGCGTACCACATCATTCAGATGCTCATCAAATAGATGTGAAGATTACCTTTCTTCACGGCGACTCAAATAGAAAATATGCATGAAGTAACCACAAGGATTTGTGGAAGATTCTTCCTCAATTTGCAAACATTGGAAATCTATTTATTGCCTCAAACAAGCTCCTCGGGCTCGAGTATACCAAGATGGACTCATTTCTTATTTCGAGTTAGATTCACTAGATGTCATTCTCATCCAAATGTATATATTTTGTAGTAGGATGATTCACTATTGATTCGGTTCTCTATGTGGATGACGTATTGATCACGAGGAGTTCTTCATCCACCATCATAGAAGTGAAAACTTTTTGTATGACCAATTCTTAATGATTGACTTGGGATTTTGCATTACTTCCTCGGGATTGAAATTTCTTAGTCTAATTTTGGGATCAATATCACATGGTCCAAGTATGCTCTTGATTTTATTGCATGATTTAATATGGATTACTATAAACCAACTTCTAATCCCTTTTTATTTGGTGTAAAGCTTGAGGTTGATTTTCCATCTCCTTTGGTTAAGGATACCTCATATCTAACACTTATTAACAATATCATCTATCTTACACATACTAGACTTGATATCTCATATGCAGTGGGCATGGTCTCTAGATTTATGTAGGAACCACATGAGCTATATTAGAAAATAAATAAGTAGATTCTCTACCACATTCATAGTACTCATAGATTTTAGATTCACTACGAGAAAACATTGACATTGACTTGATTGGATATAAATTTTCATATGAGGGTGACAATATTAAGAATCGTAAGTCTACTTGAGGCTCTGATTTCTCACATGGTTCAAGATCGATTAGTTAGTCAAAAAGCATCGAATGTTATTTCTTTATCTTATATAGAGGTAAAATATAAAGGAATTATTAATGCTACCGGTGAAATTTGTTTGGCTTAAGGAGATTTTCACTAATTTTGGTATCGAGTTTGACGACCAAAAATTAACTTCTGTGACAATCAAAGCACAATCCAAATTTGTAGGAATCCAGTCCTCCATCAGCAGATTGAGTATAAAGGTAGTCATATGTATTTCACTCAAGATCTCGTTCATGA
This sequence comes from Taxus wallichiana var. yunnanensis, assembly GCA_018340775.1. Lineage (NCBI taxonomy): Eukaryota > Viridiplantae > Streptophyta > Pinopsida > Cupressales > Taxaceae > Taxus > Taxus wallichiana. Next base: position 550,986,243 of record CM031236.1, read on the forward strand.
GTAAGTCATTCATCTTTGCTGCATCAAGACAATAGAGAATTTTTTTGATATATTCACTAAACATTTCACCGAGAGAAAGTATCTTCATTTGTGGGCTCTTAGGGGTTTGATGAGTTATTTTATTTCTTTTTAAAAACCTCATCTACTGTATTCTGTTTATCCAATTGTACCCTTGAACTTGTATTTCCCAGTGATCTTTCTTGAACATTTCCATTATAACTTAAACTCATGGCATAAATATTAGTTAATATAATTATTACTAAAGCTTACTTTATTCTATGGGTTATGAGTATGCATTTATTATTTTGATTGCAATATGATGTTAAATAATGCTTTTTATAAATTCTAGACTCATTTGCAAAGAAGTTATTATATTCAACAACTAAAATTCATAGCAAAGAGGTCGTCAGAAGCTGACATGCATCCAAAGGTACTTGTCGCATCAAGCATCCACAACCACGAAGGAAGTCACACACACATATGAAACTATGATTATGAGGATCTTTCACAATATGGACACTAAACCTAGGCTTACACATGTTGATAGAAAAAGAAATTATGTAAACAAGAAGAAGACTCAACTCCATCACGTGATTATACGTTCTGACTCAAATAAAGAACTAATTGATCTAAATCATAATTTAATAACTGGTTGATCAACTGATCGATTAGTTAAGTTATGTGATTGTATGAGAACATCTATTGAATAGTTATGTTGCATGCATGTAAGTTTCCAGATTGTTTGGTTAATATCTTTTACTTAATCCAACTGGAACTCCTTGTAGGATTCTATCTCTTCACGCCTCTGCTTTGTAATGAAAGATATAAAAAGGGAAGATTAATGTTGTAGAGATATCGATATATATAGAGATACATAGATATATTGATCCTTAGGTAGAGGATTTATTGTATTTTTCATTTATAGTCTTCATGTTGATGAAATAAGAATCTGAGTTTTGTTAATTTTCTGTAGACATAGGTCTTAGGAAGTATTAACACCCAAGGCAAGTCCCACTTTTGGTTTTCTAACCCTCTCCTTCTATTTTTTGTTTTAATTCCTCACATGATTAGATTAACAACAATCCATTTCTTTATCTATGCTCTATTTTTACATGCTTTTTCATTAGCCATAGTATTTACTTTCAGTCATAGTCTAGTTCATTTTCAACATTATTATTTCCTAATTGTAGGACAACAATTCAAATTTACACATCCCAAACATACTGTAATCGTATATACAACACTTTGGTAATATTTAAAGTTTACGTCCCTAGGTATGATAATTAAATCACTATAGATTAATAAACAACATATCAATTGCTGTAAGTTAATTTACACCACCATTTTTGGTGTCATTTAAGGGGATCTTGCCAAGTTAAAAGGTTTTTGAGAGGTTTTCATTTCTTAGAACAATTTATGTTTAAGGAAATTCATCTCCAAACCAACCCCTAACTAATTTTCAATTGATTTAGTTGAGTTAGTTAATGCATGCACCACCCAGGGATGCCCATGGCAAATTTTTACCTAATCCACAAGTAGCACAAATCTCTTCATATACCTCTGAGGATTCTAAAGAATATGTCCTTGGTTTACTATTCGAAGATCATCCTCCAAGTGACAATTTTGAAGCTTCTCTGAGCAACAAAGATGGTAAAAGAAGTAGATCATAATGTTCGAAATGGGGTGACAGCTTTTGAGTTCCACATTATTGACAATAATGCAACATATTCTATGAAGAATATTTATCCCTTGGCCTTGCCAAATTTTCATGGATCATGGAAGAAGACCCGAGACACCTTTTTATTTGAGTTTGACGTTACGTGCGGGTGTTATGATTATCTTACTAATGCACATAAAGCTGAAGCTATTTCTGCTATACTCAAGGATGTAACCTTGAAATGGTTCATGGGATTGGGAAGAAATTTTGTAACCATGAGGGCACAAATGAAGGAGAGAAATTTCTTGATAAGTACCGGGATTATTACAGACAGCGACATAGGAGGTGATGAAATCTACAAAATGACACAAAAAGAGGATAAACCATTGGAAGACTATTTGGAAAGATTCTTGTTCTACATTCAGAAGTCAAGCACACTAGACTACCACATGAATCTACCAAATTACTCTTTTTGAAGGGAATTAGTGAGGAGGACATGAATTCTCTATATCTGATAGGAGTAGGGGACATTTCAAAAGCTACTTTTGTAGAAATGTGTGAAGCCTACAAAAATTACTCAAGAGCTACTGTGAAGAGGGTAAGAAGTGTAAGATCAAGAGGTGGATCAACTACCATAACAATTGGGTACATATCCAAGTTAGAGATAGTCAACATGTTTAAAAAAATTAGGCAAGATATTGTCGATGACATGACTAATCAATTAGATGCTCTACATACCAAAAAGAAAAATGAATATGTAGAAGAAGTACTCCTCACAAAGTCTTGCCATATATATAGAAGAAATAAATATGATTGTAGATGTAGATAATTGGCTAACATTTCTCAAGAAAAAGAGGCTTCACTCGAGTTTAATATGTTGGATACGAGAGGATGGGTAAGTTTTATATGTTTCTCGAAAACTATTGTCATGCAAATGTGTAACAGGGAAATTGAAAAATTTTGAGCATGACAACGATACCCTTGTGCCATTTTTTCATGTTTTACCCTTCTAAGGCACCCCAGGTCTACCCAGTAAGTTCTGATGACATCCCGAGTTGATGTTAACATAGTACCGTAGGTGAATTATGAAAGTAAATTCAATCCCCCTAGGTGATTTTAGGAGTTATTGAAAAATGCTATACGTGGGCAATGTTGGGAAGGGCTACCACCGCCTTCCCAAGATCGATGCACACCCTCAAAAGAAAAAAAAAAAGAAGCAAAATAAAACATGGAGGTGAATTTAAGGTCTAGTAACATCATGAAATTGATTTTGGAAGATTCGGGAAAGGTTTGGAGGATTTGGAGCAGTTTCATCAAAAATAGGGTTCTCAGAGTCTAGTCGATGCACTAGATCAAAAGAGTTGCCAAGCTTCAGAAGTGATTACGAGATCTCTAGATGAAGTTAGGAACCAAAAGATACATATTAGAAATTGGAATTAAAATCATGTACAAGATGGTGAAATCAAATTTTCCACAACACCTTGGAGCAATAGGTTTGCAATCAGTTTTTTCACGAGTCCATGTAGTGTATAGGGCCAAAAAAGCAACTAAACTTCGGGAGAAATTCTAGGATCTCTAGATGGAGTTAGGAACCAAACAAGACATCATAAAAATATAATTTAAAGATATAAAATAATGTGAAATTAACATTTCCACAACACATTGACACAATAGGTCTGCAATTAGTTTTTCATAGGCCTGGTAGTGCACATGCCAAAAGCGCTTCTTGAGATTCGAAGGTGATTAAGGGAGCCACTGAATGGATTTAGGAGAAAAAAATACATATTAAAAAATTTAATTCCAAGCCCTACAATATGGTGAAATTATTTTTTCACAACACTTTGGTGAAATGGGTCTGCAAGTAGTTTTTCTCATGCATAGGTGGAGTACTAGATCAAAATGCCACTTTTTCAGGTATAAAATGGAAGAATCAAGACTTAGGGCCCACACCATTAGATTAATAAGGAAATTTTAAGTCAAGATCATATAAAATTTTACCAAAAATTCCATCGAGAGCTCAAGTTATCGTCATCGCAAGTTCACTCTCAAGACCTCATACTTAGCCATATTTTGAAGTGGACATGTGTCAGCTCTAGGAGCCTAGCACAATTTTGTGTCCCTTTCATCCCTCAAGCTAGGGGACATGAGGGACAATAAATTTTTCCCAACCCCTAGAAGACCCCTGATCACACATAGGACCTCCAGATTGCCGTTCAGCCCCGGTGCTTGCGGGAGCTTAAACCCTCAACCGCCGGATGCAGCGACAAGTGTTAAGTTGAGGTGCACTGTGCAAATTGATGTCCCTCATGTCCTTTTGTCTTGGGGACATCGAGAAAAATAAAATGTTCCCAACCCCAAGGGAATCTTGCTCACCCATGTGACCCCTTCAAGTGTGAATTTCTAGCCCCCATGAGGTAATGGAGCCAAATGCTCAATCATTGGATTTTTGCCAAGTGTAGCTAATGAGGCGTGACGTGAAAATTGATGTCCCTTTCATCCCTCCTTGCTTAAGGGACATCGAGACACAAAAATGTGCCCCACCCTTGTTGTGCATTTTTTTGAATGATTTAAATCTTGCACTTAGTCATTATTTCCCCATTTCTCCTTCACAACTTCACACCCTGCCATAACTTTGTTCATGCTTGTCCAGACACCCAGTCCACAATTGCTGATTTGAACCAGCTACGTCATGTACACCAAATCCTCCAATCTATGTAAATACATAGGTTTCAAAGGAAGTATTATTCAAAAGAGTTGAAGAAATGAAGAACGAAGAGAAAACAAAGATTTTTTTCCAGATAACCATGAAGTCTTCCAATCGAAAAATCCTCATAACTTTCAAAATACAAGTCAGATTGAGATGCCGTATTTTACGGACTTCCTCATTTTTTAATATGGTCAAGATTCAAAAATGGGAGGTCAAATTGTGCCTTGAATAATTTGTTCCAGTAAAAATCCTATTTCATGCCCTAACTCATGTTTGTTGGATTTCTCAACAATTTGTGATTGAATCGAGCTAAAAACTTGCCCATAGACTCTAAATGAAAAACCTATCGCAATGGAGTTAACTTCATCACAATCGGAGACAAAAACCAGTCCTGTAAATTTTGAGCTCCATTAATGGCCGTCATGGCAGCTCCATGTCCGAAGCCATTGCCACACAAAAATTTAAATTTTATTTCTAAGAATTCTAATAGGCAAAATCAAGTGAAATTCGAAGGATGTGGTGTGAAAATGAACTGATTCCAAAAATATGTTCCATCGCATAAGCCGAGTAGTGGAATTCCACTTTCTAAAGATAGTAATTTTTCCTATACAGACTTGCTATGTTTGGGAAGTCACCATCTAAAGTGGTTATGGCAAAGGTAGTGTACATTGAAGATCACGAGAAGCCAAAATAATTGTCTGGAGCGAAAACTATGAAAATGAACACTTACTAAAAATAGTAATCCCCTATATGGGTGCTTACTAAAATAGTAAACCACCCCAAGAAGTGGTCAAGGTGAAGGTAGTTCGTGCAAGAGCGAAAGAGAGAGTTCATCACATCGGGATGGTCGAAGAGGCAAAAATCACCTCTCACAAAAAATAGTAAGTCTTAAATGGGCACTTGTTATTAATAATAAGTTACACTCAATGGAAAATTTTGGTACAATGAGACATAGAGGGATGATCACTCGGTCAACCTCATCATTCAAGGTCCATCCTAGGAAATTTGGCAGTGTCTTTCGACACTCACTTCATGCTTTTGGTCATAGGTATGTCATCCCCTATATGGGTGCTTACTAAAAATAGTAAACCACCCCAAGAAGTGGTCAAGGTGAAGGTAGTTCGTGCGAGCGAAAGAGAGTTCATCACATCGGGATGGTCGAGAAGAGGCAAAAATCACCTCTCACAAAAAATAGTAAGTCTTCTAAATGGGCACTTGTTATTAATAATAAGTCTTCTAAATGGGCACTTGTTATTAATAATCCCCCTATGGGTGCTTACTAAAAATAGTAAACCACCCCAAGAAGTGGTCAAGGTGAAGGTAGTTCGTGCGAGCGAAAGAGAGAGTTCATCACATCAGGATGGTCAAGAAGAGGCAAAAATCACCTCTCACAAAAAATAGTAAGTCTTCTAAATGGGCACTTGTTATTAATAATAAGTTACACTCAATGGAAAATTTTGGTACAATGAGACATAGAGGGATGATCACTCGAGTCAACCTCATCATTCAAGGTCCATCCTAGGAAATTTGACAGTGTCTTTCGACACTCACTTCATGATTTTGGTCATAGGTATGTCATGTGCAGGGTGGGAGTTATGGTCATCAACGGAACAATTCATTCAACTTGGTAAGCATCCATGAGCTAAGATGAAGGATTTTCTCAGGGTGCAAAGAGTTTGGAGATGTAGAGTTCACTACAATGGATCACTTCATTAGATCATCTAATAAGGATTTGAGGACTTCCTTAGAGGTGGGTTCTTCTTCATTGGCACTCCTTAGTTCTCTCTCTCCCCTTCTTCTCTCTTCTCTTCCCCCACTTTCTCTCTCCTTGTTCTAATTCTTCGTTGGGGTTGCACTTTTTCATAATGCCTTTGATTAATTTAAAATGACTTTTTTTTTAATGTAACAAGTCACCCTTAAGTCATAAAAGGGGACTTAATCTTTTCCTAAGAATGTAAAAGGTCATAAGTTGTAATAAGGCATATGAAAAGACATTGGGGGGTAGACGAAGAGTCATTTCTCTTCCTATAAATTGTAAAGCCATTCCCATTTCAAAGGGTTGGTGATCGATTTTGTAAACTCAAGAGTGCATTGTACTTAGAGAGAACAAAGGAGATAGCCATTTTCTTCCATTTTCCCCCACTCTCAAATTTCTTCCATTTCCATGCTATGTACAATTTCTGCTCAAGCATCAATACAAGAAGAAGGAGTTTCATGCCTTTTTTGATGAGGATATTTTAGAAACTTTGAGTTCTCAATCTTAACTCATCTTGTTGCCATTTGCAGGGTTGTTTCTTCTTAACTTTAATGCGTGTGTGAAATTTCTGGTTAATGGGTGTGGGATTCTATTTTCTCTACCCACGACATTAAACCCCCTTCTCTTTTTCTCACTCCCTTTCTCGCTCTCTTGAAAAAGTCCTCTCTAGCAAAAAATTGCTCGCTTTACTACGGGGGTCGGTGGAGTGCCCCGTTGGATCCCCGATTGCAAGGCCACAAGGAAAATCCACCTTTACTCACGCATGCATAAATGACAGGTTGTAACAATTAAGTAGAGGGACTTAGATTACTTGAACATTGGCAAGAAATCCACAAGTTTTCCACTTGAAATTTTTTCTCACCAATAGTTTTGGTGCCCACCGTGGGAAGACTTGGCAACATCTACACCCAAAATACGACCACAAGGTCAGAAAATCCAAAAAAAACAAATATTCAAAAAAATATATCATATTTCAATAAAAATCATTTTTGAAGGCAAATCCATCAAGGAATGAATCCTGTCACGTTCATTTCCCACACCATGAAGAAATTTCCAGTTTGGAGTGAAGTAGCAATGAGTGACAACAAAGAAGAAGAAGAAGAAGAAGATCATGACCGAGAAAAGAAGATCATTGATCAACCATGGTTCCAGGACTAGTGTTTGCAAAGGAAAGAAGAAAGAACCTACCGCCGATGAAGAGGAAAGTAGGGAGCTATTGGAAAGGAGACATAAGATAAGATGTAAAGCTTGAGAATATGCCAAATTATTGCAAGAGATGTACGAGCAACTTGAAGCGGCCCATAGCGAGGAAGAAGAAGAGGAGATTTGTCCTATAGAGGAAGATCCTGAAGATCATTTGTACCATAGGGTTTTCATCCCCAAAAGTTTCTTGAACGCCATTGAAGAAAAGGCTATCCTCGAGCCTTACATGAAGATCAAATCAACATTCAAGAAGATGATGAAAGACAAGACAGTGTAGGATCCACTAAAGAAGACTTTTGAAACCTCATGCAACTCACTATAAAGTTGAGAACACTTCCCTTTTTCTGCCACTCTCTCGATGAATTCATTGCATATGGTGATGGAGAAATAAACATCTTAAAAATAGAATATGTGGAAAGGCTTCAAAGCATAATAGAAGGAAATTCTGATCACGAAGCCTATCAAGAGATTTGGAGGTACACTCTATCTTTACAAAGAAGGTATGAATATCTTGAATCACTTCATGCTTCCCATAATGAAGAAACTCAAGAAGATCTTGTTGGTGTGAGTGACCTGCTTAATCATCGTTCACATCACATGGTGAGTCATCTCACCTCGCGAGAGCCATAGGTCTTAGGGAGTGAAATGACAAGTGTCGGATCTGTCATAGAATTTGTCCTTGTGATTTGCGTCGAGTGCATCATAGTATTTACATTCCTTATTTGGAATTGTAACTCCTCCTTTAGTGGCGTCATATGTGTCGATCACGTCATATGCATCATTGGCATCATAGAAGTTACTTTCCTTGTTTAGGCATGGGGTTACACACCACCCCTATTTGTACTTTCTTTTTCGATCTTTGAGTATGAGCAAACTTGTTTTCTTATTTGCATATTCTTTCCATTGTTCGAATCTAGCTTATTATGTTAGAGATACGACGTTACCATCAAAGTGCAACTTCATCATGGTGCATTGTTTTGATATTGGTTCTTGCATATCCCTATTTCATGGTACCAGAGCATGAGGTTTCGGTAAAATGTGCACTCTTCGTTCATCAGTTGCGTATTACTTCTGGTTTCTTCTTATTTCCTCGTGTAATTTTTTTTTATTACTTTGGAATCGTATTGCTCACCTCATGTTGAGGTTTCAACAGTTGCAAGTTTGAAGGTATTTTGATCGATTTACTTTATCAGTTGCTGATTTTGTGATTGCTTCTATTCTTGTGAGCTCGGTTTTGCTTTGGTGTGGACTGTGGTTCATTGTTGTCTCAAGGTTACCTTTGCATGGACATTTTCTACAACGTTGGCTCATGCTTTGGTCTGCTTGACTCGTGTTTCAACCTCCACTCCTTGTGATTTGGAATTACCTGCTTGTGCATTGGTGGAACAGGCTCATTTGCATTTGCCTTGCCACTACCATGATCAACTTGGGGTCATTGTATTTGCCTTGTATCACTATTTTGTAGGAATTTGTATTACATCTGACTCCACCATTTGGCTCGGCCTTCTGGTTTGGTGCTCAGCTCTGCATGGTTGGTTATTGCTCGTGCTTGTTCCCGTACTGGTTCTTCAACCCTTGCATTGTGTTCGGGATTTGGACTTGGGTATGGTTTCTATTTGATCTAGTTGTCATCTGTTTGTGGCTCATCCTGCATGTTCAAACCACTGCATAGTCATTACAACATCCCCCGTTGGATACTTCTCCACATCCCAAGCTCTCCTCTACATGCCTTGGTAGATCGGCTCACTCTCGTGCTTTCGGAGAACCTTTTGCCCCTGATTGGCTGGTTTGGGTCATGGTTTCCTCTATGTTGGTGCTTATTTCCCATATTTTTGTGGTTTGGCTCATGCTCTCATCTGGTTTTCTTACCTTGGCCCTACGGCTTTGCTATAGTGCATGTGTTTTCTCGGGTGTTTGAATTGCTCTAGTGCTCGTGCTTTTCATTCTTTGAGTTGTAAGCTTCCTCTGCTCGTTGGATTTGGTGTTGTTTCCTGCTATTGAATCTACATGCATTCGACCATTGTGACTAGGCACTTTGTCTCCTCTGCGCGTCGACTCGACTCGACTGCACTCGCCTCTACCTTGGCGAGATTTCGGCTTGATAGTTCACACGTTGACCGACTATGACTCAGTGAATACCACGTCCAACCAGCTCCATGCTTCGAGCCACCTGAGCCCATCCTTTTTAGTATTATTTGGAGGTGAAAATATACCCTTAATGTTTTAAGGTTAAAAACATTTATTTCATGGCATTGTAATAATCTTTTGGATATATTTTTGCTTGTTTTATTGTCCTTCGTGTGTTGAAGACGGAGGGTGAGGTCCAGGGTTGGCAGGAGGCTAATCACCCCTCACAATAAAAACAAAAACTGCCTAAAATTTTATGCCATTTCCAATGAGTACCCACACAACACCCTTTACACCCATTTTGGGCACTTTTTAAATCAGTTTGCAAAGCTTAATGGCATTTTCCATCAGTTGTGGGAATTGTATTTTTTCTATAACTTTTGACTTGCTGCTCGGTTTTGGGCACTTCTTTAGTCAATGTTACATGATTGTTCACACATTACGTGAGGAATTTTTTAGTTTTATAAACACAATACTTTATAAAGTGCCACATGTTGGGGGGGTTCACTAGTACTCTTGGGTTTTCAAACTGAGACACATTATCAATTTGAGTCGACGTATTGCATTTGTGTACCTTGCACTTTTGATTCTACATCATGGAGGGTTCTCTTTTCAGACTTGAGCATCGTAGGATCACTTTACAGACCTCCACCACTTCTTACTAGGAGAGAGAACTATTCAGTTTGGCGTGCTTCTATGGAATATTACTTCACCTACGAGGGTCTTTCACACTTCTTTCTTGGGCCAGTTCCTACACCCACTGATCATCGTCATCTTAATGATTTTCTCAACAATTGCAACCATGTTTTTGGTAACATGATGATGCATGTCTCTCCATCTCACTGGTTTCACGTGGCAGACTCAGATCCACCCCACCATGTCTAGAGCATTCTTCAGTCCCTCTATGGAGACCCTTCACATACTGTCGATGTTGTTGTTGTTGTTGATTCAGTTGTCTCCTCTATTTCTTCATGTGATGATAGTTCCACTAACACATACTTGCTTGGTTCTACTTCTAATGACAAGGATTGTGCACCTAGTTTTGATGTCGAGAGTACTACAAAGGACTCTTCTCCTCCTTCTCTCACTATTCCAGAGAGTGTTGACACATCCCACATCTCATCAGTTATTGAGCAGTCTCCTATATAGTCTCATACAGTCATCACACCCGCTTATGTGTGAGGCCCCTTTCACTCCTCTACCTTCATTGGATGAATCATACCTATCTGACATCGCTCTTTTTTATTTGTTGAGCCCCCTCATTGGGATGAGTATCTTCTTGACCTTAGTCATCTTTTCATAGAGTACACTTGTGATGTACTACAAGTTCCTCATCCATATACGGTATTTTAGAGGATTTCATCATCTCCATTGTTGGGAGTGCCCCTTCTGGGACTCTTACCACTTCCACTTTTCCGGAGACATTCATTGATCCACCCTTGCTTGTGGATCCATTTTATATTGTGGGGGATGTTTTTTTCCTTCACATCAATTGGACATCCTTTCTACATGTGTTCACCCTTCATACTCTGACAGTTCTACACTTGTGACATTACCTTCGATTCCGTCGCACTCATTTGCTAGACCTATGTCACATTTTCTTGAACCAGACTCAGAGTCTTCGTGATCTTGCCTTTGGTTTCCTTTGTGGAGTGGGTAGACTTCTAGCACGTCATTTTTGTCCTTCCTAAGGGCAGGCACATAGCTTGGTGTGGGTTGCTCTTCTTCATCCCAGAGGCGAGAGGATCTCATGATCGACATTCTTCTGGGATACTTCTTAGAGTTGTAGAGTTTAGATCCATCTATTGCATCTTCTGCATCTCTCTTGTCTCCCTCTTCTCCTCCTCCTCTTCCTTCCGGAAAGCGATGTTGTTTGTATATGGACACCTTATCGGGCCTTTAGTTGCGGGCCCCATTAGCACATCTTTCTTAGTTGTCTAGGGAGTCTTATTTTTTTCTGTCTTTCCATGACCTCTACCTTGACTTTGATGAAGGGGGGTGTTGGTGTGTGTGACCTGCCTAGTCATCATCCACATCACATGGTGAGTCATCTCACCTTGTGAGAGTCATAGGTCTTAGGGATTCAAATGACAAGTGTCAAATTTTGTCATAGAATCTATCATTGTCATTTGTGTTAGTGCATCATAGGAGTTACATTCCTTATTTGGAATTGTAACTCCTCCTTTAGTGGTGTCATATGCATCAGTCACGTCATATGCATCAGTGGCATCATAGGAGTTAATTTCCTTGTTTAGGCATGGGGTTACACAACACCCCTATTTGTACTTCCTTTTTTCGATCTATGAGTATGAGTAGACATGTTTTCTTATTTTCATATTCTTTCCATTGTTTGAATCTTGCTTATTGTGTTGGAGCTACAACGTTACCATCGGAGTGCAACTTCATCGTGGTGCATTGTTTTGATATCGGTTCTTGCATATCCCTCTTTCGATCTTGATGATTTTCCACACTATGAGGTGTTTTTCCCGAGATATTCTTGGATGCTCCTAAAGAATATCCTATCCTTGAACCTTTCGATGAGTACCAAAGCAACATCAAGGAAGATGATGATGAAAGAGACATGGAGGTAGAACCTCCATTCATCAATTCTTTTTGGCTCGAGGAGTAGTCCCTGCAGGAAGTAAGATATTCAATAGAGGATTCTTATTTCCTAATGGATGATTCAATGCTTTCCGAAGACTCCACCAATGATGAAGAAAATGACCAATTTGAAGTAAGCATGAATAATCCCCCTTCAAATTTTGATTTTTCAATTAATGATGAAATGGACATGTGCAAAGAAGTGAAAGAAATCCACCTATCATCACGGATTGAAAATGATGAATTCAAGATGGTCATGGGGGTTTTCTCTCCTATTTTGATCCTTTAAGTGATGTAAAGATGACTCATGAAGAAATGAAGATAGTTGAAGAAAAAGATTCTCTTCCTGATTCAATCATGGACGATCTGATGGAAGAATCTCCATTCCTTTCCGAAGCCAAGGAGAATGAACAATTTGAATATAACCTATTCTCACTCGGGGAGAAGAATGATCATCATGGTGAGTATGAATTATTTCATTATCCATATGAGAAAGAGGATTCGATAATGGATGATCGGGATAATGTTGATTTTTTCCCACATTGCTACTTCAACATGGTCCCATCAAGAGGATGATATGGATTTTGAGCTTGAAGGAGTACCATTCCCACAAAGCATGGACCTTTTCTCTTTGTTAGAAGGTGTTGTGAATCAAGTGTGCTTGTGCTTGCAAGGAAGTGAATATTGGGCAATAGAAAGCATGGAAGGAGTGAACGAGGATGTTTCAAATGAATCATGGGAACATGTGGATCATATTTTCAACCATATTTTGGAGGCACAACATAAAGAAAATTTTAGTAAAAATGAAGATGAGCCTATGGTGAACTTGGAAGAATAATCTATACAAGACATCTTGAAGCTTGCAGAAGAAACCGAAGATCCTCAACTTAGTCTTGAACTATTGACTTGGGCTATGGAAATGCAAGACATGTATGAATCAATTCATGTTTCTCATTTTGGTACACCAATTTTGATGTTGAGATGGAGCAATTGGATAAACTTGATGATTTCCTTAATACTTTGGTTGACGAGAATGAACATGAAAACATGTCTTTTTCTTCCACATTGTGCGAAGAAGTTCATGAGTGTAAAAGAATAAAGGTTCTCAAATATCCTTTGGACATCTCCAGTTTTGAAGACAAAACCTCCACCATGGAAGAAGATAGTAGGGAAAATGTTGAGTGACTCACATGGAGGGGAGTCATTTAGAACAAAGTAAAAATATGTGAGAACATTGGAAGTATGTTCAAAACCAACTTGCTCCCACCATTTCGAATGGTCCATCAATGCAAAACAAGAGTTCATATGGAAAAATCCAATGAAGGGTGAAGAATGCTTACATGACCAAACCAAAGGCTGAAATTTTGAAAATGATATCAAGATGGACTCGAACGAATGCATATTGGTGACAATTTCTCTAGACAACAAAGTGAGAGTATGCATGATTCTTGCCAAATGATCCAAAATCAGACTGCACTCACCATCCTCTAAGATTTGGTTCATCTTGAACATGTTCCCATGCTGCAACAATATCTTGAGGATGATGAAGATCTATGACTCAATGATTTAACCTCCATATCCAAAAATTCTTTCTCAGAGCAATGAAGAGGGATGTTCAAGGAAGTTCTTGAATCGAAGAAAACCAATTTGTTCTCACTCATTCCAAGTGTTTTTCTAAAATAAGAGACAATTTGAATTCACAATTCAAAGAAGAATTTTTTCATGACAAGAGAAATTTTCCCACTTTTGAAGACATGGAGGGATGGTGTCTCATGATCGTAGGACAACAAGAGAAAACTTCAAGAGGAAAGAGTTTTAAGAAGGTGACCAAGTTCTCAATGGATACAAGAACGTTCTCAATGCAGTGTGAATATGAAGATGGATTCTTGGTGCGTATTCTTCATCTAAAGCCATGCAAGGCCATCAAAAAAGCATGGTTTGATCAAATAACAATTTTTGTGCTTCAAAGGTCAGACTTCAGTCCACTATTCCACGATGGCATGTAATTTTCTCAACCTATTACTAGGTATGTGTATATTATTTCCCTGTCTCTATAGATATTCATCCCCTTGTATATAATTTCCTTTCTGTGTTGTGTTTCCTTCCCTTTTCGTGTGTGTGTTGTGTGTTTCCTTCCTTGTTACTGTGTGTGCATGTTCTTCTTGTTATCTCTCTCTTGTAGGTTGTACATGATTCTGCAGGGCCCAATGGATAAGGAAATGGCCATTATATGTTGTAAGTTTAGATTCTGGGAGTTCTCATGCCATGTCTTCACTGTGCTTAGTCCATAACATGTCCCCAAGCTCAAGCTAGTTGTTGTCATGCAAATGTGCAACAAGGAAATTGATAATTTTTGAGCATGACAACGATACAATGTGCCAATTTTTTCATGTTTTACCGTTTCGAGGCACCCTAGGTCTACCCGGTCAATTATGATGACATATCAGTTGATGTTAACATAGTCCCCTAGGTGAATTAGGAAATTCAAGTCAATCCCCTAGGTGATTTTAGGAGTTCTTGAAAAATGCTATCTCTGGGTAGTGTTGGGAAGGGCTACCACTGGCCTTCCCGAGACCGATGCACACCCCTGGAGCAGAAAAGAGGAGCCAAATACAAAATGGAGGTGAATTGAAGGTCTAGTAACATCATGAAATTGATTTTGGAAGATTCGGAAATTTTTGGAGGATTTGGAGCAGTTTCATCAAAAAAAGGGTTCTTAGGCCTAGTCAGCGCACAGGGTCAAAAGAGTTTCCAAGCTTTGGGAAGTGATTCTAGGAGCTCAATGGAGTTAGGAACCAAAAATGACATATTAAAAAATTGAATTCAAATCCATACAATATGGTGAAATCAAAATTTCTACAACACCTTGACACATAGGTCTGCAATCGGTTTTTTCACAGCCCGTGGCAATGTACAAGGCCAAAAGAAACGAACTTCGAGAGTGATTCCGGGAGCTATGGATAGAGTTAGGAACCAAACAAGACATCTTCATAAATATAATTCAAACATATAAAATATGGTGAAATCAAAATTTCCACAACATATTGGCTCAATAGGTCTCAGTAATCGGTTTTTTCACAGTGCCAGGCGGTGCAGAGACCAAAAATGTTGCTGAGCTTCGGAAGGTGATTTTGGGAGCTCCAGATGGAGTTATGAGAAAAAAAATACATGTTTTTAAAGGTAATTAAAATATCTAAAATATGGAGGAATTATTTTTTTTACAAAACTTTTGCGCAATGGGTCTTAAAGTAATGTTTCTCATGCATAAGTGGAGTACCATATCACAAATCTGATTTTTAGGGATAAAATGGAAGAATTAAGAATTGGGATCCCCACAATTGGATTTATAAGGCCATTTTCAGTCAAGATCATATAAAATTTCACCAAAAATTCCATCGGGAGCTAAAGTTATTGCCGTCACAAGTTCGCTCTCAAGACCTTATACTTACCCATGTTTTGAAGTGGACACATGTCAACTCCAGAGAGCCGGGAAATTTTTGTGTACCTTTCATCCCTCAAGCTAGGGGAAATGAGGGAAAATAAATTGTTCCTAGACCCTAGAAGACCCCTGATCACACATAGGACCTCCAGGATCGCTAGTTCAACCCCTAGGTGCTTACGGGAGCTCAAACCAGCAATGCATCGGATCTGTGACAATTTCCAAGCCGAGGCATTCTGCTTAAATTGATGTCCCTCATGTCCCTTTGTGTTGGGGGACATCAGGGACAAGAAAATGTGCCCATACCCCAAGGAGACTCTTGGTCACCCATGTGACCCCTTCAAGTGAGAATTTCCAACCCCCAAAAGCTAGTGGAGCCAAATGCTCAACCGTTGGATCTCCGCCAAGTGTCGCAATGAGGTGCGACGTGAAAATTGATGTCCATTTCATCCCTCAATGCTTAAGGGACATCAGGGACACAAAAATGTGCCCCACCCTTGCTGTGATTTTTTTTTGAATGATTTAAATCTTACACTTAGCCATTATTTCCCCATTTCTCCTTCATAGCTTCACACCTTGCCATAGCTCTATTCATGCTTGTCCAAAACCCAGTCAACCATTGTTGATTTGAACCAGCTCCTTCATGGCCACAAAATCCTCTACTCCATGAAAATACATAGGTTTCAAAGGAAGTATTGATCAAAATATTTAAAGAAACGAAGAACGAAGAGAAAATGAATATTATTGCTAAATAACCATGAAGTATTCCAATCAAAAAATCCTCATAACTTTCAAAATACAAGTCGATTGAGATGTCTGTATTTTGAAAAATTTCTTATTTTTCAAGATGGTAAATATGCAATAAATGGGAGGTCAAATGGTGTCCTAAATCATTTGTTTCAACAAAAATCCCATTTCATGCCCCGACCGACGTTTGTTGGATTTCTCAACAATTTGATGGTCAGATTGAGCTAAAAACTTTCCCATAGACTCCAAATAAAAACCTATCACAATGGAGTTAATTTCATCATGATCGGAGACAAAAACCAGACCTAAATTTTTTGAGCTCCATTAATGGCTACCATGGCAGCTCTGTGCCCGAAGCCATTGTCAGGCAAAAATTTTAAATTTTATTTCAAAGCATTCTAATGTGAAAAATCAAGTGAAATTCGGAGGACGTGACTAAGAAAATGAGATGAGTCCAAAAAATATGTTTCGTCACAAATCGATCGGTGGAAGTCCACTTTATAAAAATATTAAGTTTTCTATACAAACTTGCTATGTTTGGGAAGTCACAATAAAAAAACAACTGATGGTAAAGGCAGTGTGCATTGAAGATCACCAAGAAGCTAGAATGATTGTGCAGAGTAGAAAATAGTGAAAATGACTACTTACTAAAAATAGTAAGCCCCTATATGGGTGTTTACTAAAAATAGTAAGTCACCCCAAGAAGTGGTCAAGGCGAAGGTAGTGTGCGCAAGAGTGAAAGAGGGAGTTCATCACATCAAGATGGTCAAGAAGAGGCAAAAATCACCTCTCACCAAAAATAGTAAGTCTTCCATCTGGCACTTGCTATTAATAGTAAGTTACACTCAAAGGGCAATTTTGGGGACATAGAGGGATGATTGCTCAGAGTCAACCTCATCATTCAAGGTCCATTCTAGGTAACTTGATAGTGTCTTTCGACACTCGCTTCATGGTTTGGGTCACAGGTATATCATATGCAGGGTGGGAGTTCTTTGTCATCGGTGCGAACCATTCATTCAGCTTAGCAAGCATCCATGAGCCAAGATGAAGGAGTTTCTCAGGGTGTAAAGAGTTTGGAGATGTAGAGTTCACTACAATGGAGCACTTCATCGAGATCATTTGATAAGGATTAGAGGACTTCCTTAGAGGTGGGTTCTTCTTCATTGACACTCCTCCTTAGTTCTCTCTCTCCCCTTCTTCTCTCTTCTCTTCCCCCACTTTCTCTCTCCCTGTTCTAATTCTTTGTTGGGGTTGCACTTTTTCATAATGCCTTTAATTAATTTAAAATGACTTTTTTTTAATGTAACAAGTCACCCTTAAGTCATAAAAGGGGACTTAATCTTTTCCTAAGAATGTAAAAGGTCATAAGTTGTAATAAGGCATATGAAAAGGCATTGGGGGTAGACGAAGAGTCATTTTTCATCATATAAATTGTAAATCCATTCCCATTTCAAAGGGTTGGTGATTGATTTTGTAAAATCAAAAGTGCATTGTACTTAGAGAGAACAAATGAGATAACCATTTTCTTCCATTTTCCCCACTCTCAAATTTCTTCCATTTCCATGCTATGTATAATTTTTGCTCAAGCATCGATACATGAAGAAGGAGTTTCATGCCTTTTTTGATGAGGATATTTTAGAAACTTTAAGTTCTCGATCTAAACTCATCTTTTTTTCATTTACAGGGTTGTTTCTTCTTAACTTTAATGCATGTGTGAACTTTCTAGTTAATGGGTGTGGGAATCATAATTTTCTACCCATGAAATTAATCCCCTCTTCTCTTTTCTCACTCCCTTTCTGCTCTCTTGACAAAGTCCTCTCTAGTAAGAAATTGCTAGATTTTTCGTAGGGTTAGTGGAGTGCCCCTATTGGATCCCCGACCACAAGGCCACCAGGAAAATCCACCTTTACTCATGCATGCATATATGACAGCTGCACTAGTTAAGTAGAGGGACTTAGATTCCTAGAGCGTTGGCAAGAAATCCACAAGTTTGTCCACCCAAAAATTTTCTCACCAACAAAAACCATGAGCACCAAGGCAAGGAGGTATGACACAAGACCCTATGCATTCATTTCAAAATTGGTCTAATAATCCATATATGTATCCCCCACCTTGGGCTAACCCTCAAGGTTGAGCTAGATATCCAAACCAATATCAACAATAATGGCAACCTCAATTTCAAGGCCAACCACAACAACAATGGCAACAACCTCCTCAATCATGGTAGTAGCCTTGGAGAGGAGGACAATAGTGGAATAACCCACCTCCAAATTACCAACAATCTTATCAAAAACCTCCTTATCCACAACAGCAAGCTCTGATGCCAAACCCCCAAATAGGATCTCAACCAAAAGGTACCCAACTACCAGCTCAACCAACACCTAACCCTAACAATAAAGCTGCTCAGCCTAGCCTATTCCACTGAACTAGCTCAATACCCTACCTATTTTGTTGATGTCAACAATATCCATATTCACTTAGGAAGAGCACTTCCTCCACCGATGGACCCACCATTACTAAAATTGCAGAAGAACCCTAGTTGCTGATACGATCGACAACAAAGCCGTAAGACGCGCATGCCGATCCACAACAACCTGAGCAAAATTCTAGTAAGGGTAAAACATAGGGTAATGAGCCACCATTTCCTAAAAGGTTACAAGAAAATAAGACTGACCTCAAATCAAAATCTGATTATGATTTTGTCAACTAGCTGAAAGACATTTGTGTCAAAATTCCATTGATTCAAGCTATTAAGGATGTGCCCATCTACAATAAACTGGTTAAAGACCTATGCATAAAGAAATCGGGTAGGAAGAGTAAATATCCAAATACTGTATAGGTCATTGGAAAACTAGCTGATATTATGCTTGGGAACTCAATTTTTCCCAAATACATAGATCTAGGAAGTCCTTTGGTAAATGTCACAATCAATGACACAGTGATCAAGAACACTCTGATTGACTTGGGGGCAGCAATAAATGTAATGACAAAACAAATCATGGATGATTTGAAGTTAGAGGGACTAAGACCAACAAACATTATCTTACATCTTGCAGAAAAATCAACAGTTAAGCTTGAAGGAGTCCTGGAGGATGTAGTAGTAGTGGTAGACTCTTGGGAGTACCTTGCTGATTTTATTGTTCTTCACCAAAAGAAAGCTTAGGAGGATATCCTATCATCTTGGGAAGACCATGGTTGGTAATTTTTGATGCATTCATAGGATGAAAATATGGTAATATGATTATCTCTAATGGAAGTGGCACAAAAATGCTCATGCTTTACCCCCTTGCACAACTATTCAATGAAGAATACCAAACCATTTGGGTTGAAGAGCCATAAGAAGACCAAATCTCCATTCAACAACTCTTGATGTTGGAGAAGTCATACAAAATTGAAGGGAAAGAAGAGGATGTTGTTCTTTCTAACATATTTCACAATAATTATGGAAGGAATGAAAAAGTAGATGGAAAATTTCTGTGTATAAGATGTCGTGAGAATCAAATCCTATTGCAACAAAGCACTATGAACGTTCCATGTAATAATTACCTCCTCCACTAAGTTCTTCCACATGATTGTATATTGAATTATGTAAGTAGAAATATATGATCTATGACTAATCTCTCTAAGCAAGTGAAAATTACTCTGGGTAAGCCATTTAATGTGAAAAAAATGCTGAGCATGTAGCAAGAACAACTATTAATTGCCCTTTTGTAGAAACATAAGACATCATTTGCAGACGAGACTATAGAGATATGCATGGAATCCGCCCTAAGCTCCATACACATAAGATATACATCAAAGAGAGCTGCTAACCAATATGACAACCAGAAGAAGAATGAACCCGATAACGAGGGACATAGTGAAAGAAATATTAAAAAAAAAAATTGGATGCTAGATTCATATATCCAATTTCGATAGCGGTTAATGGGTGTCACCCTTGTCATTGTACTAAGAGAATGGTAAATGGAGGATATGCGTAGACTATAAAGAGCTGATTGCAACAACAAAAAAATGCTATTTCCCATTTCCTTTCATTAATCGGAGTTCTTGACACTCTTGCTAAAAAAATATACTTTTCTTTTCTTGATAGCTATAGTGGCTATAACCAAATTCAGATTGCACCAAAGGACCAAGAAGAGACCACATTCACGTGCCCATGGGGAACATTTACATATTTCTTCTTCCTTTTGGTTTGTGCAATGCACTGCTACATTCTAGAGAGAAATGTTGAGCATTTTCTCAAATCTAACTAATGATTGCATGGAGGCATATATGAATGATTTTATAATACATGTCAGGACTTTTGATGAAGCACTGAAGAATCCAAACAAAGTTCTTAAGAGATGCAAGGAGCATAACCTGTCCTTAAGCAATGAAAAATGCTACATGATGATGTATGAAGGAATATTATTGGGGAATTATCTATCATCTGCTATAATTCAGGTAGATCCAAAAAAAATATATGTGATTTTAAATTTGCCAACACCAAAGAAGAACTTAGGCCATGTTGGGTATTATAGAAGATTTATATATGACTTCATGGTGATTGCAACACCATTATTTGTCCTACTGGGAAAATATGCTGCCTTTGCGTGGATTGAGAAATGTGATATTACATTCCATACTTTAAAGTAAATGTTGACTTCTGCACCTATGCTAAGAGGACCAAATTGGAGTTTTCCATTTCACATTCATACTTATGCCTTAGATCACACCATTGGAGCTGTTTTAGGACAGAAGGATGGAATTCTAAATTATGCAATCTACTATACCAAAGTAGGAACCTATAAACACACCGAACTTAACTATATAGTCACAAAGAAAGATTTTTTAGCATTTATGTATGCCACTAACAAGTTTAGACACTACATCACAGTCTACCTAGTGTTTATTCACACTGACCACACTACAATCAAATACTTGATTGACAAACCAATTATAAGCAGCAAAATAATAAGATGGTTGCTACTCTTATAAGCGTTTGATGTCACCATTGTGGATAATCCTGGTAAAGACAATGTTGTAGTTGACTTTATTTTAATAATTAAGAATAATAATGAAGAACATGTAGTGGATGACTCCTTCCCGGATGAGCACATGTTTTTAATTTCCACTAGAACACCATGGCACGTTGATATAACTAATTATTTGGTCTTAGGTAAGACACCTCCACACTATTTATATTCTGAAAAGAAATACATTGTTGAAAAAAGTTTGAATTTTTCTTGGATAGCTGGTTTTCTATTTCACACGGGCAGGATAATGTTATGAGGAGATACATAGATGATGAGGAAATTTATCATATCCTCAAAGCCTGCCATAATGAACCATGTGGAGGACACTTTGCTACAAAAAGAACAACACAAAAAGTGTTGAAAACATGGTATTACTGTCCTACATTAAATAAGGATGCAACATTATATACCGAAAGGTGTGATAAATGCCAAAGAATGGGTAATCCTACCAAGTCAGATGAGATGCCATTGCAACCTCCGACAATATTGTAACCATTTGAAAAATAGGGTTGGACTTGATTGGTTTAATAGATCCTAAATCTTAGTAGAAATAATACATTTTGGTGTGTACAAATTACCTCACTAAATGGACAAAAGTGAAAACAATGCCAAATTAGAAGAGTGAGAAAGTTGCCAAATTCTTGTAGGACCACATCTTCACAAGGTATGAAGTACCAAGAGAAATTTTTATTGATCAAGGTACACACTTTACTGTTAAATTTATTTATGATCTAGCTAAAGAATATGAAATTAGACATAGGAATTCTACACCTTATCATCCCCAATCTAATGGTCAAGTTGAGGGGACAAACAAGGAAATATAAGTCATCTTGACAAAAACTATTGCACTCCATCGAAAGATTGGGCGAGATAGACTTCCGTAAGTAGTTTGGGAATTCAACACAACTTAGAAGAGAACAACAACATTTACACCATTCAAGCTTTTGTATAATAATATTGTTGTGCTCCCTATTGAATGTGAGCATAAGACATAGAGAATTGCACTTGAACTAGCGTATACTTTTTGAAGCTCAAAGGAAAAGGATTCTCTAACTCAATGAGTTAGATGAAATGAGGAGACAAGTTGTGCATAATACAGAGGTGGTACAAAAGCAAATAATCAAATGACATGACAGGTTCATAATAACAAGGAAATTTGAAGAAGGTGATTGAGCTCTCTTATTTGACTCTAAGTACAAAGACCACATGGGAAAACTTAGGACAAGGTGGCTAGGTCCATATGAGATTGAGAAAATATTTCCCAATGGAGCTGTAAAAATCACCACCATAGATCCTGTGAGATTCAATTACCGACATGAGCACCTTCATGAAGTAGTTCATAGGCTATCAAAAGGATGGAGATGAGAACATCAAAGTTAAGGTCAGAAGTTAAACCTATTGGTTCATCTTCCTAAATTGTCGAGGAATGAGATATTTAGTAGCCTTGGTATATTCAACTTTACGAATAATCCAAGGGTGAATAAAAGTGATGTGATTAACCCTCTTGGTGATCAACACCACTAAACTAATATGATTTGTCTTATTAGAATTTCTATTTTATAGGATTTGATGTATTTGTTGTAAGAAGTGCATGGTCTCCGATGTAAGGAGATGACACAAAGACTAAATGTACACTTATAGCAGCATGCAACAAAGCTCTGTTTTGTTTTCCAGTTTAGAGAACTTATGATTGTATGAAGAAAATAAGGAATAAACTACACATATAAATAGTGATGAAGATGACTGACACCAAAAAAAGTCAGTATTCCCTATCCGAGAATTAATTGATTTCATTATGGATCCTTTAACATGATGCTGCATACACTTCTAATAATTTAAACAACATCTGCAACATCACGACACCTCAACGTGTAACATCATGGTGGGTCTACATGTAGTAAAAGGCACAAATCACGACAATGCACATGTCATCATCATCTAACACATTTATTGAGATAAGTGCACTCATTTCACTTTAATAAAGTATCGATGATATGATTATATTTAATTAATGTTTATGCCATGTCATGAATGCCTTTAAATAGAAATTATCATCGCCACCTTTAAAAACCTTTGAGTTGTCTCTCCACATTACCCCACTTTGTCACACTACTTCACATCACATGTGCGCGATACTCAAATGAATTTAATTCATTCCCTTATGTGTTGCGTGTGAGTTGGTCACAAAATTCAAAAACACAAGTACTCAAAAAATTTCTCCTTACTCGAGTTCTTGCATAATTTCTACAAACTGTGAGATTTTTCCTCTTAGAGATAAGGGAGTTTACAAAATTCAACATGGGAGGGGATTAATTTTCCATTATCCTATAGACCATTCACAACTCCAAAGCCATCCATAAATACTTCAATAGTTTCAAAATTGCAGAGATGGATGGAATATATCAATAAGTTTCAGGGTTTCAACGAATCCATGGTGATAGAATTTTCTGCCACATTCAAGGACGGAGAGGCTACTGTCAAGGTTTAGTAGTGAAAGTAGATGAAGAAATTTTAGCTACAGTCACAAGGCTTCCTATAGAAGGTGGGATGTTCCATGAGAAGGAAAACTCGGATGCAACTCGACGATAATTTGGTGATACAGACAATAATTTTGGGTTGATGTTTCCAATTACATTATCAAATACTTTACTTACAAGGGTATATACTTAGGTTGAATATTGTCCATTTCAAGTTGCTCAATCATTTGAAGAATGTTAGACATGTTAATATTCCTAATTTCTTAAATGAAAGCTTAAAAAGAATGAGTAGAGAGTCACAAAGGGGGAGGTCAGATTTTTCTCACCATTTTCTTATCACTTTAATTGTAAAACATACATTGGAAAGAGAACACCTGTATTGAAATGAGAATATTTTTCAAGGTCCAAAAACATTGATGAGTTATTGCGAAAAGGGAAGAAAAGATAAAGAAGCATAGGCAATTCCTCCACACCTTCATCTGAACCCATAGCTTCCACCTCTCAAACTAAAGAAACCACTATTTATGAGAAACCACCATCTCTAGAGAAAAACCCTCGGCCCATTTCTCCTGAGAGGATTCTTGTTGCAGAAACCCTCCTTGGAATATCTACACCTGAATCATCTTCATCCAAGGGCAAAAGAAAGTCTTCCAACACAACCCCTAAGATGCCTAGATGATCACATAGGCTGCATACCAAAAATCCTAAAACCTCAAAGCATAGGACACCTATCAAAATCACACTTGACAGTGATGTAGAAGATGTTGAAATGAACATTAAAAGGGTGGTGCTGAAGTTACATGTGATAAACAAGACTTGGAGGACACCATGAAGGATATGGAGAAGAATAAGGGGGTAGAATGTGGTGAGAAGCTTATTAAGGAAATACCTACATAACAAGATACAAAGGCGAGTTCATGTTGGGGAAACCCATGAGAAGCATGAAGGAGAAGGAGTTACCCAGGAAATTGAATACACAACTTATAAAGCCACCAATGATGAAGATAAGATAGAAGAAGTCCATGATCACATAGTGCTTGAGACACAAACTAATGAGATGAAAATTGGGGATGATATGCTCCATGTTCTTGAAGAAATTATTGACAATATTTTTCACAGTGTTGAAACAAAATAGCCACTGAGCAGGATTGCGAAGGTACGGAGAATGTTAGAGTCACAATTACTAAGGAGGTAGTTGGGACCATATTAGAGTATGTTTCCCCATTATTTCCACAAGCTTGCCTACAACCAAAAGTTATCATCAGATAAGTTTTGAAAGAACCTCCAAAGCTAGCTTGTAGAAATATAGGCACTCAGATAACCTTGTTAGATTATTAGGTGCAACAATTTGAAAACTATGTTACTAGGCTATAGGGAAGACGGGAAAGGGAGAAAGAAGAATTAATCTTCCAACATCAACAAGAAATTAAGGAAAAGGAAAAGGAGCTTAAGGCTAAAGATAAGGAAATTGCTAGGCTAAAAAAAAGCAAGAAGATACAATTCAAGTGACCAATGAAATACTTAAATGCAGGCCACCTTCTAACATTTATGCCATTTTCTTGAAAGAACAAATGTTGCAGTTAAATTATAATTGTGTCAACTATGATATTCTATTTGATATTAGTGGAGCGAAACCTTTTTTTAGAATATATCTAAAAATTCCTCATGAAATTCAACTGCTATTATGTGAGTTGTATATGTACAATTATGCCTTGGAATATGACAGGGATTGGATCCCAATACTTTATATTGGAGATGTTCCAATTAAGGCACTATGTTCTTATTTTAACAATGAATTATATAGAGAAAAGTAGATGGAGGAATACAAACACTTATCAAAAGTACAACCATTAATGATTAGAGGTGAAGCTCCCAATATAGGGGCAATTATTGAACAATATGGCAAATACATGGAACATAAGAACATTAAACAATGAGTACACCAGATGAGAAATGAAGCTCATGAAGAATCTAGGGACCACATAAAATTCAATGTACGAGAGATAACATATGCTTGCAGGATGTGCTGGCAAGAGATGTTCTCTAAGATGCAACAAAAATAAATTCACTCATATCATAATATCATTCCCACTTTCAGGAGGGTAAATGCATACATTTAAGTTTAGAAAAGATGTGGAAAAACTTGGTTTCCTATTGGTTATTATCCACCAATTTTCCACTATCCTATACCACACTGGTCTAGTAACAAGGAACTAGATGAGGAAATATAAGACAGAGAAAGGAAAGATACAAAAGGAATGGAGGATACTTCTTCATTGAGCTAGAAGGAACATCTACCCCGGTTGATTTCAGACATTTATGCAGCATCATACAGATGGAGCCAAGGAAACCTGAGGAGGAGCCAAAGAAAAATTAATGAGGACATTCAAGATGTTAAGTCTGGGCATGTGATGAATCTTTTTATTTCTTTTTAAACACCTCATCTAATTGTATTCTGCTTTATCCAATTGTACCTCTCGAACTTGTATTTCCCAGTGATATTGTTGAAAATTTCCATTATAACTTGAACTCATGGCATATATATTAGTTAATATAATTATTACTAAAGATTACTTTATTTTGTGGGTTATGAGTATGCATTTATTATTTTAATTGCAATATGATGTTAAATAGTGCTTTGTATAAATGCCACCTCGTTTGTAAAGAAGTTGTTATATATAGAAACTAACATTCACAACAAAGAGGTCATTTATAGCATCGGCATGCAACCAAAGGGACTCGTCCACATCAAAGCATCCACAACCAAAGGAGGTCACACACATACATGAAACCATGATTATGAGGAGCTTACACAACGTGGACACTACACCTAAGTTTACACATGTCGATAGAATAAACAACTATGTGAACAAGAAGAAGACTCAACACCATCACTTGATTATGCATTGCAACTCAAACAAACAAATAATTGATTTAACTCATAATTTAATAACTGATTAACCAACTGATTGGTTAGTTACGTTATGTGATTATATGAGAACATCTACTTAATATATTTGTTGCATGCATGTAAGTTTCCAAATTGTTTGGTTAAGGTATTTTACTTAATATAACTGGAACTCCTAGTAGGACTCTATCTCTTCACACCTCTGCTGTAATGAAAGATATAGATATATAAAGAGATACATAGATAGATTGATCCTTAGGTAGAGGATTTGCTATAGTTTTCACTTTTAATCTTTATGCTGATGAAATAAGAATCAATTCTGTTAATTTTTTTGTAGACACAAGCCTTAGGAGGGATTAACACCCAAGGCAGGGCCCACTTGTGGTTTTCTTTAACCCTCTCCTTTTGTTTGTTTTTTTAATTCCTTGTATGATTAGATTAGCAACAATCCATTTCTTTATCTATGCTCTATTTTTACATGCTTTGTCATTAGCCATAGTATTTACTTTCAGTCATAGTCTAGTTCATTTCTAGCAATGTTATTTCCTAATTGTAGTGACAAAAATTTACCTTTACACCTCCCAAACATCTGTAATTGTGCATACAACACTGGAAATATTGAAAGTTTACGTCCCTAGGTCTGATAATTAAATGATTGTAGATTAATGAACAACATATTAATTGTTGCAAGTTAATTTGCACCACCAAGGTTCATGTAGCTCCATCATCCTCCTCTAGTAGGGGGTTTTACATGTACTAGGTACCTCCTCGGACCTTGTTGTCGGAACCTAATTCTACTACCCACCTAAGCTACGCTTAAGGGGGTGTTAGTGTATGCTTTTTCCCACTGTGTGGTTTTACCTACATGGTCTAATTAGCTTACTTAGGTTAATAATATGTCATTAGAGGAAATTTAATTTAAGTCATTTAATAGTTGTGAGTTGAGTTAATCACCTTTTTGAGTGACCTAATTCCTCACTATATAATGTAACTTCATATGTAATTTTTGGATAACATGTTTACGAAAAATTTCTTGATTGTTGAATACAAGTTTATTCCTTTTGAGTCTTTTAAATTTCACTACTACACACATGGTTTTCTTCATGCATTCGATCCTATCCAGGTCCCTATCCTTGATTGTGTCCCACTTTGACAATTCAAACATGGGACTTGAAACCGTGTGGAGCTATTTTTGATAAGGTATTTAAAATTGTATGGAGATAAAATTTTGATATGGGACCTTAAATTGTATAGTGTGGGTTTTCAAATAGGCATCATCTACCCATAATTTCGATAACAAGAATCTTTGGTTGGCTTAATACATTACGTGAGAATACATTAGACTATGGGAGCCATTTGTGTACCTTTAACTATATTTCCAATGGAGGATCTCATGTATGACATAAGGTGCATAAAATGAGTGGATGTGAAGGGGGTTCTAATAGGATAACTTGAGGGATGCAATCGACCAAATGACAATACAGGAACATGTAAAAATATAAATATGAGTTAAGGTTTTCTAGACATATGTACACTTAACAACTAAAAAGTAATATTTAGAGTCCACAAGTAAAACAAATATTATTTAATTTAATTTAAAATATTTATTTACCTTTTAAAATAAATCCTTTTCATTTATACTTATAGACACTCAATTTTTCTAATTCTACTCTTTCACACTGCTTGTTTTGACATTGCTCTCTTGCTCAAACAAGTGCACTTTACCCATTCTCATCTAGTACATCTCTAGGTCTCTTGTCTAGCTTGCTTGGTCATACACACTCATCTGTTAACAAATTCTGAGAATTGAATGTGTGGATTCCATTTAGAAACTCCATTAGTCAATTTCTCGATCCTCGGACTTCATATTTATCCTCTAGGATAAAAAATTATAGTATTTTTGGGAACCTTGTCTATATTGGGGATAGGGGCCTACTATATATAGATTATAACTGGGGGATCCTATATGTTGATATTAGAGGGCCCTTTCTATATATGGTATGGCATAAATCGAGCAAAACTAGGGTAGAGAGAGGCCCTGAACTATATAGATTCTAGATATGGCGACGGCCCCATATATAGATAGGCTGTCATGCGGCTCGACCATCCCCTAACTTGCTCACTTTGATCCCAAATTTGTAGTTGCATATTATTCTTTGGGCCATTTACTCCTCCTAAGTTGACCTTTTAATTTAAATCACCTTTGGAAGCATATATAAGCAAGTGAAACTCACCTCATTTATAACCTAACACTCTTATGGAATCCTATTGTAAAAGCTACCTCAAAAGTCACCTAAATCTCCTTACACTTCCAAAATACCTTTTCACATTCATTAGGGTAACACTATCTACAAGTCTAAATCTTCCCACTAGGTCTAGGGAACTACTTCCCACATTTGCAAGCATCCAAAGTCACTCGACCAAGTGGATTTGCAAGAGAAAAACTTAAGTCAATCTTTGTCAAAAGAAATAATGTCAAATCTAATTGCACTACAACTATATATCACATGCTATATGGAGAATGACGTGCGGTTTGAGGCCTCTTCAGAGTAGTGATAACTTTAGTGGTGTATAGAGGTGCTCACAACCCAAATAATGTTTGTTTTACATAACTCTCTATCCATTTTTAGTGTTTAAAAGGTTGAGTAGAGCATTATGGGGTTCCCATAGTGTGACTGAAAGTGACTATCAAAGAGCAAAAAGATATTCGGACATGCAATAAACCCAAAAATGTGTAAATCATAGTTATGAACAGATTCAAGACCGTACAAATAGGTTAAGATCATATGGATGTTCCTTCCCCTACTGTATTGTTTTTCCCAAGAGCATCTTTAGATCACACTAGAGTTTTAGATAATTCTCGAGTCTAGATTATTTTGTTCTATCATTCAAATCATCTGAAATTCCCAAAATATTTTATAATAAACTAAATGCACTCAATCCCATGTATTTATGAACTTGTATTATATCGTATACATTTGTTTCAAGTATTAATGTGTTATTTTAATATTAAATAATTGATGTTGGAAGTTAAATAGTCATAATAACTACAAGTAGCTTCTATTTCATTCCTTTTTGGTTATGTATAAATATCAATCAAATATACAAAGGGTAAAAATAATATGTTGGTGAAATAATTTGTTGCAGAAGGTTATTGATTTTCACCAATGATCACAAGGCTAATCCTCTCCTTCTTGGGTATGGGGAGGCTCCCATTATTGAATGTAAGGACCAAATAAACTATGGGGTGGTCATTAGGCTAGGGATCACACATGAATACTCCACTAAACATGTGGCAAACTACTTGTATGGTCTATAGGGGATGAATTAGTTTGGAGAGAGAGAGAGAGAGAGAAGAGAGAGAGAGAGAGAGAGAGAGAGAGAGAGAGAGAGAGAGAGAGAGAGAGAGAGAGAGAGAGAGAGAGAGAGAGAGAGAGAGAGAGAGAGAGAGAGAGAGAGAGAGAGAGAGAGAGAGAGAGAGAGAGAGAGAGAGAGAGAGAGAGCAAATTCTCACCAACAATAACCATATTAGGTCCAAATAAATAGAAGAAAACAACAATGTTAGTAATATAAATAGAAGAAAACAACAATGTTAGTAATAACAAGACTAATAAATTGGAGATACAAATTTTGATGAATTCATTAATCAAAGACACAAATTTCTTTCTTAGTTCTACAAGATCACAATTTCTTGTAGGGTTAGAAAGTAGAGAGTATGGAAGAACATAGGAAAGGAAAAGAGATAGAATAATGTAGCTTATTTATTGTAGTAGAAGTGAAACCCAACAAGTAACAATCAATAAATGCTAACCCTTTAGAATGGATAAGTCATTCTAATTTATATCTTACAAGTTACTCTTCCTCTTCCCCCATGTGACTTTTCATCTCACCACCACTTGTGTCATTTCACATTACCTTAGGGATGAAATTAATTCCTTTTCTTATTTTTAAAAAGGGACTTTTACAATGCAACATTAAGTACCTTAATTGAATAAGATGTAAGAGTGAAAAAGTACATTCCTGATGAAGAAATAGAATGTTAGAGAGTGAGAGGGAGGGGAGAGAGAGAAGAAGTGAGGAAAGTGGAAATACGAGAGACATGAAAGCTCTTGCTAATGAAGATTTTTCTTTTGATGGACCTTTGAGGAAACACTTCATGAATCAAATTCTTGGCCTCTGACGACTCGTTGAATTGAAACACCGTGATTTCAAATGCTTCCTCTTATGAGAATAAGACACACTCCAAGGTATTGAATGAGTGTTAAAAAACTACTAAGTAAATTACACCATGTGAACTTGAGATGGTTGTTCGACTATGGAAACATGATGGTCCTTTTTGAACACAAGGTCAAAATCAAAACATGGAGATCATCACCTTACTCCCTTTGGCTTCAAAATTCACCTCCATGACAAAGATGTCACCTTTTTGAATGGAATCAAATTCAAGATGCTCAGACACCTTCTTTCTCATCTGCTCCTCATTAAAATAGGTCATTTTCTACATACAAAAATACTCCCATTCTCAACTGAAAGTGTATATTGTGAAACCATGAGTTTGTCCAATCACCATGATGTTTCAAAATTTTTCCCAAACATATACAAATGCTCTTTCTTCAGCATGAGAGGCTCAACATCCTTTTTCTTGACCAATATCCAAACACTTACTATTTTTAGTAAGCCTTATTTTAAGAAGTCCATTTTTAGTTATTAGTTTCTCAATTTGACACTTCTAAGTTTTCTTGATGTGCACAAAGCAATAAAAAATCTAAAAATGAACTATTTGCAATGCTTACTATTTATAGAATATGATGATTAGAAAGGATTACATTTTTTAGAAGTATGTCTTCACCATGTTGGAATGGAATAAGAGTGGTCTCCAAAGTTTTTTTAATTTCATAAGGATGTTTTGCTCCTATTTTTAGAGGATTTCAATCGCCAGAACTTCGTAGATATGAAAAATGTTTTTTTTATGTAAGGAAATTTTTTCTTGCTATTTAAAATAATGTAGGTCCCACCATTAGATGTAAGGTTGGATTCATTTGAAATACGTTCTTGAGAAAAAGTTGTTAAAATCTCATGGGGATCAGACAAAGGGTTTGAGAGATATGAACAACTTTACATTTTAGTATTCGAGGTTCCACGCATATTTTTAGAAGCATACCAATAATGGGAGTGATATTTGGGAGGAAAAAATGCAGCTTTTAAACTTAAAAATGGTGAAGTGTTTCAAAGTGAAGCCTTTTGATCTTACTAGCACACCTTAACTCCATATTGAGTCAAGTAGGCTTAACAAAGGTTGGATGAGAGAGAGGGAGCACACTTTTGTGTCCCTCATGTACCTTTACACCTTGAAGAAAATGTGCAGGGACAAAAAGGTTAAAAAAATGTGCCATGGGTGTATGCAACATGGGGGGGGGGAGGCAAGTAGTTAAGTTATCATGCAAGTTTGTAACTCCCACAGGTGCAAAAGTGATGACCCACAAGTCAGGGAGAAAGACCTTATGGGAGTGCAATTTTGTGTCCCCCATGTCACTTATCACCATGGGAAAAATCAAAAGGGACATGACATGCTAAAAAATGTGCCATGGGGTCTTGGGAATATGAGAGAGGTGCCAAGGAACTTGAAGCAATGCGTGCACCTTCTAACACTTTCAACACTTGAAGAAGATGTTTATAAGTGATAAAGACTCTAAAATGGAAGGGGGGTGAAATTTTGTGTCACCTATGTCCCTTTTCAAGTTACAAAAAATCCAGGGGGACATAGAATGATAAAAAATGTGCCAAGAGGGTCTTCATCATGAGAAAGTGGTCTATTTTTGCGTTGTGCTCACGTAACACTTCAAGTCACAAGTTTTAAGTGACAAAAGCATAACATCCATAGGGGAGTGAAATTTTGTTTCCCCATGTACATTTGAATATAGGGGACATGTGAAAGGGGAAAAAATCCTTGAAATGTGTGCTCAAGCCTTTATTGATGTTGACCTCATCATCCCAATGCAAAATTAGAACATGCGAGCTTGCCTTTTACGCCTTAGAGTGAAATTTGGAGTTAAGAGGTGAAATATTATATGATTTTTAATCCAAATAATTAAATGAGTTCATTCCCACCATTTTCATGAATTTATTCAGATTGAAAATTTAATTTTGTCACCATTCCCCCTTTTAGTATGAAGGAGCAACAACAATGACTTGAGTTATCATATAAGATATTGAAGATTTAGGAAAAAATTATGTTTCCATCATGTGGAGAATTCCAATATATTTCTATTGAGTATTTTATGAGATTAAAAATCCTCTCAGAACTCCCATAACCTTCCAAACAAGTTGACTTTCTCCGTTAGAGCCTTCATTCTACTGCCCAAAATGACCTAGTTTTGCTTAACTTGTTCCCAACATAAATTATCTCCACATATTTTCCTTAAACTACCTTGGATAATATAATTTATATCTTTCACAAATTCGAAATGGAGTCTTCCTTGTCATCTTTTGGAGGATGTCTTCATGCCCCAATATGGCTAAAAAATCCAATTTAGTGCTTTAGAGAGCACTATTCCACCAAAGAGGTTGATCTCATTGTGAAATCAACTTAGATTCATTCCTCACACATATGGAAACACACTTGAAAATCATGTTATCAAATTCCTCTCGGTTGAAATTAGGGTGACACATGCTTGGTGAGGGTTATGTGAGTTGTTAGGTTTGTAGAGTAAGGGTTTAGAGTGATCACTTTCAAAGAGTGGGCTTAGTTGTCATGGCTATATTTTTTTAATTTTACATGTTAGACATTTTACATGAAAACAATTAGCTCTAGATTAGTGACATTTTACCACAATGGGTAATGAAGAACCTCAGGTATATTGTGAAGTAATAGACCAACGCCTTATCTATTGGGCCATAGAGTCACCATACTTAACAACTAGCAAAGTTACAACAAAACTAAAAGAAAAACAACATGAACACACAATAGAAAGGGGAACACACAACATAAAGGAAACATGATATAACATACCTACATCACCTATGGTACATGTGGGGACAACCCACTTTCATGTAGCATTGATTATTCATTGAATGTTTACCCGTGCATGGGTATCACCAAATGCATTTGTTATGTAAATCCATTGAATGACTCACTAAAATATGACCCATTTCTCAATTTCTTGAGAAATTTTGCATGATTGTTCTTGTAAGTGAGGTCCACTTAGAAAACTCATTGCCTTTATTGATTTGATATCATGTTTCCATCCACTTATCCATTTACAAATTCATCCCAATTTCTATTTTTTTGTTTCTACAAGAATGGGTATTTTATCATACCAAGCTTTCCATTTTCATACTAACACTTATGGTCTATGATAGACATTTGACCTTTATTAGTTATCTGCTTCATGACCATAGTCTTTATGGGTTGGTTCTCAACATATATTTTGAGATTTGAACATTGTCACAAGTCTCTTAATGCTTCATGTTTCTCTATTTCTCCAAGTAACTATTCTTCACACACATTGGATCACATTTGATCTGCTTCTCACTATGTGATGGTGTGCACAATAATTCATCTTCTTGAAAGGATAATGAGCACAAGGTTAGACAAATAATATGGAAATTATCATCTTCCATGTATTGACAATATTGAGATTTTAAATTCATCTCCATGATGGAGGCATCTCCTTC
This sequence comes from Taxus wallichiana var. yunnanensis, assembly GCA_018340775.1. Classification (NCBI taxonomy): domain Eukaryota; kingdom Viridiplantae; phylum Streptophyta; class Pinopsida; order Cupressales; family Taxaceae; genus Taxus; species Taxus wallichiana. The sequence continues at coordinate 551,020,554 of CM031236.1, forward strand.
TTGAGTAGAGCCACCTTTGAAATACCCAAGCATTTTCTCATTCATACATTCCTCATTAAGAAGGTCTTCATATTATAATGGGAAAGAAGGTTTTATATTCATAATCATCTTCATTAAATAAATCTTTGCACCAAATCTTGAGTCTAAGGTGATTTGAAACTTGGGGCTCATATGCCAAGAGGTCATTTGATATATCTTTATATTTATGTTTTATATTAATCACCATCTCAAGATTACTTTTTTGTAAGTCAATATTTCCATTACCTTCATCACCCACAAGTAGAGAACATACTTCTATATTCACATCCAATAGGAAGTAAAAACTATCAAATGTTGGATCCATAAAATCATCATGATACTTCTCAACTAGATCCGCCACACCTGGGTGTTCCTCCATCAATATGGGCAGCTCAACATCTGAAGTTATGAATAAGTTGTCATACCTTGAATCTTGAAATAAAATTTCGGCCCTTAGATCATTTTATTTTTGAACCATATATTTCATTTTTATTATTGGAAGGAGCTTCTTCATTTTACCATTGACTAAAATGGTGGAATATGACCAATCCATCTGTATATATTTGCTAACATCATGATAAAAATTCTGGCTCACCAACATCTCATATGAAGCTAGCATGTTTTCCACTAGTATTTTCATCACAATCTTATCAGAAAATCTACAAATGATACTTGGGCATCTTTCACTTGGCCAATGAGAGGTACTTCTTTGGTTTCTATGGAGTAACAATGTCTAGTAGTAGGGGTGAGGGTGAGACTAAGAGCTTTAATAACTTATGTGGGAATGAATTTTCAAAGGCACCAAAGTCAATAATGTAATTATTCAATTTATACCCATTGACTAGTAAGGCAAGGTAAAAGGGATCTACGTTCCCAGAAGAGGGAGATGTTGAGGAAAGAAGGTTTTGGGAAGGAGTGGGAAGTGATTCTTTAGAAGTGAAAGTGTTGGAATACGAATTTGAACTACTTCATTTGATAAATTGGACATGTTTATTAAATTTCTTGGGATGAGTTCTCAAGTACTCAGATTCATAAATTTGAATTTTAGCTTTCTTAACATGGTCAATGATGTCAAAAGGTGAATAAGTGGTAGGCACATCAATAGTTATGACAACCTTGAAATGAGTAGGATTTACATTCTTAGGATCAATAGAAGTAGAAATTGATTTGACAAAAGGAGATGAAAGAGATTTACTCAAAGAGGTAGATGGAGTCTTGGCTAAGGTAATCTCGGGATTCTTCTTGGATGACCCACAGAAATGGGAAACGATGATCCTCATTTTTGTTGTTTTTTATAGAGTCACTATTTGAAGCTCTAAGTGCTTTGCTTGGGTAGTGGGAGAAGAGGCTTATTTCTCTATTTGTGAGTGGGTGAAGACCGCACAAGAGTAACTATCCATATTAGCCATGGATTCTTCAAAATCTTCTTCAGGTGAGTATTCAAAATTCCCAATTCTTACATATCCATCTTCTTTTTCTCTTTTAATTTCTAATTTAAAAATATCTTATCCTTTATCTTCATAAGTTCCACATAATGCATTAACTAGTGGAGCTTCTAAACAAAGCCTTTTGGTACTCCAACAATTTAATTCTTATTGAAGTTTTGGTATGAGGAATGTTGAGAAATTTACTTCTTCAATGTAGTTAAATCATTGATCAATTTTTTCAACAATAGATCAACACTTTCATCTTTGAAACTCTGGACCTTATTCTTCATTGAATAGTTCTTGATCTTCCCTAACATGATAAGACCATATTCCACTTCAATGACAAGTTCTTAACTATTTTCCAAGGTGTTTAGTTGAGCTCTCCATAGTATGGACCCAAATCTAGGCAATTGAGAATTTATAAAGAACCTCTTTTGATTATCTATAGTAGGATGAACACTAGTAGGAATCATGTTAATCAACTTGTTAATTTTTATACAAATTATCTCATGGGATCTTGTGGTTATTTATTTATCTGAGCTAATTGAGAAAGGAGGGCATGGGAATCTTCCGTAGTCTTGAATCTTTCTTCAAACCTAGTTTTTAGTCATCCCAGTCAATAATGGAGTGAGGTGACAAGTAGTAAAATCGTTCAAACTACATCTTGTAATGACTCCAAAAATAATTGAACAACAATATCTTTATGTCCCATTCCAAGAACACCACATGTCATGATAAAAGTTGTAATATGATCATCTAGACGTTGTTTACCATATCCATTTTGGAAAGTTATTTCTTGATACTTTTGGTAATTCATGAAGTGGAGGAGCCTAAGCTAGTGGACTGGTGTTTTGTCCCCATGGCATAGGTGCAACCATTTCTTCTTCTAGTGAGATGATATCTAATGGTTTTGCAACTGATTCTCTAATGGGATCTTCAAGTGGATTTTCAGAACTTGTATTGGGATTTGTATGGGAGAAAGTATGAAATATTATTGTTCTTATGGCTCAAACATAAGATTATGAAAGACTATAATTCCACCTGCTTGATTTTCTTTATTGAATCTTATTCCTACCAATTTTTCTCAGAGCATTAGAAAGGAATGAAACTAGAAAAATGTATATTTTTCAATAGGATTACAACAAGGCTCTTGAAAATTTAGATAGGTAACTTTGATATTTTTAGTTTTATAATTTTTATATATTTTTAGAATATGTATTTTTTTGGATTTTTAAAGATTTTTTAAGGGTGCATAAAGGGAAAGTATTCCCCATCGAGATCGTAAAAAATGTTGGTGAAATATTTTTTTGCAGGAAAATTATTGGTTTTCACCAATGGTCACAGGGCTAAGCCCATCCTTCTTGGGTATGGGGAGGATCCTATTATTGAATGCAAGGACTAAAAAAATTGTGGGGTGGCCATTAGGCCGGGATCACACATGAATACTCCACTAAATCCATGGCAAACTACTTGTACAATGTACAAGGAGGAATTAGTTTGGGGAGAGGTAAAGGGGATGAGAAATAGAGAGAGAGGGTGAGTGAGTAGTCACTAGTAGATTCTCATCAACAATAACCAGAGTAGGTCCAAATACAATAAAAGAAAAAAACAATGTAAGAAATCACAAGACTAATAAATTGGAGACACAAAGTTATATGAGTTCATTAATCAAAGACATAAAGTTCTTTCTTGGTTATACAAGATCATAGTTGCTTGCAAAGTTGGAAAGTAGAGAGTATGGAAGAATATAGGAAAGGAAAGGATATAGAAAATGTAGGTTATTGTTTGTAGTAGAAGTGAAAGCTAACAACTAGTAACAATCAACTAATGCCAACCCTTTGGAATGGAGAATGCATTCCAATTTATAGCTTACAAATGGCTCTTCCTCCCCCCATGTGAATTTTCACGTGATTTTTCATCTCACCACCACTTATGAATTTTCACATTCCCTTAGGAATGAAATTAAGTCCTTTTATTATTTTTGAAAAAGGAATTTTAAAATGCAACATTAAGTCACTTAAGTGAATAAGATGAAAGAGTGAAAAAGTACATTCCCAATGAAGAAATAGAATGTTAGAGAGAGAGAGGGAGGCGAGAAGAAGGGAGAGAAGTGGAAATCCAGAGACAAGAAATCTCTTATTGATGAAGAATTTGCTTCTGATGGACCTTTGAGGAAATGCTTCATGAATGATATTCTTGGCCTCTGACACCCGTTGAATTGAAACACTTGTGATTGCAAATGCTTCCTCATGTGAGATGCAGACACACTCCAAGGTATTGAATGAGTGTTCAAAAAAATTACTAAGTGAATTACACCATGTGAAATTGAGATGGTTGCTTGATCATGGAAACATGATGATCATTTTTGAACACAAGGTCAAAGTAAAAACATGGAGATCATCACTTTACTCACCCTAGCTTCAAAATTCTCCTCCGCGACAAAGATGTCACCTTTTTGAATGGAATCAACTTCAAGATGCTCGAGCACCTTCTTTCTCATCTTTTACTCATTGAAATAGGTCCTTTTCTAGATATGAGAAATACTCCCATTCTCAACTAAAAGTGTCTATTGTGAAACCATGAGTCTGTCTAGTCAGCATGATGTTCCACAATGTTTCCCAAATATATACAGGTGCTCTTTCTTTAACATGAGAGACTCAACATCCTTGTTTTTTTGCCAATAAGTAGACACTTAATATTTTTAGTAAACATTATTTTTAGAAGTCTATTTTTAGTTACCAGTTGCTTAATTTGACACTTTTGAGTTTTCCTAATGTGCAAGGAGTAATGAAAACTCTGAAAATGAATTGTTTGCAACACTTACTATTTATAGATTATGATGCTTAGGAAGGCTTACTATTTTTAGAAGTGGGTCTTCTCGGTGTCAAAATGGAACAAGAGTGGTCTCAAAAGTTTTGTTATTTCATAAGGATGTTTTGCTCCAATTTTTAGAGGATTTCAATTGTCAAAACTCCGTAGATATAAAAAATGAGTTTTTATTTCGGGAAAATTTTTCTAGCCATTAAAAATAATGCGACCACAATTGGATGTAAGGTTGGATTCATTTAAAATGTGTTTTTGAGAAAGAGTTGCTTGTTAAAATCTCATGGGGATTAGATAAGGGGTTTGGGAGATATGAGAAACTTTCCATTTTTAGTATATGAGGTTCTAGGCACATTTTTAACAATATACCAACAATGGGAGTGAGATTTGGGAGGGAAAATTTCAGCTTTGAAACTTAAAAATGGTGAAGTGTTTTAACATGAAGTCTTTTGATCTTACCTTAACTCCATCTTGATTTTGTAGACACAAAATCTATGCACTTGGGTACATTTCTAGGTCCTAAATCATACTAATGTATACATAATTCATAAGCAAGAAAACTAGTGGTTGACAACTCCTTTTTTTCTTTTGATTGCTTTATCTATTTCACTTTACTGAATTTACACATCTTATAGATATGTCGGTACTTGACTGATTTATCTTTTAATGGCCTTCGACACTAGTGCCCAATTAATACGAAGTGCCTAGGTGATCATGTCCCTCTCTTTCTTCTTTTTACTCTTTTGGGTAATTTTCACTTCTTGGTCACCATTTAACACTTTGGGTCAAAATTTCAATTTTCAATTATAAAATTCAAACAAGGGAGTCACACACACATGCACACACACACACACACATACTTAGTTACATCTTCAAAATAAAGGGCCAAGAACTATAAGAATTATCTATCATCACCTAAGCTTGAAAAAATACATAAGAGCGCTACAATACATACATCTAATACATCCATATAAGGGACAAGGGATACATTGATATGCATACACTACATAGGAGAGGAGTTCATTCTATTACATCTCACACATTTTAGATACTCGACACAATCTAGATCTATCCCACTATCATTGTGCAACTTACACAAGGAAAACCTATAACATATGACACGGATATACAAAAAAATAACTACATGGAGTCTAAGATGTAGAACAATGCTTGGTCATAAGTTCACTCTTTGAGAGATAGTCGGGGTCATCCCGACTCCACATTCTACATCTTTTTTATTACATTTGATGTAGTTTGTGAACATGTGTAGCTAGTCATTTGTTTTACAGAGTTACACGTGTGACTAAAACTATAATAACAAAACTAGAGTGAAAGAGCGAGTGACGAAAAATATTCTCGACCCGAAAGGACTAGATTCTAAGCATCTAAGCAGACATAGGCACCCAAATCAGTCATTAATACCTAGGGCAATCCTTTCCTCTTACATGTACTCATGTCTTGTACATTCCGAGGTTTCTTAACCTTCACCAAGACTTTGCGACATTGATTCCATCCTGTTCAGCGATACATAGTTCCTATCATTCCCGGGTTGCACAAAAATCAACTAAGTCATCTTTCTCCCCTCATTTTCTTGGGTTTACATTGTTTAATGTTTAATTCTAATGTATTACTATACCTAATTACCCAAATATCATTTGTTACAATAGTTACTACGAAAGTATATTTAATTCTAACTAGGTTAAATCATTTGGTGAACCACAACTCGTGATCAACCATTCAGATCCTTATTTTTCCTATTATATCAGATTTGTCTTTCCCTAACCCCAAACCCTCATTGCATAAAGGTTTATATTTCCATCTATTATCTATCATACATCTAATTTGCATATTTATTCCTAGGATTTTATCCTTAGTCCTATCCTCTAGGTCACTTTCTAGGGCTCTTATTTCACAAATTACCTTTTCTTTCATATCATGGCCTCTAAATTTCCTCAAGTATCCTTGGCTCAATTACTTCAAAAGCACCCAGGTTGTAAAGATGATTTCAAAAAACCTACACACAATGTACCTCCCTCACGATACACCACCTTTACAAGTAAGTGTAATTTTCAATCATATCTCCAACCCCTATTAGTTATGATAACACAACTAATCAATCCATCTTTAAGTCAATTCAATCTTTACACCTTTTCTTTCAAGATAAATTTCAAGCTATGGAAACCATGATTACATCCCTCACAACTTAAATCCAATGCCTTAAGGATGCTTCTCATGCCCATGCTAATTCTTCCTCTACATCTCATCATGATCCCATGTCTTCTACATGTCCTCATACAAGAAAGGTCAAGGTCTTACCACAACAAGCACCTCTCAAGTCCGATCAAAATACTAGGCAACATGATATTCTTTCTAATCTCCTCAATCACCAATTAGTCACTTGCCACATACTCATTACTACCTTCCTTATCGGCTTACAAAATACACAAGTCACTCATTTTATAATTATCATAGAATTGATGGAAATTGTGGCAATGATTTCTATGATTTAGAATGAAGAATCAGACAACTTGAGCATCAAGGCTTTATTTCATTTTCCACACAACATTTTGCTACATGCTCATCTCCAATTACCAAACCTCAATGGGTTCCCAAATCCGATCCTTCTATATCTAGCGAGCATCATGCCATAGTCACTCATATTCCTTCTTCGTAATGCAAGAGTGACCTCAAGCCCCATCTAATGCCAAAAACCAAAGGAAGAATAACCAATCACCTTTCCATGAGGTGAGGTCCCTCAAAAGCTCCTAAAATTAAACATATAATTCTTCCTTTCAATACAACTAATGTCTATATTGATAACTGGGACACATCTCAACATTTGCCACCATGGCATGGTCTTACTCATATTTTCGGATAGATCTCCATATCTCTCATACTTGGGGGCATCAAACTTAACTCCCCAACCCATAGTCACTTGTTCTAACCAGTAGCTACATACACACCTATACCTTACTTTTTCTTTGTAATCGATGTCAATATTTCTAACAAAAATTTCTCTTATCTATACTATGAGCACACCTTGGTACATCTATATATGATCCTATGCCACTCTATACACGCTTTGTTCCTCATGCTTACTTATAGATCCTTCTATTCATGATACACATACTATATACTATACATACTTTGTCTATTCTTTCTTGCAATGATCAAATCTATTTGCCAACAACTCCCGATATACACTCTTGGGGGCATCAAAATTTCCCCCTCCTCGCTTCTAATACCATTAGTTCTTTTTATCTATACAACATAATTTTTCTTCTACATACTCTATCAACCACATATAATACCTTTTCCACCCGATGACACACTCATTTTCTCAAGGTTCATACATGACTATTGAGGGCATTAAATGAAACTCACTCAGAAACTTGGGGGGCATAACAATTTCAACCCCCTATCACTATTGGTTTCCTCTATCATCTATGTAAAAATTATTTGTTATACTTCACCTTTTTTACTTCACGATAAATCTTTTCTAGCATTTAATCTCAATCACATATAATGCCTGTGTTACATGATGACACACTCTTTTTATACAGTTCATACTTGAATGTTGAGGGAGTAATTCTTAAATGAACTTCACATCACACACATCCACTTGGGGGAAATATGACCCCTCCCATCTGCACATATAACATATCACAACACACCATCACTTTCACACAACATCTAGCACATCTTGGTTGTCTTTATTCTTGTTAGCTTATACTACTTACATGTTGTACCTTGTTTCCTATGCTAGTTAGATTCTTAGTATGTCATTATATTTTTCTATACACACATACATATTCACATGGTATCTTGAGGTGAATGCATGAATTTTACAAATTATTACATGATGCATGATGCTCGACACTACTCTTTACCAGTCTGTCAAGACTCTTGGGGCATCTACCTTTGCGACTCTCATACTCCACACTCACAGGTCCTATTGTTACAATATTTACTACTTGTCACTATCACTTAATTTTAATTGATATATACATGCTTTGACATTCTAATTATTTTTCCAACATGCTAACGAGTGATTCATGTAAAGAATTTTCCTTACAAGATTTTATGCAACCATGGTTATCTATCACTTCTTGTTTCCTATTGTTTGCTATTGTGTGTGGGTTATGCTCTATGTATTTCTTGATCATTGTTTTATTATGGTCACTTTGGACCTGATTGTGTTGTGACATTGTGAGGGATGTCCCATGTATGTAACTCATTATCCGTGGTACCACTTATCTTCATAGTTGCTTACTACATGTATTCTATTGCATGCTATCTCTTTTACACTAACACTTGTTTCTAGCCTATATTTCTTGCATGTGCCTTGGTTTCTACCATGAACATCCCTTATCCCCTACAGGTATCTAATATATGATATGCATATGAGTTTTTTTCCTCTCATTTGGGCTTCCTCCTCATACATTCAACACATGCACCCCAAATGAGGGGGTAACTATTAGGTTAACAAATCACCCTTCCAAGAATGTAGAGGTCTAGAACACAACAAAACATTAGAGAGTTGGAAAAGGCACATATTTACAGAGTGTTCCAGAATCGGGCTTGGATCATGAACACATAATAGACACTAGCACCAAGTATTAAACAATAACAATGGGCGCTTGTGTCCCTGGGGAAAAATTAGACAATTTCTCGCCTCAACATAGTTTCTAACAATTTAGAGAATGGATCTATAATATTAGACACTTGGATTTAGTATAAATTCAGTCATTTAATTACAATTAAGTTATAATATGGTTATAATTCGATTATAATTTTAGTTACAAATCGGGATGTGCTAATATGTAGTAGTACTTATCATTTGAGAAGCATCATATACATAGAGAAAAAAAACCTCTCTCCCCAAAACTCTTCTTATAGCATGATCACCCAAAACGTTGCCTTGGCATGAGATTGCCCAAAAACTCATCCTTGGTATGAGATTTCCTAAAAACATGCTCTTAGCGTGAGATCCCTAAAAACCTCACCCTTGGTGGTTGGATGCTCAAATCCACAACATATAAAAAAATAGGAAAATTTTATACCCTATACTCTCTCATACATCAGTGCACTCTTTCCTTAGCTACTACTTTCTACTACTTTCTACTACTTTTACTTACTTATACATATGCTACTCTAGTTTTTCATCTACAAGACTTTGACTACTCTCTTTCTCTTCTTTTGCAGAGTCCGTCCTTATAAGAAACAAGAAAAACTCACATCAGCAAGAAAAAACTCACATAACACGCTACTATACCTACGATTCACCCCAAGGGTCTACCTCCTTTTAATAGTTACCATGCTTCACATTAAAATCACGTCACGTTTCACATAGCTACTTGTACACTCCTGCATCCTATCGCTATATACCCTATTCAGTTTACAAGGTAATAATATTCTATCTACTTTATGTTATTGAGTATTCACTCAATAGCATAAAGTGGGGGAAAATGTAGACACAAAATCTACGCGATTGGGTACATTTCTAGGTCCTAAAGCATACTAATGTATACTTGATTCCTAAGCAAGAAAACTAGTGGTTGACAACTCCTTTTGGTCTTTTGATTACTTTACCTATTGCACGATTTTCACGGCTTCAAACACATTATAGCTCTGATACTTGAATAATTTATCTTTTAATGGCCTCGAAAATAGTGCCCAATTGAGATAAAAGCACCAAGGTGCTCCTTTCCTTCTGGGTGCTCTTGTCCCTATCTTATTTTAAATATTTTGGGTTATTTTCACTTCTTGGTCATCTTTTAACACTTTAGGTTGGCCTTTCAATTGTTAATTATAAAATTTAAACAAGGGAGTCATTTATATACTTAGTTACTTCTTCCATAATAAAGGTACAAGCATTATACGCACTATCTATCATCACCTAAACTTGTATGAAGGAATAAGAGCACTACAAGGCACACATCTAGCACATCCAAACAAGGGACAAGGGTTGCATTGATATGTATACACCGCACAAGAGGGGGAATTCATTCTATTCCATTTCACACATTTTACATACTTGAGAAAATCTAGATCTAGCTCGATACCATCGTGCAACTTGCACAAGGGAAAACTAGGACATAAGACACAGAAACACACACACAAAGAATTACATGGAGTCTAAGATATAGTGTTGCACTTGTTCGTAAGTACAATCTTTGGATGACCATCGGGTTCATCTGAATCCACATTATACATATTATTTATTAGATTTGATGTGGTTTATGGGAATGTACAACTAGTGATTTGTTTTACTGATTATAGGTGCAACCAAAACCGTAATAACAAAACTAGAGTAAAAAAGAGCGAGTGACGAGAGAAGATCTTATGACCCGAAAGGACTAGATTCCAAGCATCTAAATAGACACATGCACCTAGATCAGTCATTAGCTCCTGAGGCACTCATGTCCTTTTGGATGCGCTCCTATCCCGTACATTCATAGGTTTCTAAACCTTCACCAAGCCTTTGCAACACCGCCTCCATCCTATTCTAACAAATACATAGTTCCGATCATTCCCAGGTTACACGAGAATCAAATAAGTAATATTTCATTCCTCATATCCTTAGGGTTTACATTATTGAATGCTTAATTCTTGCATATCACTGTACTTAATTACCTAAATATCATTTGTTACAATAGTCACTCTGAAATTAGATTTAATTCAAATTAGATTAAAGAAGACTCAAATAGGCTTAACCGGTGTGTGATGAGAGATTTTGTGTATGTCATGTCACTTTACACCTTGGGGAAAATATGAGGGGATATAAAGGGTAAAAAATTCACTATGGGTGCATGCAACATGAGGGGTGGCTAAGTTGTTAGGTAAACATGCAAGTTTGTAACTCCCTAGGTGTAAAAGTGATGACTGCGAGTTGTTAGGAGAAAGGCCTCATGGGGAGTGAAATTTTATGTCCCTCATGTACCTTTACACCATGGGGGAAATACAAGGGGAAATTAAATGCTCAAAAATGTACCATGGGGTCCTAGGAACATGAGAGAGGGCCCAAGGAACTTGAAACACGAAGCCCACCTTCTAACACTTCCAACACTTGAAGTTAATGTTTTAAGTGATGAAGACTTGAAAATGGAAGGGGGCACACTTTTATGTCCTACATATCCCTTTTAAAGTTGGGGAGAACCAAAAGAACAAAAATGATAAAAATACACCAAGGGGGTCTTCATCATAAGAAAGTGGTCTATTTTTGTGTTGTTCTCACCTAACACTTCAAGTCACAAGTTTTAAGTGACGAAAACATAACATCCATAGGGGAGCACAATTTTACAACCAAAATGTCCCTTTTCACCTTGGGGAAAAGTTAAATGGGAAAAAAATCCTTGAAAAGTGCATTCAAGAATTTAAGTGATGCTGACGTCATCATCCCAACATGAAATTAGAACACATAACTTGCCTTTTCTACCCCAAGAGTGAAAGTTGGAGTTAAGAGGTGAAATATTATATTATTTTGACTTGAAAGAATTTAATGAGTTCACTACCACCATTTTTAAGACTATATTCAAATTGAAATTTGAGTTTTGGCACCATTCACCCTTTTAGCATGAAGGAGCAACAACAATGACTTGAGTTATCATAGAAAATATTGAAGACTTAGGAAAAAAATTATGTTTCCATCATGTGGAGAATTCCAAGATATTTCCATTGAGTATTTGATGAGCTTCCAAATCCTCCTAAAAATCCCAAAATCTTCTGAACAAGTTGACTTTCTCTATTAGATCCTTCATTCCATGTGCCCAAAATGACCTGATTTTACTTAAATTGTTCCCAACATCAATTATCTACAGATTTTCCCTAAAATTCCTTGGATAACATCATTTCTCTCTTGAAAAACTTACAGATGGCTCAAGTCTTCCCTTTTAATGTCTGGAGGATGTCTTCATGCTACAATATGGCTAAAAATAACCAATTAAATGCTTCAAAGATCACTATTCTACCTCGGAGCTTGATCTCATTGTGAAATCAACTTAGATTCATTCCCCATCTATGAAACAAAATTGAAAACCATATTAGAACTTTCCTCTCAGCTAGAATGAGGGTGACACATGCTTGGAGGGGTTCCATGAGCTGATAGGTTGGCCAAAGGAAGGGTTCACAATGATTGAGAAAAGGTTTTCAAAGGGTGGGCTTAGTTGTCATGGCCAAATTTTTCAATTTTTCTTGCTAGATATTTTGCATGACAACACAATATATAGCTACATAAGCACACTAATATTTATATTAAAATTATTTCATAATTACATAGTTACAAACTAAGATATTAATAAGCAATACAAAGGATTTTCCTATTTAGTGCTATGTTTTAATAAACATTAAATCTATATTAGTTTTCACAACCTAGAAAGCCTTAATTTTTATTGACTTTGTAACTTTTTGGGATTATTGCAATTAAATTATTATGTGTTTCAATAAAAAGAAAAGAACTAATACAACAAAAAAATTCTTACATTATTACATGTTTTAAAAACATAAGCATTGAAAATATAAAATAACTTCAAAATTGAGAAAACATGGTACATTAAGAATGCATTTTAACACATATTATAAGGGTTGCAAAAATTCAAAAACATTAAATATTATTTATAAAATATAGTTCACATACATCAAAATGTAGGGGACATTGAATCTTGACACAAAACCAATAAAAATGCTCTAACCATTGAAAAATGCTACACCTAATTAGAGACTGAATCAATAACTCTAGGGATCTTGTTTATTGGCTAATAGTTTTCAATTCATTTCATTTCAACATGTCCTTTGGGAAGTAAATGGAGCTGAATTTTTTTTGCCAAATGCAAGCATTGGTTTAAATCCTATTTATTCTATTATTAGTTCTAATCTAACTATCTTTATGGGACTAAAGGAGTGCTTACAAACTAAAACATATTCGGGAGAGTAGTACTTGAGGAAGGGCCAACATTACTATGAATCATAAGAATTTGAGGGTGCTAGTTACTACAAGGAACATCTTGTGAATTAGCATGGTAAGATTTTCTAAACCAACATTAATCAAGAGACCTTCTATCTTGATAGCGTCTTTATACATACAAATTGATTACATTTTTTTGAATCAACACGGTCTACTCTTTATTTTTAAAGAGAAACAAATCTTTAGAAGTATTTTCTAGTGGTATTGAACTGAAACCAATCATGTAAAGATCAAATGAATGTTAGTTTCTTGTAAATCTATTTTATGATACCAATAAAATGGTGAGGTACCCACCAACCCTCTTTTACCTATAAAAAGTGCATGGTATTATATTAACTAAATACCCTAGTTTCAAGGGCCATGTCATGTGGTTTTTCCTTTCATAAGAAAATTTAAGGACCTTAGATAGATTAATGGGATGTTCTGGATGAAGAAAAAAATGTAAAATGATGCAATAGTGAATTTTAGTTTCATGCAAAAGATGCAACATGGTTTATTCCATGGTGCCACCATGTTTTTGGTGTTGATGTTGAGAAATTGAAACACATCACAACCACCTACTGATCTATGATGTTACAACCGCCATCTAATTCTAATGAAAATAGGAGTCCATGTAGGAAATGACAGATCTTCCTTGGTGTAATCTTGTCTTTGTTTGTTTACAAGCGGGAGTATCATCCATCTTTGAATTAAACACCTCCCTCATGTAGCTCTACTAATTGGAGAAGAAATACATAGGAGTCACAATAAGAATGAAATCACCCATGTGCAAATTCAATGTCCAAAGAAATTCCTTCAAAGTGTGTCTGTAGACAAAAATATGATATTATGGGGTGAGATGGTTAATATTTATGTCATATAATGTGGATAACTAGGTGATATGTTCAATCGACATGACATCCAACATGGAAAACCAAATAGTGTTAGTGTTTCCTTTGAGGAAATTGAAATACAATGTCACCACCTTCTCATCTATGAGCTTACACAAACCTATAATTCCATTGAAATGAGGGAGTCCATGCAGTGATGGATGCGATTCCTTGGATCAATTGTTGTTGTCAATTAATTATGAGTGGGATAATATTACCTATTTGTAACTTGTACACCTCCCTTATGAAAGTCTGCTAACTAGAGAAGAAAAATAGGGGAACTATAATAGGATTAAATTTGTCCATGTGCGATGATAAAAATATGCTTGTTATGGGATAACGAGTTTAATCTACATGGCATCCAATGTGGAAAGTTGGGTGACAGTCAATATATGTGGCATCCAATATGGATGGTAATGATAAGGTCATATGTCAATGATCAAATAAATTACAACCGACAATGTCTCTATTTTTTATTTTTATTTTTTGAGCACAAACCACTTTGGAATATAACTTTCAATGTGTAATTACGAAATCCCATATGCTTATAAAGATATTTTGACTAATACTTGCATGTAAGATGCATAATTTATTTCTCCATGTGGATATTGACCATGAAATTTGAGGTTTGTATAACAAGTATGAGTGGATGTAATAAATAGTTAAAAATCAAATTTATTTATAATTTATACGAGATATAAATAGTATATAAGAAAGAGATCTAATTAGTGTTTGTTTGTGTTAACATGTTGAGTCATTTATCCTTATGTAACACATAGTAAGAATGTTTTTAAATAATGCATAGAGAAGTAAATGACCACATGGATTTGTTGAATTTATCCACGATGGAAAATCATGATTACATGCACAAAGGCTTAACACTTGATAATAACAGAGCATGCACGGGTGGATCAAAAATGTTTGGATGATGCCACAATCAAATAAAGTGATGATGGGTTTGGTTGATTGAAGAGCAATAAATTGTAGGGCTGAAGAAATTGCCTAAGTATTAAGAGGGCGTGCAAGTTGGGTGCATAGGCATGTGTAGGTGTCAATAAAGAAGGGCACGCTTAGGAAGACAAGTTTGGGACTTAGCCAATTTTGCATGGAACGAGCTAAGAATAGGAAAAGCAGATGGAGTGCAGGTCACACAAAGATAAGAGGAAGAAGAATTTGAGGCTAAGAAAATTCTATTTTGGGAGAAAAGTAGAAGATCTAAGGTCATGCATCGACCATGCTAATAATAGGATTAAAGTAGAGTTTAATTATAAATTAATCTATTATTAGCCTTCTTGTAAAAGCATGTGGCTATTAGCGCATGAATATTTTGAGCACGCAGGCTATTTTTGAGATGCATGAGTAGTGAAGGGAAAGTCCCCACCCTATATATTAGTTAGTTTGCATCACTTTGAGGACATGCATTAGACACCATATGTATTGTAGAGTTATGCTGCCTGATATTTTAGCACACATGATTCCATGACATTGCTATTATGTATTCAAATTTTTAATGTAATATTTCTAGTTATTAATGGAGTATTGTGGATGGATTATGGTAATTGGTGTATCTGATCATGGTGTTTGTATGGTTAATCTAATCTTAGTTCTGGTTTAATTCATTATGTTCTATGGGTGTTATCTTGATTCATGTTATACTTAGCACTTAGTTATTTGATCTGTTAATGGGTTATATGAACATGCATGCTAAAATTTTGACAAGACATATTCAAAGAGGGACCTGGTAGCTTCACATGCTTTGGGTGAGTGTTTAGATCTATCTGAATGAAGTGCCAATGCACCTAGGTAGTTGAGGGAAAAAAATGAGACTAAATTTTGGTTCCGTTCTGGGACCTCTTTTCAAACGATTTTCCATGATGTTCCATGATGATGGTGTATTGATTGAATCTTGCGACCATTGAAAGATGGGTGCACAAAGGACAAGATCGGTTTGCATTTTCTGGATTTGATTTCAATGTGCACAAGTGGGTGGTAGATAATCTATATCACGAGCTTTATGAGACGTTTTTCAGCCCGTTTCTTATAGAATTGTACGAGTGGTTATCCACATATACATCAAAGGAAAACTTGATTTACAGACCAAGGGTTTGGACGTAGGAAGATTACCAGACTTTGTTTAATGTACATAAACCTTGGACACGGGTTGTAGATCATTAGTGGGCTGGTGTTGTGAGTAGTTATACGTTGGAATACACTATTTCTACGTACTCATTCCTAGAAGTTGTTGATTTTGCATTTTTGTGCGAGCCAGAGGATCTTACATCCACGCTATTCCTTTGGAAATTAAGATCTTGATGGTGGTGTTGAGTTTAGAGAACCTACATATGACTAGCTAAACATACAATTATGTGTAGGGGCAAGAGCAGGTGTGGTGAAAGATGGTGGACCTTGCGGAGAAAGAAAATGAGAAGAAAGGTGGCTTAAGTATAATGAAGTGCGAGAGAGAAATTGGAAAAGTAATGCAATATTGAGGAGTTTATGGAGTTGTGGAGGATGATGTCTCGTAAAGGATTTGAAGCTCATGTGGAAGACATGGAGCCGAGCATCAGGATCTCCCCCACTTAGGCAAGCATAATAGATAATCCCCTTGATTTTTGATGAGAGCATGTCAAAGGAGGAAAGAGTAAGGACCGCGGGTACACATCTGATCCCACCTAATGACCTATCCCTTGTGCTTGGTGTTCCAGTTCTAGAAGTAATCATTGATAAGCAAGAGAGTGTAGGTAATCCAATAGATTTAGGTAGATATCATTTTCCTTTAAATACAAAAGTGCATCAAACAACACATACACCTATGGAAACACGGTGATGACATCTTTATTTGGAGGTGTGATTGGAGGAATATTTTTTGGCATGTCATCAGGATAGAGTGTGGGTGCACATGCCATTAGGAATACATCTGGAAGTAATAAAACTTCACAGACTATTGGAGTTTAGTTTAGCACTATATTTGGGACACAAAGAAGTACATCCACTGGTTCATTTCCTACTATAGGAGGTGGATTAGGAGGATTGAGATCAAGTAGATTAGGTGGTTCTTGAGGTGGGGAAATAATAGTGGGGGATATGGTTCTGGATCTGGTGGAAAAGATCATGCCCTTACCAACCACATTAAGTTTATTACAAAATGTCTCTTCACTTGTGAGAATATTGAGGCATCAAAGATGCTACACAACATGTGCACAAATGTGAGCTGCTTTATGACACGCTAAAGGAATCATAACATTAGATAGAAAAGCAAGTCGGTTTGTTACTTCTCTTCAGGGCACACATATAGATGGTATCAAAAGTATGACCCACATTACACTTTGCTGCAGGTGGATTATGATGCTTTGCACTCTAAATTTTTAGCTGAGTTTCATATTCCTAAATTTGAGAAAAAAGTATCAGTGCACTTAAGGACATTAAGCATGGATTATCGAAAGTGTTTGAAAATATGATGTGCATTTTAAAACCTTCTCGTCAAAGTTGTCTTATGAAATACATCCTAGTCGGCATGAAAATGGTTTGTTGGTGGATTTTGAATCCATTCGGAAGGGTGTTATCTCATAAGACCTTTGTGGATATACATGACACTTTGGAAGTAGATCTATGCGCTAAGGTAGTTGGAAGTGTGGACACTAGAGTGAGCCCATTTTTAGAGGAGCATATTATAGCCATGGCAAAACAGTTAAAGAAGCTCACTGCTAATTTAACTCATGAGACACACAATGGGATATGGTGTATATATTGTAAGGTTGAAGGACATACCGAGAATAACTTCCCTTGCATGTTGGTACTCACCATGTTGCTGGATTATGAGATTTGTCATTTAAATCATGATGTAAGTAGATGTCCCCTCTTACAGAGCATGATCCGAGAAGAATGTGTCTATGTACTGTAAGATTTGTAAGACTCATACTCATGATACTATTGACTATAGAGTGATTGATCATATCCATGAAGCCATTGAGATTGGTGTGTGTCAGACTAGTGTAGTAGGAGGATATAAGGAACACCATAATGAAGGGTGTGATAATTAGGATCACAGGAATAGTGGATTTCATGGAGGATATAGAGGCTGAGGTTGCGGAAGTGGTAGAGGAGGATTTCCTTGAGGAACTTGTTATACTTGTGGATCTCCTGATCATTATCAGCGTGAGTGCCCTCAAAATGTGGTTTGCTCATGGTGTGGAAAATAACACAAGTTTGAAGAATTCCTTGATTTATATGAGCACATGAGAAAGCAACAAAAACAAGACAAGGGCATGTGAATGATAAAGGTACAACACATAGTTGAAGATCAATTGATACCGAAGGTAGTACCTACCCTTGAGTTACAACCAATTTTAGTTACTACACACACTGAGGCTGCACACACATGTGAACCTCCGAAGTATAAGCTGACTATAACAAAGTAAAAAGTGATAAATGCCAAGTAACCTGATGATGCATATTAGAAAGAGGTTTATCTAGAGACTATGGACATTATTAGGGATCTACAAGGAGAGATTTAGAGCTTGAAGGAGAAGGTGCGCGTGATGGAATGAATAAAGAAGGTTGAACTTCCAGAGGAGGACATAGATGACTTGGAGGAGGTATGTTGAATGTTGTGCTAGGAGAATATAATCCCTCTGATAGGAGAATGGTTGAGAGAAAAGATACCATGCGCAGGTAATGAGTGCGAGAGGAAGATAATTCATGTAAATCTACCTCCACATAATCATGAGTATGATAAGGATATTACACTAAATGCAGAGTCATCGTTTGATGGTTTTAGGGAAATATTATGATAGATTCAGTGCGGAAGTTAATGTTCTTAAGTTGGATGCATGGAATCAGATGGGAAGACCACCATTATAGCCTTCTTCGAATGTGCTATATATGGTCAATGAGACTGGGCTAATCCTATTGAGTACTAAAAGATGCACCTATTACAATTTAGGGAGCCAAGTTTATAGGGAATTTGAAGTTTTGGATCTCATTTGAAGAAGATAGCTTCCTTGTGTTACTTGGGTGCCATTAGTGTTATGTGAATAATGCAGATTTGCGCTTCAACAAGGGGTACATTAGCTTTGAGAATAAGGAAGAGTGTGTGATTATATCTTTGATAGATGTAAAGGCTGCTCTGTATGTTGAGCCTTTGAGTGAATAATATTTGAACAAGATATATGTGCACATAATCAAAGACCCTGAGGTAACTGAGCCATCTAAGGAAGGAGTGATACAATGGGATGATATCGAGTCAATTAGTGATACTAAAACTATTTCATGTGATGACCGAGTGCATGGAATGTTTGAAGGAGTTGTGTGAGATATCAAAAACGTAGTTACTCACATGATCACGCCGCACATGGTTAGGTGCTTGAGTTATAACGAGGTTTCTTGGTATCTTGGTGAAGGGAGCCCTAAAGTATTACTACACTACGGAGGCCCAATGGAAGAGTGAAGGTGATAGATGGAATATGCTAGTATATACTCTATGTGGGAAAACCGAGAACTAGTGGGTAACACACAAAGACAACCTATTGGAATGGCAAGAAGCGAGAATTGCCTTTTATACTAGGTTCTTAAGGAGAAATGTACCTTCTTAGATATATGCAAATTCCATGGGAAGTCCCCTACTTCACATCACGTTTAGAATTGTGAGAGACTTTGGATGGAGGGGCAGGAGGCCTTACCACCATCACTCTTGGTGCATGAGTTCTACTCCACTTTAAGTGGCTACGTGTGCACATGGTATGTTTATGCAGAATTGACAAGAAAAATAGTTAATTGACGGAGATGACCTCAGGTATGATCCATACTTTTGATTACTTTTCTACTAAACTCTAGTTAATGAAGTGCGAAGATTAAAGGAAAGGTTTACTATTGTGCCTATTTTGCACTTTCCTTCATGGGAAAAACCATTTCATGTTCATGTGGATGCTTTTGAGATGATAATTAGCGCAGTGTTGGTGCAGCCAAGAGATGGAATTATGGACCACCCTATTTGTTTTGCAAGTAGGAAGTTGACACCAACTGAACATAATTATACAACTACTAAGCACGAGGCTTTGTCATGATCTATGTGCTGCAAAAATTTAGACAATACTTATTAGAACCATAATTTATCTTCTTTAAAAATCATATGGCACTTAAGTATTTGGTCAAAAATCCTATTTTCAAGGGCACATTTATAGGTGGATACTACTATTTCAGGAGTTTGAGTATACCATTGTAAAACTAAGGAAAAGTAACTCAAGACTTGACCATTTGTCAAGAATAAATTCTAGTAAGGAAATGCAAAGCATTGAGGACACAATGTTGGATGCACAAATTTTCGAGTTAAACTACATGCCCATATATTTAGAGGACACTGCAGTATATTTACGCACTTGACAGTGCGGGAATGAAGACATTATAGAAGAAGAAACTTGTAATACACACGACATCTTACCCGTTAATAGGCACATATTTGTACAAACTAGGTCGTGATGAAGTTTTGCTAATATGGAGAAAAAATTTAAGTCCAAGATCTTCTTTATTTTCCCCTAAACTATGACAGTGCAGAAGATATTTTTGAGAGCTTTCCAATGACTATGAGAACGTGATAAACATACATTGGGAGCTCCAATTATATCCGGTCAAAGTTCAGTCAACGATAAAGTCAACTTTGGTCAACATGTCAATATTGGACCAATGACACTATGACATGTGGAAAAAAGGCAAAAGGGAGTCATTTGTGGGGTTTCAAACTTTGGTCTTCGATAGGCATGAAAGTTGGTGGTCACGACAAGAGGCTCAACTTTTTTAATGGAGGGGAGCCCAACTGCCGTGTGGACTAATTTATTATCACCGATGTGGTGGGTCCACAAGCCACCATATGGCTTGCCACCACTCGTTGAATTCACTCAATTTTCCTATCAAGATTTGACAAGTGGACTATGTGTTGATCAAGTTTCTCATCGAGTTATGGATCGAGTTACACATCGAGCTATTCACCGAGTTGATTACATTCTATGCCACAATGTATGGGTCGAATTTCTATTATCTTGGTGAGTCCACGTTACACCTCGGTGGGAAATATTTCCACATGGCTCGGTCAACCTAATTTGCCACATTCCCACATATCGTGACGGTCATAACAACCAAAAAGCACACCACATGACTCGGCCAAACAAATCCCCCACACATATGCAAAGTTCCACATGGTGGTGAAGTGGTGGGGCAAAGGACCATGCGTGGAGAAGCCCACGTTAAAGGAGGGGAGGTAAGATTTATTAAAAATTTATCAAAAAACCAAAGCCAGCTCATGTGGGATATTTGTGCACTTTTTAATGCATCCACATCACGTGAAACTTAGAGGATTATGTGGGATTTAACCCACTTGAAAATGCCACCCAAAATGGGATGTAAACCCATCTACAATGCTACGTTTAGGATTTTAATAGCATATAGATAATTTTTAATGCATTATTTAAGGGCCCCATTTGGGTATAAATAGGGGACCCATTTCTTTGTAAAGGACAACACAGACCCGAGCCTGTGGTTATGTTGTTTCTATTTTGTATGGCCTATGGCCATGGGAGACTATTATAATCATGTTTGTAGGGTTATTTAGAGGAGTTTAGATTTGATACATCAGAGATATTCCTTGTTTTTACTTATGCCATTATTTAAGAGTTTTTACACACTCTTATTGGAGAAATTGTGCCCGTAACCTCGGAGATGAAGTACAGGTACTACGGATGTTGAGAAGACATTTTGTTGAGCACATCAGAGTCTTCACACAATCAGATTTTAGTACTATTTACAGTTTTGAAATCCATTCGGATGTAAGTTTGTAAATTGTTAATATTTACATCTTTTTAATGGATCGGTTCATTGTTTCACGAACCCGGAGACGTAGCCCCAAAAAGGGTGAACTTCGTTATCAAGTGTTGTTATTTTCCTTTTGAGGGATGTGTGTGTTTAGTTTTAATTCAGTTGCAAATGAATTATTGAATGCTAAGTCAATTTATGGGAATTTGATAAACAACACTAAACATGAGTTTTAATATGTAGAATTGAGTTTAATAGTTTTCGAACACTTGCACTTGATTCTAGAGAAAATCCAATTTTATTGATTTAAAGGAAATTGAGAATAATTCCGCATCCAAATCTATTTTATTTGGGATTTGAAAATTTCAATATCTGTTTATAAAAAAAACTGTTTGATTTATTCTAAGGGGGTATATCTAGTTTACAAATCAATTTTGGTATCGAGAAGCGGTTAATGCTCGTTTAGATTCGATTGCTTTGATATACTTCATTTGGGAGTTTTTGGATATTAGATTATTGCTACGTTGTATTGTTCTTCTATTTGATTTAACCATGTAGATTTGACTAGTGCAAAGGAGAATTGGAGGATGTTCCAATCTGCTGGAAGAAGACAAGCTTCTAACAGCTAAGGTTCTGAAACCACTAGTGTTGCAGGTTCAATTCGGATGATGAACAAAAAAATTGTCACTTGTAGATGTGAGATGGTGTTGAGAGAGGATCAACCTTTTCTCGCCTTGGGGCACAGTCAATTAAAATGCTAGGCATTTACAGTGCTTAAATTCAAGAGGAAGCATTTGTTATCCTATTACCATTCTTACACAGAGGGAAGAATAAGGTATGATTGTGATCTGATTTCTTATTGGTATGGACATAATATTTTGGGTAATTATAACTCTTTGTGTGGCCTTTAGTTTTGGATTACTAATCATACTATGGAAGCCTATGTCCTTTAATACAAGGAGCAAGTGAAAAGACTAGTTCCATGGTAAGATACAAAAATGGCAAATAGGGCTTTGTTCACGATATTGAACAAGATTTCACACTTTATGTTTTGAGTTTTTAATTGGTTGAAGTTGGTTTTATGTCTTCACTTCATCATTCGAGTGTTGCAGGAAGTAAACAAGTAAGATGTTTAACATACCAACATTAAGCCAACTAGTACTCAACAGGTGTAGTTTACAGTTTCTATAGAGGTATACAATATTTGTGAACGTAACTATGTTTACACATTTTTGGGTTAAATCCGTGGATTTGGATAGCCTTTGTGTGGGTTACTTTATGATATGCTTTGATTTGAAATTGTTTTAAAGCCTTTTGAAAATTTAAATGGATCATCTAACTCTCGTGAGATAGAGTTTTAAATAAGATGAAACCTCCTATTCAGTTTTAAAACCATGAAGAGGGAAACAATCCCTTGTGTTGATAAAATGGTTTAATGGAATAGTTTTGACTAACATTACTATAGTATTGAGTAGTATGCTTATAATTTACTTCAAACACTATTTCAGGGAAATTTCTAACTTTTTGGATTAGGAAGGAATTTTGATAACCCTTGTGTTGTGAATGATATATTGAGTTGCCAATGTGAGAAAACTATGAGACAGGTTTATCATGCATAGTTCATCTCACAATTATGGTATTATCAAGCTCTATGATGTTATATTTTTGCTATCTCGTAATCAGTTTTTCCATTGTGATGAAGTGGTTAGAAAACTAACTCAGTTGGATAAGTTTTGGAGGTATGAATCAGGGAGAAGTCAATAGTGAGGAAAACCTCAAGACAGGTTTAACATTCTTGGTTTTCATCCCCATGTTTATGATATTTGCTTACAATACTTGCAAAATTGTGAGTTGGTAAAGAAGCTCTTATTTTTGAAAGTCTCCGAGTTTGACATTGGAGTTTGACAGGTACAATGGGAGGAGTTGATAATCGTTTTCGGGACACAACAGATTAACTATGTTGTTTTAAAGGATGGTAATCACATCTATTTCCTTTGATTATTCTTTCATGTATTGTGCATATGTATATAGTGCATTGTTTACCTAGGATGTTGCACTCATTTTACACGTTTAAGTCCCACTGTACCTTGGGAAATGTTTGTAAATACTATGTTGCAGTTGTTGTAAGACCCTTAGGGAATTTTGTACATGGTGGCCTAGAACACCGTTTTGTATGCAACACTTTGTGTTTCCCATTTTTGTGGAGAGATAGTTTCATATTGAGAAAATATTCCCTTGTAAAGGAGATTTAGCCCTGTTTAGGAGAACTTAACCCCTTGTCAGGAGATTGCCCTTTATGGAGATTGACTTTGTGGAAAAGATAATTAGACCCTTCTGGGAGAACACCTTAGCCTTCGTGTAGTGCAGGGGTTGAGAGAATTCATCAAGTATGACTATTTCGAGTATTAGGTCATTTTATTTTTGGTAGATTTTGGTAAGAGTTTATTTTATTCTTCACAATCAGGTTACAATTTTCAGTTAGATAGTTAACTTTATGGAGGAGATTTAAAACATCTTATTTTACTGATACAGACATGGTGTATTATAAATGGAGTTGTATTATGTCATCATGGATTGACTAAATTCATAATACCTTCTATCATATTTAGCTCCTGTATATGTTTATGAGTGCAGGAAGATGTGGATGGAAGAGAATTTCCATTGTTGGAGAATTTTACTCTTGATGAGAGAGTTTTTCCCCTACGCGAAAGAATACCTTCAGATGTTGTTTTGTGACTCATGTATATTGTGACCACTGCATGAAGATGGTTATGGCAGTGAAGAGAAATCACGGAGATATGAATCTTCATTTTATAGTTCAATTGGATTATTATACCTTTTGGAGGCCAAAAGGACTTTGTGGGGAGGTGTGATCCAGAGGAAAATTTAAGTCCAAGATCTTATCTGATTTTCCCTAAACTATGACAGTCTGAGAAAATATTTTTGAGATCTTTCTGACGACTATGAGAACACTACAAATGGACATTGGGAGCTCCAGTTATGTCCGGTCAAAGTTTAGTCAATGGGAAAGTCAACTATGGTCAATAGGTCAATATTGGACCAATGGCACTGTGACACGTGGTGAAAAGGCCAAAGGGAGTCGTTTTGGGTTTTTGACTTCTAGTCTTCAATAGGCATAAAAGTTGCTGGTCGCAACAAGAGGCTCAACTTTTTTAACGGAGGGGAGCCCGATCGTCGTGTGGACTATTTTATCATCACCGACGTGGTGGGTCTATAAGGCACCATGTGGCATTCCACCACTCACAAATTCGATTGATTTTCCTATCAAGAGTCGACAAGTGGACTACGTGTTGATCGATTTCCTAATTGAGTTATGGATCGAGTTACACATCAAGCTATTCATTGAGTTGATTACATTCTATGCCACAATGTATGGGTCAAATTTCTATTATCTTGGTGAGTCCACGTTACACCTCGGCGGGAACCGTTTCCACATGGCTCGGTCAACCTAATTGGCCACATTCCCACATATCTCGGTGGTCACAAAAACCAAACAACACACCACATGACTCGGCCAAAAAAATCCACCCCACACATATGTAAAGTTCCACGTGGTCGGGCAAAGGCATATGTAAAGTTCCACGTGGTCGGGCAAAGGCCCATGCATGGAGAAGCCCACGTGAAAGGAGGGGAGGTAAGGTTTATTAAAACCTTATCAAAAACCAAAGCCACCCCATGTGGGATATTTTTCCACTTTTTAATGCATCCACATCACGTGGAATTTGGAGGATTATCTTGGATTTAACCCACTTGAAAATGCCACCCAAAATGGGATGTAAACCAAGCTACAATGCTATGTTTAGGCTTTTAATAGCCTATAAATAATTTTTAATGCATTATTTAAGGGTCCCATTTGGGTATAAATAGGGGACCCATTTCTTTGTAAAGGACAACAAAGACTGAGCATGTGGTTATGTTGTTTCTATTTTGTATGGCCTATGGCCATGGGAGACTGTTATAATCATGTTTGTAGGGTTATTTAAAGGAGTTTAGATTTGATACATCGATATATTCCTTATTTTTACTTATGCCATTATTTAAGAGTTTTACACACTCTTATTGGAGAAACCATGCCCATGAACCTCGAGATGAAGTACATGTGTTATAGACATTGAGAAGATGTTTTGTTGAGCACATCAAAGTCTTCACACAGTCAGTTTTCAATACTATTTACATTTCTGAAATCCATTTGGATGTAAGTTTGTAAATTGTTAATATTTACATATTTTTAATGGATCGGCTCATTGTTTCACGAACCCAGAGACGTAGCCCCAAAAAGGGTGAACTCAGTTATCAAGTGTTGTTATTTTCCTTTTGAGGGATGTGTGTGTTCAATTTTAATTTAGTTGCAAATGAATTATTGAATGCTAAGTCAATTTACGAGAATTTGATAAACAACACTAAACAAGAGTTTTAATATGCAAAATTGAGTTTAATAGTTTTCAACACTTGCACTTGATTCTAGAGAAAATCCAATTTTGATTGATTTAAAGGAAATTGAGAATAATTCTGCATCCAAATCTATTTTATTTAGGATTTGAAAATTTCAATATCCGTTTATAAAAAAACTATTTGATTTATTCTAAGGGGGTAAATCCAGTTTACAGATCATTTGTGCTAGTGTGTTTTGCAGTATGAGTGTGAGGATATTATCGAAGAAGCTCATGGTGGAATTGAAGGAGGTCATTATATAGGTGATGCCATCATGCACAAGATTCTCACTGGTTGGCCTTTGGTGGGAATATTTGTACAATGATACTAAAGATTATGTAAAGGCACGTGACCATTGTAAGTACCTTGGGAAGCCTAAAACTAGAGATGAGATGCCTTTGAGGCCTATTGAAAGTGTTGATCCTTTTGAGAAATGGGCTATTGAATTTTTAGGTCCTATTTCCCCAACCGCATGTAGGACTAGCCCATGATATATTATAACTTGTATAGATTATTTGACTCAATGGGTTGAAGCAATGCCTACAAAGGATTGCAAAACAGATACAACAACACGAGTTTTATGCGAAAACATTATTAGTTGGTATGGATTTCCATTGAGTCTAATAAGTGATAGGGGCACTCATTTCTCAAATGAGACAATCAGGATTTTATCCATTTGAATCTTTGTGACACACCATAAGACTACACCCTATCACCCACAAGAAAATGGTAATGCTGAAGCTTTCAACAAGATTCTAGGACATACACTATTTTTTTTGAGATGTTGGAAGAAAATAATTGGATGATAAACTATCTGCTTTGTACTTTGGGCATATAGGACAACATATAAAAGGTTGAATAAGGCCACACCCTTTTAGTTGGTGTTTGGCGTAGAGGTTGTATTTCTTGTTGAATTTATGTTGTCATCTTTACGTAATGTGCACATAGGAGGCCTAGATGATGAAAAAGATGTGGAGGAGCCCATAGAACAACGATGCAATTGGATGAGAGTTGTGCTATTTCCTAATGGAGTGAGAAGACATAAAAGGCAAGACAAAATGCTTGACATGATAGGCTCATCAGGAAAAAAAATATTTCAGGTGGGAAAGATGGTTCTTTTGTATGATTCAAAGTTTTCATGCCACCCAAGGAAATTGAAAGTACATTAGTTTGGACCATTTGTAGTAACAAAGATATTGGAATCATGTACTTGTTAGTTGCAAGTGCTGGATGACACTTTATTACCCAATCAATTCAATGGGAGTAGGATGAAGCCATACTATAAATAAGGCTTCTTGGTATCTGTAATAAGGTAGTATTGTCACTTAGATTAAATTTCCCTTTAATACATTTTCCTATGATGTGTTTCCTTTCATCATTGCTATGCTTTATCAATTTAGTTGTGTTTTGTTGTAATAAGTGTGCTTGCGTGCTAGAAGCTTAATATTATATTTTGATTTCATGCCCAGAGAACCGCAAATATTTTTACTTGTGGGGTGGAGTAGATACCAGTGGTATACAAGTACATATATGGGTTGAAACTTGAACCTCCTTTGAAATATTGGTGCACATAGAAGAAAGATGTTACAGGTGCTCGATTGAAGGTGTTTTAAAGGAAATTTTCTTAGATTGAAGACCATGTGTAGAAGGATGATCACACAATGTAATGTGAGGTCTCCAATAACATGGGAAACTACTTGGGATGAGGCACAATGGTTGATTTACTTTGGCACATGAAGGCACACATAAGGAGGTATGTGACCAAGAAGTAGTAGGCACTCCAGAAGGTTATGATTAGGGTTTGGGAAAATGAGCAAAAATCACAAAAAAGCAATAAAGCATTATTAATGATGAATATGGTGGTAGGTGAAGAGTAATTAATGTGGAAAAATTTCAAAACTTTATAAAATGGGTGCTTGTGAGTTCATTTTTACCTTGCATACTTTGAGTTTTCAAGTCGTGAAGTGCATTTTAAAGAGTGATTTGAATGTGAAGTGCAAGAATGATTGAATAGATAAGTGAACCATTTGGAATTTGGAAACATCTCATCACATAGCTCGATTGAAAGGGTGTTTGAGTGAGTAGAAGGTGTATAGAAGGAAAGTTCATAGAGCTAGGATTTGTGAAGAATCGAATTGCAGCTAGGGCACACTACGCCACATGAATTTGGAGGTCTGAGGTCGAACGAGTACAAGAAACTACTTTAAACATCACAATGACACCTAAAAGAGCATCCGGAGCATCTTTTTAAGGCACAAAGTAGAAGGAAGTGGAAGTAGAGGTTGAAGACATGCCTAAGATAAATTTTTCAAAGATGCAATACCCTTAAGGTGTGATTATGGGGTTAGATTGGGAGTTACACATTAGAAGAAGAAAGGTGAGTGACTACAATCACTGCACCAAAACAAACAAAGTTGAAATGGAAAAGGCACTTAGTGACGAAGAATGATTTATGAACAATGGATGATAAGCCCATCTATGATGATGCAAGGTAGAAAATGTTGGAGTTTTGCAGGTATATGAGTTGTCATACTTTTTCAAGCTAGAAAAACTATACCAATGGCTAATGTCCAGAGTCCATGAGGAATTTTTCTATTTCATAAGAAGGCGGGTGTGCCTCACTGTGCCCTTGATTAGAAAGTTGATAGGATTGAGGAGTTTGAGCACTAAAATTGGCAGTGACCTCAATGATGACGAAATCAATTGAAGAAACTTATATTGAGTTGGTATATGTAAAAGGAGGGTGTGTTATGGACATTGATAAGTTGGAAGACCACCCTGTGATCAAGATTTCTGCACACCTCCTCACTAAGTTAAATAACTAGGAGCATTGGAGCTAAGTAAATAAGAGGTGGCTCCATATCACCAAGAAAATTTCTGAGGGAGTTGTATACAATTTATCTTCTTTCATTGCAGAAACCATAATTGAAGAATCGCACCAAGGAGACAAGATAAGTTTTGGCACTATTTTGTTATCTATTGTGTTTATGGAGATTGGGGTGTCTGATGGGCCAAAGGAGAAGATATGACAGTTCCCTGAGGAGAAGAAATCTCTTACAGAGATTTGTAAAGTATACCTGTGAGGGGAGTATGAGTGGTCAATATAAACAAAGGCTAGAGCTTTTGTACAAGCGTATGCATGATGCTTTTGAGCATGAATGGAGGATACTAAAGGATCTACTAGCCATTTTCGACAAATAAGCATAATTTTCAATTTTTCAACATTTTTGCATTGGTAGATTTGGTATGAAGGATGGGAAGTGGATCCCTTGGTGTAAGATCCCTTATGCATTTACTACGTGCTACTTCCAAGCCTCTGTGAATATATTTTCAAATGTTCACAAGTTAATATTTGATGGAAACAAGGTGGATTGCGATTATCATATGCTTTGGAAAACATACGTGTATCCAAGTAAGTTTGCTTACTTAGAAAATATAATATCTGATAACATTAATATCAGTTTCATGAGCTTGATGATTGGGAAGCTTGGTGAAGTTAAGCTATATATTTATCTTAAGAAAAAATTGGTCAATCAAAGATATATTGAGAACAAGTTTAAGGTCCCTGGGTTTCCCAAGGGGAAGCACATGGTTGGTACCCTTTAGGATGATGAGCCCTCTCCCCCTCATATAGACGAGGAAGAACTACATGAAGATGAGGAGTTGAAGGAAGACAGTGGTGGATTGGACCATGGCTCATAGAGACAACCAACCTGTAAGTCGAAGAGGAAGTGGAAGAACTCCCCTCCTAAGGAAGAAGAAGAAGTGAAATGTGAGATTGGTGCTGATGATGTGGAGAAGGAAGAAGGTGGCACTAAAGACCAATGATTTAGAAGAGTCTTGAGAAGAAAAAGGATAGAGGGCATTAGCATGGGACCTTCTCACCACTAAGGATATTATTGAGGAAATTTCCTGCAAAACTAAGCTCGCAGCAGAAGGTTAAGAGAAGGTGTAAGAATGTGTCGAGGAGAGAAAGTGAAGAAGACCTTTCTAATGAGGATGCACACATTGTAAAAGATACATCGATTTTTGATGTAGAAGGAGAAGATGAGCCTAGAAAAGAATAGACTCAACATAATACATAGGATTTTGGTGGGTGTGAGGATGAAAAAGGCCCTATAGGTAAAGAAGAGGAGAAAGAAAAGAGTATATGTGAACCATCAGGTGAGCCTACTAGGGAGCATG
Source organism: Taxus wallichiana var. yunnanensis (assembly GCA_018340775.1). Classification (NCBI taxonomy): domain Eukaryota; kingdom Viridiplantae; phylum Streptophyta; class Pinopsida; order Cupressales; family Taxaceae; genus Taxus; species Taxus wallichiana. The sequence goes on from CM031236.1 coordinate 551,051,090, forward strand.
AGGGCATGACATGTGAAGGCCCGATCCATGGTGCAAAGGTCCATATTCCTAAGGGAAGGAGGTCCAGGGAGAAATAAGTAGGAATAAATGTCTAAGACACTTGAGTTAGGGTATGGTAATGACCCCTCCAAGATCATTTGTGCTAGGTTTCAAAGTAATCTTGAGCATGAAAAGTTATATAGATGGGAATTGATGGATCTAGAGGTAGAAAACATGCGCAAAGGAAACAATTGTCCTAGAGCATGCGAGATGCACATGGATGAGCCAAAATTTGAAGTGAAGGAAGAAGCATACGTCCAAAGGAAAATGAAGAAGGGGGCATAAGCCGCACACATGACTATGAAGCTAAAAAAATTCACTGATGAGTAGGTAAGTAATGCCTTGACTAAGATGGCACCATAAGTGGCACACATAAATTTGGACAAGATGGCCGTGCTCAGTCAACTTCTTGAAGATAAAAAGAATATGCAGGAATAAATTGAGTAGTTGACTAAGGAATGCAAAAATTATAAGGAGCGAAACAAAAAATTCTGGATTTTGCAAAAACTTGGGGAGAAATTTTAGAAGCACATCCAGAGTTTAACGAGCAAAAAAATTATACATACCCTTCATCCTTGTATTTTTTTATAGGAGTGTGTCCACCTCTTACTTAAGAAGAAGGCAATTGTGTCGGAAGAGACACAAGAAGATGCTAAGGCCAATAAAGAAAGGATAAAGAAATTAATTATGTGCAGAATTGTAGAATATAAAGCCATGCTCTAAACATTGAAGGAAGAGTTGCAAAAATTAGGGTTGGCACTAAAATATGTGAGGATCCTGAATAGATCCTTAGAACAAGGAATTTATAGGAGGATAATTACATCCTTACAACTAAGAAGGATGAAACTTTTGGCAGGGAGGAAAGGTTGACTATGGCAAAGAAGAAGCACAATGCACATAAAGTAGCCGGGATGCCCGTGAAGAGAAAATAAAGGAGTTGGGGATGCTAGTCACTAGGAGAATGGATTACATGGATGGCATGATTTCAAGGCTAGCTGGAGTGACAAGGGAATTGAAACACAAGGGTGAAGATATGACCCTAGAGGAAATGGAGAAAGTACTTGGTGGTGTTCCCACGCAGCAAAGAAAGGGCTAGGTGAATGGAATGAGTTGGAGGCTGACATTAAGAAAGATTACCATGAACTCATTTTACTAGTAGAAGAGTAAAGCATGGTGATCATCCTTCGATTATTTTATTATTTCTTATCATTATTTATTCTTCTAATTCTTTAGAGAGATGAATGGAGAAACCCTATTACTAAGGGTGGCAATATCATTAGTGTGGGGTAATGTTGGACTAAATAAACTACCTAAATATTGAGATGGCATGTAATTTGGGCACACATGCGTGCATGGGCGTCGAAAAGAAGGGTGTGCCCTGGAAGACATGTTTGGGACTTAGCCAATTTTGGATGGAATGAGCTAAGAATAGGAAAAGCAAATGAAGTATAGGTCACAAAAAGATAAGAGGAAGAAGACTTTGAGGCTAAGAAAAGTCTATTTTGGGAGAAAATTAGAATATCTAAGGTCATGCATCGACCATTCTAATAATAGGATTAAAGTAGAGTTTAATTATAGATTAATATATTATTAGCCTTCTTGTAAAAGCATGTAGTTGTTAGCGCATGGCTATTTTGAGCATGCAAGCTATTTTTGAGATGCATGGGTAGTGAAGGGAAATTCCCCACCCCTATATATATTAGTTAGTTTGCATAGTTTTGAGGACATGTATTAGACACCGTATTTATTGTAGAGTTATGTTGCCCTGATGTTATAACACACATGACTCCATAACATTACTATTATGTATTCAACTTTTGTTATGTAATCTTTTTGGTTATTAATGGAGTATTGTGAATGGATTATGGTAATTAGCGTATCTTATTATGGTGTTTGTCTAGTTAATATGATCTTAGTTCTGGTTTAATTCATTATGTTCTATGGGTGTGATCTGGTTCATTTTATGCTTTACACTTAGTTATTTGATCTATTAAAGGGTTATATGAACATGCATATTAATGTCTTGAAAAAACAATACAAAAGAGGGACATAGTAGCTTTGCATAGTTTGGGTGAGCTTTTAGATCTATTTGAATGAAGTGCCAATGAGCCTAGGTAGTTGAGGAAAAAAGACTACATCAATCACCGACCATGTCTATGAACCATCTATAGGTCTATATAATGAGATATCTAAACAAATTACATAATAAAATATGGAAACATCTTGGAAGTTGTATATAATTTGTCATCTTTCATTACGAAACCATAATTGAAGAAGTGCACCAAGGAGACAAGATAAGTTTTGATGCTATTTGTTAATCTATTGTGTTTTTTGGAGATTGGGGTGCCCGATGGGCAAAAGGAGAAGATATGATAGTTCCTTAAGGAGAAGAAATCTCTTGTAGAGAGAATTGTAAAGTATATTTGTGAGGGGATTATGAGTGACCAATATAAACAAAGGCTAGAGATTTGGTACAAGCATATGCACGAGGCTTTTGAGCATGAATGGAGGAACTAAAGGATCTACTAGCCATTTTCAACAAGAAAGCACAATTTGTAGTTTTTCAACATTTTGCATTAGTAGATTTGGTATGAAGGATGGGAAGCGAGCACTTGGTGTAAGCTCCCTTATGAATTTCTTGCATGCTACTTCCAAGCATCTATGAATATATTGTTAAACACGCACATGGTAATATTTGATGCAGACAAGGTGGACTATGATTATCATATACTCTGGAAAACATATGTGTATCCGGGTAAGTTTGCTTATATAGGAAAAATAATATGTGATGAAATTAATATCAGTTCCCATGAGCCAGGTGGTTGGGAGTCTTGGAATGGTTAAGGTATATATTTACCTTAAGCCCAAGTTGGTTGATGGAAGGTATATTGAGAATGAGTTTAAGGTCCTTGAGTTTCCCAAGGAAAGCACATGGTTGGTACCCTTGAAGATGATGAGCCCTCTCCCCTCATGTAGATAAGGAAGAACTATAGGAAGAGGATGAGTTGAAGGAAGATAGTGGTGGATTATACCATGGATCACGAGAGATAACCAACCGCACGTCGAAGAGGCAGAAAAAAATCCCTCCCAAGGAAGAAGAAGAAGTGAAAGGTGAGATTAGTGCTTTGAGGATGTAGAGAAGGATGGAGGTGGTGTTTGAAGAACAAGGCTTCGTAAGAGTATTGAGAAGAATAAGGACAAAGGGCATTAGCGAGACCTTCTCATCCACCAAGGATATTTCGAGGTCATTTCTTGTAAATCCGAGCCCATAATAGAAGGTGAAGATAAGGCGTAAGTATGTATAGAGTAGAGAAAGTGAAGAAGACATTTCGATGAGAATGCACACATTGTACAAGATACACCAGTTTTTGATGTAAAAGGAGAAGATAAGCCTAAATAGGAAGAAAATCAGCATGATACAGAGAGGCGCTTAGTGAGGGTGAGGATGAAAAGGCCCCATAGGTGAAGAAGAGGATATAAACAAGAGTATAGGTGAACCATCGTGTGAGCCTACCTCTTGAAACATGAGGGCATGAAAGTTGAAGGCCCACCCATGGTTTAGAGGTCCATATTCCTAAGGGAAGGAGGTCTAAGAGAAATAAGGAGGAATAAATGTATAAGACACTTGAGTTGGGGTACGTTAATGAACCCTCCAAGATCATTCATGCCAGGTTCCAAAGTACTCTTGAGCCTAAAAAGTTGTATGGATGGGAATTGATGGATCCGTAGATGGAAAACATGCACAAAATGAAATGTTTTTCCTGAAGTGTGCAAATACACATGGATGAGCCAAAATTTTATGTGAAGGAAGAAGAATGTGTCCGAAGGAAAATGAAGAAGGGGGCACAAGCTGCACACGTGACTGTGAAGAAAAAAAATTCACTGATGAGTAGGGAAGTAATGCCTTGACTAAGATGGCACCAGAAATTGCGTGCATAAATTTAGACAAGGTGGCTACGCTTAGGTCATTGCTTAAAGATAAGAAGAATATGAAGGAACAAATTGAGTAGTTGAGAGGTGTGTAAAAAGGATAAGGAGTGGAAACAACAAATTTTAGATTTTGCAGTAGAACTTGGAGGAGAAATTTTAGAAGTACATCTAGAGTTTAATGAGAAGAAAAATCAAACATACCCTTCATCCTTGCATTTTTTATAGGAGTTTTTCCACCTCTTACTTAAGAAGAATGCAGTTGTGTCAGAAGAGACACAAGAAGATGCTTAGGCCAATAAAGAAAGGACAAAGATATTAATAGTGCAAAAATTTTTAGAATATAATGCCATGCTCTAGACATTGAAGGAAGAGTTACAAAAGGTAGGGTTGGCATTGAAAATATGTGAGGATTTTGAACATATCCTTATAATAAGGAAGTTATAGGAGGATAATTCCATCCTTGCATCCAAGAAGGATGAAACTTTGGGAAGGGAGGAAATGTTGGATACAACAACAAAGAAGCGCAATGCGCATAAAGTAGCTGTGGATGCCCATGAAGAGAAGATAAAGGAGTTGGGGATGCTAGTCGCTAGAAGAATGGATTACATGGATGGCATGATTTTAGGGCTAGCTAGAGTGACAAGGATTTGAAACACAAGGTCAAAGATATGACTTTGGAGGAAATGGAGAAAGTACTTGGTGATGTTCCCATGCAGCGAAGAAAAAGGGCTAGGTGAATGGATTGAGTTGAGGTGACATTAAGAAGGATTACCTTGAACTCATTTTACCAAAGAGTAGAAGAGTAAGGCACAATGATAATCCTTTAGTTATTTCATTGATCATTATTTTATTATTTCTTATCATTTTTATTCTCATAATTCTTTGAAGAGATGCATGGAGAAACCCTATTTCCGAGGGTGACAAAATCATTAGTGTGGGGTAATGTTAGATTGAAGAAATTTCCTAAGTATTGAGATGGCGTGCAAGTTGGGTGCATAGGCGTGCGTGGGTGTTAGTTAAGAAGGGTGTGCCTAGGAAGAAAAGTTTGAGACTTAGTCAATTTTGCATGGAATGGGCTAAGAATAAATTAAGTAGATGAAGTGTAGGTCACACAAAGATAAGAGTAAGAATACCTCGAGGATAAGAAAAGTCTATTTTGGGAACAAAGTAGAAGATCTAAGGTCATGCATGGACCATGCTAATAATAGGATTAAAGTAGAGTTTAATTATAGATTAATCTATTATTATCCTTCTTGTAAAAGAATGTGGTTGTTAGTGCACGACTATTGTGAGCACACAAGCTATTTTGAGATGCATGGGTAGTGAAGGGAAAGTCACCACCCCTATATATATTAGTTAGTTTACATATTTTTGAGGACATGTATTAGACACCATATGTATTGCAGAGTTATGTTGCCCCGATGTTCTAGCACACATGACTCCATGAAATTACTATTATGTATTCAACTTCACATTATGTAATATTTCTGGTTATTAATGGAGTATTGTGGATGGATTATGGTAATTAATGTATCTGATCATGGTGGTTGTATGGTTAATCTGATCTTAGTTTTGGTTTAATTCATTATGCTCTATGGTTGTGATTTGATTCATGTTATGTTTTGCACTTAGTTACTTGATCTGTTAATGGTGGATATGAATATGCATTCTAACATCTTGACAAGATAGTACAAAAGAGGGACATGGTAGCTTCGCGCGCTTTGGGTGAGAATTTAGATTTATCTCGAATGAAGTGCTAGTGCACCTAGGGAGTTGAGGAAAAACAAGACTACATCAATCACCGACCATGTATGCAACCATCTATAGGTCTATATAATGAGATATCTAAACAAATTACATAATAAAATATGGAAACATCTTGGAAGTTGTATATAATTTGTCATCTTTCATTACGAAAAACCATAATTGAAGAAGTGCACCAAGGAGACAAGATAAGTTTTGATGCTATTTGTTAATCTATTGTGTTTTTTGAGATTGGGGTGCCGATGGGCAAAAGGAGAAGATATGATAGTTCCTTAAGGAGAAGAAATCTCTTGTAGAGAGAATTGTAAAGTATATTTGTGAGGGGATTATGAGTGACCAATATAAACAAAGGCTAGAGATTTGGTACAAGCATATGCACGAGGCTTTTGAGCATGAATGGAGGAACTAAAGGATCTACTAGCCATTTTCAACAAGAAAGCACAATTTGTAGTTTTTCAACATTTTGCATTAGTAGATTTGGTATGAAGGATGGGAAGCGAGCACTTGGTGTAAGCTCCTTATGAATTTACTCGCATGCTACTTCCAAGCATCTATGAATATATTGTTAAACACGCACATGGTAATATTTGATGAAGACAAGGTGGATTACGATTATCATATACTATGGAAAACATATGTGTATCTGGGTAAGTTTGGTTATATAGAAAAAATAATATCTGATGAAATTAATATCAGTTCCATGAGCTTGGTGGTTGGGAATCTTGGAATGGTTAAGGTATATATTTACCTTAAGCCAAAATTGGTTGATAAAAGATATATTGAGAATGAGTTTAAGGTCCTTGAGTTTCCCAAGGGAAAGCACATGGTTGGTACCCTTCAAGATGATGAGCCCTCTCCCCCTCATGTAGATAAGGAAGAACTATAGGAAGAGGATGAGTTGAAGGAAGATAGTGGTGGATTATACCATGGATCACAGAGATAACCAACTGCACGTCAGAAGAGGCAGCAAAAGAAATCCCCTCCCAAGGAAGAAGAAGAAGTGAAAGGTGAGATTAGTGCTGATGATGTAGAGAAGGATGGAGGTGGTGCTGAAGAACAAGGCTTCGAGAAGAGTATTGAGAAGAATAAGGACAAAGGGCATTAGCACGAGACCTTCTCATCCACCAAGGATATTTCGAGGTCATTTCTTGTAAATCCGAGCCCATAATAGAAGGTGAAGATAAGGCGTAAGTATGTATAGAGTAGAGAAAGTGAAGAAGACATTTCGATGAGAATGCACACATTGTACAAGATACACCAGCTTTGATGTAAAAGGAGAAGATAAGCCTAAATAGGAAGAAAATCAGCATGATACGAGAGGCGCTTAGTGAGGGTGAGGATGAAAAGGCCCCATAGGTGAAGAAGAGGATATAAACAAGAGTATAGGTGAACCATCGGTGAGCCTCTTGGGAGCATGAGGGCATGAAAGTTGAAGGCCCACCATGGTTTAGAGGTCCATATTCCTAAGGGAAGGAGGTCTAAGAGAAATAAGGAGGAATAAATGTATAAGACACTGGAGTTGGGGTACGTTAATGACCCCTCCAAGATCATTCATGCCAGGTTCCAAAGTACTCTTGAGCCTAAAAAGTTGTATGGATGGGAATTGATGGATCCGTAGATGGAAAACATGCACAAAATGAAATGTTTTTCCCGAAGTGTGCAAATACACATGGATGAGCCAAAATTTGATGTGAAGGAAGAAGTATGTGTCCGAAGGAAAATGAAGAAGGGGGCACAAGCTCGCACACGTGGTGAAGAAAAAAATTCACCGATGAGTAGGAAGTAATGCCTTGACTAAGATGGCACCGAAATTGCGTGCATAAATTTAGACAAGGTGGCTACGCTTAGGTCATTGCTTAAAGATAAGAAGAATATGAAGGAACAAATTGAGTAATTGAATGAGGTGTGTAAAAAGGATAAGGAGTGGAAACAACAAATTTTATATTTTGCAAAGAGAACTTGGAGGAGAAATTTTAGAAGTACATCTAGAGTTTAATGAGAAGAAAAATCAAACATACCCTTCATCCTTGCATTTTTATAGGAGTTTTTCCACCTCTTACTTAAGAAGAATGCAGGTTGTGTCGGAAGAGACACAAGAAGATGCTTAGGCCAATAAAGAAAGGACAAAGATATTAATAGTGCAAAAATTTTTAGAATATAATGCCATGCTCTAGACATTGAAGGAAGAGTTACAAAAGGTAGGGTTGGCATTGAAAATATGTGAGGATTTTGAACATATCCTTATAATAAGGAAGTTATAGGAGGATAATTCCATCCTTGCATCCAAGAAGGATGAAACTTTGGGAAGGGAGGAAATGTTGATACAACAACAAAGAAGCGCAATGCGCATAAAGTAGCCAGGATGCCTGTGAAGAGAAAATAAAGGAGTTGGGGATGCTAGTCGCTAGGAGAATGGATTACATGGATGGCATGATTTTAGGGCTAGCTAGAGTGACAAGGGAATTGAAACACAAGGGTGAAGATATGACCTTGGAGGAAATGGAGAAAGTACTTGGTGATGTTCCCATGTAGGTGAAGAAAGGGCTAGGTGAATGGAATGAGTTGGAGGATGACATTAAGAAGGATTACCCTGAACTCATTTTACCAAAGAGAAGAGTAAGGCACAATGATAATCCTTTAGTTATTTCATTGATCATTATTTTATTATTTCTTATCATTTTTATTCTCATAATTCTTTGAAGAGATGCATGGAGAAACCCTATTTCCGAGGGTGACAAAATCATTAGTGTGGGGTACTGTTAGATTGAAGAAATTTCCTAAGTATTGAGATGGCGTGCAAGTTGGGTGCATAGGCGTGCGTGGGTGTTAGTTAAGAAGGGTGTGCCTAGGAAGAAAAGTTTGAGACTTAGTCAATTTTGCATGGAATGGGCTAAGAATAAATTAAGTAGATGAAGTGTAGGTCACACAAAGATAAGAGTAAGAATACCTCGAGGATAAGAAAAGTATATTTTGGGAGCAAAGTAGAATATCTAAGGTCATGCATTGACCATGCTAATAATAGGATTAGAGTAAAGTTTAATTATAGATTAATATATTATTATCCTTCTTGTAAAAGAATGTGGTTGTTAGTGCACGACTATTGTGAGCACACAAGCTATTTTTGAGATGCATGGGTAGTAAAGGGAAAGTCACCACCCCTATATATATTAGTTAGTTTGCATATTTTTGAGGACATGTATTAGACACCATATGTATTGCAGAGTTATGTTGCCCTGATGTTCTAGCACACATGACTCCATGAAATTACTATTATGTATTCAACTTCTATTATGTAATATTTCTGGTTATTAATGGATTATTGTGGATGGATTATGGTAATTAGTGTATCTGATTATGGTGTTTGTATGGTTAATCTAATCTTAGTCTTGGTTTAATTCATTATGATCTATGGGTGTGATATGATTCATGTTATGCTTAACACTTAGTTATTTGATCTGTTAATGGGTTATATGAACATGCATTCTAACATCTTGAAAAGATAGTACAAAAGAGGGACATGGTAGCTTCACGCGCTTTGGGTGAGAATTTAGATTTATCTCGAATGAAGTGCTAGTGCACCTAGGGAGTTGAGGAAAAACAAGACTACATCAATCACCGACCATGTATGCAACCATCTATAGGTCTATATAATGAGATATCTAAACAAATTACATAATAAAATATGGAAACATCTTGGAAGTTGTATATAATTTGTCATCTTTCATCAAGCAGAAACCATAATTGAAGAAGTGCACCAAGGAGACAAGATAAGTTTTGATGCTATTTGTTATCTATTGTGTTTGTGGAGATTGGGGTGCCCGATGGGCCAAAGGAGAAGATATGGTAGTTCCTTTAGGAGAAGAAATCTCTTGTAGAGAGAATTGTAAAGTATATTTGTGAGGGGATTATGAGTGACCAATATAAACAAAGGCTAGAGATTTGGTACAAGCATATGCACGAGGATTTTGAGCATGAATGGAGGAACTAAAGGATCTACTAGCCATTTTCAACAAGAAAGCACAATTTGTAGTTTTTCAACATTTTGCATTAGTAGATTTGGTATGAAGGATGGGAAGCAGAGCACTTGGTGTAAGCTCCCTTATGAATTTACTGCATGCTACTTCCAAGCATCTATGAATATATTGTTAAACACGCACATGGTAATATTTGATGAAGACAAGGTGGATTACGATTATCATATACTATGGAAAACATATGTGTATCGGGTAAGTTTGGTTATATAGGAAAAATAATATGTGATGAAATTAATATCAGTTCCATGAGCCCGGTGGTTGGGAGTCTTGGAATGGTTAAGGTATATATTTACCTTAAGCCAAAATTGGTTGATAAAAGATATATTGAGAATGAGTTTAAGGTCCTTGAGTTTCCCAAGGAAAGCACATGGTTGGTACCCTTCAAGATGATGAGCCCTCTCCCCCTCATGTAGATAAGGAAGAACTATAGGAAGAGGATGAGTTGAAGGAAGATAGTGGTGGATTATACCATGGATCACGAGAGATAACCAACCGCACGTCGAAGAGGCAAGTGAAAAGAAATCCTCCCCCAAGGAAGAAGAAGAAGTGAAAGGTGAGATTAGTGCTGATGATGTAGAGAAGGATGGAGGTGGTGCTTTGAAGAACAAGGCTTAGAAGAGTATTGAGAAGAATAAGGACAAAGGGCATTAGCACGAGACCTTCTCATCCACCAAGGATATTTCTGAGGTCATTTCTTGTAAATCCGAGCCCATAATAGAAGGTGAAGATAAGGCGTAAGTATGTATAGAGTAGAGAAAGTGAAGAAGACATTTCATGAGAATGCACACATTGTACAAGATACACCGATTTTGATGTAAAAGGAGAAGATAAGCCTAAATAGGAAGAAAATCAGCATGATACTGAGAGGCGCTTAGTGAGGGTGAGGATGAAAAGGCCCCATAGGTGAAGAAGAGGATATAAACAAGAGTATAGGTGAACCATCAGGTGAGCCTACTGGGGAGCATGAGGGCATGAAAGTTGAAGGCCCAGTCCATGGTTTAGAGGTCCATATTCCTAAGGGAAGGAGGTCTAAGAGAAATAAGGAGGAATAAATGTATAAGACACTTGAGTTGGGGTACGTTAATGAACCCTCCAAGATCATTCATGCCAGGGTTCCAAAGTACTCTTGAGCCTAAAAGTTGTATGGATGGGAATTGATGGATCCGTAGATGGAAAACATGCACAAAATGAAATGTTTTTCCCAAGTGTGCAAATACACATGGATGAGCCAAAATTTTATGTGAAGGAAGAAGAATGTGTCCGAAGGAAAATGAAGAAGGGGGCACAAGCTGCACACGTGACTGTGAAGAAAAAAAATTCACTGATGAGTAGGGAAGTAATGCCTTGACTAAGATGGCACCAGAAATTGCGTGCATAAATTTAGACAAGGTGGCTACGCTTAGGTCATTGCTTAAAGATAAGAAGAATATGAAGGAACAAATTGAGTAGTTGATCGAGGTGTGTAAAAGGATAAGGAGTGGAAACAACAAATTTTAGATTTTGCAAGAGAACTTGGAGGAGAAATTTTAGAAGTACATCTAGAGTTTAATGAGAAGAAAAATCAAACATACCCTTCATCCTTGCATTTTTATAGGAGTTTTCCACCTCTTACTTAAGAAGAATGCAATTGTGTCGGAAGAGACACAAGAAGATGCTAGGCCAATAAAGAAAGGACAAAGATATTAATAGTGCAAAAATTTTTAGAATATAATGCCATGCTCTAGACATTGAAGGAAGAGTTACAAAAGGTAGGGTTGGCATTGAAAATATGTGAGGATTTTGAACATATCCTTATAATAAGGAAGTTATAGGAGGATAATTCCATCCTTGCAGCCAAGAAGGATGAAACTTTGGGTAGGGAGGAAAGGTTGGATACAACAACAAAGAAGCGCAATGCGCATAAAGTAGCTGTGGATGCCTGTGAAGAGAAAATAAAGGAGTTGGGGATGCTAGTCACTAGGAGAATGGATTACATGGATGGCATGATTTTAGGGCTAGCTAGAGTGACAAGGGATTTGAAACACAAGGTCAAAGATATGACTTTGGAGGAAATGGAGAAAGTACTTGGTGATGTTCCCATGCAGGCGAAGAAAGGGCTAGGTGAATGGATTGAGTTGGAGGCTGACATTAAGAAGGATTACCTTGAACTCATTTTACCAGTAGAAGAGTAAGGCACAATGATAATCCTTTAGTTATTTCATTGATCATTATTTTATTATTTCTTATCATTTTTATTCTCATAATTCTTTGAAGAGATGCATGGAGAAACCCTATTTCCGAGGGTGACAAAATCATTAGTGTGGGGTAATGTTAGATTGAAGAAATTTCCTAAGTATTGAGATGGCGTAAGTTGGGTGCATAGGCGTGCATGGGTGTTAGTTAAGAAGGGTGTGCCTAGGAAGAAAAGTTTGAGACTTAGTCAATTTTGCATGGAATGGGCTAAGAATAAATTAAGTAGATGAAGTGTAGGTCACACAAAGATAAGAGTAAGAATACCTCGAGGATAAGAAAAGTATATTTTGGGAGCAAAGTAGAATATCTAAGGTCATGCATTGACCATGCTAATAATAGGATTAGAGTAAAGTTTAATTATAGATTAATATATTATTATCCTTCTTGTAAAAGAATGTGGTTGTTAGTGCATCGACTATTGTGAGCACACAAGCTATTTTTGAGATGCATGGGTAGTAAAGGAAAGTCACCACCCTATATATATTACTTAGTTTGCATATTTTTGAGGACATGTATTAGACACCATATGTATTGCGAGAAAGTTATGTTGCCCTCGATGTTCTAGCACACATGACTCCATGAAATTACTATTATGTATTCAACTTCTGTTATGTAATATTTCTGGTTATTAATGGATTATTGTGGATGGATTATGGTAATTAATGTATCTTATCATGGTGTTTGTATGGTTAATCTAATCTTAGTTTTGGTTTAATTCATTATGTTCTATGGGTGTGATCTGATTCATGTTATGCTTAACACTTAGTTATTTGATCTATTAATGGGTTATATGAACATGCATGCTAACATCTTGACAAGATAATACAAAAGAGGGACCTGGTAGCTTCACGCGCTTTGAGTGAGCATTCAGATCTATTTGAATGAAGTGCTAGTGCACCTAGGGAGTTGAGGAAAAACAAGACTACATCAATCACCGACCATGTATGCAACCATCTATAGGTCTATATAATGAGATATCTAAACAAATTACATAATAAAATATGGAAACATCTTGGAAGTTGTATATAATTTGTCATCTTTCATTGCGAAACCATAATTGAAGAAGTGCACCAAGGAGACAAGATAAGTTTTGATGCTATTTGTTAATCTATTGTGTTTTTTGAGATTGGGGTGCCCGATGGGCAAAAGGAGAAGATATGATAGTTCCTTAAGGAGAAGAAATCTCTTGTAGAGAGAATTGTAAAGTATATTTGTGAGGGGATTATGAGTGACCAATATAAACAAAGGCTAGAGATTTGGTACAAGCATATGCACGAGGATTTTGAGCATGAATGGAGGAACTAAAGGATCTACTAGCCATTTTCAACAAGAAAGCACAATTTGTAGTTTTTCAACATTTTGCATTAGTAGATTTGGTATGAAGGATGGGAAGCGAGCACTTGGTGTAAGCTCCTTATGAATTTACTTGCATGCTACTTCCAAGCATCTATGAATATATTGTTAAACACGCACATGGTAATATTTGATGAAGACAAGGTGGATTACGATTATCATATACTATGGAAAACATATGTGTATCCGGTAAGTTTGGTTATATAGGAAAAATAATATGTGATGAAATTAATATCGAGTTCCATGAGCCTCGGTGGTTGGGAGTCTTGGAATGGTTAAGGTATATATTTACCTTAAGCCAAAATTGGTTGATAAAAGATATATTGAGAATGAGTTTAAGGTCCTTGAGTTTCCCAAGGAAAGCACATGGTTGGTACCCTTCAAGATGATGAGCCCTCTCCCCCTCATGTAGATAAGGAAGAACTATAGGAAGAGGATGAGTTGAAGGAAGATAGTGGTGGATTATACCATGGATCACGAGATAACCAACTCGCACGTCGAAGAGGCAAAAAAAGAAATCCTCCCAAGGAAGAAGAAGAAGTGAAAGGTGAGATTAGTGCTTTGATGATGTAGAGAAGGATGGAGGTGGTCTTTGAAGAACAAGGCTTCGAAGAGTATTGAGAAGAATAAGGACAAAGGGCATTAGCACGAGACCTTCTCATCCACCAAGGATATTTCGAGGTCATTTCTTGTAAATCCGAGCCCATAATAGAAGGTGAAGATAAGGCGTAAGTATGTATAGAGTAGAGAAAGTGAAGAAGACATTTCATGAGAATGCACACATTGTACAAGATACACCGCTTTTGATGTAAAAGGAGAAGATAAGCCTAAATAGGAAGAAAATCAGCATGATACGAGGCGCTTAGTGAGGGTGAGGATGAAAAGGCCCCATAGGTGAAGAAGAGGATATAAACAAGAGTATAGGTGAACCATCGTGTGAGCCTCTTGGGAAACATGAGGGCATGAAAGTTGAAGGCCCACCCATGGTTTAGAGGTCCATATTCCTAAGGGAAGGAGGTCTAAGAGAAATAAGGAGGAATAAATGTATAAGACACTTGAGTTGGGGTACGTTAATGAACCCTCCAAGATCATTCATGCCAGTTCCAAAGTACACTTGAGCCTAAAAAGTTGTATGGGTGGGAATTGATGGATCCGTAGATGGAAAACATGCACAAAATGAAATGTTTTTCCCGAAGTGTGCAAATACACATGGATGAGCCAAAATTTTATGTGAAGGAAGAAGCATGCGTCCGAAGGAAAATGAAGAAGGGGGCACAAGTAGCACACGTGATTTGTGAAGAAAAAAATTCACCGATGAGTAGGAAGTAATGCCTTGACTAAGATGGCACCGAAATTGCGTGCATAAATTTAGACAAGGTGGCTACGCTTAGGTCATTGCTTAAAGATAACAAGAATATGAAGGAAAAAATTGAGTAGTTGATCGAGGTGTGTAAAAAGGATAAGGAGCAGAAACAACAAATTCTAGATTTTGCAGCAGAACTTGGAGGAGAAATTTTAGAAGCACATCTAGAGTTTGATGAGAAGACAAATCAGACATACCCTTCATCCTTGCATTTTCTATAGGAGTGTGTCCACCTCTTACTTAAGAAGAATGCACAGTGTCAAGAGACATAAGAAGATGCTGAGGCCAATAAAGAAAGGAAAAAGATATTAATAGTGCAAAATTTTTTTAGAATATAATGCCATGCTCTAGACATTGAAGGAAGAGTTACAAAAGGTAGGGTTGGCATTGAAAATATGTGAGGATTTTGAACATATCCTTATAATAAGGAAGTTATAGGAGGATAATTCCATCCTTGCATCCAAGAAGGATGAAACTTTGGGAAGGGAGGAAATGTTGATACAACAACAAGAAGCGCAATGCGCATAAAGTAGCCAGGATGCCTGTGAAGAGAAAATAAAGGAGTTGGGGATGCTAGTCGCTTTAGGAGAATGGATTACATGGATGGCATGATTTTAGGGCTAGCTAGAGTGACAAGGGATTTGAAACACAAGGTCAAAGATATGACTTTGGAGGAAATGGAGAAAGTACTTGGTGATGTTCCCATGCGCAGCGAAGAAAGGGCTAGGTGAATGGATTGAGTTGGAGGTGACATTAAGAAGGATTACCTTGAACTCATTTTACCAAAGAGAAGAGTAAGGCACAATGATAATCCTTTAGTTATTTCATTGATCATTATTTTATTATTTCTTATCATTTTTATTCTCATAATTCTTTGAAGAGATGCATGGAGAAACCCTATTTCCGAGGGTGACAAAATCATTAGTGTGGGGTAATGTTAGATTGAAGAAATTTCCTAAGTATTGAGATGGCGTGCAAGTTGGGTGCATAGGCGTGCGTGGGTGTTAGTTAAGAAGGGTGTGCCTAGGAAGAAAAGTTTGAGACTTAGTCAATTTTGCATGGAATGGGCTAAGAATAAATTAAGTAGATGAAGTGTAGGTCACACAAAGATAAGAGTAAGAATACCTCGAGGATAAGAAAAGTATATTTTGGGAGCAAAGTAGAATATCTAAGGTCATGCATTGACCATGCTAATAATAGGATTAGAGTAAAGTTTAATTATAGATTAATATATTATTATCCTTCTTGTAAAAGAATGTGGTTGTTAGTGCACGACTATTGTGAGCACACAAGCTATTTTTGAGATGCATGGGTAGTAAAGGAAAGTCACCACCCCTATATATATTACTTAGTTTGCATATTTTTGAGGACATGTATTAGACACCATATGTATTGCAGAGTTATGTTGCCCGATGTTCTAGCACACATGACTCCATGACATTACTATTATGTATTCAACTTCTGTTATGTAATATTTTGGTTATTAATGGATTATTGTGGATGGATTATGGTAATTGATGTATCTGATTATGGTGTTTGTATGGTTAATCTAATCTTAGTCTTGGTTTAATTCATTATGATCTATGGGTGTGATATGATTCATGTTATGCTTAACACTTAGTTATTTGATCTTAATGGGTTATATGAACATGCATTCTAACATCTTGAAAAGATAGTACAAAAGAGGGACATGGTAGCTTCACGCGCTTTGGGTGAGCATTTAGATTTATCTCGAATGAAGTGCTAGTGCACCTAGGGAGTTGAGGAAAAACAAGACTACATCAATCACCGACCATGTATGCAACCATCTATAGGTCTATATAATGATATATCTAAATAGATTGAATATAATAAAATATGGAAACATCTTGGAAGCTGGGTCTATTATATAAAAACTAGATATTTACATAGGATTACAAGCATATGGTGAAGGCATTTTGAAAATTGTAATCGATGTGCACATGAATAGACTTATAACAATCAAATTTAATTTATTCTACCTTCTCGTAAATGTTCTAGATGCCCCTTCTCTTATATGTTGTTGCATCCACCTAAAATACCAATCATCAAATCCCCATGGAGAGAAGTGATGTGGATGATTGTGATAAGGTCATACGTCAACAACCAAATACATTACAACCTTCAACTATTGGTTGAATGTTTGTATTTGTTGGGCATTATCTAGTTTGGAACAAGCCTTTGGGCATAATGATAAAAGTGTGGTCATGTAGGTTATTCAATCTCAAGAGCAAGTGAGTGAAGATTCTAAGAGTCGTAAAAGCAATACCAATGTGTATTGAAAAGGCATATTTGAATTGGGTAGGAATTTATTAAAATCATTTCATGTGTATCTTCATCTATTTAATAATAAAATGAATTTATCAATCTAGAGGTACTCATCTTGGATTTTTTTATATAGTTTCCCACATTTAATAGTTCCTCATTGTTTAATTATTTCATTACTATTTGTAAAAACTATATACCAGTGAAATACGCCTTCAATCTACTTACAACACTATGTTGAATTCAAAAAATAATAATCAAGATTTAAAATGGGCTCAAAAATTTATTCTATGCCTAAACTATGTGATTTTTAATCACCCTCTTTAAGTAAGAACAAAAATTGGCATACCACGTCTAATGGATGTAAAATTTAAGGTTTTTTTATTTTATTGAAATCTCTCATTATTACACTCCTAGTCCTCCCAACCCCCTTACATTTCATCTCTCAAAATAACATGGCGGCTACTTGTTGCTTTCCTTATAACTAATATGTTTGAAAAAACACGAAGACATATCAATTTTGAGGTGCCTATCTTGGATTTATCACATCCATTTCCTTCACCGAATTTCTCACTTACCGATGACTTATGGTCAAGTATAACTCAAACATTGCATTAGGATTTTAAAAATATTTCAACACAAAAACATGCTTCAAACTCCATCATATGACCAAAATATCATAAGTTTTTGATCATCTTCTTCAAATTAAAAAGAAAAAATCCCATGTGATAGTAAAATGAACATCAAATTTTAAGGTGAATTGCTATGTTAAGGTTAATCAAAAGTCAAATTTATCTCCAACCTTTTTACTAATATCTCATGCTATTTTTCTTTTTCACCACCCAAGTTTCCATTGTAGGTTACCCATAATGATATAACTTATTGATATTATAGCCCACGATAGAAAAATTGAATGATATGATGTGTTTATCTGAACCTTATTTCAGCTCTCAAAGACTACATGTGTAAAAATTTAAAGCAGACACCCTTCATAGTAATGGGCGTTGATCGAGTGAATCGGAAAAATATAGACATGTTTTTAATTCTCAAGGGTACATATGTAACATGTTGAAGTAAAATGTCTACACAAATTTTGGGGGATCAATTAGGTTGTTATTGAAAAATCTAAGTAATAAAAATAACACTTGGTATTATTATGGCTTAATAAAGTTTTATGTTACTCTTCAAGTTGTCATTGTTGATGTCATCCTTCATTATATTTAGGTACTTTCTAGGTAAGTGCCCCAAAAAGGAAGAAACAAAGTATAAAACAACCTAAATAATAACTAAATAAGAATGATAAATTTTTAAGAGAGATGATTTTAGCAACTTATTTGGCCAAAGAAAACTTAGATCGTTAAAATCCAAAATTTGCATTTATACAATTAGTTTGATGGGAATTTAGATTCATAATAATCTCTACTTTTGTTTGGTTGTCTTGATTTTAAATTTCATGAACAAGTTGTGATTCTAATATCTTGAATATATTTTACCTTCAAGTGATTAAGGTTTTTTTGCATGCTAGAGCTTGAACATAAGTGGTTGACACGATGACACATTGTTCCAACCACTACATTCCTATTGATTTTCCAATAAAGAAATATATAATGTGAGTGTTGGAAAAACTATCTTGAAACCACATATATTATAGATTTATTAACAATAAGTGAACTGAGAAAAGCATATGAAACTATAAATATAAACAACATAAAGAGACATAAAATGAAATATACATATAAGTTCATCCTCGGAAAACTCTTTCAAGTAAAAACACATTAGCAATAGTATTTCTAATTGCACTAACTTTGAACATGGATTACAATCACAAAAATACACTTTATGTAATATAATAATTTAGTAGTCCATGAACAAACATAGGAAATTACAATAATATAACATTACATACTCATTCCTAGGTTAAGTTAGTATATATTCAAATCCAACAACCACACTAATCATAACAACTCTTTCCTTATTTTATGCTTAAGAGTCAACATGATTTTAAGCATATGATAACTTTATATGCAAATAATCCTAATATTATCTCTAGCCATCTCTTAATCATTAAATACATGGATTTTTTCTACCAATTGTGTCATAATATTCTTCAAAATACATCTTTAAACTTTTAGTTTTCCATCCTAGTTAGATAAATGTTGATTACACATCATTATTGCAATATGACGTTGCGCAAAACTTCTAGGAACCATAATGAAGCTCTTACTATACAAGTTATTGTGCATGAAAAAATGCATAATCAAAACTACTTATATTCTTCCGACATATCTTGATATGAGAGTCACAATATAACCTCATTATTTTTTGTATGAACCTAACTATAAAAGCGTGAACATGAATCCGACACTCTGATAATATTTCACTAGGAACTCCTTGTGCTATGATTATTTTAGTAATGCACAACTTTTGGTTTGGTGGTAGTAATCTGGAAACACAACAACAAACATAACACAAGAATACCACAGACTATGACAAAAAAAAAGAATGATGACAAATCTGAAATACAACTGTAAAATATATTATTAACATGGAATTATTACAATCTCACCCATGAATTACTCCAAGTGTTACCAACTCCACTTGATTCCAACAATGGTTATGGGAGAAACTTCACAATTACTCCTCTTGATGACTTCCTTAACACACCTTCACAAAGAATCCTTTATTCATAAAATAATTATTACAACTTTTCTCTATGATAAATGAGAGGGGATGGCCTCTCTATTTATAGGAATTCAGGCTTATCCACCCTATCTCTAAGATAGGATAGGAAATATCTTCCGGCCAATCATATTCCATGCCTAAACTCTTTCCTTTACATGTAGGCTTATCTTCTAAGATAAGATAAACCTTATCATCTCACATGGGTTCCACCTTTTTAGACTTTTCTACAAATAAAATACACAAAATATTTATGACATCACTCCTTGTCCTTATTACAAATATAATATTTCTAATTCGTAATCATGTAGACCTTACTTCTCTACTTACCCCAACTTTGACATTTCAACATTACCGGACCACTTACGAAAAATATTTACTTTTTACCACAACATTCCTTTTGTACTTTGACTGTTACCATACTCTACTTTATCAAGGCAACCGATCGACGGTGTCGTTATCTTTATTGGATGCCACTACTAATTATACTTAACAACATCCTATTCCTAATACATATATTAATAAAATAGAAATTACGGAGGAAAATTTTAATGTCAACATCTTCCCCTTCCTAGCTTCTACTCCATCCTCGGAGTAGAATCTTATGGACATTCTGAAGCTGATGCCTAGAAAATATTTAACTTGTCATGGTTGACCCATTTCGTAATGGGAGTACCATCCAATTCCTCCAAATGATATGTACCATTTTCATACATTAAATTGCTATTTTGTAGGGCCTCATCCATTTGGGAAGAAATTTTCTCTTCTTTCTTTTTTTGTATCTCGGAATCATATACTAGAACCAAGTCATTCACATGAAATGTAGACCAACGGATATTTTGATCAAATTATTCCTTCGCTTCATTTTCTTCTTATAGCTTGTATCCTTTGCTTATTTCCCTCATTTCCTCTAGCAAATGAAGATGCACCAACCTTTCTTTTATTGAATCACTTTCATCCATCCTTTCATTTTTCATAACTCTCACAGTGGGAATATCAAACTCAATAAGAAGAACTGGATCAATGCCATAAGCCAAATGAAATGGGGAGTATCCTGTTCATTGACTTTGATGTTGCCCTATATGCCCACAAAACCGCATGAATCCTTTTATCCCACTTATGTACTGTAAGGCTGAATATTTTGCTAGAATTTTACGTAACATAAAATTTGTTAGTTCCACCTGTCCATTTGTGCTTGGCTTGTATATTGTTGCCTTCCCGTGCTTAATAGAAAAATTGTTGACTAGGGCTTCTACCATCTCATTAATGAAGTGGCTTCCTTGATCTGCATTGCAATTTCTAATGGACAACCAAATCTAGTGACAATGCGTTCATATATGAACCTTGCCACTTCATCCATGGAAGCTATTTTCAATGGCCTAGCTTCAACCCACTTGGTTAAATAATCATGTGGCAACTACAATATAGTTATTTTGGCATGGGGTAGTTGGAAGTAGACTCTACAATATATCTATTCCCCACTTTTCAAAGGGACCAAGTGGAAGAATAGGGCATAATGGAGCTGATGAAGTTTTACTTCGGTTACCATATGTTTAAAAAATATCACGTCTTACAATAATTATAACAATCTCTAAAAAGAGTGGGCCAGTGATAACCTGCATCCAAGATCCTTCTTGCTGTAAGTTGTCTAGAGAAGTGTCCTCCACATGTACCATTGTGGAATTATTCTATCAACTCCTTCCCTTGATCACGTCCAACTGCCCTCTTGTATTGTCCATCAAGTCCTATTCGAAATAATACTCCATCTAGAATAGAATATGGACGACTGGCTTGAGTAATCTTCCTCTTAGTCTTTGCATTGGCACCATCAAGAAACTTGAATTCATTTAGATAATTCCAAATATCTATGTATTCACTAGGGATTATGTAAAGGGATAACAATGCTGCATTTGGGAAATCATCATCATCATAAGATGAACCTAAACCATCATAGACTCGAGAGAGTGCATCTGCATTGACATGCTTTTTCTTGGCCTATCTATAATATCAAATTCAAATTCTTGTAGCAAAATTATCCATCTTGCTATCCTCCCTGATGGGTTAGGCGTATTTACAATATATTTTAGAGCCTGGTGATCTGTTACAACTATAAATTTCTGCCCTAACAAGTAATTTCTAAACTTCTTTACGGGAAAAATGATAGCTAGAGCCTCTTTTTTTACATAAAGATAAATTTACCTCAAGACTTTGCTCATTTATTCATCCCAAAGTAAACCGGATGATCATTCCCATTTTCATCCTTTTGGCTCGAGTACTTCCTAGTGCTGCATCTGAAGTATCAATATACACAATGAATGGCTTGCTCCAATCTGGATTCTTTAAAATAGGTGAAGACACCAGGGCTTTTTTCAGTTGTTCAAAAGCTTCATGTGCCTTCTTTCCTGGTTCATAAGTAACATCCTTCTTCAAGAACTCAAGTTAGTGGTGTGTAATCTTTGAGAAATTCTTGATGAACCTTCTATAGTAACCCACATGGCCTAAAAATGATCTCAACTTACTTCTATTTATATGAAATGGTAACTCTTTGATTTTTGAAACTTTATCAGGATCAATACCAATACCATCTTTGGATATAACATGCCCTAACAAAACACCTTTAGAACATCCAAAGACACACTTTATAGGATTTAGTGAGGCTTGTGCTTCATCTAACCTTTGAAATGATGTCTCCATCTCAAGTGCAGTGGTCCATCTTGCTCCCATATATGCAAAAATCATCCGAAATACTCGATGAAGTTCCCAATGTAGGGTTCAAACACCCTATTCATCAAGCGCTGGAATGTTGCCGGAGCATTACACAACCCAAAAGGCATAACTCTATAAGAAAATGTTCCCCAAGGAGTGGTGAACGTGGTCTTCAGCTGATCTTTCTCTGCTATACGAAATTGGTTGTATCCGCTATATCCATTAGCAAAACTATAGCATTCATGGCTAGCTACTTCATCCAAGATCTGATATGAGAATGGAAGATGGTAATGATCCTTCTTTGTTGCCTTATTGAGCTTCCTATAATCAACACAAATGCGTAGTTTCCCATTCTTTTTTATTGAGATCACAATGGGAGAAGCCCATTCTGAATTCTCCATAGCAAATATGAATCCTGCATCAAGCAACTTATCTATTTCTTCTTTTACAGTCTTGGAAAAATTAGGATTAATTCTATATGGCATTTTCTTTATGGGCTTAGCACCATCTACCATCTCAATAGAATGTTCCGCAACTTACTTGACGGAGTTCCTTGTAATCAAAAGTGAATAGGTGTATGTACCTTCGAAAGAGCTGGAGGTAGGATTCCTTCTCACTCTCCATCACAACATCACCAATCTTTATTTGTTGGAGACGACCATCAATTTATTCCTCGATAATTTTATGGGTTCATGAGTCGCAGTGTACTGGAAGGATATCCATGACCGAAACATCAACTTCACTTTCTTCATCTTTTATGTCCACTTCATTGGTACTAGAGTAATCGAGAGGAGGTCCAATCATCGGTTTCATCACTTGAATCCTGTTGGTCCAAAATCAGCACACCGGGAGATCTATGGATAGACGAGCCAACAGTGTGCAGGGCTTAGCCCCTCTTTGAGTCAAGAAAGTGAAACTGGTTTATTGCTATTCTACCAAGCGAGGAATCTATGCAAGTCTCACGATTCTCGCCTTCGGGGTTTGGGATCTCATCCCAGAGAGTGTTTCAGTGCCGTGAAAAGAAAGGAATGAAAGAGGGAAAAGAGAAAGAATAGAACCGAAGGAAGAAAAGAAATGAATTCCAAAGCGAGAAGGTCGAAGATTTATGTTTTTGGGTTGGTAGTAAACAGAGCCAAACCTACTTGCATAAATAAACAAAGCAATACCGATGAGCAAATGACGAAAAAGTAGATATGAATCCAACAGATTAAACACATACGATCTAACGTAAGGAAGATCTAATGCATAACACAAAATGATTGAGCACAAAGTCTTAATATTTGTATTATCGTTTTCTTCTCACATTCTGAAAGCTCAAAGTCTTTCTCTCCTCACTTCTATTTTCATCTAAAAATATTCACACCGAATACAACAAGTATTCCAAAGATTTATAGAAGAGAGGAGAAGGAAAGAAGGCAAAAAGGAGCCAACCACCTATTTACAAAGATATTTACAAAATATCTAAAAGTCATGTTGACTTTTGACAACTTGATGGATGACATCATCCCATGATGCAACATGGATGATGTCATCATTTGTGCCAACACACTTTAGACATTTCAACAAGAAAGTCGGAGAATAGAGAGAAGAAGAAGAAGAAGAAGAAGAAGAAGAAGCAGCTACTCGTCATCGTCATCCTGCGGCCGAAAGGGGGTTGCCTGCTTCTGATGCTGCTCAGGAGATGATATGTGGAACTGAGCGCGGTATTCCAAAAACTTGTTAATCATGGGCCCAAATTGATCCTGTGATGGATCCTTGTGCCGTTCACTGATTGCTTCGCAAGTCTCCCGCTCGCCTATGAGATTTTCTGGGAGTTTAGAATAATCTTTCTCCGCCTCGATGAGGAACCCGATGAAGTCCCTACAGGCCAGCAGGTTGTTGATAGATTCAGTGTCAAATGTGACCTCTGGCCCCGTTCCTTGAGAAGCGATCTCCTTGAAGATCCGGATAGTTTCATCAGCTGATCTCATGATAAAGGAAGGAGTGAGCAGCCCTGGAGACATGTTAAGAACAATTCGCTCCATTTGATGCATCGCATCCAGGGCCTCTTCCTTCACCTTGTCTATCTTTTCCAGAACAAATTCCAGCTGATCTATCCGATAGTCCAGAGTGGACATGGTTTTGTTGAGGGCCCTTGGATGGCCGAAAACTCCGAACTTGACCAGATCTTCGACTGAACAGTCGAACATTTGTTGAAAGGTCTCATGTTGGAGTCTAGCATGTTCTAGCTCTTCTGATATGGGACCCGCTAATGCTTGGAGTTCCTTGTTCGCCTTTCTGATGTTTAGATATGAATTGACATACTCGCGATCACTCTTTCACTGTCCTTGAGGATCTGGCTCCTCCAAGCAGAAACGGCCATACCCTGCTCGCCGATCTTTGAATATTCATTGATTTTCTCCTGGCTGAGAAGCTCAGAAGTCTCGGCGGCAGTCATGGGAGGTGCACTACCCATCTTCTGTAAGGCTTGAAGCAGATATTTGTTCTGCTCCTTCAGTAGCCTTTTCTCTTCTTTTATTTCTTGAAGCTTTTTGCAGAGGGCATCGACTATGGAAAGAGCTTCCCCCTGGAGACTTTCAGAAGACGTCCCCATTGTGACTTGAGTCACAGTAAAATCTGTTGGAGACAGATCTTTTTTTCCTTGAGGGGATCAGGGTATGCTATTTCCATAACTCTCTCACCTGCAGCACTTTGAGAGAAGCGTGTTACAGGCTTTTGCTTCTTTGCCCCTTTGGCTGGAATTACTAAAAAGTCCATCGGAGCGATGGGAACTTTCCTCTTTTGCTGGCCCAGCTGCTGAGAGATCCAGGCTGGTCCCATAGAAGAAGGACCAGAGACAGAGGAGGAGGGAGCAACAGTAGAAGAGGGGAAAAACATGGAGACACGCGGCGGCGGCATTGAAAGCATAGCCGAAGAAGTGTCCACGGGAGGAAGGGAAACCGTAGCTGCAGAAGACATAGGAAGGGAAGGGAGCCCGGAAATGAGGGAAGAAATGGAAGAAGATAAATCAGCGAGGGAGGAGAAGATAGACGAAGAGGTGGGGGAAAGAGTAGAAGAAGGGACAGAGGACGCGACCAAAGGGGTGGTCGCGTGAGTCACTTGAGGAGGGGAAGGAAGAGAAGAAGAAGGGATAGAAGGGACTTCTGTGGTTGTAGCAATGCCGACATCCTGAGTGGATGGGCGTATGGGACTATCCTCTGTCAATTCTTCCTCCAGAGTTATAACCTGTTCTGGCGCTGTGGAAGGAGGACTTTCAGGGGCTTCTTCCTGAATGGTGCTAGATTCACCTTCTACACCTTTGCCTTTTAGCTGCTTCTTGGACCTTGGAGGTGCATTGCCCAATGGGGAGGTTGTGAAATCTACCCCGAGGTAGATCAGCCCGTTCATGCGGCACCAGTGCTCTGTTCTGCGCATAGTCTCCTTGACCCTCTCCTCAATTGTTTGAGGAGCCTTGCTTCTGTCAATGGCCGGGAAGGGCCAATCATCCCCTTCCGTGTCATTATACACCTTGTCTACTTCATCTTCCATAGTTTGGAAGCCTTTGGGGACAATGGCCACTCCGTATTGGATAATTTCTGCCAATGCTAAGCGAGAATGATCCTTTCTTCTGAGTTCCACCTCGTGGATGACGTCAATGTAAATATCCTCAATTTGAGGGACATGGATCGGATCAAGCTTAGCTCTTGGCAGGCAGCCCCTTGGGTCAAAGGTAGGCCTGGCTGGGAAGTCATGTTTCAAATTGAGCAACTCCAGCTCTGCGAACATTTCCTTCGCCTTGTGATGGGTGGAGCATGTGTATCGGCCCACTGTGAGGGGGAAAGGAGTTCCGCCCTTCTTTCTTTTGAGGCATTTCTCATGGTATGTGACCAGCTGCCTTGATAGCTCTAGTAGAATCAGCTTAGGTCCAGCATACCTCGGTAGCCTGGTTGGCTCGCCCAAGAAGTTGACCGCCCTCAGATAGGTAAATGTGGGAAACTGGGTGAACAGGGCCCCCCACTTCTCCACGGTTGACACAATGTTTTTGGTCGTGCGACCATGAGTTAGATTTGGCCTCAACAGAAAATGATGTGATAGAAGAAAGCATCATTAATTTTGGTGAATTGAGGGATGCTATTCTCCAGCCTCAGTTCTGGATAATATTCATATATTTTGACCTGAGGCCAAATTCCACTTCGGTTTAGCCCTGGATAATCCCTCTCCGACGCTGCAGCGTAGACTACGTAGGAGTTCATATGGAACACTCCCGTTGTGGCGAATTGTTGTAGCTGCTCGGAGATGGTGCTGCTTATTATTTCCCCCCAGCAAAAGCGCTGATCGGGCAAATTTTTATTCATTGTCTCCAAGTACCTCAGCATCCATTTATGGAAGTAGTGGGCGTCAGAAAGCCCGAAGACTCTGCTCAGGAAAGTAATAGTATCACTGAGCTCTTCTGAGAAATCACTGCGGTGGATAATCTGGGGCCACCGGGTTACCACCTTCTTGTTTTTCAAGTATACCTCGTTCATCAGTTGCATGCATTGGTCTTCATCATCTTCCCAGGCCTTGATGCACTCTTCTTGGCTGATGGCCACAAAGTGCCGGTGGTGAGGGATGCCGAGCATTATCTCAAAATGACAGGCAGTGAGGTTTATGACTACCTCACCCTTGCTTTTTTTTCGACACATCTTGTGTCCTTGTTGTAAGATTGTGCAATCACCATCATGAATTCATTGTTGATGGCAGCCGACGGGGGGATTCCTCCGCGAAGTGCAGACAACGCTATTAATTTGTCCATCCATGGACTTCTTGTAACCTTCTGAGTTCTAACCCAGAATTCTTCCATGTCAATGTGACCCAATTCTGAGTCTCTGACATCCATACTGCATTCAGCCTATGATTCGGGCATCCTGACCCTTTGATATTTGTACTTCATCTCTTCCTCTGTAAGCTTAGCCTTTCCTCTTGGTTTGGTGGGTCTCTTGCTAGATGTAGACATATGTTCTTTCGAACTCAGTTGCTGATCTGCATGAAGAAGAAGCGAGACCCAATCCAAAAAGGTTGAATTAGCCATTTGATCTTCCATTGGAATGTCAGCAGAAGAAAGAGTTAGAGATTTTAAGGCTCAGGGCGCAGGGCGCATGAAAATTGCAACTTGCAGGCCAAATAGATAAGGCGCATGGCGCATGGATGTTGCAGATTGCATTTTATAAAGGGCGCATGGAATTTTCATGTTGCATTGGGATTTGGTGCGCCCTTCGGTGCATGGATGGATCGTGTAACATTGACTTTTCGTGCGCCAAAGGGATATGGCGCGGCGCACGAAGAGTTTACACAACATAATGTTATTGCAATCGGGGATGCGCCTGCGCCTTTATAGCTTCATACTTGCGCAGATAAAGCTTGTGTTGCATGGAAGCTGGGTGCGCCATGGGCGCATGGAAACGTGATGCAGCACAAAAGGATGGCGCGCCAAAGGGGCGTGAGATTTGACACTTGTAGCATGTGAAAGAGGCGCGCCAAAGGGCGCAGAGGTTAATGATGCAACAAGCAGGCTGGGTGCGCCTCTGGCGCAGGGATGTTACAGATTACAAGGTGGTCAGATGCGCCAAAGGGGCGCAAATGTTCATGATGTTGCAGGGGTGACAGATGCGCCAAGGAGGAAAACAGAGAACTAAACTCTCAAAGGGGGTTTTACATGATGTAGGTTCCTTCTACTCCTTCGTTCCTATTTGAAAGGCTCAGTGGGGTAGATAAAATGATCTAGATCAGGAGGGCCACAACCACTGTTTCAAGAAAACGTCCTTCTCCAGCAGATCTGGAAAGAGGAAGGATAGCATGGGGGGGAGACAGCAAACGGAGGAGGCTAGGCCAACACATTTATATTTCAAAACCAACTAGCAAGCTAAAACCAGACCAAGAACACACCAAGAACTGAAAACACAAAACGCACGAGAGAGAAAGACACCTCATACCTGGATAAATAGCAAAAGCTCGGGAACGGGTCCACAAGGCGATGAAAACGACGAGGCAGGGGCTGACAGGCTCAGAAAAATCACGTGCTCAGCGAAAAGTGAAAATGACATTTGGGCGCGCAAAACACATATATATAGGCAAGCTGGTCATAAATGCGCCACCCACTTTTTAAAAGGCGCATGAGAGTTGCTGTCGACAGGAGAAAGCGTGCGCCCTTTGGCGCACGAAAGTATTTGACAACAGGAGACAAAGCGCGCCTTTGGCGCACCAAAAGCATTGTCGACATGAAGTTATGTGCGCCCTTTGGCGCACCAAAACTTTTTGTTGCACTAAGATTATGTGCGCCCTTCGGCGCACCAAAGAGTGGCGCAACAAAAGTTGTACCAACACAAGCGCATGCGCCTTGGCGCACGCAGGGAAGGTTCAACATTCTTTGGCGCATGAAAAGTTGTGTTGACATTGAAAACCATGCGCCAAAGGCTTTTAAGGGGGCGCATCAAAAGTTAGTGTTGCAAAGCAATTTCATGCGCCCAGCCAAAAAAGGCTCAAAAAGACTAAGTTCGAAAACTAGATTTCCCGGGAAGGGATTTTACAACATTTCGAACACAAGGGATCCCTAACAAGGGATCGGAACAAAATTTTTGGCATGGTCATCCGGTAAAATTGTCCTTGTCAATTTTACGGGATAACAAATCACGTTTTGCCTTATGATGTCAAAAGATCATGTTTATCTTCACCCTCTCTCTACCACGTCCAAGTGTCACTAAGCCTTCATTCCAGTAGTTTCTTGCATGAACTCTTCTTAGCCATGGCCTTCCCAACAACATTGGGTACGCAACATTACCATTTTTCATCACCCAAATTCTACCACACATACAACACCCATAACAAATATTGCCACATTTGAAACAACACCTTTTGGTTTAGTTTTTCCCTTTTTTAACGATCTTAACATAAGTGTTGAGGGGTGATCAATTTTTAAAACCAACATATTCATTACAGACTTGGTCATTATATTAACTACAGCACCTCCATCAACTAAGACATCATGAATTGAAATACCATTACATAATACCTCAGCTTGTGGAGCATAGGATCCACCTCTACCTCCAAAATAGGTACCTCAACCTCCTTACTTTGCCGAGCATTGAGTCCACTTCACACTCCCGTATCTTCTCGTAAGACATAGCCAGAAGTTGACCATATGTAATATTTGTAGGCCTTTTGGACAGATCTTCTAAGATGGAGTATGGTCCTTGCCCCTGTGAAATCAGAAAATCCTACACACCCAACTTTCTTCTCCTATGTTTCTTACTAGTTTCTCCTTTCATCTTCTTAGGATCATTTCCATCTTGGTTATCTTTTTCTTTCTTTCTTTTTGTTACAAACACACCTGCTTCATTATTTATGCTCCTATCTATTACATCAAAAGAATTCACAGGTGCTTTTCCTTTATCATTATCTCTTGTACTAGATGTAGAAGATCTATTTGGACAATTATACTTATAATGACCCTTTTTATGACAACCATAACATACAACTTCAATTATATTTCTTTTTGGACCTCTATCTCCTCCCTGAGAACTAAATTCCTTTCCTTGAAGAAGATTAATAGTTAACTGACCCATCTTCTTGAGCATATCTTCATACTCAGTAGATGTACTAGGGAAAATATTTGTGCTCACCGAGAGTGGTTGTAGATTTTGGACCAAAGGTGTTGGTGTAGGCTCTACCTTAGCAGCAATTTCTTTGGGCTCCTCTTCCATGCTTTTTTCTTGCCTTCTTGCAATCTCCTTTGCTTGTTCAATGGTAGCTGGGCGGTCATACTTCACTCGTTGTTTGATCTCTGGCTTCATCCCAAGAATGAAGTGCTTACATAGGAGATTATCCACGCCATTCATCAACCCATCCGCTAATCCTTCCTTCCGGATCTGGGCATCGAGCTTCCTCCTTAGTTCTAGAACACGAGCATGATAATCTCTTATCTCCTCCTTCTCTCCTTGGGCTAGCTTTGTGATCTCAATCATGAGATCTGCATATTTCTGTTGTTCACCAAATTCTTCAAGAAAACTTTCAGTTAATAAATCCCATTAGTTTTTCACATTATCACCTAGTGTTTCAAACCACTTAAGTGTCTTTGAACCATCCAAAAAGGTAGGAAAAAATTTATTCAATTGTTCCCTTCTTATGAGGCCATTGCAAATGCAATATCGTTTAAACTCTTGAATGAAAGATGAAGCATCTTCATTAGATTGGGCTGAAAAACAGGAATCTTCCCCATTTTTAAATGTAACCACAGTGAAATACCAACTCACAAGTACAATCAATAAGACTTATGTGCACAAATAATTAGACTCACTACAATAGAAAGTGACTTTACACCTTTCTACAGTAAAATAGGAATGACCACGGTAATCTTACATTTACTATGGTAAAACTTGACTTACTATGGTAAAAATTGACTTTACTGTGGTAAACACTATTTACAGTAAAAATGAAGTTACTGTGGTAAACACTATTCATGGTAAAAAGTAAAGTTACTGTGGTAAATACTATTCACGGTAAAAAGTAAAGTTATTGTGGTAAATACTATGCATGGTAAAAAGTGACTTTACCATGGTAACTACTAGGCACAATAAAAACAAGGTTACCCTCCTATTGATTTATGACTAAGTGGGAATATCTCTTCAGAAAATCCACCAATGAGGAATGGTCCCGGCAACGGAACCAAAATGTGAACATGAATCCGACACTCTGATAATATTTCACTAGGAACTCCTCGTGCTATGATTATTTTAGTAATGCACAGCTTTTGGTTTGGTGGTAGTAATCTAAACACAACAACAAACATAACACAAGAATACCACAGACTATGAAAAAAAAAGAATGATGACAAATCTGAAATACAACTATAAAATATATTATTAACATGGAATTATTACAATCTCACCCATGAATTACTCCAAGTGTTACCAACTCCACTTGATTCCAACAATAGTTATGGGAGAAACTTCACAATTACTCCTCTTGATGACTTCCTTAACACACCTTCACAAAGAATCCTTTATTCATAAAATAATTATTACAACTTTTCTCTATGATAAATGAGAGGGGATGGCCTCTCTATTTATAGGAATTTAGGATTATCCACCCTATCTCTAAGATAGGATAGGAAATCTCTTCCGGCCAATCATATTCCATGCCTAAACTCTTTCCTTTACATGTAGGCTTATCTTCTAAGATAAGATAAACCTTATCATCTCACATGGGTTCCACCTTTTTAGACTTTTCTACAAATAAAATACACAAAATATTTATGACATCACTCCTTGTCCTTATTACAAATATAATATTTCTAATTCCTAATCATGTAGACCCTACTTCTCTACTTACCCCAACTTTGACATTTTAACATTACTGGACCACTTACGACAAATATTTACTTTTTACCACAACATTCCTTTTGTACTTTGATTGTTACCGTACTCTACTTTATTGGTGGCACCATACTGACGGTGCCGTTATCTTCTATTGGATGCCACTACTAATTATACTTAACAACATCCTATTCCTAATACATACATTAATAAAATAGAAATTACGGAGGAAAATTTTAATGTTGATAGAACATAATATCTGAAGCCAAATTACCACCTTTATTTTATGAGTAACTGACATATACTTGACAATTAATCATAGAAAAAATCATCCAATCATGGATATTGCACCTCTTACTTGACAATTAATCATCCAACTTATATATCCACTAAACAAGTTGAAAATGTACCACTTAATAGATCTTGACATATTCAAATTTCTAGTAGTATGAATCTACAAAACCATGTAAAATTAATTCATTTCTTTCAAAAATACTTTCGTGATAAAGAATTTCATGATCACATGTTCTACATAAATATCTAAAAATCCTCTTCACCATAGTCCAATTATCCTCCCTTGGATTAGACATATATCTACTACCTACTCCTACTACATGTGCAATATCACATCTTGTAGTGGTCTTCTCTAGACTATTTCATAAAGAAGGATTCCCATCACACTCACATACAAAAATTGAACCATGTCCTTAAATACTTTAGTGGCTCTAGACTCTATGTTTTCATGTATCTTAAACCTTTCCAATACCTTTTCAACATGTATTTCCTCTAGATATTAAAACAAGAGATTTTTGTTTGCATGATCTCATGTAATTTCCATGAAAAAAATTATTTTTTTAGTATCAAGATCTTTCATGTGAAACTACGTAGATAGATAATACTTTTTTCTTGATCATTATGTTTCAATTTCTAGTCATCGTATGTAATCCACACAAAGAACTAAGGTGACAAGTTTAAATTCTTTCCTTCCTTTGAAGTATGCATAAAGATCCACTATGTTGTGCATAAGGTCAATTTTTAACACATAACTATCAAAATTTTGATTCCACATCCTTGTGATTATTTTGACCCCTAACATATCTTCTTCACATGGAAAAATAAATTATATTTCCATTTTGATATGTAACTTTCAAGTTGAGACATGTAGATTTCTTCTTTAAGGTACCCATGTAGAAACAATATTTTAAAATCCATTTGATTTACATCCATATCATATGCAACAAAAATAGCTAAAATAAATATGGTTGAGTCCAATTTCACAATATGAGAGAATACTTCAAAGGAATTCAATTCCATCGACTGAGAGAATCCTTTTACAACTAGAAAATCCTTATACTTATCTAATATACCTTGTGCATTACCCTTTTATTGAAAACCCACTTTCAACGCATGGGATTTCTTTTCAAACATGATCTCATGAATCTCTTCTCCTTTATGGATTTCTTATGAAAAATGAACCTCTTAGATAAAAGAGATTCATGCACTGTCTTGGGATCATAACTAGTAGTTATTGAAAGTAAGAATACATAACATAAGTTAGACTATATTTTTCTAGTGCTTTTCACACACATTCTCATCATTTTTTTGTAATGGTTTTATGTTATTTTCCTCCTTTAACACCTTTTATTCATCAATGACGTCATACTTAGAGACATTCTCTTTAGAATTTGATTCAATATGTACCCTTTCTAATATTCTTTTGGATGCTCCATCTCAATACACCCTCATATGTAAGAAAATTCTTCATTTCTCTAAAGACCATATTTTGGCCACTAACCACCACCTTGGTTTCAAGATTCCTTATCTTTTTCCCTTCACACCATTCCATATATAATGAACATGCACTTCTTAAACTTACATTCTATCTTTTGCCTCTTTTCCTTTGGAATATGAACATATGCATCACATCCAAAAAAATATTAAGTGCTTAAGGGATGTTAATTTATTAGTCTAAAACTCATGTGGATTCTTATCTCCCAATGTTGATGATGGTGATAAATTTTCTAAATAACAAGTAATAATACTTGCTTCAACATAAAACATATGATCTAAGTGTGAAATCCTAAGAATAATCTAGGCTTTATCCATCAATGTCATATTTATCTTCTTTGCAACTCCATTTTTATAAGGTTTGTATGGAATTTTCATTTATCTCTTGATTCTACATTACTTGAAGAATTCCTCAAATTACTTTGAGAAAATTGCATTCTTTTATCCATTCTTAACATATGGATCTTATTTTCCTTCTATTTTTTCATAAGAACTTTAAAATCTTTTAATTTCTTGAAAACTTTAGACTTCTTCCAAAGAAATTATACCTAGGTCTTCTTGGAAAATTCATATGTGTAGACAAAAATCACATACTTTGGGTAATTATCTAGTCCTGATTACATAGTACTATTCATATGATTCATAAGTAAGAAAAGTACTAATTAACCCATGTCCTTGACCACATTTTTTTGTATTCTACTGATCCTTTCAGTCTTGCGCCCTTACTTGCTTAGTCTTCCTTTTTATACTTCAACATTTATCATCCCGCATACACCAACACCCGCCAAGACACCGAGTCTTTAGGTGCCCTTGTCCCCCTCTCTAGGTGCCCCTAACCCCTTTGTAATCTACTCACACTTTTTGGTCCTTTCTATTTGTTTGAGCATCTTATCTTTTTGGTAGTCACCTTTTCGGGTTACTTACAAAATTCAAGAAAAGGAATCGTATAAATTTAAAGCTATGTGATCATAATAAAGGACCAAGCACTAAACATTAGCTATCACCACCTAAGGTTACATCCATTAAAAATCTAAGAGCTTCATTGCATCCATCTAACACCATCACAAGTTATGCAAGGGCTAGTTATTCCACATAAACATTTCATATGAGGGAAGTTAATTTTATTCCATGCACACATCTATTACATTTTTTACATTTAGCTATTTGCTCATTTATTAAGTCGCGACTTGCACAAGAGACACCTAGGGCACAATTCCGCACACACACATATAAATACATAGGGTCCGAGATGTAGTGCAAAAATCATTCATAAGTTCACCACCGTGATAACGAGGACAATCTGACCCCTCATTTTGAATCTTTCTTTAGGATTTGATGTTTATTTGACGATTTTATAGATTCATATTTCATTGCAGGTTTATAGTGACCTCGATGATCTTAGTGTGATCTTGGAGTGACCAAAGGTGAAAAATTTGAACACCTTGCGACACCTTAGAGGAGGTTTTCTAAGCTTTTCTACAGACCCAAGCACCCAAAAATAGGCCTAGGGTGGCCGCGTGCACTCCTGTCCCTCTCTAGCTGCCCCACTCCATCCTATCTCTCTAGATCTACATTTTATGGGTCTATGTATGATGCCCCTGTTGCTCTGTTCACCTGGTCAACACTTTGGTACAATTGAGAATTTATTTCTAATAAGATAAGTACCTTCCTCTCCTCTTTGCAACTAGGGTTTCATATTTTATTGCTTAGTTTGCTTTGCTTAATTCCTATACTTAATTACATATTTATTTTACTGATATCATAGCATAGATTAGGCTCTTAAATTTACATTTTAGCTTAATCATTTTGGTGAACCAGACTTTTGAATCCACCTTCCATTTAGAGCTCTTATCCTCTTATCACTATGGCTCAATCTTATGGAAAATTTACTAAAGACCATCTTAAAGCCCTTAATGATCATATCACTAAGCATCCCCAAGATATAGAATTGATTTTATATGTTTCTCATGAGGAGGCCATGAATCTATAAAATCTCACTACTTCTACTACCATCCCCACCTTCATTTCTACTTAGCTACTTGTTTCCACTCTTCCACCTAAATCCACCATTCATTTTTCAGTTCCTACTCCTACCAATCACTTCACGCCACCTCTTGTTTCTCACACATAACAAGTTTCTTCCGTTGGCACTCAAGATGTAGCCTCTCTTTAGAAGACCTCCAAGTAAAATTTGGTAGTTAAAATAGGCTACTTCTCATTCATCTCCATCTTTGGATTCCATTCTCTTATGGCACACTCCATTCACACCCTCCATATCCACTTATTCACTTTCACCTAATTTTTTCACACCCAAGCTGCCCATTTTTAATGGCCATGGTGACCCACAAGAGCATCTTTAAGAATTCCATGTGGCATGTCTAGATTTTATGGATGATCACATTATTCTAGCTAAACTCTTCCCTCATAGTCTCCATGATTGTGTGATATGTTGGTTCTATGACATACCTGTCCACTCAGTAAGATATTTCACGAATCTAGCCGACGCTTTTCTTACTCATTTTTCTATCAATATCGGCTCTAAAATTTCATATGCGTAACTTGCACAACTTAAACAAGGGGCTAATGAACATCTAGCAAACTATGTCTTATGATACAAAAACAACCTAGATAAGATGTCTAATGTGCTTGTGGAATCTAAGCTTCAAGAATTATTCATCGAAGTTTATTGCCACCTCTTCAAGAGAGCATTCTATTTGAGACATCTCCCTCATTTGATCACTTGTGTCACACTCTCAAGCTACGCAAAACTAAAATCTTATCTATAAGCAAGCTAAAGTATCAGGAATAAGCTTCAACCTCTACGTGTTTTCAAAGTAAAAATATTTTAAACCAATCAGAAACCTACAAGCTAAAGTCACTGTCAATGCTATCTCTAATATAAAGAAACTCCAATGGCAGCCACCTAAGTATACATATAGGAATTTGTCTATTGCTCCACATCTTATATTACAACATCTTCTTGAGAGAAATATTATGACACTTCTTCCCCTGCTCAACTTAGATCCATCTCACCCAAAAGGTCAAAATTACAATGAGAAATTTTGATGTGACTATCATCAATGTGTCGACATTCTATAGATAGGTGTTTCAAAATTCACACTATCATCCAAGATCTTATCAATGATAAAAACTTGAGCTT
The DNA here is from genome assembly GCA_018340775.1 of Taxus wallichiana var. yunnanensis. Lineage (NCBI taxonomy): Eukaryota > Viridiplantae > Streptophyta > Pinopsida > Cupressales > Taxaceae > Taxus > Taxus wallichiana. The sequence continues at coordinate 551,087,750 of CM031236.1, forward strand.
CCATAGCCTACGACCTCTACACCAGTCAATGTAAATCATAAGCTAAACATATTCAATAATTTGCTTTGAAAACATGACAAGAAAGTATTGATTCATAAGCTAACCATACATATCGTGCAGTACCTCATCTTACATAAGGGGCTCTTGATTTCCTAGTTTCTCAAGTTGATATTGCTCCACCATTCATTTCCTTCTCTAATAATGATTATCATGCTAAATTATAGTCTAATTACCTGCATAGTTACAAATTTGTGGAGTCACCATAGTGATGAAACTCAGTCAAGTCACATTTACATAGTCCTCAACCTGATATGCTGACAGTCATGAATATATTAGTATGAAAGTGAATCTAAGAATTCCAAGGTCTAAGAACTTGTGTTAAACTTATGGAATAAAGTTAATGAAGTGTTAGAAAGGACTTTAGAACCATTTAAAGAGAGGACATCATGGACTGTATTGTCATAGTCAATGATACGAGACCTTAAAGAAGAGCACACAAATGATGTGATAAGAATCTTGAAGGGAACATAGGAGTGTTCAAGGTGGTATCCAAGAGGTGTAGTAGAATGAGGGAATGGTGAATGTGAAAAAAATTTGAAAGAGTAGAAGCAAATAAGTCAAAAATGAGTTCAAGTATTGATTAGTGCTATAAAACAAGACTCAAGAAGTATAGTTTGTGCTATCATAGGTCTGATTATTCTAGAGAACGAGAATCAAGAAGCATAAGACTAATTAGCATTATCATAGTGTGATGAGAGTGAGAAACATGAGAAAGGTCAAAGAAAATTTCAAGAGCCAGTTAGAGATGGTGAGATACTTGTGAGAAGCCAAGAAGGCCAAAGGTTGGAAAATGGGCAAGATAGTGATGGGGAGGTGAATGAGTGTTGAAAAAGGTTGATATAGGTGGTAAAGTATCAAAACCATAGAACTAATATCCCACAATAACATTACCTATCTGGAACCAATGTGAATCCCACCCCCACTGGTGGATGCACCTTCTGATAGCCTCTTAGGACCTTGGTTACGCTGAGGAACATGTTCAAACTCGGGACTCGGATAGAAGTACCTCGAGATCATGTGTCCTCCCCAGGTGCTAATGTCTAGGGGAACGCATAGTTAGTTTCTTAGACTAGCACAAATCACATAAGTCTTTAGATCATTTTTGATTATAGGCACATTCTTTCCTCAACAAAATACAATTCATTAAGTAAATATGGAATAAATGGCTAAATCTGATTGCAATGTAGCAAGAAATAAAAAAGCAATGAAATACATAATTGACCCAAGAAAACTAAGCTAGAAAATATTAAAACCAAATTGCAAAGAGGATATAGATAGGATTAGTTGATTCACAGAGATTCGAAGGTGCACAGAGTTAGAAAATTGATAAAAATGAAGCACAAAATGTCGTAACGAAGCTCGAAAAATGTAGATTAGGAGGAACACACTAGAAAGGGGCACCCATAAAGGGTTAGGGCCACCTGCAGGCACTACAGACGGTAATGGGTGTGACAATGAAAAATGCATAGAAAACCATCTTTAACTAGTTTCAAGGTATTTGCTTTGTCCTTCGCCTTTAGTCGATAGTATGTCGACAATGGTCACCAAGGTCGTTGAAAACCCAAAATGAAATAACGATATGTAAAACCCTCAAAGAGACATCAAATCCTAAAAAAGAAAGATGCAAAATGAGGGGTCAGATTGTCCTCATCTACCAAACAAGCGATCTTACAATTGAGTGGTGCACTACATTTCAGACCCAATGTAGTTATATGTGTGTGTACAAAATCATGCCCTAGGTGGCTCTTGTGTGTGTTGTACTTGATAGCTATCAATAAATAGATGTAAAGAGATGTAATAGATGTGTGAATGGAATAGATTATACTCCCCTCCTATGAAGTGTATGCAGAATAATGCAATCTATTGCCATTGAATAAATGTTGTAATGGATGCTTTAATGCTCTTGAATAGCCTTTGAATGCAACCTTAGGTGGTGATAGCTAATGCTTAGTGCTTGGTCCCTTATTATGATCACATAAATTTATATTTATATGATTCCCTTGCTTGAATTTTGTAATTAAACCTGAAAAGGCCGACTATGAAAAAGATAAGATGCTCACAAATGGATAGAAAGGACCCAAAAGATGTGAGTAAAGTATAAAGAGGTCAAGGGCGCCTGACGGTGGCATCCTAGCTGGGCACTAGTGTCCAAAATCAAAGAAACTGAAGGGTTGGAGGTTAGACTAAGAAAGAGGGCGTGCAAGACCAAAAGTGGCAACAAAAAGAAATTAAAGATGGCCAAAGACATGGGTTGATTAATACTTTTCTTACTTAGGAATCATATGAATAATAGTATGTGATCAAGACTAGATAATTACCCAAAGTGCATGATTTTGTGTCTACATTTTCCCCACTTTAAGTTGTTGAGATAAATCTTGATAAAATAAAGTAGATAAGATATGTGTACCTGATAACCATGTAGATTGATAACGAGAAGCGTGCCGAGAGACAAGGAAGAAGCATGGAGTGATAAAAAGGTGGAACATGGAGACTAAAGATGAGAAAGTGAAAAAAGTGATGAGATAATGAACCTAGGGTGGAAACACATATTGTAGATGTTGTCAATGTGCTTTTTGTTGATGCCGATGCTTGCATGCTTTTTGCTGATGTTGTTGTTAATGTAGGATGGTGTTGAATGATGTTGACTGTTGCTTCCCATACGAACATACTCCGTAAAAGTGAAGAACAAACAAGTAGTCAAATATGTATGTATGTGTGTAAAAACATTTAAAGTAGTATGCAAAATAAAAAATGTGAAAAAGGAACATATGCACTTGATACATGATGAGGAAAGGGTGTAGAAAGGATCCTGTAGATGTTGTAGAAGGCTAAATTTTTTGGGTGATCTCATGCCAGTTGTGCCAGATCCGAGAGTTTTTGGGTGATCTTATGCTAAGACGTGGAAGAAGTGTAGGGAGGAAATTATGGTGTCATCCTCCATCCTTTAACTTCTTCCCGCAATGTAGAACACCACTGCAGATGGTGTGTAAAAAATGATCTGGTTCAACCAATTCTGATCCAATGCGAAAAAATATTGTATGGTGTGTATGCTAAGAGCTAAAGGACTATCTTTCCTATCAAAATATACTTGTGTGAAGTGCTGTAGATTATGTTGCATTGAAGAATGATGTGTAACTACCCTCTGGTCACAAGAATCAAGGAAGGGTTAGGGGCACCTAGGAGAAACTATCTGGTCTGAGGTGCTTTTTGAAGGTGTCTATGCTAAGGACCCAAGTCTGATTCTCGATCCTTGTTTGTGGCTGATACCTATGCTGTACCGGCACTTTATTGTGCTGAACTATGTTTGTAGATTGCTGTATGGGGTGACTAATTCACCCAAATTATGTCCCCCTCATTTGTGGTGCATGCGATGTCATTGAGGAGTATGCATTCTAAAGGAGGACTAACCATTGTGTTGAAATTGTGCCCCATGAGTGGGAGGGAGTGTGTTTGGTGGAAACCAAGGCACACATAAAAAAAGTGGCTAGGAAACAAGTGTTAGTAAAAACAAAGACACACTCATGTAAAAGATAATATGTAAGCTAAGACACAAGGACAAAATGTAAGCATGTAAGAAGACAATGTAGACCACGAAAAGTGGGTTGTAAATATGGGAAACCACTCACGATGTCACAAGAAAATCGAGGCCAAGATGGCCATAAGAAGAAAAGTGTGCACACAATACAAAGGAAAGGCCCATAAACAATGCAAAATAATGACAAGTAAAGACAAACAATAATAAGCAATGTAATAGACAACCATGGAATCAAATAGACCTGCAATATAAATGTTGCACATGAAGCACCTACTAGCATGTTAGAAAGATAAAAATTATGTCAAGACGTGTATAATATGATAAATTAATGTGCTATAAAAATGAAACAATAACACCCGTAGTGTAGTGTATAAAAGTGGATGCCCCAGAGCCGCTGTGGGACTCGGTAATAGGTATGCACTCAAGCATCCATACTTGGATGTGTGGATATGTAGAATTTGTGATCACAAATAGAAAGAAAGTGAACGTGCATGTGTGTATGATAAAGATAATGACATAGAATATATCTATATAGCATGTAATAAAGTGTACATGTAAAATCATAAGAAAGCAAGACTAAATGTGACCAAGATATGTAGTATGTTGTGGATGAGATGGAATGGAATAAAAAGTGAATGATAGGAGAAATGTGCCCCATGAGTGTATGTATATGTATGAGATGAGGTTCATTTATACATGCCCCCTCAACAGTCAAGAATGAACCATATAACAAGAGTGCGTCATTGAGAAATGGTTTAAATTTTTGCACACTATAATTATGTGATCGATAAACCATATAGAGAATGTGTGAGTGTGGTTAGTGAGTGAATGCGTGAGTGTGGTGAGGTCCATTTGAGATGTAGACCCTTAGTAGTTGAGTATGGACCGTGAAACTAGAGTGTGTCATAGGGAAATGAGCACAACATGTGAAATTATATGTGAGGAAAATACAATGTAAATGCATAGAGTGAATAAGACATAAAGTGTGTAGTAGATGTTGTGATAGAAAGAGGTGTAAATAATGCATGATATGTGGGAGTGCAAGTGCAATGTGTAATGTGACTAAGTAATGCTATAAATATGTGTTGTAACCGTGTCAAGCGTAAAATGTGTGATATGGTCAAGTGTGTGAGAATGTATAGTGTGTAGTGTGTGTAGTGTATGAGGTTCATGTGTATAGGATGCCCTTAATAGTCAAGTGTGAACCAAAGCACAAGAGTGCATCATTGGGAAATGACGATATTAATTTATCAAGATATGCATGATGAATGTGGAAGACTATATATAATGTGTATAAGATATAAGACAACCGAAGATGCTTTAGAAGGTGGGGAATAAGTGTGATGCCCCCAAGTGTGTGTTAATGAGTGTGTTATGCGATGAATGATGTTTGGAATAGATAGATATGTGAAGATGATGAAGTATAATGGATAGTGTATAGTTGATGTGATAATTGATGAAATATTGTATTATATGTGGGAATAATGATAGATGGTAATAGATGTATGTATGTATGGGTGATTATGTAATAGATAGATATGTCAATGAAGCATGTAATGTGAAGATGAAATGGGGTTCTTATTGTAAGAGATCCCTCAATAATCATGTAAGAACCATAAGAACATGAGTGTGTCATCAGGTAATGATGATACAAGTGTATCAAGTGGTTTGTATTAATGCTAAGGATATATTAGACACTAAGCACATAACATAAAATGTATGGGATGATAGAGAAATTTGATAACAATGCAAGGGGGAAGAAGCTATGATGCCCCTAAGTATATAAGTGATGGAGATCTAGTCAATGAAACTAAGTGGATCAATGTAAGGAGTATTTTCCTTGAAAAAAGTGATTGGATGCTGAAGTGGAAATTTCTCAGAGCCTCAAATGACAAAAGTCAAAATATGCCACCTAGATCTTGTGCATATTACAAAGTGAGTGGTTGCTTGTTTGGTAATGCTGTAGAAGACTTGATAGAAGAAGGTGAATTAATTTTGAGAAGTGGTTTCTTATTTTTACTTGATGATGCAACAAATGAATTGAGATGAGGAGGTGTTAGATTAATTTTGAGAGGAGGCTACTTGGGTGCTTGAATTTATGTAGAAGGAACATTAGAAGTAATATCATGATGTTCATTGGACATAGATGAAGCATATTTAGGAGCCCATTTGGATGTACAATTTGTAGATGGGAATGCCATAGAATGTTTTGCAATAAATTATTTAAAGCCTTGATGCTCAAGATGCTTGATTCTTCATTGTAAAGTATAACAGTCACTGTTAATATGTCCATTGATTTGATGATAATTGTAATATGAATGGCCCTAATATTTTACAAGACGATAAGGAGGATAACCATGAGTAGATGGTAAAGTGATTAATTAATGACTAAGGATCCCAATAAGAATGTCATTTTGCTTAGCATTGTGATTAAATGTGAGAGGCCTCGGTAATGGCAATACTTGAGGCTCACCGATATGTGCACATGTAGAAGACATAAACTAAAGGTGAGATATAAAAGAAGAGCAAATATGAGCTTGAGAAGTGTCCTTAAGTTGTTGGATTTTAGATTTAAGACATGTAATCATGGATTATGTATCCTAAAATTTGTCTTGAAATAAAGAATGGAAAGATTAAATTGACTCCAACATGGGCTGATTAGATGGAGGATCACAACGACTAGGGTCGACATATAGACGATTCGAGAATAACACTCACTTGACGCAGCGGGCGTATCTCTAGGGAGATACATAGTGTCTATGTATTTTTTTAGAATAACTTGGCAATTAAGATGTATTTGAATTAAATCATACAAAGAAACTTGAGAAAATTTAGGAGCCATGATAAAAAAATGATGTACCAAAGAAGGATCCAACCGACTAATCAAGAGTGGGGTTCACCAAAATGATTAAGCAAATATGGAAATAAATGCTTAAATCTGATTGCAATGTAGTAGTAAATAAATAAGCAATGAAATAACAAATTGACCAAAGTAAAATAAGCTAGAAAACATGAAACCCTAAGTGCAAAGAGGAGATAGTGAGGCTTATTTGATTCGCAGAGATCCGAAGGTACACAAAGTTAGAAAATTGATAAAATTGAAGCACAAACTATCGCAAGGAAACTCAGAAAAATGTAGATATGGAGGAACACACTGGACAAGGGTGCCTAGAAAGGGTTAGGGGCACTGCGGGAACTATAGACCGGTAGTGGGTTCTTATGATTGTGAAAATGATCAGAAAACCATCTTTTCCTTGTTGTAAGGTGTTTGTTTTCCTTTGCCTTTGGTCATTAGTATGTCACACAATGTTCACCGAGGTTGCTGGAAACTTGCAATGAAATAACGACTTGCAAAACCCTCAAAGAGACATCAAATCCTAAAAAGAAAGATAAAAATGAGGGGTCGACTTTCCACAAATTTTAAATAAGTGATCTTATAATTGAGCATTGCACTACATTTCGACCCAATGTAGATCTATGTGTGCATGTGTGTGTGTGTGTGTGTGTGTGTGTGTGTGTGTGTGTGTGTGTGTGTGTGTGTGTGTGTGTGTGTGTGTGTGTGTGTGTGTGTGTGTGTGCGCGCGCGCATATAATCATGCCCTAGGTGGCTCTTGTGCGTGTCACACTTGATAGCATGCAATAGCTAGATGTAAATAAATGTAATAGATGTGTGCATGGAATAGAGTAGACTCCCCTCCTATGAAGTGTATTCAGAATAATGTAATCCCTTTCCCTTGGATAGATTCTATAGTGGATGCTTTAATGTTCTTCAATAGCCTTTGAATGTAACCTTAGGTGGTGATAGATAATGCTTAATGTTTGGTCCATTATTATGATCACATAACTTTATATTTATAGGATTCCCTTTCTTGAATTTTGTAATTAACCCTGAAAAGGCCGAATACCAAAAATATAAGATGCGTAAATGACTAGAAAGGACCCAAAAGATACAAGTAAAGTATAAAGAGGCTAGGGAACCCGGAGGAGATGGGGCACTTGGCGCTGGAGTCCCGGCCGGGTCCGGTGTTTAGACTCGGAGAAATTGAAGGGTCGGAGGTCGAATGAGAAAGAGGGTGTGCAAGACAAAAGTGAAAACATAAAGAAAGCAAATATGGCCAAAGACATGGGTTGGTTAATACTTTTCTTACTTAGGAATCATATGAATAGTAGTATGCGATCAGGACTAGATAATTAGCCAAAGTGCTTGATTTTATGTCTATAACACTTTATATCCTACGTTTAGTTCAATTTGTACAATTAGGAACAAATTAGGGGCACCAAGAACAAAATAGGACACACCATCTGCAATGGTGTTTATCAGCCAGAGTCATGGAAAGAGAGTAACACTAGACCTCTCTCCCTAACACTTTCTCTTGGCATGAGATTTCCCAAAAAACTCGCACTTGGCATGAGATCACCCAAAAACTCGCACTTGGCATGAGATCACCCAAAAACTCACACTTGGCATGAGATCACCCAAAAACTCACACTTGGCATGAGATCACCCAAAACTCACTCTTCACAAAGGTAGTTCAAGACATTTTTCTATCCTTTTACATTCTTCTACTTTAGGTGCACACTTTCCTTTCACATTCTTTTACATACTTATGCAGATTTTTATCCGATTTAACATATAAAAACTTTGACTACATTATTGCTCTCCTTTTTCTAGGCCCATCCTCACAAAGTGAAGCAACCACAAGCACAATAAATAGGTACAAATCAAAGCATATACTTCACCCCCTAGGGTCACTTTCTTCTTATTTTCCATGCTTCACTTTGTATCATTCCACGTTTCACTTTTCCACTCGACACATTTTTCGCCACATGATCTATATGGTTATCAGGTACACATCTCTTATCTACTTTATATTATTGAGTATTCTCTCAACAACATTAAGTGGGGCTAAATGCAACATACAATCATGCACATGGGTAAATTTCTAGGTCCTAAACACATACTAGCATTCATATGATTCCTAAGCAAGAAAACTAGTAATTTACAACTATCTTTGGCCTCTTTGCTTTTCTTTTTTATTTTCTATTTGGTCTTACACACCCTACAACCCATTAATATTTTACTTATTTATCTTTTATGGCTCCAAAACTAGCGCCCAACCAAGATAGGAGTACACATGCGCCCCTATCCCCTCCGGGCACCTCTCGCCCTTTGCTTATCTTACTCACTTAATTTGGGTATCGTTTATCTTTTGGGAACCTTTTTCACTTATGGGTCGGCCTTCTAGTTGTCAATTACGAAATTCAAACAAGGAAATCATATAAATACATAGTTATGTGTTCAAAATCAAGGACCAAGCACTAAGAATATACTATCATCACCTAAGCTTCCATTCAAAAGGCACCTAAAGCCCTCTAAAGCATCCATATAACAATCCACTCAAGGGACAAGTACTGCAACTCTTCATACACAACATAGGAAGGGGAAGTATATTATAACTAACTTCATTATTTACTTGCGTCATATTGTACTTAACAACCGTATATTATAGTTTACATTTGTTACTTTGCAATTAGGGTTTAATAAAAACCTAATTTTGTTAAATCAACTTTTATGTTGACCTTGTTTATTTTAGTGACACGTGTCTATGGATAATTTCTCGTCATGACACTTAGTCACTCCTCTAACATGTTTTGTTAGAAAATCATGTCATTTGTGCATTGTTATTATTTATTAGTTAGGCACTACCCTAAGGATCTATGCTTAACTCACATGACTATACCATGACATTGTGCAAACATTGATAAAACACCACAGTGCAAAACACTTTACCTTTCCCTCAAAAATTAATGGAAACATTACATTATTTACCTTGTGCAACCAAAAAGCATTATGTAATCAAACCATTGCACAATACATCTATGTATCCGAGGCTAAAAATACTATTCATTATACTTAAATTGGTAAAATTTTCAAATGCACAAGTTATTTTAATTGTCCTCGGAGTTGTTTGAGTATGAAATTAGTCACACAAGTCACCTATATAAACACATGCATCCTAACCTATTATGACATATATCCATGGAACTTATATCAAAGAACAACCTAAGAAGAACCCTAAGACTCTTAACATTGAAGTATCAATTCCATAAAGCACACATTAGAAATATACAAATCTAAGTAAATTATCATTTCTTCCCTAGATTACTCTCATGTACCGAAAGTGAAACAAAATTTAATTTACAAGTGTTGAAGGCCTTATTAGGGATTTCCCTTTGTTTAATCACATTCTCACACATTTATTAGGAATGAGAACTACACAATTCCAAGGTGTATTTATAGTAGTACTATGTAGGTAACCCTCATAACATGGGGGTTTGAGGAAGCTCGTCTCAAATATAGAATAACAACTTTTAGGTCACAATAAAGGAGAAATGGTTTGAAGTACAAAAGTGTGATTATGATATTTCAATCACATATTCTATATCCAGAGATATAGGGGGACAAGAAGCAAAAGTTTTATTTTAGGTCACAATTGAAGAGGACAAAATCAACCTCCGTAGGAAATTATCACCTGGAAATCCTAGCTAACATATGTGATTGTGGTCAAATCTCATTGTTATGTCATCATAGTTTACATGCATACTTTTAACACTTTACTCATCTCATTTGCATAGTTTTGTATCACTATCACATCTCTAGACCTCATAAAATGGTGATGTATTTCTAAATCCTATCAACCATTTTACATATCTAGACCTCATTAAATGGTGATATCTTTCTAAACCCTAACCCTAGTCATTTGATATTCTACATTCAACATTTATGTTGATGGAATACTATTTTATGGCACTATTTAGGACTAAGTACTTATTGCATTTACTATATTTATTATTTTGAATTATAATATGTATACATATATGTGATACCTTAATTTATTAGCCTAGAATTAATATTATAATGACATAAGATCTGAGATCTTGAATTGATAATAATACTTGTTGACACCTTAAAAATACACACCTATTCTTAGTTATGTCTATCCTTTGCATAATATGCCAATCAATACCCCTTTATAATTAATACAATTAATTCTATCATGCTTTAACTATTCCCCCACATCCCTTCATAATCAATTTAATTAATTCTAATCGTGCTTAAACCATAAAAGTATATCCCTTGGATAATTTAATTATTTATTTAATTACATAAATAAGTAACTATAAACTTGCCCTCTATTTAACTCCACTTTCACATCCTAGTCACTCAAGTTGAACTATCCCACTCTACTCAAGTTCTAGAACCCTACAAAGTTGGAAGAAACAATAATTCACGTCAACCAAATTCTCGAATAAAATCTTATTACCAACCAAATATTCACTACCTCAAGTAATGGATATTCAAACCACCTAGCTTGTATGCACCAAATCAAATAGCTATTTAGGAAAATGCATTCGTGATCATGTAACTCATTCAAACCTCGATCCACAATCCATGTCCCGTCCTTTAGCTATAAATATGAGATTCTTTCCTTTCGATTCATCATTGGAAGATTTGATCATTTTCGTAAAAACCTCTGCTCATTTTCCATTCAAATTTGCATACTCAAAGGATTTCCTCATGTTCACTATTGATTGTAGTATTTCTTATTCATTTGGACACAAGGTTGGAGTATCCAAAATCAAACAATCCCAAGACATCCAATAAGTGCATTAACACTTCAACTATATCATCTTGATGTTGTAAGAAGACTCAAAGGAAGGTTTGCTTTTTGTTAGTTTCTTACTTCTTTATTTATTGTTAGCTTTCCTTGTATACATTTAGTTTCTTACAACTTATCTTAACCCTCAGCATCTATCCTTTCTTGGGGAAAGTCAAATCAATCCTCTCCCTTGGATGCATCCTCGCTTGGGTAATCTCATTTCTCATTCTCTCCCTTGCATGTCAGTATCCTTTCTTGGGGAAATAACCATTTTCAATCTTATATCAATATACAATGTGGATCCAACAAGAGTGTTATAAGGAGTTTCTTAACTCCAATTTTTCGGTCTAATCCAATCCCCTTACATGCATCACAATGGAACACATTAGGGTCATAGTTAATTATCTTTATTTATAGTTGTTTTTTATTCTGTCTATTATTTATTAACTAATTACAATTATTTTGTTATCGTCTTGGTTCATTTATAGCCATGGTGCATAATTTTATTGTGTATATTGGTTTTGTTTTGATCTTTTATTTTTCTTTGGACCAATTATTAGTATTATGTTCCCATCTTGGTTCATTTATAGCCATGATGCATACATCTACTGTGTATATTGGGTTTGTTTTACTTTTTATCTTTTGTTTTTTATGTGTGTGTTTTTATGCACATAATGGGTTAAACATCATGATTCTTTAATAATCATGGTGAAAAATATATTGTACAACAAAAATAAGGTTGCTCTAACTTTTACTATCTGAATGGAAGATCATGATATAAGAAAAATCACTCATATCCTCCTTTTACTCCTTGAATCCTTCACATTTTCCTTCTTCATATCAAACAACTATCCATCACTTTGTTGCATCACCCATCCGCTTGAGGGGGCAATGTCTTAACATCCACACTCACTGAGGCATATCAAATAGGTCCACCGTGCTTCCTTGTCACCCTCTCACTGATCTACATGTGCCTATATATTTAAAATGCTATTACTTTGTAATAACACTTTAAAGAGGGGAAATGTAGATACCCTAAAAAGACACACCTATTGTTAGTTATTCCTATTCTTTTCATAATATGCCAATCCACATCCCTTTAGAATTAATTTTATTTATTTTATCATGCTTTAAGTATTCACCCACATCCCTTTAGAATTAATTTAATTAATTATAATCATGCTTAAACCATACACTTATATCTCTTGGATAATTTAATTATATATTTAATTAAATAAATAACTAATTATCTACTCACCCTACACTTAGCTCCACTTCACTATCCTAGTCACTCAAGTTGCACTATCTCCCTCCACTCAAGTTCTAGAACCCTACAAAGATGGAATTAATAATTATTCATGCACAATCAAATTCTTGAATAAAATATTATTACCAACCAAATATTAATTTCTCCATGTGTAATCAAATTCTCAAATAAAATCTTATTACTAACCAAATATTAATTTCCCTTTAATGGATATTCAAACCATTCAACTGCATAAACCAAATCAAATGGCTATTTCAGAAAATGCATTCATGATCCTGCAACTCATTTAAACCTTGATCCAAAATACATGACCTCTCCTTTAGCTATAAATATGAGGCTCTTTCCTTTGAAATTCATCTTTGGAAACTTTGAGCATTTGTAGAAAACCTCTCGCTCGTATTCCATTCGAATTTACATACCGAAAGGTTGTCCTCGTGTTCACTCTTGCTCATAGTGTTTCTTGTTCATTTAGAGATAAGATTGGAGCATCCAAAATCAAACAATCCCAAGAGATCCAACAAGTGTATTAACAATTTAGCTATCCCATCTTGAGGTTGCAAGAATACTCAAAGGAAGGTTTTCTTTTTGTTAGTTTATTACCTTCATTTACTTTCAATTTTCCTTGCATACAATACTATTGAGTTTAATATTGATAACACTTCTAAAAAGGATTTAGTTGTAAAACCTAATGTAAAGTCTAATATTTTAACCGATCCATTTCTAAATCATCCACCATAATAAATTAAGACCAATCTCAAGGTATATATGGCCTATAATGCACATAATCCTTGAAGAAGCATGTTTCAACATATATATGGTTTTATTTGTACACTTGAAAATGTGTGAGTAGAAGTAGCTATGATTATATTTGATGAATATAATATTAATTTTAATAATTCTATTGATGTACCTCACCACCTTTTAGGTTGGTGATAATCTATGACTTAATATTCGAACAAAATAGTAACAAGACCTTATAGAAAGCTTTATCCTCTATCATCACAAAGAAAGTAATAAATAACCCTTTCAATCTTAATCTTTTTGCATTTATTTAAGTTTTTAACATAGAAATCATATGCCACTAATTTCCACCTTTGTTGGAAAATTTAGACATCAGAGATCCTCTTCAAGCATGAGAACCCTATCATGAGCGGTTAGTGCATTTATATATAACAATAGAAAATAAAAATTAATAAATTGGCAGTTAGTGCATTTATTTTTGATAAACACAAAAAGTAGAAACCCTTACAATAATAGTGACAATGTTGGCATAAGTGTGGAGGTTATGAAAAGATCAAAAGATTTAGAAAACTTGCATGCAACCACCTCCATGTCTACCATTGGTGGAACATCCTAAAATGTATCCAATTCATAAAAGGCAAGACCTCAACTCCAAAACATATGCTTTTTATCTCCAAAAGAAAGATATGATATTCATTCTTCAATATCAATTGCATGCCAAATTTCTTCTATGTAAGGGCCAAAATGTTTTTCTTAGTGTCAACTTGTGGGTAAAGGTTAGGATGTCAAAGGTGTAATGAATCGAGTAAACTCTATTATCTATAAAGTTGTCACAAAACGACACTGGCTTGCCATACTTTTTGGTTATCAAATTCAACAACTACATCAACCTAACATGGGATGTCGAATCCCCCTACCATATCTCTATCTCTACGCTTTCATGTAACAAACATAAAGGAATTCCCTTAAAAATGGCGTGGGCTCTATCTATCCATAATTCATAAGCTTTGACATTGCAAAAGTAATTGTTGACATTGAGAGTATCGAACAAGGGTTTATTTCAGATCTATCTCTAAAGTATATTGCCTCAAATATTTGTGCATCACACCCCATTTCTCCTTTGATTAGTTCGTACAAATTACATGTGTTCTATATATGACTTACCAAAAAAGAAGAGGATCGCCTACATTCCCTCCCACAATTTCCCTTCCAATGTAATTCTCCTCCCACTATTTCCTTCTTCACCACCTATCTTTGTCCTACACTATTTCACCACCTCTCTATAGATGGGCTATGCCTAACCATCACACAGAGTTAGCACATGCCCCAACAAAACTCGAACCCGGCACCCGCCCGCTGACCCCAACACACCTACCAACCATTGCAACACACATCATTTCTTGTTAATATTTGAAAAAGTCAAATTTATTAAAGTATACAAACATACGTGATAATAGACATACCACTATCGATATATCCATTGAAATACTAAAATGCAATTATTAGTTGAGATAAAAAGTCATTTTCTTACAATTTCAATATACTCTCATACAATTTATGACTTCATAGTCATCTATTCTAATTGCACTAATACATCTTTCTTTCTATAGACTTAATAAAATTATATTCAAATCTTATTAAGGGAAGCTAACAAACAATAAAGGAAAAAGCCAACCAAAAAAAGACACAAACTCACTAAAATTAAAATACAAAGTGGTATGAGGGAGTCTCGTCAAATCGGATGGTGCTACTGCTCTCGTTCACGATTAATGAAATAAAATACAAAAGAAGTTTAGTATACAAAAGGAGTCCTTCGGGCGTCAAAGACACCAATTTCCATTTCTCACTAATTGTGATGGATTTGACATTAAATTTTGTTTATGTGCCAATAATTTCCTTCCTATTTTCTACACGCAATTGAAAAATTCAACCGGGATTCGAATCCGACATCATCCATTAAGGACAACGGACTGTAATATTCTGCAATGTCCCATTCCAAGTATTTTCAGTGAACCAAAAATGTCATGAACTAGTAATAGTAGGTGAAATTTACAATGGAAATGTCAAACACCATGTGGAAATGTCAAAAATGATGTATTTAATAAATCAAATTGAAAGGACTGAAAGTGTAAGACAGGAATAGGGGTGATGAGGAGGAGAAATACAAAGGCCAAGAAATTACAGAGATATCTCAAAAATAGTTTACAGTTTTAGACATTCCGTTTTTAAGATAATTAGAACACATAAATATAAGTAGAATTCACATGGAATCTGAGAGAATTGTTATACAAAAATAGTATAAGTATCAAGCAAGCGGTAATCTGTAAGCAGTTCTACACTTGTGAAAGCAAATCAATGATAATGGCTCACCCTAATTGCTTCTGTACGTTCCTCTTCTTCACTTTTTTTCTTTGTTGTTGTTGCATCTTGATGGATGTCCTCCTCACGAACTGAAAGCACTATTGAGATTCAAGGCCAGTTTGGATGACCCTGCTGGAGAGCTCAACTCGTGGAAGGGAGATGCGTGTTGTACATGGAGAGGTGTTGGCTGTGATGAAATACAATTTGGAGGGCATGTTACTAAGCTGGACCTCGGTGGCTTTCAGCTTTCAAATGTAAGTGATCACATTGATTCATCTTTGGTTCAATTGAGACATCTCAAGCATTTGGATTTGAGCAATAATTTATTTTTGATTCCATTTCCTGCCGGTTTGGGTTGTTTAAAAAACTTGACATATCTAAGTGTAGAGGGAACACGGTTAGAGGGAGCAATTCCAGCCGAGCTTGGAAATTTGACTTCCTTGCGCTATTTAGATCTGTCAGCTAGTGGGTTGAGCAGTCCGAGCTTGAGGTGGTTATCTAGCCTGTCATCGCTCCAATATCTGGCACTGAATGGTGTCACATTATCTAGTTCACATGCCCATGATATAAGTTGGGGAAGTATAATCGGTTCTCTGAAGCACCTCAAACATTTGGAGCTCTCTGGATGTGATCTGCCTGGTTCCACCATCTCTAATCCTTTGTCCAATCTTTCTTCCCTCGATTTTTTAGACTTAAGCTGCAATCGAATTTCAGGATCAATATCCAGTTGGATCGGAAATATGGCGAGCAGATTAACTTCACTTGACCTGTGCGGTAATTCTTTGAATGGTTATATACCACATAGTTTGTCACGTCTAGGCATTCTCACTCACCTGGACCTCTCTTATAATAGCTTTGTGGGGACTATTCCCACAACAATTGGAAATCTCTCCAGTCTGGAGTATTTAGATCTGTTATATAATATGTTGGCTGGCTCCATACTTCCTAGTTTATCACATCTGCGCTTGCTGAGGCACCTTGGCCTCTACTATAATAACTTTGTAGGGACTATTCCCACAACAATTGGAAATCAATCTGGTCTTGAATATTTAGATCTGTCATGGAACCAGTTTGAAGGTTTAATTCCACCCATCTTGGGCTCTCTCTTCAATCTTACTGATATAAATCTTAGCTTTAACAGGCTTAGTGGGTCAATCCCTCCTTCTATTGGGAATCTGGTTGGTCTTACAAACTTAATGTTACTTGATAATCCGTTTTACCTTAATCCGTTCTACCTATCCCTCACGCACGTTCGCGGGGGAATTTTATTTAAAATCAGTCAAATTTGAACTAAATTATTGCTGCGGCACAGTGGTGGGCCTCCTGCCTGTTATTTTGGAGGTCGCGGGTTCAAATCTGCCTATCTCCCTGCGAACCTGCGTGAGAGATAGGCTCTGCCCTTGATAATCAGTTGAGTGGAAGTCTTCCCCTGTCATTCTCTCAATTGTCTTCCCTCATACAGCTTGATGTGAGTAACAACCGATTGAATGGAATTCTTCCTCCCTCGCTCGCTCTACCCTCTTCCGTGACAATATTAGACCTATCGGAAAACAATATGCTTGGAACCGTTTCTGATCGGCTTCTCTTTCGGTGTAGCAAGTTGCGAGTATTGAGTCTGACTAACAGTGGATTGAGTATCAATATCAGCTCGTCTTGGATTCCGCCATTTCAAGTGCAGCGGCTATATTTGAGAGGATGCAGAGTTGGAGCCCAGATTCCAGAATGGATTTCGACTCAGTATTTGCTTCAAGATTTAGACTTATCAAACAACGAACTTGTGGGAGAAATTCCTTCTTGGCTGTGGAAATTTTCACCAGAGATGGTGATGTTGGATCTGTCCAGGAATGAATTGAGTGGACATTTAGAGGCAGATATTGGTGAGCATTTGTTGGCTGTACGGATATTGTTGCTTGCAGACAATAAATTTGAAGGGAAAATCCCGGCGTCATTCGGAAATGGAAGCTTTCTTCTAATCCTAGATATGTCAGGAAATTTGTTAACTGGCAACGTCCCAGAAAGTTTGGATGCTTTGACAGAGCTTGGCGTGCTGCGCTTGCAAAATAATAATTTGTATGGAGAGATTCCTGCCAATCTATCCAACCTATCGGAGATGTACATCTTTAATATTGAGAATAATTATTTCCGGGGTGAGATTCCTAAGGAGTTTGGTATGTTGACAGCACTCCAGTCATTGCGCATGGGAAAGAACAAGCTGCAAGGACTTCTTCTTTCCACTCTCAGAAATTTATCAAGCTTACGTGTTCTTGACATGGGAGAAAATAATTTGACAGGGTACATTCCTGATTGGATCGCTGATTTTTCAAGTCTGCAAATTCTTATACTGAGATCCAACAATTTTAGAGGTGAACTTCCTCCCCAGATCGGACAAATGAAAGTACTCCAAATTTTAGACCTTTCTTCAAATATTTTATCTGGTGTGATCCCTGATACATACCTCAATCTCAGCGCCATGAGGGAAGTACAGCTAAACAACTTCAAGGTTGGAGACAACAAATATATTGAATATGGTGAATACTATGTGGATGGATTAGTTCTAAATAACAAGGGAGCAGAAAGGCTTTATGACCATGTACTGTCTACTTTGACATCCATTGATTTGTCAAATAACAGATTGAGTGGCTATGTTCCGCCTGCAATAGGAGATCTAAAAGGCTTGATGATTCTCAACCTCTCCATCAACACTCTGAGCGGACGAATTCCAGATAGTGTGGGAAATTTAGAATCGTTGGATTCGCTGGACCTTTCTGTCAACAAATTTTCAGGGAAAATTCCATCGCAAATTGGTCTTCTCAACTATTTGGGATATTTAAATCTGTCTTACAACAATCTGTCAGGCAGGATACCAAGGGATGGTCATATGTCCACATTTGATAATTCATCATCATATTTAGGAAATCCACATCTGTGGGGATGCCCTCTTGAGAGAAATTGTTCTCTACGTCATTTACAACAGTCTCCTCCACCAGTACCCACAATGGATGATGAGGAAGAGAGAGATGAAGGGTTTCCATGGTTTTGGATGTGTTTTGGATTGGCAATTGGAATGGGATTTTCTACAGTGGTCATGGTGCTTATAGTAAAAGTTTTGCTGGAAGATTGAACTCTTTCAGCTGATGGAGAAAGTTGTAGCAGTTCTGTTTTCCAAACTATTCAATTGGTAAAGGTCAAAATTTACTAGTAGTCACCTACCCATGCAATGTCCATGCAAGGACGTTCTGTTATTTTTGGTGTTTTGCTTTAAAGCAATAGTTGTAGTAATAGTGAAACTAATATAGCTTTGTAACTTAAGTTACTTGTAAAAACAATGGCTCTGCTTTAAACTATTATTTTAATGCTTCAGCTTGCAAAAGCAATCAAAAGGTTAACTATAGGATGTGTTTTTGTTATAGAACTACACATTTTGAGTGTAAGAGGTATTCTGAAAGCACTTAGTTGTTAAAAGCTAGAACTTTGGATGTTTGTTATTGTATTTGTAAATTTTTTCAAGTTAGTACAAGGGTGAAGTTCTACTAGTTTTCAACTAGAAAGGGTTTTTCCATGATTCTCATTTATTTTAGATTTACTTCTTTCTACAATTTTGGTTTAATTTATTGCTTTCATATTTGCACAAATTCTCGATATTTGGTATCGTAGCTAAGGTTACAAACTTGGCGGAGATTTGTTTGTTTTGCATTAAATGGCTTTTCGATATGCATATGTAGTGCCCACCCCTTTCTTGCATCATTACATTTGTACTAACTCATTTCATTTACTAGGTTGTTGATATCAATTTTGCACTAGTTAGATAATATGCGGTTGCATTGACATTGATATAATACTATTTAAGCATTATATGGATTTGTTGTGACATAGACGGTGCTTGACGCACGTTGTGCCAATGGAATGTTGTGATACATATTACTAGTTCTTGTACCCGTGCTATTATGGATATTAGAGGGATGCAACTTAGATGGATTTTACTAGATATATGATGGATGAATGACGAATCTATTTCATATTGTGACCATTAATTATGATGATTCTGCTTTGGATGTTATCATGGAATAACTTGGATGAATTCTATGTTTTGATCTACTATAGAAACATATGTGACATTTTGGATAGTTATCTCGTTTGATGTTGGTTACTTTCTGGATTTGGATTTTTAATCATAAGTGAAATAATTATTGATTGTTGTATAGTTAGAATGATTATCCATGATTGGTTTGGTTGTCGTTATATTGGATTATTTCTCGATTTATTATTTATCGAGCATGTATGTTTAATGTGTGAATTGAGTGTGCAGATTACAGGGCACAAAGGAGAACGTGGGTTTCAAGGTAGCACCTCAAGTTACACAAACGGGTGGCTGAACCAAGTCATTTAGCCATGCTTGATTGTGTGTTAATTCAGCCTCGCACACAGAGGATAATATGGAACCCAAATTTCTCCTCATTTTACTTTATACAAACTGATTGATGTGGGTTTGTAACTTCAGAGGAAGTGGGTTATTTTATCTTTGAGATGTAAGGAAACTACGCCTACTAGCTTATTAGTTTTTATTGTATGAAGAAGAAGAAGAAGATTGGAAAAAGGAAGTGCTTCATTCTTCGGTAATTCCTAGTTGTATTGTTTTTCAATTCTTCTGCTTCTGGGAGCTTGTGCTACATGCACAATAAAATTTCTAGCACC
The DNA here is from genome assembly GCA_018340775.1 of Taxus wallichiana var. yunnanensis. Classification (NCBI taxonomy): domain Eukaryota; kingdom Viridiplantae; phylum Streptophyta; class Pinopsida; order Cupressales; family Taxaceae; genus Taxus; species Taxus wallichiana. The sequence continues at coordinate 551,108,067 of CM031236.1, forward strand.
AACCATGGGTAGAAATGAATACCACTACACTTCTCCTGCTCTTTATCTATTGTTTCGGTAGCAATTGTTTTTTTAAGTTATCAAAAACACCCTTTCTACTATCACATTAATTTCTCTACAAGTTTTGTCTTTTTCATTCTTCCCTACACCTAGAGGAGTTGCTGGAACAGGGTGTGGAAAACCAGTAGGGCTTACTATAATGGGATCCTTGTCAGAAGTCTTGATTACAAATGTTATGTTTGACATGTATGAAAAATAAGGAGATTACTTAGGCCACCCGAGCTATTTGAAAAATTCTTATTAAAGAAAAGAAGTAGTATCATGGAAATGTGTTGATTACTTGCGGTGTTGATGATGGTGTTCAAGATGGAACTTAAAGGATCTTCAAGAAATACCTCAACAAGATGTTATTCCCTGCAATGCCATGGTCGTGGGTATGTGCAAATGGCTATGTTTGAGAAGCTTTAGAAACTTTTAAGCAGATGCAAGTTTTGGGTGCTTAGAAAAGGTTGTGGAATGGGTTGTTAACCACAATGATCTAGGGCAATTTTTGACAAAAGGAGTAAGAAAATTTGCAGGGTGAATCAACTAATTTTTTTAGCTGGTCCAATTTTCATCCTCACAAGTAGCGTGAACATGGGTGCTCTTGGTACAATATTTTGTGTTTGGGGAAGGAATTACCTCTTTATTTAATTTTTTAATTCGCCATCTTTTTGAAGGAATGGAGTTGTATAGTATTTCCCATCGCGGCCCCAATATTATTATTAATTAGATGTTCTACTTAGAGCACCCTCTTAGTCACAAAATGATGAGGATGATATGGAAGGGAATTATATGTCTAATAGTTCTCAGGCAGGATTTATTGAGATGCCTACTTATGGATTAAGTTTGAGTCGAGTTAATTTGTTTGTTCTCCTGTCAAAGCCTCGAGACATGTGTTTATATGGGTCATACACTTGTTAGTGATGCAAAGCGAGGAAGGATGAGAAAGCCTGCAAAGTGTTGCAGGGATGCCTAAAGCGATGTGGGGATCACGCATTTTGCATAAAAAGGTATGGTTTTCCCCTTTTCGCTTGCACTAAATTCCACTTTCATCATTTCTTGCATTTGGAAATTAAATGTTAATTATTAGGAAATGTAACTCCAACCAATGATAAAAACCTTACTTCATTTGGAACTGATCAAACATCAAAAAAATTATGACCCTGAAAGTTATGCGCATGGAGCGCCACACCAAAATATACCGCAAACCTGAAACTCCTTGCATGACCCCTGGTAACATGAGACACTATGTGGAAACTTAACCAAGTAGTTTGAACTTAATTAACGCCCTTGCATTTGAATTTCTAAGCCCACTTAGCTTATCAATCACTTGTAGTGACGTGCTCTTTTTATTAAAACGCGATCGGTTTCAGCCTATAGTTACCGCTTAGTTTGAGCGAAAATGAAAACCATTTCCACCTATCCCTAGACCACCAGCAAGAGAATCGTAATCCATCTACATTTCAATGAAAATTCCTTTAGAGACTAGCTTTGAGTGGGTTTTGGGGCCCATTGGTTGCTGAGAAACAAGAGTTGTCGCAATTACGATAATTGGCCCCAAAGTTTCCCTTGTAACTTGAGCTCTTCTCTTCGTAATAAACTTCCATCAAACACGATGAATTCTATGTATATGGGAGAGTACGCAAGAATCATGATATTTTCACATTTAAACTTTAAATGAGTGTTTTAAAGGCCCAATTTGTGAGAGCTTTAGATGTTTCAGCCCGCTTACACAAAAATTGCAATTTTAGCTAAACACACCTTTTAAGGGCTCTTTGACTTCTAACTAACCGTGGAACCTTGTACATATCGTTTCCACACTTTATAGAGTATGAATTGATCAAATTATTGTATGAATGCTTTTTGGGAAATTATGATGTTTCTCTCTCTTCCCTTTTCTCTTTCTAGAAGTAACTCTGATATTTTGATTGGTTCTAAAAATGTAAATGAGTTATAAATGTTATGGGTTGGAAATGAAATGAAAATTTGATAATGTATGTGATTATGATATGATGAATAGAAAGGAAAATGAAATCCATACTTTCTCTCTCTTCCCCTTTCTCTCTCTAGAGATAATTATGAAAATATTGATTGGGTTTTGAAAATACAAATGGGTCAAAATGTATATGAGTTGAAATGAAATGAAAATTGGATAGAGATGCTACGGGGATTTGAAAAGAAAAAGAATCCTAGATTTTATTCCTCATTCCCTTACTCTTCTGTCTCTATCTCTCTCCATTTTTGTTCTAATTATTTGAAATGATGGATGCATGGAATTTATGCTTGAGTGTAGGGGATTTCCATACTCAGTCCTAGGATTGACGCAACGTTGGTTGCAGGTACTCCGAACAAGAGGAATTTTCATGATGTGATATGTTGTAATTAATGAGTTGTCATTATAAAGTTGTAATCATCTTGCAATACATGTATTACCATAGAATAATGATATGTATTGTTGTTCAAAGAATTGTTCTTGGTATATTTTGAAAAGGGAATACCAATGTGGTTATATTTTATAGTGTCGAATTGGATGTGAAGTTGTACTCAATGTTGCACCTATGTTATAAAGATATTAAACAAATATTTTGATATTCGGGTAAGTGCAAGAAGTTGATGGACAAATATAGGGTCATCGATGGACGTCATATTGCAAAAAATAGCAAAATCTCAACTTGTAGGGATTATTAGCAATACACGCACTCAAAATTAGAAAAATATATATAAATATGAATCGTAGCATTCATAATCTAGTTTCTAAAATACTATTTAAAAAAAAAAAACAGACAAGTTTAGCTATATTAAACACTTAAAATTATATGACTTGGTTTTTTTGTTTTGAAAAAACTTATAAGATTGTAGTCCATTTGCCTGCATTTTGGATGACCAAATCTTGTTATTTTTTTTTCCTTTAGTGAAACGTTAGATGTAGTGGTCTATCTTGGGATGGATTTTATTTTGTATTTTTTTGAGCAATTTTTTTAATGATTTTTTCGTGAAAGTGGTCTGAAAATATTTAGAAAATTTTAGCGCTTTCCGTTTGCCCACCATAACTATATCAAAAATATCAAATCAAATATATTTATATTTTTTAACATGTATAGAATTTTTCCACGCTTGGGATGGTATAAGTTTTATCACATTTTGATAAGCGAAACAAAAGTTACAGTCTTAAACATAGACATGAACATTCACGGGAAAAAATGTCTTAAAGACATATTGTTAGTAAAAAATTATAAAATGATATTTATCTTATTCTATTCACTTTAAAATCAATATTTCCATAAAGTTAACAGTCTCCCCTACGTGATGGCACCATTTTTGTGGAATGTTTTTAGTTTTTTAGCATGGTTCAAGTCTTTGGAAGAGCAAATTTGAGGTTTTTTGACCTTTTACACTTCATAATGACCTTCCATAGCTTTGGTTGGGGAAAAACAAAGATTTCCCGAGGCTTAGGTTCGGCAGATAGATCCGCGATCGCAGTTTATAAAGTGTGATCGCGGTTTTTTTAACACAAACCACGAGCGCGCTTTATAAACCACGATCGCGGTTCATAAATCATATTTACACACATCCCAATGTTTGAATTACCATGTGATTTTTACTCTTTGACCTTACCGTATGAATTACTATGAAATTAACTCTTTTATTGCACGTTTTCTTATCATTGGAAGCAAAACATCATGGGAGACAAGAAATGAAGTCAAAAAAGGAAGTCATTAAGGAAAAAAACACCAAATGAATTAGAGGCCAACAAAATTCAAAATGCTGAGCGAATGCGGAATCTTCGTGAATTAAGAAGAGGTTCATCTTCAACCCCAACTATTGTAAGCAATGAAGAACCAGGTAATGTTTCTATCGATGTTGAAGTTAAATTAAATACTCGTGATGAAGATGTTTTTACCGTGATGTCAAGAAGAATTAAATACTCATGATGTAGCAAATGTTGAAATTGAAGGAGACAATGAAAATGTGAATAAAGAAATTCATGTTGAAACTGTAGACAGGTAAAATTTGACAAAAACACCTCCTAGGATTTTACGTAAGAAACCTAATTTTTTATTGAAATTGATGAAAACATTTTGAAACCAATGTTTGACAAACTTTCTGAATGACAAATCAGAAGAAAAGCCACTAAAATTTGGGATAATCATTTTAAAATTTTAAATGATTCCCAAAGATGTCAGTTGTTGGTTAGTTTGATGAAATTGATTAAAATGAGACCTACATTAAACACCTTAGGATTGATAACATCTAATATATGGGTCAAACCTCTACAATTGTTGAAAACCTTCATGATGCATACCACATGATTAATGCTGTGTCAAGAGACGCACTAGGGATAGTAATATTGTGTGTTGTGTACTTGCTACTAGTGTTGTAAGTGAATCAATAAAAAACAACGCTTTGATTACGCAAACAAGTCAAACGTTGCAAGTTAATTGAAAATCTCTAATGAAAGCAATTGAAAGACGTAATATCCTTCGATCACTCAATAACGCCGTTTTTGGGCATTTTCTGCTAGAGCACCGCGTAAAGAAAAAAATAATTATGATGCTATAAGAGAAGTTTTTATTAAATTTTGGCATGATAACACTAGAGTTTCACCTAATACAAGAGATGTTATAAAACGGAGAGTTGGTTCTACTAATCGTGAACCACATCCAAAGCATTTCTTAGATATGACTCAAACTCAATTTTTCGTAAGTTTGAACAAGAGAATTTGGAAATTGAAATTAATCAACATTTTTTTGAAATGTTGAAATCATTATATGTGAAAATCAACCACGCTCGCACCACTTGTTGTAGGCAACATCTTGAATTTGTGATGCATTATGCTAAATTTTTACGTATTCGTTCTATTTTCATTTTGAAACTATGTTATCGAAATGTGGTGTTCAAGTTCCATTAATATTTTCCAGGATTTCATTCCTACTATATTTTGTGAAAAAGAATTTGGACAATTTTTTTAATAGTCGGGATTGTTTAGATGGAAGTTGTAGTACATGCAACGGATTACCTAAATTGGAAGTTACATCCATGAGCAAATTGAAGGTACAATAAGACATAATTTACTTGAGTTTGTTAAATATAAATCAATTGCATACCGGTTGAAAGATGGACAAGAGTCTAAACGGTGTGAGCTAGTTACGAGAAAAATGCCTATTTTCTAATTTTTGAGAAAATTTAAGGATGAAATTGTTTATGAGTATCTAGGCATACACATAGAGCTCGATGGTTGGATGAACAGTTCAAGCTACAAGGACACATTTCCTATTGGTACTATTATTTCGGGGGTCGATTTTATAGAGAATTACACATCTGCAACCACAAATGGAGGTTCAATCGTAATATTACAACTCAGTACAAGTTGCCATTTTTGTGCATATAGCATTTCTACATTCTCCTGATAGTATAGAGAATGATCAATTTTTTTAAGAGAGTACCACTTTTATATCAGTGATGATCATACTCATTCTACTTGAATTTGTGCAAGGGTGTTTAGAGTTATTTTATGGAAACTTGTCCGATAGGGGCATCCACTTCAAACAACATTATATATGGTCGATAATTGCACGTCTTAGTTTAAGACTGCACGAATATTTTATTAGATGAGCGTAATGCACGTCAAGATGGTTGTGCAACATATTTGGAGTCTCACCGAGGTGGACATGGAAAAGGAGAGCATGACGGTGGAGGGGCATGTGTGAAAAGAGCTCTTGCGAAGAGAAGAGTTGAAGTACAAAGATGGTGTTAAATTAAAAGATGCAAAGAGCATAGTGGAATAGTGTATTGACAACATGGCCCAAGGTTCTCAAGAAAAATCCACAGCTTCGCAAATATTTTTGGTTGATAGAGGAACAACAAATTGCTAACTACGAGGATTGTATGACACTCACTGGGTCTAGTGATATGCACTCATTTTATAGCTCAGATGCTACTTTGTGGGCCGTATGGACAAGAAATTTGACATGTTTTTGTGCATATTGTATCGAATTTGTCATTGAGTGTGATTCACAAGAATGGGTGAATGGATGGATTTGTAGGCTTCTAACTTACTTCCTAGTTATTAACCTCCACAAGCATTACGACTTGTTTCGCAGATGAAGTTGTAACATCCAAGGACTTTGACGAAATTTTGATTTTGGTGCGACAAGGTATTTATGGTTATTTATTTAATTTTTGTATTGAGTTATGTCCATTGAAATTTTAATATATAATTTAAATTTGAGTTGTTCAACCTTTATTATTTTTGTAGGACATGTGTTTGTAGTTATTGCGATCATGAAGACAATGAAGAAGGAATAGACTATTTCTTATGTCGTTGCATCGAGGAAAAAAGAAGTTGACTTCTCCTATTATAGATGGCGAAAATATTGAGTATCCTACGGTGTCAGTGTAACGACCCAAAAAAAAATCACACACGAACAACACAGTAAAAGACAAGATAATTTTTTTTTGACTTGCTTCCACACATAACACGACACAACATGTCGTCACAAAGTTACAACCAACTCTGGGAACCACTTGTTATGGGGATGACCACAAGGTCAAAGCATAAAACGCGTCACACCCAAAAGGATAATACACTTTTCTTTTTTGACAAGACAACTTAGAAGTCCAACCACAGAACACACTTACAGTTAGGGCCATCCACAATGAGATATTCTTGAGGGTTGTTTATTTTAAAAGACATCTTGCAATTCTTAGCTTACGTTTTCAAGGAGGCTCAAGATATGATTCATTCAATTCATCTTACCAAGCTAAGTTTATTCTCTTTACATTGAGTAATCATATTTAAAACTTCTCTATTATGACATTTATTTGCTTAATTCGTTTATTTAGAGAAAGGGGTAATTTAATCCCACAAGGTCATCTATTTACACTTACGCTACTAGAACTTGTTCATGCCCATATGACAACATGGGTTTGCGTTCAACATACTTAAGAGAAGAAAGACAAGGCACCTTGAAAAAAAGTTAGAGGGAGAAGGTTGAGTTGAAATCATCTTCAAGGCCTCATTTGTTATTACCAAGATTTAATTGAAACTTGAGAACTTAACCAAAATTATTAAAGATTTTACTTAGGCTTTACTAAATGAGTTTTATAAAAATAAAACAATTTACCATCCAATGGCTAAGAGATAGATTGCGTGGTTTTTAAAGTGTTATCTCCTACTTATTAAATCTTATTATCTTCCAGAACTAACCATAGATTTCCCTTAAGTTCGTTTAAGAATTTCACCAAGAAAGGGATAGTGTTCATTAGTGTAGCTAGGGATATCAAGTTATATAATGTTACTTAACAAAGGATAGTTTCATCTTTGATCACTTATGGAATTACATGCTCTCAAGTTGGTCACCTCTACACTAATTTATTTGCAATATAAATTTTAGTTTAACTTCTATAAGTATTAAACAACCCATTTTATTTTACTTATAACACACTATTACTAAGTCTTAGAAAGATTTAACTCAACATTTAATCGTAGGGATAAAGTTTAACAATACTCATTTACGAAAACGAAATAAGGTTACATCAACTCTTAGAATACCGATAATCCATTAAGGTCACTCAACAAGCGGTAATCCAACTTTTCTTATATTTTCCAAGATAGACAGACAATTCAAGGTTCCAAAGTTAAGATGATTTAATCCACGATACAATATACTAAGACATTGATCCTCTTCTAAATTTTCCACTAGATGTTATCAATAGTTGAACAATATAAAAAGGATTCATGCAAAATAACTTCTCAACTGAGGTTGATGTAAAAATCTACAAGTCTATCCCTCATCTACTCGCAAAAATCCATCTACAACAAATTTTTCACAAGAGTCAGTTCGCGATAACTGAGCAAGATAAGGCTACACAAAACCACCATAACTATTATCTAACAATACCACAAAAAGGAAGCAATTATTACAAGAATTGGGTCAAACCTCTAAACACTATCAACACATCAAGTTATAATAAAGTCTCCATCATGCCAATCAAAGAAGGAGAAGACCTTGTACTTCAGTTAGGAGTAAAAGCAACGAAAGTATAGCAATCGTATGAGAATGGCCCTTGGCCCTATAAGGAGAAATAAACAATCTAGCAAAAACAGAATTCCCATCAAGTAAGTAATTAAACAATAATTACAAGATTGAGATTTGATATATATACCAACCATCTAGAAATTTATCAAAGGTACCAAACACATAGGCTAAAATAATATATTTCTAAAAGAACAAGAGTTGATCGGCCCAAGAAAGGGGAACCACGGGTTTCAAAAATTAACACAAAAACCATGTATAATCGAGTTTCAAACCGGAAATCAAAATAGAGTATACACACAACATAAGTTTCGAAGCGAAGGCAAAGTATACTAGTTTTGACCATTAACTCCAAGAGATTTTCCAATCATCCAAGAAGGGCCAATGTCTTACAGGCTAGTAGCAAACACGCGAGAGAAGAAGGGAGTTCCATCAAACAAGAGTATACAATAATGTCATCAACAATTTTATAACACTAAAGATTTGCAAACCTCCACAACAATTCTAATGTTTGGTTAATTTAAAATAAATTACCTATTTCCCAAAACAACAATATTTTAAGGCAACCCTTGGTAACACAGTCAACCGTCACACATAGATACAAACATAATTTCTAAGTGACATTATCAAAACAAAACCATCCGCTATGAATTCGTAAGACTATCAAATAAAAGATGAGTTTTTCCCGAAGATTAACCACATTTAAGGAAATCTCCATCACAAAATATTAAGGTAATTACGTGCATAAAAACCGACCAATATTAATTAATAGCGTTAACATTACAAAGGAGAAATAATGCAAGTTAGGAAAAATAGAAGAGCGCCATCAACAACAATTCCGAGAGGGGGATTAGACCAAAACTATTCTAGTGTCAACGAGGTACTGGATTCGCATAATGAAACCTCGAGCTTAGTTGATCCGAAAAGCTAGTTATGGTTCAAGTTGATAGGGATGGTCAAGGTACTTCTTGAGGATGGCCTTAAAAGCCTAGAAACAAGATGAAAGATAATATAAGAGTCTAAACATGCGAGATGGAAAACACATTGCACACAAACCTTTTCATTCTACAAGTTTTAATACCAAAACTCTAAGCTGGCTAGCCCAAGCATTGATCACACTAATCCTACAACCTTCCTTTCTCGATGCCAAAAGGTTATCAAAGGGACTTGAGAAGGAGCTAACAAAAAAAGCGTCAAAAGACAAACTTGGGTGCTAGGGAGGGGCTTCATAGTTATCGTAAACTTACTTCCATGATATCGAAAATACTAGTTTGATCAACATAATAACTTGCAACTCAATCGCAGAGAAGAATTAATACATAAACAAACAGACGAAGGTCTATCACTCGAGCAAGAGAAACATAACACCCAGAGGAGAGGGCACACACATCCTTTCGACCAACATACTGACAACGATAAAAGCTAAAACAAGAAGAAATACGCAGAAAGGGGAGATCTCCCATCATGACATCCAACTGACAAATCAATGCAAGGAAAAAGTGGTTCGATTTCACAATAATTTTAAATAAAATAACAGTAGAAAAGTGTAGAAATATCTTACATTTTTCTCCAGATTCAAAAGGTTTCATGGACACTTTGCTGGACCAAAGAACAACAATCCTTAGGTCGAATCTCCCCTTTTTATAGGCTGGGCACTCAAGCTCCATTCTCGTCTATGCTTAGCCTGGGCAGAGAGCTCCATTTTATAAGAAACGTCGAACGGAAAGAACGGTGGTCTCAGGTGCTGTCAAGACTACGGTATGCACAATATGGTTTTAATGACAAAAGTCTAGCACATACTTGAAAGAAAGGGACAAGGCTAGACTGCACAACCCTCTAAACAACCTTCCAGCCTGCGTTAAAGATGGGGCACCAGAGAAGGACAGAGGCATCGAAAAGGCACAAGGAACAAGGATAATAGAAATTTGAAGAAGAAATACGCCTCCAAAAACGTATGCAAGGAGAGAGAGAATCCACGCAGCGTGCAAAACGTGACAGAATGCCACAAATCAATGGGGGGGTCTCAAAAGAGAATCTTTGTAAATAAATTTCATCAGGTCTCCTGGTAACACTCTCACTGTCACATAGTCGATTTTGATAAAAATATCTTGAAGGAGAAACCCGAATTTGAGGATGCATCTGATACTGAACAGATAACAACATAGTTGGACAACCTGCTTGCTGGAAGCGCTCACAAAGGCTTCTACTATACTGCAACATGCCTGCCACCACATTTCTTCCATACTCGACTGTAACGGTATCGTCCATCCGATGAGGAGGAGCCGTGACATGCCATGGGGTGTCTGCATTCACAAAGCGTGGGGAAAACGGCGGCGAGGGAGAAGAAGAGCTCACTTCTTTGGAAGTGAACGTCCTTCCCGCGTTTCGATCCCATGCACTCCTGAAGGGAGAGTTAAACAGGTCGAATCCTCTCTTTAACCCAATAACCCGCAGAATAGAATAGACTGCAAGCGGAAACCACAATGTTCTGTTATCTTTCCTGCTGCCTGGCTAAATGTTGTTGCGGGTCGCTGTGGATCCCTGACAAGAACACACCTCGCAGCACTCAATGAAAGTGGAGGTAACACGCCTGCTTCACTAGCTTGAAGCTCCATCTAAAACCACATGCACAGGGAGGAACCAGGAAGAAAACGCCATGACAGAAAGATTTTGCTGGCCTCTCTGCCCACGCAACCAGGAAGAAAACGCCTCTCACACGCCTACTTCACTAGCTTGAAGCTTCATCTAGCCATCATGTCAAACCATACTGCGCCCATACGCATTGAATAAAAGAATCAAAAAGAGATCCAGGTGAAGAAAAATAGGCCTCCACCGACTCCCATCTCCCTCACGCAAGGTAGAAACGTGATGGCCATTACAGTCTGCAGGTTGGGTGGTTGGGAGGAGACTAATGTCATCCACTTGCAATAAGACCTGCGAATGGACCTGGTCGGCCAAGGTGGCAGTGGAGGGTAGGTGCAAGCAAATTAATAGATTTAAAACTGCACAGTCCTCACCACGACCTATTAATTCAATGGTAGAGGTTAACATATTTTTGTGGGTTTTTCCAATGAATTTTTAGCATTTAGAAATTAGTTGGCCATTCAAAATTACTGAGAAAAATCTCATTGTCCAATTATTTTTCCTTATCCACAAGCAAGAGTCAATTAGAATAAATCAATGAATGTATTTAGAGGAAGCTACTAAGTGTCTTACAGAATAGCATTTGAATTTTTATACATATTCTAATAATCAAGATTTTTAATGAGATTCTTTAAATATATTTGAAATCACACTTCCTCCCCATCGCCAGGCGCCCCCATGAGCCCCTCCTTCAGCAAAGATACGGGATAACAAAATCTCTACTAACTAAGGTAAGCTCACAAAGCATACGAAAGAAGATATATTAATACAAATGCAAAAGGAGTTACAAGATTACCTGAATAGTTCCCATAAGCTAAAAAGGTATACGAATTTTTGTATGATTACTATTCAACCCAAGAAGATTAAATCGCAAACAGACGAGCAAGCAAGAGGAAGTAAGAATCGAATTGCCCATTACTCACAATGATTAAAACAACATGTGAACAAGCCTCAGCAACCAAGGGGATAAACTAGATGTTAACGTTCAAAGGCGAACACAAGCAAAGATCACCATGGAGCCAAGACATCAGAATTACACACAACCGTTCGACGCTCCACAAGAGGGTCATTGCGACAAGAACTAGGGTAAACGCCGAACGGGGCATTACGATCGTGGTAGTTACTGGAACTTGGCTTCGACGGTATCCATTAAAAAAATCCTCTATTGGGTGTTTGAAGACTTTGAGACACACGGAAAATACTCTTATATTCGCATCTAGTTCTAACGAAAAATATTCAAATGTATAGATATCGAGGAAGGCCTAATAACAAGATTTTTTGGAAGGTTCGAGAGTTAAATCATCAAGCAATCTTGTCTGCTATTCAGAGCAGATCCGATGCTAATGGTTCATTGGAATGAATTTACAATGTTCATGTCTGGTATATATAATTTCTTTGATATATATAAAATTTTTAGTTAGATCTAGATTTAAGTTCATATATTTTATTTTAAATTTGTGTATTTTGTATATATCTAGTATGGTTTTGATTTGAAACTTAAATTTCTTTGACTAACACTTTTATGTTCAGGTTAGTGGTGCTAGAAAAGCTTCCACCTTCACGTGGTTGGCACTGTTAGTAGAGAATTTTAAATTCTCGAAGCTAAGAGAAGCTTTCATTGTTTGAAAAAGTTGTAAATTTTGAAAAAGTTGTAAATTTTGAAAATGACTCCTCCCCAAGTGTTTACAAGACCATACCTATGTGTGTGCATAATTGGTTTGGTGCCATGACCCACCGTTTGCAAAATATAGCATTTGACAACCTTACACTGGTGCAAACTACATTATTTTGCGCATTTGCAAACAATAGGGCAACGAGAGCAACGATCTGGGAAGGAAAAAACCGAGAGAGGCTATTGTAGAGGGTCCCTACACCAAGGTGTCGATCAAATGAGACGTCTCTAGGTGCCATGGAGTCCGAGTAGTCACCCGTCGAAGTTGAACGATATTTTGGTCTCAGGGCTCTTAAGGGACTACACCGAACGAAGTAGCCCGGAAGCAATGACCTTGTCACGTACCAACACCCCACCTTATCTAGCGTTCACTTGGCCACCCAGATGTGTCGGTGCGGTTGGTTCAAGCCACGACCCACCGTTTGCAAAATATAGTATTTGACAACCTTACACTAGCTCAAACTACACTATTTCACGCGTTTGCAAACAATAGGACAGCGAGAGCACCGATATGAGAAGGAAAAAACTGAGAGAGGCTATTGTATAGGGTCCCTATCTTTGAGGTGTTGAATCGGATGATACATCTCTAGGTGTCATGGAGTCTCGAGTAGTCACTGTCGAGTTGAACGATAGTTTGGTCTCAGGGCTCTTAAGGGACTACGCCGAACGAAGTAGCCCTAAGCAACGAACTTGTCGCGCCTTTGAAACACCACCTCCTCTAGCATTTACTTGGCCACCTAGATGTGTTGGCGTAGTCAGTTTAGTGCCACGACCCACCGTTTACAAAATATAGCATTTGACAACCTTACACTACTTGAACCGCACTATTTCGCGCGTTTGCAAACAATAGGGCAGCGAGAGCACCGATCTGGGGAAGGAAAAAATTGAGAGAGGCTATTGTGGAGGGTCCCTACATTGAGGTGTCAAATTAGACAAGGCATCTCTAGGTGCCACTTGAGTCCGAGTAGTCACCCGTTGAAGTTGAGCGATAAATTGGTCTTAGGGCTCTTAAGGGACTATGCTCGAATGAAGTAGCCGGAAGGAACAACCTTGTCGCGTACCAAAAAACCACCTCATCTAGTGTTCACCTTGCCACTTGGATGTGTCGATGCGGTTGGTTTGGTGCCACAACCCACCGTTTGCAAAATATAGCATTTGACAACCTTATATTGGCTCGAACTGCATTATTTCGCGTGTTTACAAATAATAGGGCATCAAGAGCACCGATCTGGGAAGGAAAAAACTGAGAGAGGATATTGTAGAGGGTCCCTACACTGAGGTGTTAGATTAGACAAGGCATCTCTAGGTACCATGGACTCCGAGTAGTCACTCATCGAAGTTGAATGATATTTTGGTCTCAGGGCTCTCAAGGGACTACGCACAAACGAAGTAGCCCTGAAGCAACGACCTTGTCACGTACCAAAACACCACATCTTAGAGCATTCAACTGCCACCCGGATGTGTCGGCGTAGTCAGTTTGGTGCCATGACCCACCGTTTGTAAAATATAGCATTTGATAACCTTATACCGGCTCGAACCGCACTATTTCATGCGTTTGCAAAACAATAGGGCAGCGAGAGCACCGATATGGGAAGGAAAAAATCGAGAGAGGCTATTGTAGAGGGTCCCTATGCTAAGGTTTTAGATTAGATGAGGCATCTCTAGGTGCCACGGAGTTTGAGTAGTCACCTATCGAAGTTGAATGATATTTTGGTCTCAAGGCTCTTAAGGGACTATGCCCGAACAAAGTAGCCCTAAGCAACGACCTTGTTGCGCACCGAAACACCACCTCCTCTAGCATTCACCTAGCCACCCAGACGTGTCGACGTAGTCTGGTTCGTTGCCATGACCCACCGTTTGTAAAATATAGCATTTGACAACCTTACACTAGCTCGAATTGCACTATTTCGCATGTTTACAAACAATAGGGCAGCGAGAGCACCGATTTGGGAAGGAAAATACCAAGAGAGGCTATTGTAGAGGTCCCTAATTCGAGGTTTCGAATCGACGAGGCATCTCTAGGTGCCATGGAGTCCAAGTAGTCACCCGTCGAAGTTGAACAATATTTTGGTCTCAGGGCTCTTAAGGGACTACGCCCAAACAAAGTAGCATGCAAGCAACGACCTTGTCGCGCACCAAAACACCACCTCCTCTAGCATTCACTTGGCCACCTAGATGTGTTGGTGCAGTTGGTTCGGTGCCACGACCCACCGTTTGCAAAATATAGCGTTTGACAACCTTATATTGGCTCCAACTGCACTATTTCACACATTTGCAAACAATAGGGCAGCGAGAGTACCAATATGAGAAGGAAAAAACCGAGAGAGGCTATTGTAGAGGGTCTATATGCTGATGTGTTGAATCGACAAGGCATCTCTAGGTGCCACGAGTCCGAGTAGTCACCACTGTTGAAGTTGAATGATATTTTGGTCTCGGGGCTCTTAAGGGAATACGCCCGACGAAGTAGCACAAGCAACGACCTTGTCGCGCACCAAAACAATGCCTCCTCTAGCATTCACCTAGCCACCCAAACATGTCGGCGCATTCAGTTTGGTGCCACGACGTCCTGAGGCATGACTTCTCACTCCTCGCCTCCGTTCATTTCCTAGGACTCAAAACATTCAATGTCACTTGTTTACCTTCCATCTCTCTTGTTCTCTTTGGACTTGCCTCTATCCTCTTAGGTGCTTCATCACTGTCCTTGCTTTTCTCTCTTGAGCTATGTTGTTGTGGTGATCTCTCTCCATCCTCTACTGCCCTAGCTATGTGCTTACATGCTCATTATGTTTGCATTGTAATATGGTCATGCTCTTGGCTACCTTGAAACTTTTTACATACTTTTCATCCCTTAATGGGTATCTAATACCCTAATTATCATGCTTTGAATATTCACAAGAATAAAGCATTCCCTTGTTATTCTAATAGTGGATTAAGTATTTGAATATAGGTCAAGAATACTAAATGGAGTTGAAATTAAATGAGCCATAATTGCTAGTGAAGCAAGAACTAGTGAAAAGTGGTGAGTAAAGGTAAGTCATGCTAAGAGAATGAAATGCATTTATTCATTGTTTCTAATAGTATGGTGAGAATGTGAACATATGAATAAGATTATCAATAAAATGCTAAGGCAAGTAGCTTCAAGTTTGCATATTTGGATGGAATTTTAGAAGGAGAGTGAAGTGGCCAATCAAGTCACTTATGAAGCATGCTAAAAGAAGTGAAGGAAACAAATAAGTGAGAGCCTATGAAGGAATAAGAGGAAAATAGTTTCCATGCATGAGAAACATGAAGAAGAGATTTAAGAATTCTCATAATGGAGAACATAGCACGAAAGAAGAATAATGGAGGAGAAAGGAAGTGCAAAATGAAATGCTTAGAGAATAAATAGGTACGAGATTCTTGTACAACATTTAGGTTCTTCATTGAGGCTTTCACATCTCAGTTTGTAGAGGTTTCCCTTTCATCTTCAAAGGTCATCAATCATGTGGAGGAAATGACACCCAATGAATATGAAATGACAAGAGTCTCTCTATGGCAAGCCACTCATGAGGGTGATGCTCACCTTTTCAAGGATTCTTCATCACAGATCACTACACAAAATTAGGAGTATAAGTAAATCATCAAACAATTAAGGGAACATGTGAGGACCTTTTATTCATAAGTGCAATCATTTATTGCATGAGATTAATCATCTCTGCCTCAAATTGAAGCAATGTCTCCCATCTGAAACTTCAACCCCCCAGTCCATCAAGCAAGATCAAGCATTCATACTGCAAAGAAGGACATGTGACCATTGGGTGAGCATGATCCTTGAAAAAGGGAATGATCTATTTCCTGAGATTATCTCTTTGTTTAGATTGTTCGTGGTCATATATTTGAAAATCAATAGGAATAGAGTTAAGATCAAGAAACAGAAATTCCATTGGGAAAATAATCCCCCATTTGCGAGTGAGATGAATAATTTTGATTCTCATTTCTTGGTGAGCTCAAGTGTGTTTTCATTTGACTCAGAGAACTTGTATGACATTTTGTCCCATACCATCACCTAGAGGTTTGATGCTCTAAAAGAAGCCATTATGTATTTTGAATCCCATGAGGAGAATGTATCAAATTTTTGGAAGATCTTGGCACAAGAATGCATGAGCTTGGTACTCCTCTCAGGGAGAATAATTCCATGAAGAATCTTTAGGATTCATTTCAAGAATTGGTTCAGGAAAATATTTGTGACCCTTTCCTTCAATAGTGATACTTTAGAAGCCCTTGTAGAGATCATAGGTTATATCTCTAATCCTATGAAGAGTTATGAAAAATATTTTAGTCAATGTGGAAATATCAATGCCATTCCTGAGAATTGACTCAACACATTGGAGCATGTGAACATCTTGGAAGATGAGAAAGTTTCATTTGTAGTTTCCAGATTCAACAAGATGGTCTATGGAAAAGCCTCATCATTCAAGATCTTCTGTGGAGGAAGACATGAGTTGATTCTTCATTAGAGGAGGATTCTTCATGATGGGTGGAACCTAAGAATACTAATAAGGGCTTACTGTCAAATTTTTACCCTTTTCAAAGGGACGTGGGGGACATCAGAATGCACCACCACATGAAATCTCTCCCTTTCGTCACTTAAGGCTTGTAACATTCTCACTAGGTATGATTCCTCAACACCCCAACTTGATTATGTTGCCCCCTCTCATGAATACTTAACCCCTTCACACATTATCACCCCTTTAAGTCCCTTTGTCCCTTAATAAATGTGGTAAGGGAAATGGGGAAAACCAAAACCCATTTAGAAACTTTTAACCCTACCCTGTCATGCCATGTAACCCGGGTTAATCCAGAATGGTCAAGGATGAGTTAGAAGGTGAGTTAGCTAGGTTAATGTTAAGAGGTGAGTATAAACAAACACTTAGCCATTTTTAAATCCCTTTTTAATATTTCCTTTTCCTTCATTGCTGCTAGTATTTAGTTATGCTACTAAATTTTCAAGAAACCCTATTGCAAAAATCACATTTTTGCTCATATCTCCTTCATTTTTGCTCCATTTCCCTATGATTTTGCTCCAACTTCTACTCATGAACTCCTTGAAGATGATCTAAAAATATTTTCCATTGGTACCCTAAATTTTTATAGCATCCCATTTAAAATTTCAGAGAAAAAACTTTTCTTTTTAGATCCTTGCAATTCTGGAGATCGAAAATACTTGAAATTTGAAGCAGGAAACCATATGAAAATACCTAATCTAATGAAAAAAATTCATCTCAATCCAAATACAAGAAGACATGATTATATTTATTATTAAATTGGCATATGAGCCTTACTAAAAATAATAAGTTTTGATAACAAAGAAAAAAATTTGAAACCTCTGTGTAATCTTCAATTCTAGAAATATGAAAATTGTAAAACTTGAAAATCGGGAAAATTGTAAAATCTTCAATGTTGCACCATAAGTAACATTATATTCATATAGTTCAAGATGAACTCTACCTCGCTTATTTCTATCAATGTTCACATTAGTTGATATGCAACAGATGAGTGTTAGCTTTAAAAAAAGTAATTGTACGTATTGCCCTTTTGTAGTTCACCTAGCATGGTTTTGCTTAATGGAATAGGTTTGCTTAACAATTGTACCATGTAGTGCTCCAGGACATGGTTTTTTAATTTTAAATCAAACATACATATCTAGAACTAATAAATGGTTATGAAAACATACATAGAAGGATATCATACATGCAATGAAATCGAATCAAACATATAGTTCAGTAATATCGTTATGAAAACCAACACACATGGATATATAAGAATCAAACAAAGTGTGCTCCAGACGCACGTCTCTGAAAATATGTAAGTTCATAACATGTGTACATCTCGAACTAAGTGTGTCATAATGTATATAAGGCCACATACGGCAAAAAGGCTATATATATACAATGGACTATATGAAGAAACATGTTCACTAGGACCAGATGGCCCATATATATATATATATATATATATATATATATATATATATATATGTACATCCAGGTGGACTATGAATCTACTCATGAAACATCTTCCCTCTCTTCGCCCTGCTAGAAGTAGCACGTCCACGACTTGGGGATGTAGTGGAGGGAGATGCCACTACGGATTTCATCCGTGTGGTCCTAGGCATCTCTAAGTAGGCTGCAACCTAACCTGCACATTCATAAACAACAAGTTTTTAACACCTAAAATTTTAAAATACATTCAAAATTTAGAAACTTGTACAATTTAGTTAAAATGCATGTGAAATCTTACCGTAATGTCATGATCCCTATCAATTTGTTGTTGACGCATCACAGGGACAACAGTAGACTCACGAGGGGTAAGCTACATACAAATAATTAATTTTCAAATTAAATATTTCACATACATACAAAATTTGATATTGTAGATTTAAGTAATAAGAAATAATGAACCTCCAAAATTTAACAAATTTGAAAAATTGTACCTCAGTTAGTGGATTTGCAGATGTTATGGCAGTATCTACAACAACCTCCACAGTCTGCATATATGGAGGAGTCTCTCTGGTAGTCATAAGCTATACAAAAAACATGTACAAATCAATATTAAAATCTACATGACTGTGCACCACATAACAGAGGTCCAAAGCATGTAATCCATGTGAAATTCCACAATTAGAAACAAAGTGTAAAGAGAAACTAACCTGCGTAAAACTCATGTGAGGCGTGCCAGTAGCCTCAGTTCCCAGAGCAGATGATGACCCGCTAGGCTCCTGTGTATAAAAGACAAACATATTAATATGTACAACATACACATGAAACATTATAATAATAATCTAGTGCAATCAAATGAAATTAAAAATGTAAGTTTGTACAACTTGAAACTTACGTTTGAAACACGCCCAGCTGCAGTAGTTAGCATGTCGACACCTGGATGTTTCCTTCACCAGCTCTTGCTATTTAAAATAAAATAAAAAATTAGATTTTTACATGTATGTACATGATGTACAATCAAATATATATATATATATATATATATATATATATATATATATTAAAATCTCAAACATGTGAATTAAACTATTGTATATATATATATACATTATTTATATTTATTTGAAATTTATCTATGAAAGACCAATATCAGTGGCACCAGTTCCAAAAACATCCCCCAACATCTCATCTATAGAAAAGAAATCCTGTGAACCAACAAATGATGTTTTGCACGTAGTGCATATGGCACCACATGATCCACGGTGGTGTGGTGTGCTAGAAGCGGCGCCTCCACTCAACATCACCGATGTAATCTGGTCACTATGTTGGGTCGGAGTGTCGATGAGCTCCTCAATGCATGCGGTGTGTCAATCTCCACGACGTCCTTCACTTGTAGGAGGGATAACGAAGGCGAGTGGGGTTTTGGGGCATGGGGATCCTTGGTTGACATATGCATGCACCGAGTCTACTCTGTGTAGAGCCACCTCCACGACCAAAAAGTCGGAAAAATCAAAATAATTTGGGACCTCATTAAGCACGAACTCATAATATAATTTCTTCAAAAATAAAGAGGAACCTCATTTTTGTTGCATGGTGGATAATAAAAAACCATCCATCATCGGTCCCAATTTTTTTTTTCGGTTATCGTGGCACCAATGGATTGGGAACCGTTTGCGAGTAACTGCGGGGAGGCATTGGTTCTCGGGTCAGTAAATAATGCACAAATGAGGTCTTTTCCATATTTTTTGTCTTTTACGGCCGCATGGGATAGTTTATCTGCATACAACCACCTACAATCACTTCGCCAATCAATGTTTGCAATGTGTTGGCTAAAGTCATGCGGGATGAATTTGTGGCATGATTTTGTCTTATAGTCTGAATAAGGTTCTCAATGACAATTTTATTTTCTCAGATTCTTCCAATGATATTATCTTGTGTTCCTGTTGGTTTAGTGGGGACAGAAGGAGCCATAAGAGGCATATCTATATTTGGAGGAGGGTTTTGAGGAATGTTCGGAGGGTTTTGAGGAATGTTCGAGAGGGTTTTGAGGAATGTTTTGATGGTTTGCATGATTTCGAGCTTGCCGACCAACTGACAAAACAAGAAAATTGTATACATAAACAAACATTTCAAAAAACCCATGAAAATGCAAAAAAATAACCTAAAATGCAAAAAAACCTAAAATGCAAAAAAATGATTAAAATCGGGGGCTTACCTCCTCATCTTAGCGGCATGGTTAAATCTATCACGATCCAGAAGTCCGATGAGCAATTTTGAGGTGGTATTCAAAGCTCGAGTGAAAAACGTCTAGGAGAAATCGCGGTTTGAAATGAAAAATGGGGAAAATAAGGACTCGCGGGACTGCTAATTTTTGTCTCAGAGTTCCATGATCGCGGTTTTAGGTTCGGTAATTGTTGAACACGAAATTCGGAACTGCGATCGTAGTTCCTGAATTTCAAGTTTTTATGTCCATGGAATTGTCCACCAACTTTGTGCACTTACCCATTCTAATTATTATTTTACTTCCTTAACAACCACAATGCTAGGTATAATCTCCTCTTATCAAAACTAACGAAATTTAAAGATCGAGCTATAACACCTATTGTAATTCCTCCTCCCATTTGAGTCTTTTTCCCAGGGTATAAAACACTGATCATGGTAATAAAATACTCTAACCTCACTAATCATCTTCTTGTTTTGCACCTAAGGCATCTTATTAAGGACCTTTTTACCTAAATATTTTAAGAGGTGGTGATTTTACGTTGTGAAACCTATCATATTGGGATGAGTGAGGTGATCATGTCTTGTTGTTGTAGGTACGACCATATCATGAATAATTTTAACCCCCTAGTGCGTATTTTCCCTTGGTACCCTAGTGGGTGGCCAAAGCCTTGCAAGATAGTTGGTGGTTGTACCTACAATTGATCCCTTGTGAGATCTAAATTATGTGAGTGGAGATTAAGCGTTGTTTTACTTGCGTATTTACCCAACAATTGAAATATGTCCTTAGGAGGCTTTTGTAATGCATAAGAGTTTTTTGGGATATCTCTCTTTTAATATACACTTATACTTCCATGTCCAAGAGCATTGAAATGAGTTGTCTTGTGCGAGGTTGTACTCCTTGTAGTCTTAAATTCCCAGAGTGTTATGTAAGTGTTATAGGAATTTCATTTGTTCCAAAATGATGTTAACATATAACCAAAGTAACCACGTAAATGTAGTTAGTAAAAAGGGGTAAATAAGATTAAACTAAGGAATGATCACTATGAAAAATGGTACACCTTTGAGCGATATCAAAACCAACTAAAATGTCAAATGTGATCATAAAATGAATGTAATAAAGTAGAGGTCCATGAATAATACAACAACCTAATAAATTGGAAAACCAAATATGATGCATGATCACATGGTTTGTTTACATAAATGTGGATTAAACAACGATGCTAATGAAATAATAAAATGTAACCTTGAGAATGGGATAACTTCAGCTGTATCCAAGGTCTTGCAGATTAAGGAAATTTAACTCTAGTTGGAATTTTAAGAGTTAGTAAAACCCTTGGCGTAGATAAGAATATACTAAACCTAGAATCACTCAGGAAGTAGAAATTTATGGCTGAAACATGTAGCTAACCCGTTGCTATATTGAGAGTAAATCCTTAAGTTGATGAAACAAAAGTAGTTTGATATGTGAAACTCATCACTTAAATTCAAAGAAAATATCTATAATGGGAACATAGGTGTAATGTACCCTTCCATGTGCAATATTATTGTGAATCAAGAATGATACAACTTAATTAGTTAACCTACATAGTTGGTTGTAATAACTTGAAGATTAAAAGAGTGTATTGTTAGTATTAAACAATGCTATGAAATGAACTCGGGATAGGTTTTCTATTGATCTAATAACCTTCCTTTTTCTTCCTGTGAATTTTCCTCCTTGTAACGAGATTATTTTTCCAAACCAAGTAAACACGACTCTTTCAAACAAATCCTTAAGTCAAATATTAGAAGACACATGTGTGTATATATGTTCCTAATCAAAATCATGCTATATAAAGTTATTTCCATAAGAGAAACGAGAAAATCCAAAAGGGACCACTATAAGTGAAATTTCAAACCAAAAACATGCAAACTAGTTTTAAAGGAACAAAGGGTCCCATGTTATGTGTTCTTCAGACAATTATAGTCAACTAATAAAAATAGGATTGAGATAAATATTTCACCATGAATAATGATGTGTTGTGGGAAGTGCCTATGAGTAAGTGTATCTTGTCATGGGTCGTTGTTGTACTTTGTCATTTTTGGACATGTGGCTTTGATGTGCATCTTGTGTTTCATGTTATATATGTGGGTCCATGGTTACGCAAACATCTCATGTGTTATACACTATCCTAAGTGATCCTATGTGATGTTATGTATCAAGCAATGTAAGCCCAAAAAAAAAAAAAATATTGTTATTATGTGTGTTGTATTTGTGTGAGTAAAATGTGGGCGTTACATATGGTATCAAAGAAAGGTTCATGCTCTCAAACCTCTAGGATAGATTGGAGTTGTGATGATTTTGCATGGTGGTGGTGGAGATGGGAAGAGTAATGTGATATATGTTGTGATGTGACCAGTGTTGTAATTGTGATATTATGAATACATGTGTTGTGCATGTCACTTAGTGTGTATTTGTTATCATTTTGATGTGTTTGTAATGAGAGTATTTTCTCTCCTTTTTTGGACTCAATGAGGAGTTCATGTGTGATGTGCCACCTTGTTGTGTGTGAAAATAATGTTATTGTGGATTACAGAGTGTTGGAGTGTTTTGTTATTATGTGATATGAAGGTGTGTTGATGTGTTTCATGAAAAAATTGGTGTATAGTGAATTGGATTTTATCATGATGTCTCCAACGTATTGTGATGAATGTGATGTATCATAACTCGTGAAAGTAATGATTTTTAATACCCTATATATATATATATATATATATCATGCGTAAGATGCTTATGGTTAATGTGCATGAATCACCATTGTGTTAGTGATATAGTTATGAGTAATGTTGTGAACCTTACACTAGACAACCCTAAGGAAGAAACCATTAAGAGTGTATGTGTGGAAAGAGGAGGTGTGGACCAGGTTTTCATAATCTTGAGCTGAGTACAAGTGAGGAAGTGGAGTCTTATATAGACTAAAAACCCACTTCTATTTGTTTAGTATACTTTGATATTGCTCAAGATATTGTGGGTGCGCACCACTTTAGCCTCAACTTATGAAAACTAAAGTCCCATGCTCTTTATTATTTTGGTTTCCATCGAACAATCCTACATGATTATAATGTTCTATTTCTCAATACATATTTTATTCATAAATTGATCATTATCTCTTTTCTTGTAAGAACCAATAGTTTTCTTGATTGATGTGTGCTTATATTTTGGGATTTTTATTTGGTTTCTACACTAACATGTGGATTTTGCACTAACTATGGCTATTTATCCATTTTTTTTTTAGTTTTAAATTTTCTTTTCATATTTAAAAGTTTTATAGCCTTAGCCCAAGGCTTAGGATTTTTTCCACTTGGCATTTGAAACAGATTGTTATGTTGGTTCTAATGTCGTAATGTGTTTGAATAGGGTCATGGGATTCACCATGGAGTGGTTGAGTTGGTGTGTGGGATCCTATGTGTCCTCCACTCACATATGGAGGGTCATCTCTCATGGGTTATGTTTATGGTTAGGTTTAGGGTTTGATTGTGTGTAATGCACTAGGGTTACTTAAAACCCTATATGTACCATTTCATTTCTAATTTATGAGTATGCGAAGACACTCGATGTCTTTCCTCTATGTGCAAGCTTTATTTCATTGGACAATTTCTTCCATTGATTGATCGATTCTTCCTTGCGATTAGGCTACTGACCATTTCGATTCCGTCCGAGTACAATCTACTACTTCATGGTGCATCATTTCCGATTTGATTCTCGCAAACTCTTTCATGGTATCAGAGTTGAGATCGGGTAAATGTGCATTCCTCATTTGAGTTGCGATTACTCTTGGTTTCATTTTTTACTCCTCATGCAAGTTTTTTGATCATTAGATTCTGGAATTTCATTGCTAATGTTCTTAACAAATTATTCTTGGAAAGTTTCGGTTTTGTTGTGTTCTTCATGCATGTGCAGGTATCTCCTTGAGTTTTCAGGGATTTTTAGCTACATTTATCTAACTGCAGCAAAATCTGGCAGATCAGTTAAAACCGGAGGTTATTTCTTTCTGGTTTTTTAATCAAATTTATTAAACTAGAAGTGAATTTTTTTAGATCTCTAGTTTTTTTCTATTTTCTCTGTGTTGTTTGCATGTATTTTTGCAGAATACAGGTTTTTCATTTGTAGCTTGGAGGTTCAAATTTCAATGTTTGGTGGTTTTTTCTCACCATCGAGCTCCTTCTACACCTCCTTCAAGCTATCTAAACCCTTGGCGAGTTGTTTTCCCATGGGCTCTTCATCTAAAACCTCCTTCGCATTCACCTCTGAACCGAGCCACTCCTTCGCAGTTTTGTGTTTTGGTGGGTGCGGTTCCTTCCCACAGTGGCCAAGATCTGGACTTTGTATTACATCTAACACTCTCTTGATGGCTTGGCTATGCATTATTCATTTTTGTAACTTGCATCGTGCCCGTGTATCTGTATACTCATGCATTAGTTGTTGTTCAAACATCTGTGGGATTGTTTTTTGGATCGTCAACCTCTGCAATGGTTTTAAATCTTGAGTCCCTCGTGCACACCTACCTTACACCATTTTTTTTTCCCTTGGAAGCTCAGGTTCTTCCTCTAGTGAACGTTTTTGGACTTGCCATCGTTCTGCCCTGATCTTTGGCTTGGAGGATCCTTTTTTACATTGTTCGTGGTCGAGTCTTGTTGTGCTTCCATCAAGTTCCCTGGATTTCTCCTCCTGTTTGAGTTCTGTCGTGACCTCCTATCCATGTTCGGTCCTCTCTATTCGATTGTTGCTTTTACATCTGGTTTGGCCTCGGCGTTGGCTTTTCCTTTTCAAACTCTCGCTGGTGCAACTACTCGAAGCTTGACGGTTGATGCGTTGTTTTTGACCTACTTGGTGCTCTTCACCGTGTTGACCTCACTCGACGTGTGTCATAACGGTTAAACTCTCCAACCACCTCCACAAAGATCTGGATCCTCCCTCCACAAAGCTTGGCATTGATCCGGCGACCTCCATATGGCTCTCTTGGCTCACCAACGCGAATCCTCCATCCAACTCATGATCCACAGAACGGTCCCCAACAATACTAAGGCAATTAAATTTATTTAAGGCAAGTCTCTAAACGTGCTTTTTGGTAAGTTTGGTAAGTTTTTAAAATTTCATTTTGGTGGGTGTTATCAACCAATTTTGACTTCACAAAATTAATAAAATAATAAAAATGGAAATTTTGAATTTTTTCAAAAGTGTTACTTTGTGTGGTTTATCACTCTCATCACGACCGTCTCATTTTTGTGATCGTTCGGTCTTCGTTTCGTCCATTTCGGGCGAGAACTCCTCCCGCCAGGTCTCAAATCGTGTTAAATATTAATTAATTAATTACTCTTTGTTTAATAAAATTAATTTTTAATAACTTTGGAGTATTTAATTAAATAAATATTAATTAAAATTCATTCGACAAGTTTTTTTCGGGAAAAATAAGCTTCCGCTTCCCATTGCCGGGGATGCCAAATTGGCTTCCCGGGCACGGATTTCCCCTTTCTTGGCAAAATTGTTTTAAATCCCCGCTTGTGGGATTTCTTCTCCCGATTGCCAAATTAATAAATTGGCAAATGGGCAAAAATCTCTGATTTCCCACATGGGGAAATTAAATGGGGATTGCTAGCCCACTTTGCCATTTCCGTTGGCAATTGGCTGTTGCTTTCCCCATTTCCCCTGGCAATTAATTCCACTACGGGAAGAGGGGAAGTTGGGTTAACCCTCATAAATTCCTCCATCGAACTTGTTGGAAAGAGTCGTGTGAAGCTTTACGAATTGATTCTTATTTCTTCTAAGAAACATAATAATATTTTTATCACATCCATCAAACAATACTAGTCATGAACACCATTGTGAAGGAGAAATACGTGCGAAGAGGACAGTCCAAGCGAAGGCCATTGCAAAGGATAAAACCAATCCCAAAACACCATGCTAGTGAAGGAGGACAGTCATAGAAATCCAACACATGCAGAAGTCTTTGAAGAAGTTTCAACACCTTTTTTGAAGGAGAAATAGCAGACCAAAATTAAAAGCCACACATTACCATTAAAGAAGGAGGACAATCCAAAATAGTCGAGGTAAAGAACAGATCCAAAGATCACGCATTTGCCAAAAGACAATAAAAACAACCATACACATTCACCTTGGCGAGAATAGGCCACACATCGAAAAATCCAAAAATAAACAAGTTTCCACGCAGAGCAAGCAAGGAGGAGGAAGGCCACGCATGGAGGAAAGAAAACAACTCCCACGCATTTGCATAAATGCACTAGTCGAGAAAAGATCACACACGGGGCAAAGAAAATGCGAGTACATTGCCACGCACCCACGAGCAGTTTAAGAGAAAAATATATTCATATCAGTCCAAAACAGGTTGGCCACATGTGAACGGGTAAAGAATAGCATAGCCCACGCATTTCCAAGAGTAATGCATCGAAAGAGAAATAATTCTCACGCATTTGGAAATAATTTTTTTTTTCCAATGCAATCCCAAGCCATTCATTCACGCATTTTCCAGGAAGAATAAGGAAACTTCAATGCATGCAACAATGTCCAGGAAGATTTAAACAAATAATGTTTTGAGTTTTCCATGTTGGTTTTGTTGAAAGTTGGAGTCCATGCATTGGTGAAATAAAGACAGACCAAGAATAAATCATTTCCACCACGCATTTACTTGGGCAAATCACATAAGAGGTAAAAGGAAGTGAAGGATCGGTTTTCAACGCATTGCAAGAACAAGAGTCCACGTTTCAGCTGGGAAGAAATAATTATTCACGCAAGGAAAGAGGATTTGCGCTTCTCCACGCAAAAATAGAACCAAGACAAGTCCAACGCAGCCAAGAAGTCCCATGCATGGTTTGAAAGAAGTCAAGGAGTAGTGTCACGTTCCATCATTTGCGGAAAATCCAACGCAAAGTAGAGAGCAAAGAAAATCCACATTCCAACAGAGTTTTCAAATTCTCAACGAGAGGTTTTTGGTGAATAAATTCCATCGGGAGATTTTAATTTAAAAAATACATATATATCGTTGTATTGCCAGATTTGGAACTCGAGCTTCGTCTCGATATATTTGTAGTAAAATTTAAAAAAATTAAAAATTTGTAACTGAGTCGGTGATTGTTATTATTATTATTTTTTTAATAATAATAATAATAATAATAAATATTAAAGCGAGTCATATTTTTCTTGCATTGTGAGTTTCGGAGACTGAGACCCAACCCCACTTATGTTGTTTTGCGTGCCTAAGTCATTCTTCTATGAAATTCATAATGGCTGAGAAATCTAACAAATCCGTAAGAAGATCGAGGAAGCCAGTGGAGAAATCGAATAAGTCCGCACTCAAATATTTATTCCAAGGAATCATCCCTCCCGGTTCCATTAAGTCGGCATACAAAAATATCAACGTCAAATTTGGGTTACATCAATGTGCATAATTACGTGAGCGGGTGAAAATTGAAGGCAAAACCATATTCTCGAATAGGCTTTACCATAGTGGTCTACCCCAAGCAGTGACATTTCCTATCTCGGTGCAGTGTCCAGAACTGGTTATCGCTTGTGCGAGCATTATGATCCTAAGAGATGAGGAATTTTTAAAGATAATCGTGAGCCTTTCCTCTTAATCACACTAGATCACATTGTGGAGTTTCTTGCATACGACTTTCCGAGAATGCGGATATCACTCACCACAGTGCAAGAAGTTTGGGATGAAGAGCCCCTTAGATGGAGCAAGATGGTTAATAACAATTTGGTTAGTGAACAAGAGGCCTCGATTTGACCGGCTTCCTAAAGAATTGTATCGCGTTGAGTTCGTGGAAGAAATCAGGGACATGATTACTCTCCTAAGTCAAGTTTTTGGTTTACCCTCTGCTAGGATTTTCCACCCATGGATGTATCAGTTTATCTGTATCATCCTTGCCAAGAAAGAGTTTGTGGATTGGGCCACCATCATCAGTAATACCCTTCACAAACAATTGATAGAAGTTAAGATGACTGGATGCTTCTACATGACATCGTATCTGACTTATGCGGTGGCAAGAAGAAAGCTATTTTCTGGACTCGAAACAAGAGGAGTCATGGGGCCATCAAATAGTGTCTTCCATTACTATCCACAACTAAGTTTCAAAAATAGCTCTCACCATTTTAGAAGAGTCAACGATGCATTCACCTTCCGCGTGATTCGAACACGAATCGAATATAGAGGAACATTTTTCTAAAGAAGCCATGAGTGTCATTTCCCAATGGGGAACCTGGTTTATTCAATTTTCATCATTTTCCTACATTCGCATGAGTGGCTTTGCTAGTACTCCATGGAAGCTTCCTAAGTATGTCAGTGAAAAATGGGCATTAATGGAGCTTGCGCGAAAACTATTCCAAGTTCATTGTCTTCTCAGTGACAAACATTGTTCAAGAATTCATTTCCCAATCCAAATTGGGGAATACCAATGTCCAAATATTTTTAGTGCACAACTCATGGAAAAAGAGTTCACCCTCATCACAATTCATCCATATGTGAAGAGAGCCCAGTTTGATATCAATGGATATATGCAGAAGATTCTTGGAGCAAAGTATCAACATAACCCTACCATGGAAGATTTTTGGGCTGCCTGTTTGGATGAACATGAAGTAAGAAGACGAGAGTTTTCTCGCCTAACACTTGCTCAGATCAAGGCCTTTTACATCAAGAACCCTCCTGATTCATTCGTAAATGATGATGAAGATGTTATTGATCCCTCATATGACGCAGTTGTTTTTACCCTGTTGCCTCAAATTGATTGGACCAAAAGAGATGAATTTTCTCTTGATAGCAAGAATCAACCGATTCTTGAAAGAAGCATATCTTGGTATGACAGAGAACTTGCCAAGTTACAATCAATTCAAGATCATACTTCAGGATCAAAAAAATTTCCAACACGAGGAGGTCTTCATTCAACCAAAGCCCCTTCTCGATCAACCTCTGTACCATCCAATCATACACAACAAGCAAGAAAGGAGTGGTTGCCAAAATCCACTTCACCAAGTAATGTGCCACGAGGAGAAAAATCTAAAGACCCTAGCCCCGGCGAAGGAAGAGAGCATGTATCAGGATTTTCTACTTCAAGTAGAGATTCTTCTACCCACATTGTTAATAGTGCTCAGAAGCTCGTGAAAACGATCCTCGCCATGCTTTGCACAAGCGTCCACTTAGGTGTAGGTAGTCCAAATATCAAACACTTCGGAGCATGCAGTTAATGAAGAGATTTCCCAAAATCTCTGAATGATCAGGAGGTGGATATTGAGGTTATTTCTCCTCAAATCAAGGTCATGGATAGGATTCTTGCAGGATCTCATGATGTCGAGAATAATGAGAATATTGCTTCAAGCTCTAGGATTTTGTATGCAGAAATAGTGAATGATACTCTTTCCTGGGTTGATTCCGAAGTTAAGAAAAGGAAGAGGGTTGTCAAGGCAATCGACATTGATTTTGATGCCCTTTTTAAAATTTCAAATGACATCATTCCCAAAAAGCCTAAGGTTCTTTCTTGAATAATGGTGGATAATGATAGAAATAGATTTGCGGATCTATCATCACCAATCCGGCACTATGATAATTCTTCACCGGAACTCCTCGTGCTATGATTATTTACTAATGCACAACTTTTAGTTTGGTGGATGAAATCTGGAAACACAACAACAAACATAACACAAGAATACCATAGACTATGATAAGAAGGAATGATGATAAATCTAAAATATCAGTGTAAATTATAATATCAACATGAAATTGTTACAAGCCCACCCATGAGGTACTTCAAGTGTTCACGACTTCACTTGCCTTCCAACAATAACTATGGGAGAAACTTCACAATTACACCTCTTAATGGCTTCTTTAACACACCTTCAAAATGATGGTTTTCTTTACACACTTACTCATACAATATTTCTCACTACTTCCTTCTATGCTAAATGAGGGGGTGGCCTCTCTATTTATAGAACTTCGGGCTTATCCATCTTATCTCTAAGATAGGATAATAAATCCACTCGAACGAATCATATTCCATACCTTAACTCTTATCTCAGTATGTAAGTTTATCTTTTAAGATAAGATAAACCTTATCATTTTACATGGGTTCCACATTTTTAGACTTTTTACAAATAAAATGCACAAAATATTTATGACCTCACTCCTTGTCCTTATTACCAATATAATATTTCTAATTCCTAATCATGTAGACCCTACTTCTCTACTTACCCCAACTTTGACATTTTAACATTCTTTGGACCACTTACGACAAATATTTACTTTTTGCCACAACATTCCTATTGTACTTTTGACTATTACCGTACTATACATTATTGGCGGCGTCATACAGCAACGCCGTTATCTTCTATCGGACGCTTCTACTAATTATACTTAACAACATCCTATTCCTAATACATACATTAATGAAATAGAAATTACGGAGGAAAACTTTAATGTCAACATATCTTTCCATCCCACAAGTTGTGAGGAGCGTGATGCCATGACACTGTTGATTATGAAGTTTCCAGGACTTGGACTTGGGAGGTTCACATTAGAAAGTGACATGGCGATGGCTCGAGATTCAATTGATATCGTGTTAAAAAGACTTGAGAAGTATAAGTCTCAGAACTCTCAACTCAAGGCCGAAAAGAATCAATTGGTGGAATATGTTCAACATTGATAAATCCCATATCATCCACTTTCCCGATGCACGATGCGGTGGCTGCCTCGATGAAGAAACTCTCAATTTGTCAAAATAAATAAACACATTGGGCCATGTCACTAAAATTTGGCTTTCAAATATTCTCGTTTTAGGCCAACGAACGATCAAAACAGCAGTTAAACTCCATGAAGATGTCAGTGCGTATCTTGATCCAATTCTTTCTTTCAAGGAAACTTTTGTTTCTAATATATCAAATTTGGATGAGATATTACCCATTCTGCAGGAGATGACGAGTAAGGAATCCTCAATTTTAGCCAATTGGACACGTCATCAAGCTTGCGGAGAAGCGAGATATAAGTGTCAAATTGAATCTTGAAACAACGCAAAATAAAGTAAGCGACACCCGTTAATATTTGGAGCAATGTTCGAATTTAAACCAATTTAAAATATACGAAAGATGTGTTAAAATGTGCGCGTAATGCCTGATGTGGATACTTAGATCATGTTTACGAAAAACATGATATAAGTATCTTAATTGTGTTGAGGCAATGCAAACAAGGTAACACGTCAAATGGGATCAAATGATGAACCAATCGTAACTATGAAGATGATCTTGAAATTAAGATCAAAGGACTATCAAAGATACGAAAACGTGCTTGCGCACTTTAAGCGTTTAACAAGCCACCCGTAAACATGGATGGGCATAAACAGACAAAATAGTGGCGAATATCTTCTTTGATAAGACTCATGAGTATGTTTCCTTCTAACCCGAGAAAATGAGTGGAGAGAATGCGAGGGTATAGATCAAAAGTTGAAAATAAACTAATTGCCACTTGGGTAGAGTTTCGCCTCGTCTGAAGGCAAGAATGAAACTGAGCTAAGTGAGACATCTTTTAATTCCGTGATGAAAGACACATGGTTCTAACTTACATGGGCTCTTTGCATTGTTTGAAAAACAAGGTTCATACTCCAAGTAAATCGTCACTTAGTGATGGCTTGATGTGACAACAGACTTGAAAAGTTGGCTCCAAGACGTAATGACTTTCCTAATAAGATCTCTCAACTAGGTGTCCCAAGTTGTCTAGAAGCGAGCGCAATTTACCCAAAGAGTCGCACTGACTGATTTGGGAGTATCTCGGCTTTACTTTACCCCCTTCAAATATGATGAGCAACTAGTGTGTTCACGCGTATTCTCACTTGGGATTCGGGATACAAACAACTTTGACTCTAACTTACAATGTAAAATATAGTCAAGTGGGTAAGCATAGTGCTTCCTGTTTCATCCATAAGGTTACTCAGCGGTGGATTACTTTAGGGTTCCTGAAACCACCCCCATTGTTGTAGCTTAAGGCGTTATGCCAAAGGGGTTATGTTCCAGTTGAGCGGATAAGGACGTATCCTTTTCCGAAACTTGCAATACAATGTGAAGTGAAATGGTGTGTTTTTAATCTTGCTTAACTTAATGAGGTTTTAAGTAGCACCTTTGTTTAACAACTTGTATGAAAACACGTACTAGAAGGTTTTGTTTTGTCTTGACTTCTTTCTTTGACAAGCGTTAGGTCCTACATGCAAAGAGTTAGTAATTTTCCACAAAATATCATGATATCAAAAGAGAGTTTGTGTGTTGCTTTTGATTCCTAAGATCACCAAAAAGGCATGAAGGAAGAGCATACACAACGCGAAACCCAACTAAAATAATATATGGAAAATACTTTAAGTGTTTTGCAAAAGGAAACTCGTTTTAGCCAACTTTGAACTTTAATTCATTTTAAAGCTTAAATTGAAGTGTTTTGGAAGTAAAATAGAAGGTTTTTGAAATGTTTTTTATTCCCAAGA
Organism: Taxus wallichiana var. yunnanensis; assembly: GCA_018340775.1. Taxonomy (NCBI): domain Eukaryota; kingdom Viridiplantae; phylum Streptophyta; class Pinopsida; order Cupressales; family Taxaceae; genus Taxus; species Taxus wallichiana. The sequence continues at coordinate 551,141,165 of CM031236.1, forward strand.
TCACCTAGAAGGCGCGAGGGAAGAGCATGCACGTTTCAAAGGACCCCTACAAATGAAAAATGTGAACACTCAACTAAGTTAGCATAAAAATATGAAGGAAAAGAAACCTACAAACCACTTTTAGAACCTTGTGAGAAAGTTAGAAAACCAAGAATATTAGAAAATTCCATAAATCTATTTTTAGCAGTTTTAAATGGTTTTAGTATTTTGCATTTTGGAGGTCTCCGGGGCACTTTGGGAGTTTGATGATAGAAGTAATGATACTAAATGTATATTACTTTTGGAACTTCCCTTGCAAATTTTGCTTTGTTCTCTTTTCGACGCCTATTCAAACTCTGAAAACGGGTCAACGGGTCAAAAGATATGACCCAAACTAGGAGCACTAAAAATTATATGAACAAATCCAGATCAAACAGAGATACATGTGCCCCCTTCAAGGTGTATGTGTGTCGTTTTAGGCATGTGCACGTAGTTTTGGGTGCCTATACCCTCATGTAAACGTAACGGATCTACGGGGTGCTTGCGTTACTCAAGAGATGTTTGCGCTAGCATAAGTGTGTCTGCGCTAGAGAATAGGTCCACTGAGCTAGTGAAACAAGAAATGGTAAAAACTATGACATTGCGTGTGCGCTAGCGAGAGAGGGGTGTATGCGCCACGGTTTGGGCATATACGCGCTTGGTAAAATATTTTAACAGAGGGCTGAGAATACATAGGGTGCTTGCGCGTGAGTTTAGGTGCTTTGCATGCCTAGGGAAAAAAATAGGTTATAGGGTGTCTACGCTGGCAGAAGGGTATGTGTGCCATGATTTGGGCATGTGCGCCTACTTTAAGGTACTGTGCGTGGTTTTGGGTGCCTACGCCCCTCTGCTAAAAATGACAGTTTGAATGCATCTACTGCCTGGCAGAAAGGTGTGTGCACCCTTGCCTGAAAAACCACCAAAAAACACGGAAAATGAAATTTTAAAAGTGTCAACAGTTAGAAATTAGCCATTAAATGCATTTTCTAGCATAAACTTAACAAAGAAGCATGAAAATGAGGGTTAACTACATAAAACCTAGCTAAAAATCTCAAGGCAAAATATTTAACCCTACAAAAACATGTAAAAAGTTAGAAACTGAAATAAAAGCTTCAAAATGACCCCATTAATGGAGGATGGACTAAGTGTCCCCAAATGTATGCAATGAAAAGTTACAAAGCTATGGAATGAGGCAAAAAAACCTCAAAGCTTAACTAACTCAGCCATGCACCATGAGATAAGAGCTAAACAAGACTTGATCCTATACATGCATCATGACTTTGACAAAAACATCCAAACCTAGCATATATACTACTCTCTACTCTTTAGATTACTAATTAAACATTAAACCTAAGAAGATCAACTATAGCAATCAAAGGTGTGATTAGTTGTTTATGGTTTTCAAGCTTTCAAGAATGAAGTCTCACCATTAATGGCTTCAAGGCCAATGGTTCTCTCCATATTACTTAAACTTGGATTATGGATGCAAATGGAGGTTATTAGCTCAACAATGGAGGAAGGCAAGCTTTAGATCAAATGTCTAATTAGCTTAAAGCTAATACAAATGAGATCCAAGCTTTCTTAGGCTTGTTTTGGTTTTGTGCTATGTAAAGTTGTGTCTTTGAATGGGTAGGCTTAGCCTTGTATTTATAGTTTTCCAAATGGAAGAGTTTGAACTTTGGGTGCATGTGAGACCAAAGTCTAAAAAACACTTTAGGATTAGATTAGGATAAACATGCTTTAGACTAGTTAAACTTGATCATCAAATGATTAGAGACTCATTAAGAGTTGGGAGGGGTTTGATTAATCAATTGTGATTGATAGATAGCCTAGGAAGCCAATAGAAGTGATCTAGAGAGAACTAGGGAGGTTCTGAATGGTTGAAAGGAGGAATGTTTAGCTAATAAGAGAGATATTAGCCCAATTAGATGATTATAGGAGGAATACGACCAAGAAGGTGTCGTAAATGGGTATTTGAGAATGGAGCGAAGTATAGGGAATTAACAAAGTGTCATTAATTCGTTGAATTGGATGAAATGCTAACGTAAGTGTATTTTAGGTGTCTAAAACTCTTCCACTTATCCCTCACACCCAACCTACCCATCAACGACAAATTACAGTTAAACGAAGGATATAACACACAAGTCTAACATGAGACGAAATTGCAGACACTGTTGAGAGAATGATGGGAAATCAAAATACTTACAAAGAAACATCAACCAAACACATATGTGCACCCACATGACCATGAGATTACCAGAGCAACTGCAAAATAAATCCACAGACGCCGAAATAAACAGAGCAAAACCCTTCCTAGAACTGAATGCATAGATCATTAAAACCCATGTTTTTTTCAAAATATAAGAAGGTTGCAGAATGACGCATGAGATGTGGCACATACTTGCAGGACGCCAAGAAACATACATCTCCAATATGCATCGAATTGAATGGTACCATACCCCTAAAGCACTGTAGATAAATATAAAAAAGCCCATTCAATGCTTGTTACACTTATTAGGGTTTGCATGTCCTCCATCAATAGCTAGCACTCGCACGTTTTGCGAAAGATATTTTTTTGGAGGGTTACATCATCCAAGTACAAGCAATAATGAAAGCCTACGTGGACGACCTAGCATGGACTTGAAATATCTTTCCGAGCAAAATTACACCGTCCGTGCCACGTGGTGCCAATACCATCTTTGTTAGGGCCAATGTAAGCATGCCATTTACTTATTTCTTGGCTTTTTCTTTGACCGTAATAACCCTGCAAGTTGCAACCAAAACTTTCATTGCCATGCGTAACGCGAGGATGACCTTTTATTATTAGATGGGGTCGTTTTTTATATTTTAATAATGATGACCATGCTTTCACGCTGAAATACTCGTGCGAAATTGGGAAATACCGTCTCATGCTTCCTAGCGAATTGGAAGAAGAAAAATATACAAATTATTAAAAAAAACTATACGCGGCGGAGCAACCACATTTAAGTAAGCATTAAAAATGATGGAAAAAGATCTCACCTATAAAACAGCCACTATAAATAAGTCTAGTTCCAGCCAAATACAATAGGTTTTTAAAAAGTATGAGAGCGGTTCTCTCACTGGTTTTAACGACCATTTTAGGTATTTTAGGTTATAGGTTTGACTATACATCTATTTGTTGATATTGTTGAATTTGAACATTTAATGTTATATATTTATTGTGAATTAGGTGATAGTTAGAAAAATTGTATGATGTTTAAAAAATAAAATTATATTAATTATAAAAAAATGAAAAATTGTAATTTATATTTATAAATTCAACATAAATAAATGTTTTTAATTTTAAAATTTTGTATTGAAATATAAAATTATAAAAGTATATGTACATTATTTTTAAATTTAATTTAATTTCGTGGAATATATCATCATTAAACTTAAATTTTAAAAAGATAAATATATAGGGAAGGTTGACAAGTAAACATGCATGAATTAATAAGAAAAAATAAAATTATTAGCTCTTTGTCGATGCCTCTGCCCACATCACCATCAATAAAGCGTGACTCGAATTCTTGTGGCCTCTTCAAATCCATCCGACAAGGTTGCCCTCTCGTGCCAACCCTTTAAGTTTTGACACCGGAGGATTTGGTTATTTGTTGGCCTGAGACCCAATCGCAAGGGCTCGTCCTGGGTGTATTACTTTGATCACGATGTTGGTGCACAACTTCTCAATGGGCATTTGTTGACGACTCATTTCTCACTCTTATTGAGGAGGAACACAATATTGCTCATGCCATACATTGCTTGGAAGTTTTCTCCCTCGCCTCTGGCTCCTCTATCCATCCGGTGGTCGCTTAACATGGAAAGGCCTTGGCTTTTCCAACCTTCTCATCGCCCTTGTCCTAGTCAAAATTTTGGGCACTTTTGTCATTAAAAGCATTTGGAAAGCTTGTGAAGAGGGAAAACCTTGACTTATGTAGAATGGCGATGGCTTCCACGAAGGCGTGTCCTTTAATCTCCACTCTATGTGGTGGTCATCCATGTTCCAATGTCGGGTGGTGTAGCAGAGGTGTTATGGATTCTGCTCTCCGCCTTTTAAGCGCAAAATTCGTACCATTCAAGACTTATTTTGGAAACAAACCCAATCATGACAACCATAACAATCTCTCAGGTCATGTTCAAGATGACTCAGAAACAAAGCTATCATAGAAGACATCATTTCCTTATTGCTCATTCACATAGTTCATAAGGTTGTGGTCCTTCTAGCTCGCCCATGGTGGAAAGAGTGGAGTGGTTTGTGGACACCTCATTCCTAAGCTACTCTACCAAGAAAGGCTATGGGTGTTTGTCACCTCACCTACCCGTGGGGAAAAACTTAATGCCCTATGGGGATCTGTTCCACTCTCTTGGTCTGACGAAGGAGATTTTTTACCATTTGGATACCTGTGTGGAATCGAAAATTGCCCACTTTCTTTGGTATGTGCTACACCAAGGACTCCCACTTGGAACTCGTCTTGTTCACTTGGAGTCGTGGATTCAAAATGCCCCTTCTATGGGCATCTTGAAATGCTTCCACACCTTTTTGGTTTTGTCGTGAAGCCCAATATGCTTAGGTTGGATCCACTCTTTCTTCCAACCATTCTCGACTGAATGCTTCCTTGCAACACGTGTTGCTCGAGACAAACCAAGAATGCCACACAAGTTTACCCAAATTTGGCATGCTTTTAGAGGGGAAATTATGTTTTGGATATGGAAAGAAAGGAATGCTTGTTTGTTTTCTAATTCTGATGTTGATCAACATTTCTCTATTTATAACAAGTTAATAGTTATCGCTAATGTCTTTTTAAAGATTTAAGTCCAGTGCTAACAAGGTAGCATAAGAAGTGGAACATCCACAAATGCTCTTGCGTCACTAGGTGATGCCTCCCGTAATGTTGTTTATGCCCTACCATCCTAGTCTCGCCACACCATGCCACGTGGCGTGTGGCAACGGCTAAAGAGGCGGTGGCCGACGGAACCATTCCTAGCACTCGCTGCTCGTTGATCGTGCATGTTGGTCGACACATGGTTACCTATCATGCATATCTTCTCCCCTCTGCCATTAGTCGCCATCGGGGTGGGATTTCCCTTCGCTTCCCAATCACCGTGGTTGGGGCTCGACGACACTCCGCTCATGCCACGCACCCATGATGGGGGAGTCTACCTCCACCACCCAATAAATTTTCGCGGTTGGTGCTTGCCATCTTGCGCTCATGGGCCCTCTTGAAGAAATTTAAGAAGAAACCCGCCCACGACTTGAGTTGGGATTCACCAAACTCCAACAAATACCTGTCGGGTTTCGGATGGCATGACCAAGACTTGCCACTTGTAGGCCAACAATTTGTAGCGGCAATCGAATTTTTCCGCTCCTTGTTTTTGATATATTCACTCCTCTTGCACTCCTAGTCTAGTTCGTGGCTTTGGGACATGCTTCCATACCGCCCGCCTTTTTTTTAATAATCTTGTATCATAATACTTGATATTTTTATATAAGATCTATTTCATGAAAAATAATTATTACTAGTCAATTAGTTACGATCTTAATAAGGCAAGAAGTCACAATGAATCAAACTAATTAATTAAAGCATTTTTACAATAAGAATAGTTAAATGTTACATATTTTGAAATACATCTAATAAATAATTATTTTATAATATCTTAGACAAGTGGATTTTAAAATCCCATTGGTAAACATTTGAACTATACCAAAGTGATGGAAGCATTTACATTTTGTCTATGTGATGGAAGCTTTAAATTTCAATTTTGTCTATTTTCTTGAGTTATAAAGTGAAAGTTAAACTTTATCAAATATGTTGTTTATATATTTATTTCAATAATTAATTAAAGCTTATTCTTTAGGATAAAATAATTAAAAATGTTAAGTATTTTGAAATACATCTAATAAATACTTTATTTTATAATATCTTAGACAAGTCAATTTTAAAATTTCATTAGTAAATATTTGAACTATACTAAAATGATGGAAGCATTTCACATTTTTGTGTATTACTTCAACTATAACAAAGTAAAAGTTAAATTTTAAACATCTCAATCATTTTGCATCATATTTTTACATATAAATTGTCCATTTTTATAAAGTAATTGAAATCACTCAAAAACATTTAAATCTTTTACAAAATCTAATAATATTTGTGAAGATAGTGAGTGGTCCACTATAGTCCACTTAATAAAGAAGTTCTCCAGACCCAAAACCTCACTTCCTTGTGAGTTATTTAAATAATAATAACATATTTCAACTTTTCCATTTAGTATAGTTCACAGGATTACATAATCAAGTAAAGTATGAATAAACTAGCAATTGCACATGAGTTGCAAATTACGCCAGAGAGGATAACATTGTTAAGTTTGTTGGAGTTGTAATTTACAATGAAGTGTAAGCAAACTTAAAACGAAACAATTTTTTTATAGAAACGAGAATAATCAAGCACATGGCACAATATTATAGTGTAAGTTTATTTTTTAGATTGCTTCATTTAGCATCACTGATAATCGCCACAAGAACATTCTCCCTATTTAAAATGAAGGAAATGGTTCCTATTTCTCACAACAATTTCTCTTGCAACAATCTTGGAGTTAATTTTCGTTGCAGTCTAGCAATGAGCACATAATCGAAGGTTCTTGACAACTATAATTAGTTGTTCCAAGGGAGCGTGTTTAACCAACCAAATGTAGCTGCCAACTTTTTACTATGGTGGCAGAGAAATAATTTTTTTCCTCCACTTCCACATCATTAAGTAAATGTCTTTAATATGAAAAATAACTTGTTGCCTTAATCTCTCAAGCCATTTTCTCCAACTTTGCATAGATCTCCTCTATCTGTAGATGCAATCTATGATTTATCTCCTGGCCTTCAATCTAACTACATCCAAGGATATTCTTAATTCCTCTATCTTTCATCAATCTCTGTATTATTTGAACCTCACCTCACCCACCCACTTCTGCAACATTTTTAGGATCTAAATCAAAATGCATTATAGAGCATAAACTTTATAACATTGAATTTCGTTTTGACTAAACACCAATTTAATACCACATAGATTTAAAGTATGGATTATATATAAAGTTAAGCCTAAAATATAAGGGGAGTACAAAATATGAAGTGTAGTTTCTCTCAATTGTAACGAAGATGATAGGAAGCAATTAGAAGACGATACTTGCATGACAATCTGAAACAACATTTAATTGACTGCTACAAAGCAACAATTGGTCATGATCTGCGCGTGAGTGGTCTTATGTTGGCCATATTAATCATTTATTTCACAAATTGTTTTATAAGCGTCGCCTCATCTACTACATATAATTTCACTGTCTCCTTTGTTTTTTCCTTACCCTCTCACAAACAACTCCTCGTCCAAATTCAGAAGGCCTCTCCCACTGACCAAATGTTTGAAATGGTAGTTTTCCAATGGCGAAAAATTATTATCTCCTCCAAATCTTGGACACACGGATTTCAGTTGACCATAATTTTGTAAAAGATTGTGCGTAGCAAAAGTAAGTCCCATGTCATTGATGTGAGAGTGAATTTACTATCCTCAGCAAATTTTACGACATGAAATTAAAATTCCTCATGTTAAATACTAACAAATCTTTGATCCGCTCCATCTTATTTTACAATTAATAGCAATTTCATGACAAAGGCACATATATAAACAAGGACAGAAGCAAAAATTATAGAACAAAAATCCATGTATATAACATAAAAGTTCAAAAGCTTTCCTTCCAAAAAGCTTTACTTGTGAGTACAAATATTTTTGGGATATGGTATTGATCAAGCAAGGTATCACCTGCTAAAGAATTTCCAATCAGTATATTACAACTATCCAATCTTTTCAACACTACATTGAACATAATGTAAAAAAAGTTACGAGACCTAAAAAAAAAAAGGCTCAATACCAGATATATACAAGGACAAAAAGAATTTCATGGAAAGCTCACAAGAAGTGAGATTTATCCATATTATATACAAGTGTAATCACCTTTTGTAAATGCTAAAAAAAGTTGAAACAAAATTTATGGAGAAAGAGCGTTCCTTTTCTGCGGCAACCATGGAAATTTTTCCTTTAAAAACCACAATAATCAGGCCTCATGCGAAATAGCAGGTGCGTTCATGTAAAATGGCTTTGAACGCACAAGTTTCAACTTAAAGTGCATGGACTCTTCCGCAATCGGTCAAGGGTGCAATCGGTCTGCCCATTTCCATTTTGATTAACATAAAAATCTACCTCATCAAAAACACAAGACCTGGAAAACAAAGTTTAAATGATCCAGTGATCGAATCCTGTTTAATAAAGATTTGGAGTTCTCGATCGCAGAAAAACTGATCGCATTACCAGAAAATCCCAATTTCTATGTTGGGTGTGAAGAATCCAACATCTTATCCTCATTAAATAACAAGCTCTCTCTGTTAAAATCCACGACAAAATATTTTGGTTGAATTTAAGTGCGCATGAAGATATATTTCATATACTCGAATGGTTTATTTATAAATGTGGCATCTACTACAGTGCAAGACAGTTGAGGGAGGCGGCTGAAAGCGAGATTTACTTCTGCATTCATGTTTCACCAAATGAATTAAATGCAAAAACTATTCAGTACAAAAAGTACATCACAAAATAGATATTCAAGACAACTTACATTATTCCACTTAAATATCTAAAATCCAACAACCTGTAAAGTTAAGACAGCAATAGAGATGCCAGAATTTAACACTTTTCAGCATCTTCAAAGGTGGACGCCTACCGGCAAAATATATACAAAAGTCATTACCAATTAGAACAGAATAATACGGCTCGATAAGCACAAAATATAAGAATTCAATCTGACCACATGGAATGGTGGGCTCCTGACCTGCACCCCACCGTAAGCTCTGTTAATCGATTCCTGCTCCGTCAGGTGATGCAGAGCGTTGCTTCTGTTACCGCTAGTCACAAAACCATGGTCAATGTTGCTCCGTTACCAGTCAGAAAACCAGGGTACCGATTCTTCTGTTACTAGTCAGAAAAACCAGAGGAGGTGGATACCAGAGAGACTAGGTAGCCTGCTGTGAATCTGAAGAAATCAGCGTGGTAAAACTGAGGTTTTGCCTGTGCTCAACTGCCTGCAACTCCCATACTCAGTGATCGAAGACAAGACTTCGCTCGGCCGGACGGGATCGCTGTAGAGAAACACTGCTACAGGCATCCTCGTCGGAATATACGGCAATAGCGCCTCGAATTTCAACGCCTTCACAACCTGCCTCATGGAAGGCCTGGCCTTGGGATCCGGATGCGAACACCACAGTCCCACCATTAATAAACGTTCCATTTCATCGCCGTTGAAATCTCCGCGCAGGGTTTCGGCCGCAGCGTCCAAAACCCTCCCCTGCGCGTATAAATCCCAAACCCACTGCACCAGCCGCATGCTGTAATGCTCTCTCAGCTTCTCGTCCAGAGCTCGCCTTCCGCAGGCGATTTCCAAGGCAACTGCTCCGAAGCTGAACACGTCGGATTCCGGCGTCGATTTTCCAGTTTCCACGCATTCCGGCGCCAGATAACCCAGGGTTCCTGCAACCACCGTTGTGTGGGAAGAAGACTCCGTATCGCGCTCCACGAGCCGCGCCAAGCCGAAATCCCCGAGCTTTGCGTTGAAATTGGAATCCAGCATCACATTGCTGGACTTGACGTCTCTGTGCAGAATGCATTGGTCCCAATCCTCGTGAAGATAAACCAGAGCCGAAGCTATGCCGCACGCAATGTTATACCTGCGGTCCCAATCCAGACCGCCCGCTTCCGCATAAATACGCTTATCCAGGCTTCCGTTGGGCATGTATTCGTAAACCAGAAGCAACTCGCCCCTTTCGTGACACCATCCCAAGAGCTGCACCAGGTTACGGTGCCCCAACCTGCGTGATTATGCTCACCTCTGCAACATATTCCTTTTTGCCCTGTTTCGAACCCTGAGAAACCCTCTTCACCGCCACAAATTCCCTCGTCTCCTGCAAAACCCCTCTGTAGACAGATCCGAAGCCGCCCTGTCCGAGCTTTTCGTCCTCGCTGAAGTTTTTCGTGGCGGCGCTGAGTGCGGCGTATGTGAACTTCCGCGGGCCTTGCGAAAACTCTTCGTCCAACGCCATTTCACTTTCATGCTCTGTTTTTGACTGTCCCCTGCGTTTGATGCGCCACCACCACCAACCCCCGCCGAAGGTCAAACTGCAGAAAACCACCGCCCCGGCGACAACGAGAGCTATCAGCATGCTTTTATAACCCTTCCTCTTCGAACCCTGAACCTCGTTACCCTGACTGTCAATGCTGACGAATGAAGCATTCCAGGAGGTTTTACAAGAGAAATCCCAGGAGATCAATGTATGGCTCTCTGTTCCCATCGAAGTCGAAGCCGAGAAGCCAACCATGACATTCTCAGACAGAAAGTCCGCCAGATCTACGTCATAGGTCAATATCGGATCGGCCGCTGATTTCGATCCGTTCCGAGAAAGAAACACTTGAAGCCTCTTCGATCGCCCGTCGTAATCCACCCGCGCGTCCCATTCTTTCCCGTCTTTCAGACTTCCATTAACCACCGATTTATTTACATCCGAAACCACAGTATTAATATCGATTCCCACATGGTTGTCACTGGGATCGTGGGAATTTTTATCCGTGTCGAACTCCACCGCAACAATCCGATTCTGCGGCTTCCCGATCGTGCTCGTGTTGAAGAGGCCGAGCCATTTGCCCGCGGAGAGCTCCGGCGCCCGGAAACCGAGCGGCGCCATGAAAAAGGCGAGCCCTCCCCCTGAACCGAAATCGTTGGTGGCCTCTGGTTTGATGATGAACTGAAACCGCGTGGTGAAACTTGCGAGAGCCCCGGAAGATCTGTCCCATATTGGAATGGATTTCTTGTAAACCGCCCAACCGGCACTGTAAGTTTTTCCGGCTCGATTCGTGGTGAGCTGGATGAGATTCCCGTCACCGCTGCGCTGAAAGTATGAATCATAGAAAAGCTTGATATTGTCTGACGTAGAGACGTTCAAAGAAGAAAAGCTAAAGCTTTGGCTGCTTCCTCCTTGACCAGAGGCTACATTAATGGCGGCATAGAAAGTTAGGAAAGCTAGAATAAAGCTCATTTTCGTGCAGCTCCGCTCTGGTATACTTCCTGGTTTGAATGAAACTGTAATCTTTTTAGCAACTTAACATATGTTGCACGCAAGTCAATCAAAAACACAAGTTGCATATGTGGACAACAGTTTATTCTGGCGCTTTCTTAAAAACCACCCCACCTGGGAAATGCCAATGCAGGAAGCTTCCCGCAAATCGTGCTCGACAGGGAAACATGTTCAGTGTGGATCTTCTGCAATGCTCTCATATGTTAAAATGCCACGTCTTTTGTCTTCTCGCGGAATAATATCAGGGGGCCGGGCGGGCCACGATTCAACGATGGGATTCAGCGCGGTTATTGATTGGAATAACCGGTGCGTCCACTCTGCACGTGGGAAAATTTCCATTGAAGTGGTATTACCTAACCAGAACCCACTCTTACCAGACATGGTAAAGTGGAGTTTTGACACCACTTCCTCGTCCACACGCAACTGACATTTATTTCATTACGTATTTGAACGATTAAATAATTAAATCTCACCACACAAACTTATTTATTTAATGGGTGGGTAGAAGAAACTTATACTTAAGGGTAATTCAGGTGTATGTCCCAAGGGAATACTTATTGAGAGAGATGTTGACCATACATATTGTGTGTGAGGGTGGTGATTTCATGTACATTTGAGATTAGGGTTTCTCTTTGGCGGGTCTTGATGGTGTCATCCACTTTCTGCTAGATACTAATGCATAGGTAATATCAATGCACTTTTGTTAGCCAAAAAGTTGTTGGAAGAGGTTTAAACATCAAAAGATAGAAACTGAAAAATAGTTATAAACCAAAAATGACGTGCTATGTGAAAATCGTAGGGGATGGGTCGAAGAAGGGAAAATTGAGGGAGAAAAAAACTACATGAGGAAGAGGGGAAACAAAGAAGGGGTTTGAGGGAGGATAAGTTCAAGGATGGGGAAAATGTTAGGGGGAATATATGTGAAACATTGTTTTGTTACGACTAGGAACATACAAACCACACACTATTTTTGGAAATCGTTTAAATTGGAGAAAAGGGGGGGAGGAAGTTACCGTCAACAATGACATCCCTTGTGATTTGTGGGTAGTTAGAACACATTTCAATTTAAGGGGAATTATCTTCTTTGTGTCTTGATACACTTTAGAGATAGGGATACATGGAGTGGACTCATCATCCCAAGTCAACTAATTGCAATTGTTGAATTCGATAACCACAAAACATAGGAATTCGATCATGCGTTTTTTCCATCTTTATAGACCATTATCTTATTCCATTTTCCATGCTCTCCTAGGCAATAATATGTATCATTTGTAAGATTTTTCCTTGTGGATTTGTAGCCAAGACTTTATCCTCAACATTCCAAGTTCTTAACACCGAGATAAATTTGAAGTATTGTCATATGTATCTATGTCGGAAAGGTTTTTATAGTGACTACTCTTGCATCGAATTAACCACTGCTAGAAATTTTATCACCAAGGTTTGAACACATGACCTAATACTACTCTTATCACGATTACCCTAACAGCTTGTTCGACAAATATATAAAATAATAATCATTCTTTGAGTGGAAGTCATTGGTGTATTGCATGGAGAGGTGGGATGGTTGGTCACATTGCAAAGTTTCCATCATCATCGCTTATAGATAGGGAACTTGAATATGTTTGACTTCCAAACTCTACATGTGTTAGATATAGAAACTATATGTTAAGGGTTCCTTCTATCATCGATTTCATGCACATTTTTTAGTTGGGTTTTTATTTAGTGATTAAGGTAGAAACTATGGTTTCCCATTCAGTTGATTGGTTTGAAAATTATAATTTATTGTATTTATCATGAAAATTTATATTAATGGTGCAAGCCTTCATAGATCATTTGTTTCCTAGTCCATTGTTGAGGCATGATACAAAAACTCTATGTTACGGGTTCCTTCTATTGTCAATTTCATGCACATTTTTAATTAGCTTTTTTATTTATTGATAAAGGTAAAAATATGGTTTCCTTCATCAACATGCCTAATAACATTTTTCATGAATGATCACCAACATAAAACTTTTCAAAAGAGAAATTTAAACTAATAAAACCATTAAAGTGTACCGTGCAATGTACATGCGAAAAGAGGTTGCTTTTGTTTATTAATTTGGTATACCTTATCTTTTGTGGTTAGTAAACATGTTGAGTTTTAGTACAATGGAGAAGATCATGCACTAATAATGTTTAAAAATACAGGAATGATGTTGTTTACTAAATAATGTAGATGGAATATAGATGCTTGTATTGTTCTTGTCAATGTACCCACAATTAATTTTTTTAATAATATGGAGTAATATAAATCTGAATCGGTATATTGAATACCTTACGAGATATTTTGATGTGGTAAATCTACGTTAGCATTTTGATTTCTTGCAACAAAAAAAATCAAACATGGCATAGTTGTTGATGCATTGTAGGGTTGGATAGGCATGGACGTAGACGACTCATATTATTTTTATGGTCAATTTTTTACGAGCGTGGGCGTGGGCGTGCACGACAACATTGATGGTGAAGATTACAGGATGTTTTCAAACGCGGACCGGTGTTTCTACTTGTAAACACACCTTTTGGCATTAATATAAGGCTTTGAGAAAAAAATCAAGTTGTCTTATAACAATACACTGTTGTATTAATAACTTGTAATTCAAGAGTTCAATTCATAATTCAATTCCTATAGTCAAAACCTAAAATCGCTGACAAAGAAATCCATCTATTTAATTTATCCTTTTTAATACTTATATGGTGACTTGGTTTTGACGGTCACTCTGAAAGTGTGGTCTGTTTAATGTATTTAATGTTAAAGCATATAATTTCAAAGCCACCTTCATAACCATTTAATGTTAAAGCCTATAATTTCAAAGCCAAATGAAATTTGTGAATGGGGTATTATTTGTTGTAATCTCAAACGTCAAAGAAGAAATAATGATTTTATATACTAAAGGTGAATAAAGATTAATATCCCTTTAAAAAAATGTTGTTTGTTTAATTGATTTATTCTGTGATAACTTCCATAGTGTAGTCACATAATCTTGCACGTTAGACATTATTTAGCCCTGTTTCATACTACTATTTAGAAGGTTCTCAAGCAACTAAATTATTAATTAATCCCACTCTTTTGGCCACATTATTTTACTTTTATTTTGTCATTCCCGCATATTTACTTATGCATGTCCAATCTTTTCATCATTTTCTCGCCATTTTAGCCTAAATCAAAAAGTGCCTTGGTCCCACTAGGGGTGCCCTGGTCTGTTTTTAACTTTCCCTCCACTTTTTGGGCTCTTTGTGACCATTTTTCATACTTATATTTTTCCTAGTCGGCCTTGTCAAGGTTAATTATGAAATTAAATCTTGAGAACCCTATAAATATAAAGTTATGAAGCCATAATGAGGGTCCTAGTGTCACACACTACTATCACTCCATCTAGAGTTGCATCCATTGCATCACTTACATCCATTAGTGTCATGCATCAAGGCTAGAGATCTACATCACACATCACAACATAGGGGGAGGGATTCTATTCTATTCCATGCACACATTCTATTACATTTTCCTATAGTTATTATTTCTCACTACTTCACAAAGTGTGACTAGCATGAGAGCACCTAGGGAACGATATGCACACATGCACCGAACTACATCCGGGTCTAAAATTTAGTGCAACGCTTTCAAGCAATAATTCCACTAGTTTGGCAATGTGAGGTCATCAGACCCATTCATTCTGCATCTTTATTTTTCCTAGGGTTTGCTACTTCCTTTTGTATTACAGTTGTCACTCTAATATCCAAAGACATTCGACACAACTTCACGGATCCAAAGTGAAAAAGCGAAAGGGTTTCGATCAACTTCATGGCCATCCATATTTCAGATTCGAGCATTTGCAAGAACCGGGTGCCTAAATCAGAGAAGGGGTGCCCCAAGATACCTTCCACGGCGCCTCAATCAGCCTCAAATCCACCATATCCACATTTCACTAGACCTTTGAGTGTTCGTCTTTGCTTTAGGAATCTGCAATCAAACCTCGTGACAACCCGAGATAGTATTCTATTATCAAATGAGTCCTTTTCTTACTCTTCTCTCACATATTATGGTTTTATTTCCATTAGATTTAATAATTCAATTGTTTCACATTATTTTAGCATACTTATTTACATCATTTTAGTCCTCCTAATTAGATTAACTAGGGTTACTATCTCATTGGATTTAGTTCAATTTTAGTTAATCATTTTGGTGAACCTGACCATTTTTCTGAACTTCATTTGCCTTAAGTTTCCTTTATCATGGCTATTTCCATTCATGACTTCTTATTACGTCACCCTGAATTACACACTAAGATTATTAGTCTTTTATTCACTACTCATATTCCTGACAACACTCATCCAGATATAGTCTATAATACTTTTGTGGATGCTTTCTCTCAGCACATTACTTTCCCATCCACCCCTCATCATGCCTACACCAATTTTGACAATGATCCACCTTTGCATATCATCTCTCGCATTTATAATGTTGTTATTAAGAGAACTTTGATTGACAATGGATATGAGCTTAATTTGTGTACCATGCCTTTTCTTAAAGCTTTAGGCCTCACTGATCGTGACATTAATCCCTCTTGTATTTCATTACGTGCTTATGATGGTTCCACCCGCCCATGTCTTGGTCACATCACACTACCCCTCACTTTTGGTCCTAAAACTGTCAACACAGTCTTCTTTGTTATGGATTTCCCCATTGCTTACAATTGTTTACTTGGTCGACCATGGTTGTATGCCATGTGATTTGTCACCTCTACTATCCATAATTGTGTTAAGTTCTTACATGAGGGCATGGAGTATACTTTTGTGTTTCGTATTGTGACCGCTCTCCTAACACTAGTCTTCCTACTCCATGTATCAATACTACCAATGACCCCCAACCTATGGATGAGCAACCATATCTACCACCACTTGATGGTACTATTTGGGTGATTGATGTCATTCCTCCTACGCCACCAACTACTTCTACTACTATGATTCTTCCTCAGCGGGTCATCTCATCTATGGACGTTGATCTATCGTCTCCACATCATAGTACATCTCTTACTTTGCCACACCCACTATTCACTTGCACACTTTTCATTCATAACTCATATTGGGAGCATGCTCCATTCGATCCCACATGTGAGGACATTATATGTTCCCATGAGGGTCTAGCTCACCTTGGTTTCACTTTTGAGGACCTACAGCCTTCTACTCATGCTCCTCATCTATACTATGGCTTTGTCACTATCACCCTTGTTTATGGCTTACATTTCTTTCATCTTCTAGTCTATCCACTACGTACCCCTTTTTATTCTCCACTCACATTAGGGGATTCTTGGCTTACTTACATTAGAGGCACATTAGATCCTAGTCACATAGACATTTCATTTCCTATGCCCTTTGGTCATATTTTCATTTATAATAGTTCCTTTCTTGGCTACTCACCCGACTACACTCAATGGTACGCACACGGTTTCCCACATCTGCATTCACTGATGAATAATATGCTATGGGAATGTATCATTTACATCTCACTAGCTCACTACATGATCAACCCCATACTATAGCTTACCAAGTTACAAACCCTCTCCATTTGACTTTGAACCGAGAGGGCAATGGTCTCTTTGACTAGTTTACATAGTCCCCTCTCACCCTACCATGGGGGGCATATCATATTACATCACCCCTTCTCTTCTAGCATAGTCTTACATCACACATTCCATATCTCTTATTATCATCTTTTATAGGCATACCATATCGCGCGTCATACCATCGTCGTTACCCGATGACACACTCTTGTACTTCAGTTCACACTTTACTTTGTTGAGGGATTACCATTGCACTGAACCCCACACACCACACTTAGGCATTACACATTACATCTTATCATATATTGCATGCATCATACATTGTCCATTCTACATTTATCCTACATTCTTCATTATACTAGTCATTCTACACATCACATTTGTCTCGCGTATTTACACGTTTAGTCTCATCACATCTCGCACATTTATCCATTACATATATTCTACGTATTATGCTAGGTTGCATTTATATATGGGCATAGATTTACATTTCATCACCACATATCCTATTTCTATCTACAACTATCACCATATTCTACATTGCCTTCTTCATACTGTGCATTTACACACCCTAGTCACTATTTGGTCACCTATACTACCTTGTTCTATGTGATACGCTCACCACCCTATGATGCACTTTAGTTCCTCGATCCATACTCGATTGTTGAGGGTTTATAAATCAAATGGACCTTACACTCACCATGCAACATTTCATCATACGACATTCATAGGACTAGTGACATACACTCTAGGCTAAATCGTCACCCACATTCATCATTACATATCGTAGTGGTATATGCTTTAGGCTAAATCACCACCTCTCTCATATCATCTTGTAGTGGTATACACCTTAGGTTAAATCACCACTCCTTCTTCGTCATTTCCAATTCTAGTGTTATCCACTTAGTCCTAAATCACAATCCATCCTATCATCATGTAGTGGTATATGCTTAGTGCTAAATCACCATCCTCTATCCTATAATCATGTAGTGGTATGTGCTTACTCATAAATCACCACCCTCCATCCTATCATCATGTAGTGGTATACGCTATAGGCTAAATCACCACCCATTCTTATTCATTTTCTAGTGACATACGCTTTAGGCTAAATCGTCACCTTTTCTATACATTTCTAGTAGTATATGCTTTAGGCTAAATCGCCAACCTCCTTTTTGTTCATCTTATAGTAATATATGCTTAGTGCTCAAGAATCAATCATCATTTCATATTATAGTGATATACACTTAGGGAAAAATCATCACTCATCTATTCCACAAAGTAATGATATACGCTTTTGTTATAAGGTTCATGCACATCTAATTTACATGTCACATCTTATCACCACTACACACACACACTCATTGTAGTGCACTAGGCACACTAAACACTATTCGACCATTTCTCGATGACACACTGTCGTTTACGGTTCATTCTTGACTATTGAGGGGGAAAATGAACCTCATTTCATACACTTCCATACACTCTGGGGGCATGTTGCTCTATCATCCCATCTTGCATCCCATTCCATCCATCCATAGCATGTTGCATTGTATTGGTGCATTTACTCTTTTTCTAGTGTTTTTCATGATCACTTTATTTGCACATGTTAGCTTGGTTTCTTATATGTAATTTTCATATACACATGCACGTTCACACCTCTGTCTAGTGTGATTGTAGTGTTGATAAGAGTTTTTGCTTCTGTCCATATTAGTGTATGAGAAATCACTAAACACAAAACAACGTCGAGTATGCAAGGGATTAGTACCTTGGAGATGGTGATAGTTGATATGGGTGCAAATTCGATGTTGAACTCCTCTCTGCGATCTCAAAAAACCTGTAGCTCACATACACTAGAGAAAGATTGTTTAGAGATTTTATGCGGGGCTACCTGACAAAGTAGATCCGAGAAGCGTTAACTTCCTCGGTGGCTATCAACCCCGTGTGATAAAGAATAATGATAAAATATAAGATAAACAGATAACATGCAAGCTGATGAACAAAGGAACTGACGTTGTTGGTATGTAGATGGTGTTATTGATCTGATCCAAACACAACGTGCAACAAGAACCACGCTACATGAACTAACAAATCATGAGCAGAGTATTGTGGGGATTACAGTGTCGTTACAAGGACATCATGAGGATATAATGATAAACAAGAAGCTTAGAATTCAAAACAACATTTTCCCAGATTTTCCAACTTAACTTTCCAAGGGGAAAAGCCCATATTTATAGCCTAATGGTGAGGTTAGAATGCAAGTTAAAAGATACTCAGGGTTAGGTAAAGTAACCCTGATTAAAAGAGGTGATGTGATTCAACGGGGCTCACAATTTGACTTATGGTTAAAAAGATAAGGATGTGATATGGAGTGGGAAAGATGATTGACATGGTTAGGTGAAATAATAGATTCCATTCTTGAAATTAAGAGTGGAGTGTCGGATGGGTGTATTATTTCCCATGAATTGAATAATTTGTGAGAGATGCCAAAATTCAATTATTAAATGGGTTTATATGGAGCCCATTTAATAATTAATTAAATTTGGGTGAATAAATGGATGAGATTTATTTAAATTTAAGAAAAATAAAAGCGAGAGTGAGAGTTAAATGAATGTGAGATGACAGAGGGTGCTATACCAAAATTGGTGTCTACATTTGCCCCTTTTTGTTGAGTGGTTTGCGATAGCAAGCCACGAGACAAAAAAAAAGGTTAGATGAAATATGTGTTCATAAAAGGGATGGGGATGAATAAAAACATGACCAAAGGCAAGATGCCCAAGGTGAAAAAGGATCGCAATATCTATGAAAAATATGGCGGTGACTCCAATATCACATCGGTAGAGGAAAATTGTGGTCTCAATGAACACTGATGACAACATTCTATAGACCAATGAGTGGGTGAAGACCACTATAGTATGGATGTAAACCATGATGACCAATGGGTCATAGAAAAACATCAAAATATGCGCAACTAAATGTGAAAGGTATGTGAAACCCTTTGTCTGCAAGGAATCGAGCAAAAAATAATGCGTCCGCAAGAGGGACGAGGATGAAAAGAAAACATGACCAAAGGCAAGATGCCCAAGGTGAAAAAGGATCGCAATATCTATGAAAAATATGGCAGTGACTCTAATTTCACATCGGTAGAGGAAAATTACGGTCTCAACGGAGACATACGATAACGTTTTATAGACCAGTGAGTGGCTGAAGAGCACTGCAGTATGGATGTAAACCACGATGACCAATGGGTCATAGGAAAACATCAAAATATGCACAACTGAATTTTAAAGGTATGTAAAACTCTTTGTTTGAAAGGAATTGAGCGAAAAATCATGCTTCCTTAAAAGGGACGAGGATGAGAATAATGATTCCCAACACAGGAAATAGACGGACAAAAAGCAAGTTGTATACGTTGATAAGTAAAAGGATGAAAGGGTGCCCCAACATAGGACATGAAGATGATATAATGGGAGATGGATGTTGAAATAAGATATCCATGGGGGAACTAGTATGGCCACGAATGTGGAGAAAAAATCGATAAATGCCTCAAGAGGGTGTTAAATAGGATGTTGAATAGATGTTTCTTAAGAAAGGTTTGTAGTTGAAGGCAGATGAATAATGGGGCGAAGAAGAAGGAAAGCAGTCCCACTTCTTTGACAAGTAGGAAAAGGAGT
Organism: Taxus wallichiana var. yunnanensis; assembly: GCA_018340775.1. Taxonomy (NCBI): domain Eukaryota; kingdom Viridiplantae; phylum Streptophyta; class Pinopsida; order Cupressales; family Taxaceae; genus Taxus; species Taxus wallichiana. Next base: position 551,161,630 of record CM031236.1, read on the forward strand.
CAAGCTACTTTTGTGAAAAAGTGGAACAAACATTCATGGAAGAGAACAAGATCAGATAGGTGATGGTCATTATGGTATCCTCCAAGACAAAAATGTCCTAGGAAGATGGGATGAAGGATGTAGATGATAGATGATAGAGATAAGAGAAAGCAGACATGGTTGGAGTAGAGCGGACGTGGTGGAGGAGAGGAAGCAAATAGTAGAGAAGGATGATAAGAGAGGTGAGAAGATAGATGAAAGAAAAAAAGAGAGAGAATGATAGTTAATAAGAAGGTAGTGGGAAAAGATAAGGGGGAAATAAATAGGGAAGGCATGATGGACCTGGAGAAAAGAAAATAGAGAAAGAGAACAGGAGAAGAAGGGAAGGAGGAAGATCAAACAAGAAGAAGACGAGATGAGAAGGGAAAGGAGATTAGAGGGGAAGGTGAATGTACATAGATGTACCATAGTAAAGAAGAAACAAATATAATAAAGAGGAGAGATGGTGGAAGAAATAAATGATGAAGGACAAAGAAGAAGACAAGAAAATGATAGAATAGGGGATGAAAGGGAGATGGAGATCAAAAACAAAGGGGGAGAAAGAATGGATCACGAAAGAGACGAAAAGATGAGAAGGAGAAGAGGTGAAAAATATTAAAGAAGGATGATAGGAGAGATGAATAGGAATAACATGATGGAAAGATGAAGAAGATGAAGAAGTTAAAGAAGATGGGAGAGGAAGTAGAATAGAAAAGAGAAAGAAAGGGACAAGGAGGAGCTAAGAGACTGCAGAGGAGATGAAAGAATGGAAAAGAAACTGATGTATAGGGATGGAATAAGATAGGGGTGGTAGAGAAAGAAGTTTGGTAATGGGAAAGTGGAAATAAGAGGGAAAGAAGAGATGATAGAGCTGAAACAGGAAGGAAATTGAATCCAAGGGTTAGGAGTAAGACCCAGGTAAAGAATATGAAACAAAACACATGGAAATGCATGTGGATGGTGGGATGATTAAAAAGATGGGACAACACTGGTGAGTTAGGTTATCAATGGAGAAGTAGGATGAAAGTGTAAGGAGAAGAGGGGATGAAGATGATATAGAGGAAATGAAAGAAAACCAGGGGTAGAAAGGAGGAGAGGACAACAAAGAAAATGATGCAAAGGTAGTATATGATGAAGATAGTAGAGATATTGAAGAAGGCGAAGGGAAGATGGAAAGGAAATGCCAGTGGAGGGATGTTAGGAGAAATACTCTAATAATGATTAGAGGGCACAAAAGAAAAAAGGAAGGAAGAGAAAATAAAGGAGGTAAAAATGAGTGAACATGGACATGTAGAATGGGGATAAATGAATTCCACTGATAATTATTAGCATGAAAATGGAAGATGATTATGAAATAATATTAGGAAATGAAAATGATGGGTACGTATGGGGGTAGATGTGTGGGAGAAATCTAGAAAATGGAGTGGAAAGAGTAAAGAAATGAGGGATAATGATTGGTGTGGAGATGAATGATGAGGGGAGGATGTGGATGAAGATGAAGGAAGTAAAGATGAAGGAATGAGACATTAGGAAATGGTATGAAGTGGTTAAGTTAGATTTCCAAATGAGGGATGATGGGGATGATATTTGAGGAAGTCTGAGATATTTTGTGCGAGGAAGAAAGAGGAGGGAAGAGGATGTGTTTGTGGGGAATGAAGATAAAATGTAGACGGTGAGAAGGTGGAGCAAAGGGGAAAGGCAAGGAGATAAATCATTCTTAAGAGAGACTCTTAAGTAAGATCACCATGCCGTAAGAATGGTTAAGTAGAATTGCCAAGCCGAAGAAGAAGAAGAATGATGAAAAGACTGAGCGGTGTATACCAAAATGGATCAAGAGATGAAAGGAGGTGATAACAAGGAAACAAAGGAGTGTGAAGTGATTATATGGAGGAATGTATGCGGTGTAGGATGGAGAGTGTAAGGGGAATTCTTAATTAGAATTCCTATGTTGTGTGAGTGATGATGCCAAAGCGTTAAGCAGAAGTTATGGAGTGGGAAGATGTTTCTAGTGTTCAATGGAATAGAAAATGGTGGAGGAGTTTCTACAGTGGCAGGATCTTAGGAAAGAGATGCATTGTGATTAAGAAGCCTACGCAAAATGGGTGGTTAAGTAAGATCACCAAGCCAAAAGAAGAATGAAAGGGAAATGGAATGATAGAATAGATGCCAGTAAAATGATATTAAGAGAAAAACACAAAAATAATTGCCTGGGTGGAGGATATGTGAAGTATTGAAGAAACAACGGAGAAGGATGAAGTGGGTGAGAAGAGTAGCGGAGAATGAGATGGGGTGAATTTTAGGAGAAAATTGGGTTGAAAAAGGAGACTAGGAGGAAGAAATAATCAATGAGACATGATTACAAATGAGACCTTGTCCAGAATGACAGTCTACCTCGAGTAGGATTTCCATGTTGCGTGGGGAGTTATGTCGACATGCCAAGTTGGGGATAAAAGGCCTATGATGGTGAAGAATATGATGTCTCATGCTAGATGATAGACAAGGATAAGAGCGATGAGAAAGGTAATGGGTGGATGACTGGAGAGAAGAGAAGAATGATGTGAGAGGATGAATGGAGAAAGATCACATTGGTCATGGTGGGGATGAGAAGTCTGTTTGGATAATGAATATTGCTTGAGATATATTCTCAAGTAAAATTCACAAACTACAACGAAGATCAAGTAGAATTCCCAAACTGAATAGCGTATCAAAGAGTGTGTGTAGAAATAGTAACAAATTTCATGGATTTATAAATGATGTTAATAGAGGACATCCTTAAGAGTAAAAAAATATAGATGCAGATTTGATGATTTGAAATTTGATTTCAAAAATATAATTGTAATAAAAGAGGTTTTTTTAGATGAGTATCACATAAGCGTAGCAAGGGCCATGTAAGAAAGTTTTAATTTTAGCCGAATAGGAAGTAAACAAGAAAAGGCCCTACTCAAAGCATTGCACTTACAACCGATAGTATGTGTTAGTACATAACCAATGACATGTGATTATACCAAAAGACCAAGAGGGAGATATGGATGAAATATTCTCATAATCTTAATATCGACATAACGATGGATTTGAGGTGTAACTTGTATGTGGGAAGAAGGTTCTCCAAAGGTGGTGTTCCTTAAGCCTATGCCCCAGCTCTGGGAAAGGGAAAGAACAATAATAGAAGAAAGATGATTAATGCGGGAAGCTTTCCGAATGCCATAACAAAAGAGTAGCCATCCTTCGAGGGTATGGTCTACTATATATATAACATGGATGGTGAGAATGATAGATGTCCTTCGAGGGATCGGTCTATTTCTTTTGATTTTTCTTTGATTTTGATTTTAATTTGCATGATTTTCTTTTTATTCTTCTTTTTGTGTTTTGTATGCACAATTGTCCTTCTAGGGATCAGTCTGTTTTTGGATAACTTTGATTTCTTTTTGCATGCATGGATGTTAGCTTCACATGGGGGAGAGTCAGGGGATAGCAAAGTAGACCACTTAGGAGGGGATAATGACTATACAAGAGACACCCCTATACCCTTTACATGATTGTCATAGGAAAATGAGAGGGTGATGGATGTAATGATTATGGGGTTCTCACCAAATCGGAGAACTTATCCATAATGAATATGCTATGAGTAGAGCAGTGGTACTCATATTCAAGGTCATATCAAAGTAGTGATGTTAGACCACATAATTCATATCATTACCATGATAGACGAAAGTGGATAATGGTGGAGACATGGTCTAAAGACAAGACTATGCTCATAAGTGCATGTAATAACAATAGAATGGTTGTAAGTGCAATGTATTAAGGGGTTCGATCTCTAGTTTACCATCAAGAGAAGCCAAGCGATAAGCCCCAGACCCATACTTATGTGTGATAATATATGGTCTGATCCAGTTGGGAGAAAATTTTTCCTACCAACTCGCTATGTTCGAGATAAGATAAGAATTTTGGGAGGATGAGTGAAGGTAAAACTATGCGCTACCCTTTCAGGAAGTGAAAAATATGCATCCCTAATGAGACAAACAGATGGTCAAAAGGGTGGGCTTAAGAGGCACACAATCATGGCCACAAAGGTGGACTTTGGTGAAAAATATGGTCCTTATTGGAAGGAAAAACATGGCCTCAAAGGAGGACTTTGATGACACAATCATGGCCACAAAGGTGGACTTTAATGAAAAAGATAGAAATATTGTCTCTTAACGGAGAGACAAACATGGCCACCATAGTGGGATTAAGATGAAAATAAATGGTCCCCTAAGGGATAGACGCATATGGCCACAAAAGTGGGCTTTAAATGAGATGAAGATTTGGACAGGTTAGTTTAGATTGGATGGATTTGAATGAGGTAAATAAAAAAATATCAAGGATTAAAGTCTCTCAGTGTGAAAGGAGAGTTGTTTAGATAGGAAATGCATTAATACAGATGATATGCTCAAGGATGAGGGGAGGCTACTCCCCTAGTGAAAGAGATTATATCACTGTAGGCAAATTAGATGTGGATAGGTGAAAGGGATTGGATGATGATAACCTTAGATTTGGATCAGGTAGATGCATTGGGGATCATAGGAAAACAATGTTGATGAATAAGGGAGGACCTTCTGTATGAGTAATAACATGTGAAGGAGAGATGTTAATGAAGGATGGAGGAGAACACTTAGAGACTTGAGAGACTTGGAATTAGTTGCGGATAAAATGGTAGTGAAACAATCCTAAAAAAGGTCGTCTCTTTCAATGAGATCATGAATGACAGTTTGAAGAGCCTTACAACACTCAGTGTCATGACCACCAGAGTATGATGGTAGGCACAACTGAGGTGGGGATCAAACCACGACGACTTCTTACTACTTGGGTTAAATTCCTTGACAGGTGGAAGCGTAATGGCGAAATTTGTAATAAGTGTTGAAGGGTTTCTGCATACGATTCAATTGATACATTAGTATATGTATTTTCTTGGGAATCCTTTGACTTAGATATTGATGAAATTTCTTGGGATGTGGTTGTATGAGTTGTCTTGGAGGATTGTGTCATGTCATTCCACAATTTTGATTATGCTTTAGTGACACTTGAAGATTTAGAGGAAGATTTGAATCTCAAAGGAATGCTTGGATGTTTTTTATTTTGGTTGGTGGAGTGATTGTGATGCCTTAGATGGAGATTGATGTTGCCCCAAAACAGATGATGTATATTTGGTATTCATTGGTGAAATGTCTATCTTCTTTTGGGGGCACACAAGATATTTTTATGGAAGTGTACCAAGGATCTTGGATTTGGATGACGAAGGATCATTCTTAGAAGGGATGATACTGAGTTTAGTCAAGGGTCTAAGGGTTGTGTCATAGTTGATATGGGTGAAAAGATTAGTGTTTTCGTGGTGATATTTGACAAAGGTTGGTTTGTTGTGGAAGCATCTGTAGATGAGATGAGAGGGTTATTTGAAGTTGTTGTAAGTTGAGGTTTGGTCCAATATTCTGCAAATGATGTGAAAGAAGAGGATGGTGTGTTTGACACGATCGGAAGGGCGGAAAGAGAAACGAGCAAGAATCAATAGATGATATGATAGGTAAAGACATAATAGATGTGAATGGGGAGTGTTAGGAAACTCGATGGATGAGGATGTAGAAAGATGAGTTGTATTCATTGTGGATGGGGAAGGATGTTCCCCCTGAGTGAGGAAATAATCTTCCTGAATGAGGTCATGGATGATGGTCTGAAAGGCTCTACACTGCTCAATGTTGTGGCCTAGAACATGATGACATGTGCAAATGCAATTGGGATTGAACCATGGAGGTTTGCTGCTATAAGGATCCCGATGTATAATGGGAGGAAGCATGATTGTAGAAGTTTGAATTAGATGTTGAAGGATGTCTGCGTAGGACCAAATCGAGGTGTCGAAAAGAAGATAACTCTTATGGGTTTTAAAATGATTTTTTGGCTTGGAGCTTGACATGGAATTCTCGGGATGTCGATGTATGAATCAATATAGATGCTGAGGATGGGGATGAATCAATATAGATGCCATGAAAGGAATAGATTGGTTTGGTTTGGGAAGGATGCATCCTTCCTTAATGAAGTCATGAATAATGGCTTGAAATGCTCTACAATGTTCAATATCATGTCCAGGGGTGTGATGATATGCAAAAAAAGGCTAGAATTAAACCACAGTGGCTTCTTACTATTGGGGTCAAAGGCCCTAATAGGTGGAAGTGTGATTGCAAAAATTTGTAACAAGTGTCGGAAGACCTCTGTACATGATTCGACTGAAGCGTTAGGAGGTGCTTTATTTGTGTAGAATCTCTTGGTCTTTAGAGAAGGAGTGGATGTTTGAGATAATTCGGATGTTGAGGAAAAATTTTGAACATGTTTATGTCTTGATGGTTGAAATCAAGTTGTGATTTTCATAGTGTTGGATGATTTTAGTTGAAGGGATTTGGGGTTGGATTGTTTAGAAGAAGGAATATTATTTTCCTGTATAAGGGAATTTTGAGGCAATATTTGAGAGGTTCCATCCTTGGGAGGAACGAAAATAATTTCTACCAGAGGTGGTACTGATAGAGGTGTAGGAAGGAATATTTGTTCGTTGGAATCTAAGGAAGGTGGAAATTGATTTGGTTCACACTGATGATGAGGTAGAAATATTATTTGAAGTTGAATCCATTTGAAGTTATTTCAAAGGTTCTTCAAATGATGTAGGAGGGGAGGACAATGTGGATGTGGTCTCAATGATTGATGTAATAGGTGCATGCACTTTGGGATTGGGTCTATGGTTGGCATTATGGGTAAAGATGGAATAGATGTGGATGATGGAGTGTATGAGGTATATTCAGGTATGGAATCAATGGTGGATGTGGGTATGGGTATTGAAAGTTGAGATCAAAATGGTTGGGAGATTGGGTAATGTTGGGAAGTAGGGACATAATGTGATGGATGAGATTGTTGAGATACATGCAATGTGGTAAATGATGTAGGAGGGGAAGATGATGTGGGTGTGGTCTTATTGACTGATGTGGTAGGTACGAACTGGAATTGGATCTATGATTGGCATTATGGGTAAAGATGGAACAGATGTGGATGATGGAGTGTATGAGGTATATTCAGGTGTGGAATCAACGGTGTATGTGGGTATGGGTATTGAAAGAGGTGCTAGATGTACAATATTAATTGAATAAGAATCAAACTTGTGTGGTGCGGAAGGGCAAAATGGATTGGATGATGGTGGATTCGTAGGTTTGTTGGAAGATATCCAGGAGTTGAGATTGAATTGGTTGGGAGGTTGTGTAATGTTGGGAAGTAGGGACATAGTGTGATGGATGAGATTATTGAGATACAGGAAGTGTGGTAAATGATGTAGGAGGGGAAGACAATGTAGTATTGGCATAAGGTGACGGGCATAAAGGAGAACTCTGAGAACTAGATTTACGGTGAAAGTATTTGTAAAGGTGGCTAGATGGAGATAAACACGAGGTATCGATCATGCTAGTTGGCCGAGGAGTAGCAATAATTGATGTGGTAGGCATGAAGGCTGTAGTTATGGTGGTGTGTGTGTAGGATAAGTATAAAATGGTCTTGGTTGTATGAAAAAAGGAGTGGATTAACATATTTGATTGTGGGTACATACAAGAAGTGTGAATGTTGGTAAATTGTGGTGATTGGTACATACAAGAACCATTTAGGATAAAGTTTTTTGCCATTTGAAATAGAAAAGTTAAGCAAACAATTCTTTTTATGTGTTTGTTTTTGTTTTGATGAAGAAAACGTGTGAAAGGAAAAAAAAAATAAAACAGCTATAAGAGGACCTAGAAGAAGGTAAACTATGTTTGGTTTTAGGTAAGTTGTGGCTAGGAAATGTCTGAAACGGTTTCCTGTTGGGTGATCAAATCCCAATCAATGAACTAGGTGAAAGGAATGTCTCGGTGTGTTGATTAATTTGTGAGGTTTCAGGCAGTGTGTGGTAAAATATGTGATGCAGAGAGTTAAACCTCCTATTTAAACTATATGAGCAGGTAGGATGCAGAAAAGAAAGGTTCTTTTCAAACCCAAACGAAATGTGACGCTTTGATGCAAAAAAATCACTTGGGAAAAGGAAATTATAATGCGAGAGGAGGGAAAAACAAGAAAAATGAGAAAAACCTGGAGAATGTTTTTCTTGGTTATTTTATTACACATGATAGTGACGTATTTTAAGAGTGCCACTCGGTGGTCTATAACATCCATGTACATTTATGGAAGGGGGTCGGTGAAAAGGATTCACCAATGTGTTTATGTTTTAACGACGTAATTTAGTGATCGTAGTATCACAAATTTCACCTACGTAAGAAACAAAATGTAATTAGTTGATGTGATTAAACTGATATAGCAATCGTAAACATTTTGTGTATAAAAAGTATTTTTATAAAAATAAGAATAAAGAAATTAATCTAATGGATCAATAAAACCAGAATTCAACGTTTGTATTTAATTAAGATAAAGAAAGCTTAGCTATGAAATAAACTATTAAATAACGATGAAATAGATTGTGAGATAAAATTATGACAAAATGCCATCTAAGTATGATATGAGATAACCTATAAACGATAAGATATTAATGTGTGCATTTGGTGTTTAATGTATATCTTTACATGACCTATAAATAAGAATATACATATAATATGACCGAATGTGGACTTTAAGAGGTAACGCACGAAAAGTAGATGGGGAGAATGGTCTTTTATTGTAATAATGAAGAATTCAGGGAGGATGAAAGCAATTTGATTTGAAAATTGTAATGGAGGTAGGATAAAAGAATGGACCTATGTTTTGGACTTGTTGAATAAAGGAGGGTAGAAATAGGACGGTGATTGAAAAGTGAACGTGAAAGTAAACGATGCCAAATCTGACGTGACAAGTTGATGGCTTTTCACATAGAAGATGACATATGAAGAATCACAGAGAATTTAAGCGAGAAATATATGGTTAGCTATAGTGCCAATCACTATAAGAAACCTATTAGCAACCCATAGAGTTGGCGTGAAGTTGAAATGAAGTTGGAAATAATTATTGGAAAGCAAGTTGATTGGATTGTAAGCCGCATGTTGCGAGGAGATGGTCACACTACTCACAAAGCTTGTGTGAATTTGAAATTGAGCTGAAACTATTGGAAGCATTAAGCATCAAAATCTTATGAGTCCGTATGGATATTCACCATCCCCACATAGAAAATTTTGAGCATTCTATGTTATCTTAAAGCATCGAGATAGGATTAAATCCCATTACACTACGTGGCCTACTATTATCTTCTCTTAGTCGGTTCTACATACAAGCTTTGAAACCGCCTTCCTTTTCCCAAATATACCGATTGCTGGCAAATCAAGGTGGAGGGATTATTGATAGGGTTATTGGGAGAGAGGAGGTTAATGGTGGGAGGAAGCCTGGTAAAATGGCTAGCTCGTGGATAGGGAGGAGCAGAGGGGAAGAGCCATGTGAAGTCGACAATAAGGGAGATATATATTGGTTGGAAATATGGTAGAGCTGAGCCGAGGGCTTAGTCCGAGCTGGGTGTATGTGTGGGGGTAGGTAGAGAATTGTGTAGGAGGTGTGGTGAAGGAGTCGTGGGGGGTGAGAATGGAGAGAGGTGGTGGATGGGTCGTGGTTGTTCAGGAAAGGATTGAGGAGCTCGGAGATGTTGAAGAGGAGATGGGCTCAGGAAGAGGGAGATAAGTGCAAGAATAACTCGGGAAGAGGCCGAAGGGAGTGGAGATAGAGTGGGAAGTAGGGAGATGAAGGGGTATGCAGGAGAAAGTGGCTGAGTTGGATGTGAAGAACTCAGGTGTAATGGAGCTTGGTCGAGGGACTATAGCTTGGCCACGGTGAGGAAGGGAGAGGGCACGTTGAGAGTTGGAGTTGGTCTGGGTAGATGAAGTGTAGAGCTCGATGTGAGTGAAGTGAAGAACTCAGTGTGGGTGAGGAATGATGAGCTCAAATGGATTGGAAAGAAGATTGGGGTGTTCGAGGACACGAATAATAATTGTTGTTTTGTTTTTTATTTATAATATTATTTATTTTTTAATAACAATACAATTTTACACCTATTATCATAATTACAAATAGGTGGCTTATTTGACGATAACAAGTACAATTTTGATTTACTTAAATATTATATTTATTTATTTATTAATTTTATTATAATTATAGTTAATTATTGATTTTGTTTTTACTAGCAATAACAAAAGAATTTTATACCCATTATAAACAATTCAATGACACGTTCTTTCAAACAATAAAAGTACTTACCTCAATGACGACAAAAGTGACTAAACAGATGGACCATTCCACATGGATGGAGACAATACCAAATATCCTGCAGTGAATGTGTCTACAAACAAAATATTTGCAACATATATCTAGAGTGACAAGAACTATGAAACACAATAATTGTATTACATATGACACCTATACAAGGTGAGCAAATAGAAACATGACCGAACGTGGGTCTAGTCCCACTGGGCATGCCAAATGTTGATCAGAGTTTCTTGCTTCCTGTCCATATTAGTGTACGAGAAATCACTAAACACAAAACAACGTCGAGTATGCAAGGGCTTAGTACCTTGGAGATGGTGATGGCTGATATGGGCGCAAAGTCGATGTTGAATTCCTCTCTGCAACCTCAAAGCAGACTCCGTAGCTCATAGAAACTAGAGTAAGATTGTTTAGAGATTTTATGTAGGGAATTCTTGAAAAAGCATATCCAAGAAGCGTTAACTTCCTCGGTGGTCAACCCCCATGTGATAAAGAATAATGATAAAATACAAGATAAACAGATAACATACAAGCTGATGAACAAAGGAACTGCAGGCGCTGATATGTAGATGGTGCTATTGATATGATCCAAACACAACGTGTAATAAGAACCACACTACGTGAACTAATAAATCATGAGCAGAGTATTTTGGGGATTACAGAGTCGTTACAAGGACATCATGAGGATACAATGATAAACAAGAAGCTTAGAATTCAAAACAACATTTTCCTAGATTTTCCAACTTAACTTTTAGAGGGGGAAAAGTCCATATTTATAGCCTAATGGTGAGGTTAGACTGTAGGTTAAAAGATACTCATGGTTGGGTAAAGTAACCCTGATTAAAAGAGGTGATGTGATTCAATAGGCTCACAATTTGACTTATGGTTAAAAAGATAAGGATGTGATATGGAGTGGGAAAGATGATTGACATGGTTAGGTGAAATAATAGATTCCATTCTTGAAATTAAGAGTGGAGTGTTGGATGGTTGTATTATTTCCCATGAATTGAATAATTTGTGAGAGATGCCAAAATTCAATTATTAAATGGGTTTATATGGATCCCATTCAATAATTAATTAAATTTGGGTGAATAAATGGATGAGATTTATTTAAATTTAAGAAAAATAAAAGCGAGAGTGAGAGTTAAATGAATGTGAGATGATGGAGGGGTGTTATACCAAAAATTGGTGTCTACATGTAGATACACTACATTTACACATGACATGGATGCTCGCCTTTTACCCTTACTATATTGGTCGCTTGGGGCATCCACATTCATCTCATGAAGGTGTTATTGTTTCATTTTGTACTTAACATCTTATATTACTTTCTCTTACATGATTTTACATATTGGTTATTACTCTAACATACTAACGAGTGTTCCATGTGTAGCACTTGTCTTGAAGGATTACATGTTTCCATGAATACTTGTTTGTTTGTCTTTATACTTATCCGATTTGTTTGCCATTGTATGTGGACTTTGCCCTTTGCTTTTGTACACACTTTTTTGTTGTTTGCAGACATGATAACCTTGCGTATCTTTCGGCATCATGAGTGATGTCCCATATTTGCAACTCCGCTTTGTGCGGTATTCTTGTTTTATTGTGTGTTTACACTAATATGCTTAGTAGTTCTTACATTTTTGCATACCTTACAACTATTACATGCATTTGTTTGTGGACTAACACTTTTTTTTCACTATCCATCCCTTTTTGCGCACCTTAGTTTCTACCAAGCATTTTCCCTTTCCCCCTGCAGGGTAGAGTTTTACAAGTTAGAGTGTGGTAGGTCCTCTTTTGGGGCCACATTCTCCTTTCATCATCATAGTATGTGCCCTACAGAGGGGGAACATCATTGAGGGTTTTTTCAGACTAACACAACGTATTTAGATCGGTTTAATACAGTGCACTTTCTTCCCTCGCATTATGGGTTGGCTTTAACACAAATTTCCTCCTTGGATTTGTGGGTTTACATATAACAAGTGAGTTCAAACTTGTCTACGAACTCCATACATAGTGGATTTTATAGGACATGGTATCCTTATCATTTCTAGGGAGCAATTAAAGTTTAGAGGACACAAAGCATTTCCTCCCTATACTTCTTCTGGCTAGTTGGCATTGGATCGCCCAAAGAACCAGGATGTTACAGAGATCTCCTTACACACATTTTATAAGAAGCAGTTAAAGGTTGGAGGACACAAAGCATTTCCTCCCTATACTTCTTCAACCAAGGAGGTGTGAGATTGCCTAGAAATATTGCTGCAGACATGACATCCTTCTACATCCTTTTATTTCGACATGGATTAGGTGCACATGTTCCATTTATACTTTCATTTCACGTATTTACATTTGCGAATTTTACACATTTTCTACACACATGCGTATTTTACATAGTATTTTTACATACATACATATTTGACTACTTGATCATTTTCTCCTTGTAGGTCCGGCCGTATGAGAAACAAGCAGTTAAATTGGGTGAAACAACAACAAGAACAAAAATAACAACAATGACAACGCGACGACACTTGCCTTTACTAACCATGAAGGTACATTGCACACCACAGAGATTACACACACATTTCACCCTAGGTTCACTCTCATCACTTTTTATGCACATTTTTTCATCTTTGAATTCCACTCTCCTCCATCTTTTTCCTTTTATCATTCCATGCTTGAGTCTAGTCTATCGGCACATCTCTTCTAAACTCTTCATGAATATCTAGTACACAATTCTTATCTACTTTATGTTACAAAGCTTTCCTCTCACCAACATAAAGTGGGGCAAAAATGAAGTCACATAATCTTTCACATTAGACATTATTGAGCCTGATTTTATACTATTATTTAGAAGGTTCTCAAGTGACTAAAGTATTAATTAATCCCACTCTTTTGGCCATATTATTTTACTTTTATTTCATCATTCCCACACATTTACTTATGCATGCCCAACATGTTTCATCATATTCCACCATTTTATCCTAAAATGGGGCGCCCTACACTATACTTGGGTACCCTGTGGTGCCTTGGTCCCACCATGGGTGCCTCAGTCCATTTTTAACTTTCCCTCCACTTCTTGGGCTCTTTGTGAGCATTTTTCATACTTATCTTTTTCCTAGTCGGCCTTGTCGGGGTTAATTACGAAATTAAAGCTTGAGAACCCTATAAATATAAAGTTATGAAGCCATAATGAGGATCCTAAAGCATCACGCTACTATCAGTCCGTCTAGAGTTACATCAATTCATCACTTGCATCCATTAGTGTCATGCATCAAGGCTAGATATCTGCATCACACATCACATCATAGGGGAGGGATTCTATTCTATTCCATGCACACATTCTATTACATTTTCTATAGTTATTATTGCTCGTTACTTCACAAATTATGACTAGCACAAGAGCACCTATGACACGACATGTACACATGCACGTAACTACGTCTGCCAAAAATGTAGTGCAGCGCTCGAAAGAATAAGTCCACTAGTTTGGCAAATGAGGTCGAGTCCTAACCCATTCATTCTGCATCTTTATTTTTCCTAGGGTTTGATACTTCCTTTTATATTGCAGGTATTCACTTCAATATCCAACACATTCGACACAACTTCATGGATCCAACGCAACAAACAAAGGGTTTTAGATCAACTTGTGACCATCCAAATTTCAGATTATGAGCATTTATAGGAACCAGGTGCATAAACTGCAGACTGGGTGCCTGCCGGTGCCCTGGTTCCTTCTAGTGGCACCTCATTGAGCTTAGATCCATGAGATATTCCCTTTGCTTTGGGCCTCTAAGTGCTTTTCTTCTCTTACAGAATCAGTAATCAAACCCGTAATAGTCTTCTATTATCAATTGAGTCCTTTTCTTACCCCTCTCTCACATATTAGGGTTTTATTTCCATTAGACTTAATTATTCAATCGCTTCACATTACTTTAGCATACTTATTTACAATGTTTTAGTCCTAATTATTTTAACTAGGTTACTATCTCATTGCATTTAGTTCACTTTTAGTTAATCACATAGTTGGCCTAGACTTTTTCATCGCCATATTTAGCATGTTTGAGAAGACAAGTGAAATTATGAAACACTGTGTCAAACAAATTAATGTTTTATTTGTTATAAATATATTAGCATCTTTATGTGATAACAAATGTGTTAAGTTGTGTTTATATGGGGCAGGTTAGAATTTTTAAGAAAACAATGTTGTCTTATTCACCTAAGCATTTATTGGAGGGAATCATAGAATTCTTGCTTGTGGAATGCTTTCTTGTCATTTGAATATTTCAATTATGCAGCAAGGAAATGATGATCATATATAAATTTATGTTCCTCTAACACCCAATTGTCCTCTATTATATATTCCTTCCTTACCAACACTTGGTGAAAATTTTCTTTATCCTTCAAACCTCATTATTCCTCTGTCAATTTTAGGGGATCCACTTATGGGCTATTATTGGTAGACATCCTAGTGCACCCCTAGTTTTTCCATGGTTCTAGGATGATATATGTTTATAATACATTAAAAAAACATGCTTCTATAGAGCCCTCCCAAATTCCCTCTCCACGGCGTCACATTCTTTTTCAATCAATTCTTGTAAAAAATGGGCAACATAAAAATGGGAAAAATCAAATATGTTCCAGGGTCAAAACCCAACCACATTACTTTCTTTGTATGGCACTTTGTACCTTGCTATTTGGTTTCAAGCTCAACAATTGTAGGAAAACAGCTTCACGTGTGATCAAAAATGAATCTTCAAATTATAAGGATGTATTTTTACTAATAAGCCCATCAAAGTATGCCCACGCACGTGTGTGTTGTGGAGAATTGAGGTGAATTTAATTTAATATTAATTTCAATGTCGCATGTTTCTTTATCAAGCGAAGGTGAGATCATGAACATTAGGACTTGAAACCCTAACCTTTAAATTTGAAGAAGAAGGGGTCAAGGCCCACAACCTTATTAGGAAAGGGAACATTTTTATAGGTGTGGGAACATGGTAAAATAATTCCCGTGTTCCTCATATGTAATGAGTAACAAGGTCTAGTTTAGGGCCCAATCTCAGAGCCTCACGAACCTATTTCACATATTTCTACCCTTATGACATGTCGTGAGAGGAATGTCATTGTTGGTAGGAAACAACTTGTTTTCCATGTATTGCTGCTCCTCCACCACATAATTTGGCATCATGTTGTGCTTCACGAGAAACTTTAATTCCATGTTATAAGAATGGAATTTCAATACTTGAGATTTTATTTTATTTTGTAGAAAAAGGTGGCATGTATATTCCAATAATAGATCTCAAAGGAAAGCCTTGACTCATCTATAAAGTCGAAAACATCACACTCGATAGCCAACAGTTTGGGTATATTGTTGGTCGCACCATGGGAAGTCATAGAGTGGACTTACAGCTTGGTTAGATTGAGTCAAGTAGAGACAGAGAGAACCAACTATCAAATACAACGACTTTGGTGAAAAGAGAGTTGTAGATGGGAACCATCACCGCCAAAGCCTTCCATGACAAGCAGTGTGAGACATAATAGATCCCATGCAGTGACTTGTTGGAAGAAGTTATTTATTAGAGGTGGATTTGTAGAAGTTTTGTTGCATTTGAATATTTATCTCATGATGAATTTAAATGAGTGTAATTAAATTTCTGTGTCAACCAACGTGAAAAATATAGGTCTAAGTAATTAATATTGATAATATGTGTATTAAATATAAAATTACATCTCTCGAGAAAAGGTGGGTTTGTCTATGTATTTATGTATATGCACACTTGGTTGTTAATGAGTTTTTGTCTTTATAGTTGGCTTTCAAGTCTTTGACATTATTCAAATGTGTGTCTCATGAGCAACAAGATGGTCATAGCCATAAAGGTAAGGATTTTTTTCCCTCAAATCTCTATTATGCAATTTATTTGGGTCTTCAAACAATTCACCCGAGATACTCATTTATTGGTTTATTTTGTTGTTTCCTAGTTTCCACTTCAAAGGATATTCTCGATGTGTGAAATTTACAGTGAAATATGAAGGTGAGATGTGACAAATCAACCTCAAGAAACCCAACACCTCTTTTAATAAACTCAAAATAAAACTCAAAATATATAGATGAAGATGTTGATGTTGTTCGTTTTTAACGAAGATGAATTCAATGAAGTGAGTAGACATGAATAAACCCTTGATATATGATACTCTTGGGATAATTAATCTAGTAACTAATAATGATACTCTTGGGATAGGATTTTCTTGTACTATTAGAGAAAATTGGTGCTTTTTATACATTCATCTATAAAGGATATTCTATTGTAGTAATTATATACCTCACTTTGTGTGGGATAATTTGTATTTTTATTAGATATTGCAAAATAAAAATAAATTTATTTTGGGATGAAATTGAAAAATGATATAAAATACTATTTGGTAGAATGTGATACATTCTAGAAATAGAAATGAAGTATTTTCCAAACTCGTGACACTCTACAAATGCTCTCAATTCCAAATTTATGGGTAGCATAAATATTTATATTCATGAAATCCGTAAATCCATAACATGCATGAATGGATATAATGTTAAATATAAAGACTTGTTGATGGCCGAAAGCAGGCACATCACACCTCTATTTAGGAAACAAACTTTCACGCACCACTCACAATTTGCTATTATACTTTAGGATATGTATGATATTTTTCTATTACCTTGAAAAAGTTATTATTCAAGAACGTATGATTTGAAAATGTTACTTAAATTTTTCAAAAGTACTTAAGAAAATTTTCAAATTTAAAACTTGACAACTGATTAAGAGTATTAAGCCAATTTTGGGAGCTCTTGTATCCCGAATCCTTAAACTCTTCCAAATAAACCAATTATCCTTTATTTTCAACTTAAGTGAATAAATTGAATCTTAGTACAAATCCATTTTAAAATTCACAAGTTGAATTCAAATCATACACTCAAATTAAATTCTTGAAACCAAATTTGATAAGTGTATTCAAATTTTGTTGTGGGTTATGGATATTGAAATGTTCCTAAAATCTAATTACCAGTTAAGTGTTTGCTTCACCAAATCAATTAGTTAATCCAATTAAATATTTTTTTATCTGATCAAAAGCTTCACAAAATGAAATAAAATGCACACAACAAGATTGTTAACGAAATCCACCCAAGGCTACGCTCTCTCGATTCTCAAAAGAGAATCGATCTATTAAACTACCAATGAAGTATAATAACTCTTCAATAATGTTTAAACAGATCAAAACATGCATATGAGCCAATCAAAGATATTGGAAACCCTGTAATTTACCAGAAATTGTTTCCCAAATGATCCATGGCTCCTACAGTGCTTCCACAGTGTGATCCCCTTGCAGATGTGACTGAAAAACTCCTACAACTGGATATTTATAAAATACATGAAAAAAAAAGATTTGGAAATCATATAAAAATATTAACAACTTCCCTCTTTATTCCATGGCCTGGTTCGGACTAAAAGTGCTTGGAAAAATCAGATCTCTGTCTACTCCTCGTGCCTGTTCTATGAAACTACGATGGAAAATCACCTATAAAGGAAAATATATAGTACTTAATGTAACAAAAGTTACATTTATGGAAATCTCTCATAATTTTGAACAACTTTCATATATAACTCGAGATTTGGTTTTGAGTGGAAGTGCCTCAAAAATTAGGTTTTATGCAAGTAGGTCTATTCTACCCTCTCACAGACCTGTCACTTGTCTTCTACAAAACCTTATGAGCTCCTTTTATATCACTTATCCAAAGGTGGCGGGTTGGTAAGTCTTCCTATTCTTTTGGCACAGTCAAGGGTTTGAATCCCTTTGATTGCATTATCCACTATAAATAGCAAATGGAAATCTTTTATCCTTATATGGGAATCAATCCCATAGTCCACGAGAGATAATTTTATCCAAACCTTTTAATAAGGCTAAACCGTCCTATTTTCATGTGGAATAGCTACACATAGCATTTTGATACAAAAATTAGAGGTTTAGGTGCTCAAATGGAGTGGTGCCACGTGTCAGCATGTGATTGGTTCACCTTTTGCCACGTCACTTTTTCCCGCAAGTTTGACCCGAACTTTGACTGACCATATCTTTCGCATACGGACTCGGATTTGGTCCGTTCAAAATGCGTTGGAAAGATAAAAAAGCTGTATGCAATAGAAGTGATTTTTTTATATTCCAAGATAATTAATTTTCCACTTTGACCACATGTTGACCAAACTTTGACCAACTTTGACCGGACATATCTAGAGCTCAGAGTGTCCATTTTTCACGTTCTTATAGTCGTCGAAAGATATCCTGAAGGCTATATTGCATTTCAATAGTTTAGGGAAGTTTAGAAAATATTTGACACTAGAATTGATCCCCTGATCACTCCTCCCTACTGAGAAGGCTTTTTATCCACAAAAAGTTGTGTATCAACCCACAAAACATGTTATCTCTTCTTGCATTGCACAAACACATACAAGAACTCGAAATAGAATTAAAGGTTAATGAAAAACAAATAGTTGGTTAGCTAATTACATAACCAATCGATAATAACACCTAATTAAGCTAGTGTTCAACCAAATGCTTTGAAACCCTCATCAACTTCTACACACAAATGTGAACTATCATACCCCACCGTAATGCCATCACAAATAAACTACCGTAGATAATAGCACCCAATTATTACGGAAAGCTAGTGTTCAATTACCACTTTGTGATATGACATATTACAAAAAATTACAATTCCATAACACATATCAATATACCAGAAATCTAAACTGCCCACAATTAGGCTAGTGCCCACTTTGTCCATCTGAAACTGTAACAACATGAAAATATTCACTATCTAGAATAAATTAGACTATCAACACCCAAGAATAACTATAGTAAAAAACATGAATATGCCAATTCTATCCATACACTGAACTATAAAAGGATAGATAACAAACTGTATGCTTACCCAAATTGGTGAACTGCCATAATCTGCAAAATGATCACCTGGTGCAACTTTGCAAAACCAGTTTTTAGTGTAATAAATTTACACCCTAATTGTAACCACATCTGATAGTTACAAAAATTAAATTTTCCCAAAATGAGGGTCTTAAAAATTAGTGCAAATAACACATGTGGATACAACAAGTTTTTCTATTTATTACAATATCAAACAGGTGCCCGAATGGGTCTTATAAGCATCCATAAATTTGCACAAATGACAACATTATAAAACTACATGTTTCAAAATTAGACATTCTGATGATGCCCATATCCTTACATACTGCTGTCAGAAATGGAATTTGTCTACCTTGACCATGAGAAAATAACTTGAGTATTTTAAACTTGTCACTCAATTTCTTTACAGGTGACTTCCAGTAAAATTTTCATAGATGAATATATACATAGTAAAAAATCCTTTCAACAAACATCAGGAATCCCTATAGCTCTGAAAAAGTCTACATGCTATCAACAATCAATGTTATGCAAACATAAAACTAAAGAACATTTTACTAGCTCTTTTAATAACATTTTCTTGTTTAGGCGGTTTTACTTCCTTAGTACAAATTTGGGCTGCATGAGTTAAACTTAGTTTTGTTGGTTTCTTAACAACTTTCCATTGTTGAACTAGATGCATTTTCCAACATTTTACAACATCATGTCCTTTCTTATTACAATGGGTACAAAATTATATGTCCTTGTTTTTAGGAAACTTACCCAAAATTTTCCTCTATTTAGGAGAGGTAACCTTTTTGCCTTTTCTCACCTCATCAGGGTGAGATTGGTCTTTAACACCTGCCTCATCATTCACAAAAGGCATTAAATTCTTTAACATAGTTTTCCTCTTCCAAAAATATACTGCAGAATGATTAGTACCTTCACAAAATGTGCAAGGAAACACATACTTCTGTCTACCAAAGCTATATTGTTCAGATTGAAAGAGAGTTTTAGAATTTTTAGGATTCATTTTCCCCTTAGTGCTATTTTTAGTGTAAGTGGGAGGAGGTGGAATTTCATTACCTCATTTACCTATTTTCTTACACCTTTCATTATTCCTCTTGATGGTAGAATCCTGCAATTCTAGTGGCGTAGATCCTTGGTCATTGTAAGAAGCTTGTCTCTTCCTTCAACCGCTTGAATTTCTCCAATTTCCATTTTCCCACCTAATAACCCAAACCTATAAATTGAGGCTGATCCTCTATCTCTGTATTGGGTTAGCATCACCTTGTCCATTTTTACCAAGGCCCTTTCCGTTAAACCCCATATTAACCATTAGTTTAGATTCAATTCCCTTAGTGTGTTTTTTAAACTCGACCCAAAGGAATATCTCAAACTCGAATGAGAGGAATAATTAAAATGTGAACAACTTACGCATGTATTCTCATCATAGTACCGCATTTGATTTGGAAGGAATTTCCTTATGTTGTTCACCTTGTTAAAGCTTTACCAAGATGGCATCCTTGGTCCGTATTTCTTCCCGTAAATCTTTGACAAAACCCATCAACTTCTTCTTGCTCGTGCAAACATCTCATTGACATACTCCTCTTTCTTGGTTACAGAGGATTGTGGTTTAGATTTTAACCATATTATTTCCTCTTCTAAGGAATAGAAATTGGCTCTTAAGAAATAATTTTCTTCCTGGAGTTGACGGTTTATGGCTTCAAGCTCATCTAGTTGCTCTTGTTTGATGACTTTCCCATGATTCCCTATTTCCTGTAAACAACCTGTAACTCCAAAACTACACACTGCAAAAGAAGATTAACAAGCCCAAAATGTTTGCACAACTAAAAAATGAAACCAATACTGAAACTGAAGCCAAAATTTCAAACACAATTAGAAGCTAATCCGACAATCTAACTGCTCTGATACCAAACTTGATCCAAAAATGGTACTTAAATTTTTCAAAAGTACTTAGAAAATTTTTAGATTTAAAACTTGACAACTAATTAAGAGTATTAAGCCAATTTTGGGAGCTCTTGTATTCCGAATCCTTAAACTCTTCCATATAAACAAATTATTCTTTTTTTTTCAAATTAATTGAATAAAATGAATTTTAGTACAAATCCATTTTAAAATTCACAAGTTGAATTCAAATCATACACTCAAACTGAATTCTTGAAACCAAATTTGATAAGTGTATTCAGATTTTGTTGTGGGTTATGGATACTGAAATGTTCCTAAAATCCAATTACCGCTAAATTTTAGCTTCACAAAATTAATTAGTTAATCCAATTAACTACTTTTTTATGTGATCAAAAGATTCACAAATCCGAAATAAAATCCACACAACAAGATTGTTAACGGATTCACCCAAAGGCTACGTCTTTGGATTCTCAAAAAGAGAATCGATATATGAAGTACAATAACCCTTCAATAATGTCTAAATAGATCAAAACCTTCATATGATCTTATCAAAGATATTGAAACCGTAATTTACCGTAAACCTGCTCCCAAAATGATCCATGGCTCCTACCGTGCTTCCACAAGTGTGATCCCCTCGCAAATGCGATCAAAATACCGACAATTGGAGATTTATAAAAACTACATGATTTTTTTTTTTTTATAAATATGGAAATCTTATAAAAATATGAACAAATTCTCTCTTTTATCGCATGGCATGGTTCGGACCAGATGTGCTTGGAAAAATAGATCTCTGTCTCGCTCATCGTGCCTGCTTCAGAAAACTGTGATGGAAAATCACCTACATAGGAAAATATACAAAAATTAATGTAAAAAAAAAGTTACATTTCTGGAAATATATCAGAATTATGAACAACTTTCATGCATAACTTGAGATTTGGTTTTGAGTGGAAGTGCCTCAAAATAAGGTTTTCTACAAGTAGGTCTATTCTACCCTCTCACAGACCTGTCACTTTTCTTCTACAAAACCCTCATGAGCCCCTTCTATACCACTTCTCCAAAGGTGACAAGTTGGTAAGTCTACATAATATTCTAGCACATGTCAAGGGTTCGAATCCCTTTGATTGCATTATCCACTATAAATAGCAAATGGAAATCTTTTATCCTTATATAGGAATCAATCCCATAGTCCACGAGAGATAATTTTATCCAAACCTTTTAATAAAGCTAAACCGTTCTATTTTCATGTGGAATAGCTACGCATAGAATTTTTATACCAAAATTAGAGGTCCACATGCTCAAATAGAGTGGTGCCGCATGTAAGCATGTGATTGGTTCACCTTTTGCCACATCGTTTTTTCCCGCAAGTTTGACCCAAACTTTGACTGACCATATCTTTCGTGATACGAACTCAGATTTGGTCTCGTTGAAAATGCGTCAAAAAGATCATGAAAAATATATGCAATAGAAGTGATTTTTGAGATTACAAGACAATTAATTTTACATTTTGACCAATTTCGACCACACGATGATAAAACTTTGACCAACTTTGACTAGATGTATCCTGAGCTCAAAGTATCCATTTTTCACGTTCTTATAGTTGTCGAAAGCTCTCTAAAGGTTATACTACATTGTAATGGTTTATGGAAGTTTAGGGAACATTTGAAACTAACATTTATCCCCTAATCAATGTACTTACTACACATCCGACACCACTTTATTTTTGTCTTTTCTCATGCTTCTTATATTATAGTCTTCTAGTGGTTCTACATGATTTTTGCTTCACATAAAATGCCTTTCTCGAAGCCACTAGTTATGGACATGCGATGTTGATAATTTCAACAATAGAAAGATTAGGTTCACATACCCACTGATAAATGGCTTCAAGCAACTTTAAATGAATATTTGGATTTGGATCTACGCTTCCATATCCTCTCGGACGAGCGACAACCCACCAAAGTCAGTGCATCGAACTAGCGATGATGACAATGTATGGTTGATAATATTTGTTATGAAAATCAACGGATCTTATTCATCGAAGATGTCAACACTGTCTAGAAAATGAACAACTTAGATTTTAGTGTGCGACCGACATTATCGTAGGGGGCAAGTTTCTCACTATGAAATGCCTTTCAAGATAACTAAAAATTGGATGAAGAGGTACAATGGTCACACCGATAGGATGATAAGAGATTTTTGGGAATAGAGCTCATGGATATTGAGAATGTTCATTTGAAAACGTGTGAGAAATGAATCAAGGAAAGTAATGATTTCAAAATATACACAAAAATATTCATTTGAAAAGGCATCGGTAAATTTCAAAAAATGCTATTGATAGTTGTGAGCTAGGAAAATACATTGCTAACAAGAAAGTAAAACACTAACAATAATACCTCCTCCTTCACGATTCTCGTAGCAAACCTCAGAATGGGAAAGGAAACATGGATGAGCCCTGATTGCATGATATGTAGGTGCTTTTCTCGAAATGGAGCAAGGCCTTCCTGCAACAAGATCTACTTACTTTGCACCAAATGGATAAAAGGATTATGGATTTGGGGTGCTTCAAGATGAGGCTATTTGGGCATTAGGACGAGGTGGAGGGATGTTATTTTCTCAAAGGATGCAAGAAATTAGATAGGGCATTCAAGCTTATGCTCCGTATCCTGAGGTTAGGGGTGAGGTCAGTATTTATAGCTGGGAAGTGATTAACTTAGAGTAATTTAAGTAATCATGGTTTGAAAATGTGGGAAAGATTAGGTGAGTGGGGACCATGAAGAATGGGTGAGGATTTGAATTAGATTTTTTAATTCATGAGTGGAGGATTTTAGGTGAGTGGGGACCACAAAGAGTGGGTGAGGATTTGATTTTGAATTTTTAATTCAATAGTAGAAAAACATGGAGAATAATGACATGTGGTAAGGATTAGGTTATTTTTAGATTTGAAAGGGATAATTAATCAAATTATATTTGATTAATTCAGAGTGCATTTTTGTGGGAAATGAGGTAGGGGAATTAATTTATTTAAGACATATGTGAAATTAGGGTGTTTACAATAGTTATAAATCCAAACTCCACAATGTATTTTAACCTCTTCCCAACCCATTTCAATATACTTTCAAGTCCCATATTAACATTTAAGGAATGTAGAAGCATAGATAAGGCATGTGAAATTTCCAACAAAATTCCTCGAACAAATTTGGTCTCATGAATTGCAATTATTGAAGGATATGCACAATATCAATTTTTTGAAAGGGCCTTCAACCTTTTAAACAAATTCATTGTTCAATAAAATGTTTCAAAAAACATGTGGTTCCATGAAATCCCATGACTACAAGATATGTATGAAAATGGATTTTGGAAGGATTGTTTCAAACTCTCTCAGACACACCTTGATCATGTAAGATTCATTTAACCTCCATAGGGCTGTTATGGGAAATTCTTTGAAGTACTCCCACTTTTTCCTTACAACCAAATGGGTGCACTAAATTTCAATTCTCATATATAGTCACATGCCATTTTAAAAACCTAAAATTTGTCAATATATAGAAAATCTAACCCTAATCAAATGATTCAAACACAAAATTTTTTTTGAATGTTCTTGCTCCTTTTTCCTGTATATTTACCAAGGAAATCCAATCTAAGATATAATTAAACCTAATCATTTCTTACCTCTTATTCACTTGTCAAAATATACCATATTATATTAATTTTTTATGAGTTATGAATGGAAGATCTCATGCATATATACACAATATATTGCTACTACATAAATCTACCATTCAGAAAATATTGAAATAGGGATTGCAATTTAAATAGTGTCATAAATTCTATGACAACAATGATGAGGCATGTGACACAAGTTGAATAATGGTGACCAATTCATTATATCACAAGCAAACACATCTAACATCACAATCTAAATATTGTATTGAATGACATAAATTAAAATCCTAATGTGAAATCTAAAAAAGCCTCACCGTAGAGTAAAATCAAAGCATACATATTCAAACAATATCCCTTAAAAATATAAAATAAATTTTGACACTAAGATTATATTATCATATCTAAGGACCTCACAAATGGGATGAAAGCATATAAGCACGAATAATGACTCAAATGAACATTGACACATCCACTTATTTAAGGATTATCATAAAGCTCAAGCCACACTTATCAAAAGCTATATGTTTAAGACAATTACTTAACAAATATATGGGGTATAAAACCAATATTACAACATTTTAGACGTTTGATTAGTGATCCTAAAAGAAAAAAACATGTATAAATAACCATGTTCTCCTTTTCAATAGGTTAAAAGGCCAAACAAACTAATATTCAAGAATGAATAGAAGAAATAGTGGTCTTTTAATGAATTCAAGTGTTATCTACAAAATTAGAGTCAAAGTTAAATTATAAAATAAATTAAAATTTGACACATGCAATATCATAGATGAGAAAATTACAGCTTAAAAAATTATATATAATAATTTGGAAAGTCGAAGAAATGTTTTGTTTGGGAATGAATTATGAACAAAATAACAACACATTAAACCAAACATTTCCATATTTATGAATCCAGTCTAAAGATTGTAAAAAATAGACACCATGTACTTAAAACCATGCAACCTTGAGAATGTTTGTTTACAATTAGATGTTATAATAGAAACTCCAATTTCATGAATGTTGCAAACTCCAATTAACTTAATATTGCCCCCATAGTTTTGAACCAATATTATGTGCATGAATGAAATTCCAACAATTTGTGAGGACAATTGTAGTGTAAACATATTTGTGTGAAAAACAAACAAATAGAAAAATCCCGCCAAAAATACTTAGCAAAGATTCCACCTAAAGCTTGCAAAACAAAATACTAACACAATTTCAAGAACTTCATGTGAATTTTATATCTTAATCGATGGATAATTGTTTGAAAATTTTCCAATTACTGATTTTTTAAAACATTAAACATATAGGGAAACATTATATTTGTTGGTTATAGGTATGTTCCTCTCGCAACAATATGACATGCTTTCCCAATCGTGACATTATATCGTACTAGAATTAAAATATCAAATACCCATTACCAAAGTTAGTTGTTTTAGATTTAGTCGATATACAAAAAGTACATTATGTTAAACCCAAATCTAATTTCCTTATTAAAAGTACACTAATCAAAAAAGTAAAAATCCCCAAAAAATTGTTTTCTATTAATCACCTCTTGTCACCGTGTTGGGTAGACAGAGTAATGTCCTCTTTGTCTCCCTAGAGGCATATTTCTTCTTATCGAGAACTCAACCATCGATGAAGGACAAATGAGAATCCAACATTTTCATTTTTAAGTTATACTACCAGACATACAACAAAATATCCATTAACTTATTGGTTGTGGTGCCTCGCATCCTCCAAAGCCAATTCTTCTACTACAACGTATGCCACCACATGTTCTAAACACCAACAATTCAAATTCTTAAAAAAACAAATTTATGAGGGCAAGGGGATCTAAATAGAGAGGTAGAAACCATTTGGCGACCCTTACTAATTACTCGATTTTTTATTAAAAAAATAAACATATAGGAAAATTTATATTTCTTGGTAATAGGTATGTTCTTCTCAGTAGCAATATGAAATTCTCTCCCAATCAGACACTATATTATAATAGAATTAAAACATCAAATACCCATTACCAAAGTTAGTTGTTTTGGATTTAGTGAGGATATAGAAAAATATTGAATCGGAAAAGTCTCAAATAGAACAACCAACTCAAATATTTGACAAATAAAGAATATGGTGATAAGGAACTACATTTCATGTACATTATGTTAAACCCAACTCTAATTTCCTTATTAAATTTCAAGTAATCGACAAAGCTCAAAAATCCCCCAAAAAAATGTTTTCTATTAACCACCTCTCCTCGAAGTGTTGGGTAACACAAGGTAATTTCCTCTCATCTCCCATCGAGGCATCTTTCTTCTTATCATAGAATTCAAGCATCGATGAAGGACAAATGAGAATAATTTTTTTTCATTCTTAAGTTATACTACTAGACATAAAATAGAAAATCCATTAAATTATTGGTTGTCAGGTGCTTGCATCCTCCTAAGCCAATGGTTCTGCTACAAGGCAAGCCACCACATGTTTTAAACACCAACACTTCAATTCTTAACTAAATTTTTTTATGAGGGTAAGGGGATCTGAAAAGGAGAGGTATAAACCATGGTGACCCAAATCCAATGTTTATTAAATATGGAAACCCCATTCGAGAAGTTAGTGGGCTTACTCTTGAAGTAAGGCCACCAATATGCCTAAAAATTATTGATTAATACTTTTTCCTTCGCACACACTACTCAAGAACACCTTATTTTCCCTCATATCCCGATTCCACATCGGCGATAGTAGGTCCGATGGCCTACACACATGTTAATGGAAAAGCACGGCCTAAAGTATTCAATAACATCATCGTGGATTTTTCCCCTTTATTATTTTTGTGGTCTACATTGTCTACTTGTTTGCTAGTTTACACATTGTTTTCTATATGCATACTTTGTTGTTTGCACTAACACATGTTATCAACCACTTTGTTTGCACGTGTCTTGGTTGCTACCATGCACATTTCCCTTCCCCGTAGGTACACATTTTTAGATCAGTATTCATCTCCTCTTTTGGGTCGTATTCTCCTAGTGAAGTCATATGCACCACAAAAGAGGGGGCATACATTGGGTGAATCACTCACCCCATTCAATAATACACATTCACATTTCAGACACGCATAAGACAAGAACTTAACACTCTTCAGCTTATAAAAAGACTCAAAATCGACATGGTTCTTCGCTTCAACACACATGCCAACACCCACTCCAAACACTAGCATCTAGGTGCTCCTAACCCTTCGGGGCGCCTATGGCTAGGGGGAAGTTATAGTCATTTTTTCGCATCATCACAATTTTCAATAGTTTACACAACAGCTTTTCACATACTTGCATATACCCTCAAGAAATCATCATGCATGCTATATCCTTTTGTTTATTTGTATTGCATCGAAATAGATAGAATTGGAACAAAGTAGGATCACACCATCTCATGCGGTGGTGTATAAATTGGTGTGAAGTAGTTAGGATTGAGAATAACACTAAACCTTTCTCCCCAACACTTCTTCCATTGTGTGGTGTGAGATCGCCCAAAACACCATTCTTCTACAACATTTTTAAGACACTTTTTATCCTTTTCACTCGTGACGGATTAGGTGTACATGTTCCTTTTCACATTTTTACATACTTTTTTCATACTTGGATCAAATTTTTCATATACAAGATTTCAAATACTCTTCTTCTCTTCTTTTATAGGTTTATCTTTAATACCCAACAAGAAACAACACCACATCAGTAAAACACAAGAAAAAAATGACAACAGGTACAATGCGACATAACACCTACACTTTTCACCCCTATGATCACTTCCTCTTTCCTAGCCTAACTTCCATGCTTATTTTTTATCACTCGCATGCTTTTCTTGTTTCCTCGATACGCTTTTTCCATCAAGATCTACATGATTATCAGTACGCATCTCCTATCTACTTTATGTTATTGAGTACTCACTCAACAACATAAAGTGGGGGTAAATTTAGACGCTAAACCACACACTTTGGGTACATTTCTAGGTCCTAATCACATACTACTATTAATATGATTCCTAAGAGAGAAAACTAGCAATTGAAAATTATCTTTGGCCTTTTGTTTGTGTTTCATGTCTTATTTTTGGCCTCTTACACCCTACATCCCAGTCGATACTTTATTGCTTTATCTTTTATGACTTTGGACACTAGTGCCTAGTTAAGACGCCAAAGACTGGGTGCCCTCTTCCCCTCGTTCACCCCAAACTCTTTTGACTTTACTTGATCCTTTTGGGCCTCTTTTATCTTTTGGTTATCTTGTTTTCTTATGGGTCAACCTTTTAGTTGTTAATTGTGAAATTAAACCAAGGGAATAATGATGCATCCTAGAATTTACCAGATAACACCCTAGTCATGTTGGCACATCACTCAGCCTTGACTGAGTGCTCACCCGAAGCACACAAAGGTACCGGGTCCCTCTTTAGAGTTGTTGTAGTAGGATGTTAGCATGATGAAGGAAGAAACATATAAATTCATAACTAATCCATCATTCTACAATGCATGTTACCCTCAGATCTATGAAAAAACAAGTTTAAATAATAATCATGATTGAATCAATAATATGCACTACTCAATTACACACAGAATGACACTTAGATTCAACCAATATCTTCCATCTATTAATAAATACAGAAGCTCCTTATAGTAATGTCAAGCTATACCAATGCGCACATGGATTTGTTATAGTAATTTAGTCATATGCGTATATCTCTATACCTCCATACATCCATCACACTCATACATCACACTCATCCTATTTTTACTATGTACCTAAAATCACATATATAGGGTGGGGACTTTCCCTTCACCACTTATCTATTCCAGAAATAGGCCGCATGCTATTGATAGCCATGCACCATTTATAGGCATAGCCACACATGCAAGTGTGCTATCTATAGACCTCTTGTAGTTAATTGAAGTGTCAATCCTATTATTAGCTTGTCTCCATGTAAAACGCTTCGATCTGATCCTCCAAAGAAAGAAAATGAATGACATGCACATCTTTGCATCGTTGGTGTGTTTTGCACGCCATCTTCTAAAAATAGGTCTTCATGCTCAAAATCAGCTAAGTCATAAAATTTGAACTTGCCTTCCATGCGCAAGTACTTCCTATCCTTCCGTGCCCTTGATCCTGACCTTCTATCCCACGCGACTCCTTGTGTGATCTTTGAAAAGTATTCTTTGATCAACATTACCCCACACTAATCTCATTGTCATCTCGACAATGGGTATCTCCAAAAATTGAAGTAAATAATAGAATAATGGAAAGAATAAGAATGAAAAAGTATAGATAAATAAATAATTTTTATGAGGTTATGAGGCAACCTCCTCTGTATCAGTTTGAAGTATCAACTTTGGATACTCCTCATTTATTTCGGCCTCCAAAACCTGCCATTCAATGAGTGCTTGTTCTACTTTTTCTGGGATGTCCACAACAATGGATTCCAACTCATCCCTCGTAATCTCTCCTTTTTCATTCTGCAAAACCAACACAATGTTGGACATTGATGTCATTCTCCCTTCTAAAAGATCCATCTTCTGCGTAATTAGCTTCCCAAGCTCTTCCAGCCAAGTCTTGTGCGGCTCTTGTTCACGCTGCCAGGGCCTCACACTTTTGCTTAACCATTGAAAATATTTCTGCGCAGCCCAATGTCTCATCCTTCATTGCTTTTTGGACCTCATTGTTTTCTTCTAGGGTCTTTATGTTGATAAGCTCCTTTGGAGCTCTGTATATGTTTAAATCCCGTCCGCTTTCTTCAATACTTCCTATAAAGTTTGCAAGAACAACCCTTCATAAGATGCATTCTTTCACATCACTAATGCTTTCTCTCATTCTACATCTTGCTTTGAGCTTCTTGGCGATGACAGTGCAGAGGTTCATCTTCAAGTACCAAGTCCACCAACTTTCCTACATAGTGTATCATCAAGGAAACGTCGTGGTACCTTAGCTTCCAAGTGTGGCCTTTCTCTCATGACATTGTCCCCAATATCCTATGCGATGCTTATAAATAATTCATTTTTCTTCTACACAAAGTCCCCTCTTGCGTTATGTGCACTATCTCTCGTATCCTTTGTCTTTAGCTCCTCCCATAGTGCTCTGATTGTTACAACTTTGTCCATGTTTCTTCTAACAACTTCAATAGAAACGTTCACCAATGCATTGTTGACCTGCTCATCCGACATGACAATAGGCTTTACTGTCATGTGTCTAACTTGGGGTTCCTTCTTCATCCATCTCGAAACACATGACTCTTTACATACATCAAAGTCAAGCTCATCCATGTGGGTGTGCATTGACTATGATAGTTGCTTTCAAGTGCGCATAGTTGCCATATCCTCATCTATTAGCTCCCAGTTGAATAAATCCTTCTGTTATCGTGCTCTGGAAGCGGGCACAAATAATTTTTCCTGCGTCCTCTGCATACCCCATGGCTGGTGGAATGTGCTCTCCACTTGTTCTTCTAGACCATTGTTGCTTAGGAACTATAGCTTCTAAATTAGGTACTTGTGTCTCCATGTCCTGAACATTCTCTGTAGCTATCTCCTCTGGTCTTTTATCGTCCTCTTCTTTTTCCTTTGATTCCTCACCCTATTCTTCCATGTTCTCTGGAAGTGTAGGAGAATTAGGTGCACTTTCCTCTGACTCTTATGTCTCCTCATTTAACTTTAGTTTCCTCCTTCTTTACACGGTTGCCTCCTTTTGTGGAGAGAGTATGGGTGATCTGCAGGCACCATGGTTGGAGTAGCACTTGGGTCCTTGTTCTCGTAAACACCCTCTTGAACTCGTGCTCCCCTTAGACTCGCATTCAAGTCCTCATAATCCCCCTCTTGTGGCTAAGGTGGTGTAGTGGCATGCTCAACTTCACTCTCATTTGTAGGATGTCTCCTACCTCTATGCTCGAAACCACCACTATATTTGTGTTCCTCCTCCTCCTCCTCCACTTCAATTGGCTCTATGGGCTTAGTCGCTAGGATGTTCTCCATTGTATGTTTTCCCTTTGGTGGTGTTGGAAGTGTGAACTCACCTTCCACATACTTGTTATTATCCATCTTTGGCTTTAGCTGGAGATACACCAATGTTGCCCCTACATCTGCTACAACAAGAATTATTGGCTTGATATTCAACACCTCCAAAATGACCCTCTCAAGATAAGCACTTCTTCCAGATACACATACTTCTTTCTCAACGTATGGTAGTTGTCATCTACCTTATCTACATTGAATACCAACAAGACATATCTCAGAAATCTATGAACAAATACTTGGAAATACCTTGTAGTGAATGTGTAAGGCAATTTACACCAAGGGCTCCAAATTCCATTCTTCATTGGGAAGCGTGTGGTACATAAATGCTAATATACAACAAACTGGATTTTTTTCCTACTATCGATCGATGGTAGGTCCTTTGGGATGCGCCACTCTTCCCCAAATGCCACGCGAGCCTATCATACCATTTCTCTTCCCTTTACTTTACATCATCTTTCATGGCCCCTTTACATAGGTACTTGCTGAACCTCTCAGCTGGTGACTTGTTCTCCATGGGGTATTCCCATACTTTTTCCTTCGGTCCGTCTGGTACTCCTTTCTCCATGAATACCAGTGATAGTAGAACACCCCCAAAGCTGATATTCCCTCTTGTGCATGCTTCCTCAACTATTTGTTCTGCAATATATCCTACAATGTTGTAGATTTCCCCTTCTGACATCTTACACACAATGTGTAACCACATAGTATTTACTTGTGACCACCGCTCTTGATCATTCAACTTTGAATAAGGTGTCTTTTTGCTTACACACCTAGACAATTCTATAATTTTTCTATATCCATACCGCGCTGACCCTTCAGTAAATTCCCAACTCTTTTCTCGGTCTTTAAAATCATGGATTTATCTATGAGATCACTCTTTATGTCATCTCATGTGGCCTTCAAACCTGCAATTGATGAGATAAGTGCAAATGAGATTCTAACTTTACGTCCTACAAAGTAGAAGAAGTCCTCATGCACTCTGCTCATGAGCCACTGATACAAGGGCTCATACTTCCCGAAATATGGAAGCTCATATAATTGGTAGACCCTAATTCTCTTCTGCTTATTGTCTCGCATCATCATAAATTGGCATGTCATCCGCCGTACACTTGTTTGTCCTAGCAGTGAGCAAGGAATTGAGCTCCTTCTTGTTCTCCGATGTCCTATGATTGTATTCACTTACTTTTCTCTTCGGATGGATGAATCCCATTCTGGCCGACGATGACTCCTTCTAGATATTGAATTTCTGAAAATCATTTTCGGTGCCATCTCTTCCTCCTCAACGCCCACCTTCTTCTTTCCTTTTCTTTACATACCAGATGCCTTTTTAGGTGCCATTTTTACCTTCCAAATGTCTACTCTTTAACTCGCACCACCACCACCGGGATGCAAGCTTCTTTTTGCACATATCTGGTTATCATGCTTGGTTTTACATCCTTAGCACCTTAACTTAATCACTCGGCTCTTCGCACTTGGCTCTTTCATAGAATAGTCTTAGTCGCAACGGTAAAAATGAATCCGTATTCCATTCTTATATTATTTTTTTCAAATTTTGATGCATTTATTGCTCCTTACCTACCAAATATCCCCTCATTCATTGACCAAATTCATTAGTTTCGTGCGGTACATCTTCACGCCCCAGTTATAACCTTCTAGCGCGCCTTCCTACCCTCTGGTCACAAAATTCTCTTCAGCACGTGCCCTTGCACCTGAGTACCTCGTTACTATACCTTCTCCTGGTAGTTATCATAGCCTCTGCTTACCTTGCATTATACTTTTGTTCTTTCATTCATCTCCATCCTTGGTCAATTTTGAGAAGCAATCTTCTTTTGACTTAAAGCACACTCGTAGTAGCTTATTCCTTTCACCTTTCAATTCCCACAGTATTTTACTTGGATAACTACAACCACCCCACACTAAAGGTATGTGCAGTCCTCTGCACATAAACATTCTTCACATAGTAATCAGATTCATGCATGCAAGCGTGCTTATTACACAATAACAACAACTAAATTGACAAAGCATAGCAATGACAATGAAGTAAATACATTAAGGAAATACAGAATTGAGAACCTAATCTAAATGAAAATACTACCTTATTACAAACACCAAGAAGACTTATTTATAGTATGGCTTTAGGCTACTCCTGTTAAAGTAACCACGTAGCCGTGTTCCATCAAGTGTTGTTAATCGAAAAGCACTGATTCAAGTATATAAGTGATGACATACGGCCCAACCAATGTACTTTGAACTTTCTTGGATGGCGCAAGAACTTTGAGTCATAAAGAAGTACCATTTGTCCAATCTCAAACTTCTTATCCCTTATGTTTCTATCATGTCATGCCTTCTACCTGGCCTTTTCCTGCTTCTGAATCCATCGTGCTATGGCTCGTCGCTCATCTAGTTGAATCATCTTCTCGATACGCTCTTCTAAAGCTTGTTCATCAGCTAGACCTCTAGTGTGCGCAATGCGCAAAGTAGGTAACATAAATTCTGTAGGAGAATGACTTTTGCGCCAAACACCAACCGAACTAAACGGTGGGGGGATTTGTTTAATCTCTTGTAAGTTGTTCTATATGCCCAAAGAGCAATCGACACTTTGTCATCCTAATCCTTTCTTCCAGCATCAATTTTTTTCAAAGTCCTGGTTCAAAATCTTGTTGAAATCCTTAGCGGTTCCATTTTCTTGAGCATGATAGGGTGTATTTTTATGGTGTGCAACCATTAAATCATCTAATAGGATCCCAATTGTCTCATTCAAAAGTGTGTACCCCTGTCACTTGTCAAGCTTAAAGGACATCCTTATCTTGTAAGAAAATTCTCCCATAGAAACCTATCTACTGTAGCTATTATACAGTCCTTTGTAGGTGTTACTTCTGCCCACCGTGTGAGATAATCAGTGCAAGTAATGATATAGCACGATCCAGTCCTCAGGTGTGGCTAGTGAAATAGGTCATACAAAGTCAATGGCCCATTTCTTGAACGGTTCGACACAAGTAATTGGTCTCAAAGGCATCTCATCTCTTTGCCTTGGTTTTATCACACGTCTTACAATTTTCTTTACAAATTCTTATACAATGTCTCCCACCATAATCCAAAGCAAGTAGGATCCTCCTGGCAATGCATCACCTGCATAATGGCCTCCTACAATACCACCATGAGCTTCTTCCATAATATATTTGTGCTCATGCTCTAATACACAACGACATAATTGTTATCCCAAAGTCACCCCTCGACAAATTTGGTCAAGAAAACTCCTGCACACAAGGAAATTATGAAGGGAATGACTCAGACTCGTGAGCTCACATTCTAGGATGAAAAACAAGGTTACGGGGAGACTCTACAATGGAATGGTGGGGCCTGCAAAAGTTTAAATGACCCTGTGTGAGAAAAAAGAGAAGCTCAAACAAGCACCGCATCTCCACGTGTCTCAGGATGAAAAGAGGGCAGGGGAAAATGGTCAAGCAGAGTCAAAAGGCAGAGCTTCGGGGCCACGGGGTTTTTTGAGTTTTGCATTTCAAAAAAGGGGAAAAGATAAATTACGGACCCGCGAGCCCGATTTTTTCTCTAATCTGACTGCCACGTGTCCCATATCAAAGGGGACCCATTTTTCAAGTTGTTTTCCCGCCCTCCTGTACGACCCGATACAAACTTCAAAGGGGCATATCTTTCGACTCAGGGCTCAAAATATTGTGAATTTGACACCGTTGGAAGCGTCTCGATGTCCTCTATGCCATGAAAGGATTAAAAATCATTTTTAGGCCCTAGTAGGTAAAAAATGAAGAAGAGTCTTCTAGGCCATTAATGTAGAATCCAATATCTTTAACTACCGGATTTGATTCGATTCAATCCACTAGGAAACCAGAAGTGACATATTGTGGGTGAATTTACAGAAGGCATTGATATTTAGTGGTTGAGATTTCAAAGTGGGATTCGATGCATATCTCGGGGTGGTTGAAGCAGGATTTGATTTTTTTCCCTCTTCTCTCTCTCTCTCATTCTTTCTATATATTGTAACACTTCTCATTTTGAAAAGGAGAGACATTCTGGGCATAGAGAAACTCTGTCAAATTTGTTTCTCGATGCCATTTTTGAGCAAATGAACCTTCTCCCACACTTGGAAAATGTATTTGCCTCTATTCCATAAATGTAATGGTTTGTACACCTTCTAGAGCAATAAAAATGTGTTTTTGTGGTGTTCTTCAACCCTTTGCATCGTTTTGTTGTTTCTCTGTGCCTCTCCCTTCTAGATTTGTTTTTTTGTGCATGTATTTCACATTTGCAGGTGTAGGATATTGTGTTTCATGGAGTTTAATGGTGAATTTGAAGATCTGGGCCATGTCACTTCTGTCTGACCTCCCTCATCTCCATTTTCTCTAGTTTCTTTCTCCCTCAATAGAATATATCGTTCCCTTTTCTCGGTGCTATCACCTCTGTAGTGTAGGATTTCTTTATTTTCATTCTCTCTCTCTCCTTGGTCCCTTAGAATTGTTAGATTAGGAGTAGATAGTCACATTTCCTTCCTTAGAAGTAGTTTAGTGCTAGGATTAGGAAGAGGAACCAACCTTCTTTGGAGGATCATTCCCATTTGCAAGTCCCACAGCTTGGGGAATGATCCAATGTTATGCAAATCACACCAAATGACCCTACCTTAGAAAAGCAGATCCATAACTCATTTGGGGGTGTTGTGATTTCACACTAACAGTTTTGGCACACCCAATGGGATAGGTCTGAAGCACCTTACCACTTCACTTCATCAAGTTCGATGTGCTCTTGGTGAAGATTTCAGCCTTTAGAGGCACTTTCAGGCACATCTGGTGACTCCATCTGGTCAAAACCCATTCTCTAAGTTGCAGACCTTTTCCATCCATTTCCACTCATTTCATCCATTTTCTTCTTCCATCTCTTTCATTTTCTCCCATTCCATGAGGTTGTGCAATCATGACTTCATTCCCTTCATGGAACTCACACTTACAACAATACAATCCACCTCCAATGTATTTCCCAACTCCTCCAGATCAATATTATAATCAGATCAGACCATTATGCTTACCCATATGAGTAGTGTCAAAACCAGTTTGACTATGAAGCTTATCAAGGACAAGGGGATGCATATGATGGCGATAGTTATGCAGAGGATGTTGGTCTACTAGAGAAGATTCAAAAAATGGAGGTTGACATGGTTTAGTCAAGGGGCATAACACGAATGAAGGCATTCAAGATTGGTTGTAGGGCACCTTGTCCATGGGAAGGCCCTTTTCCAAGACATTACAACCCTCAGAGAAGCTAGACTTCATGGTTGAAATGCTGCCCCAACTTGCACAATGGACTAAGGAGATCGAGGCCTATGAATTTGGTGCCAGTAGCCTTGTCAATGGGTAAATCCTACACCATTATCTGGTAATTTTCTCTCCACTCCTCAAGCAGCACCATCTCAATTTGAGCTTCAATTTCCAAGCTTCCCATTGTATGCTACCCCAAGTGTGAAATCCATTTCTCCATCCCCTAGTCTACCATCCCATTTCAGTTCTTCTGCCCTTTTCCCTTCCAAACAGTCATCCCCTCCGAACAAACAAGAAGTTCCACCTCCCTCCCCACCACAAACAATTGCAAAGCTGGTTGAACCCCAACCTACCACTCCTCTTACTTTCCCAAGTCCATGTTGGGAAGATACTCAAGAATCCAATCAAGAACAACAAGAAGAGGAGCCCAACAGAAAAGAAATAATAGACAATTTGATGAGTTGGGCTACTAAATTTGGGTTTACAAAGATCCCTTGATGGTCAAGCCAATAGAGGAGGTCAAGGTCGAAGAGCCAATGGTGGCTGAGTTTGAATTTACAGCAGAGGAGGAGGACCATACAGTTTTAGAGGCCCCAGTGTGGAGCAGGCTACAAAAGAACCTTCAGTTCTTCCTCCCACTTCATCCCCTTCAAGCTCTGATGTTGAAGAAGAGTTTGATCTTTCAAACTTCATGTTTGAAAGTGAAGGGAGCCATGGTGATCAAGTTGTAGATCAGGAAGGCACCATGGAGGAGGTAGAGCACATGCAATAGGACAACAAGGAGGCAGACTTTGCCTGTCAGACTTGGAAGATTGCTTTAATGAAGAGGAGCCTGAGGAGATAACATCATTTTTTCCTCCATCTTCAACCTTCCAAGCACACGAACCTATGCTGCCATGAAGGAGAACATCCAAGGACAACAACCTGCATCTCACAATGGCCCTCTGAACCAAGGTTGGAAGATCTTGATCTTCCATGTTCTTCAAAGGAGGAGGAAGAGAAAAGGCAGGAGGATGTCATCATCTCCCTCACACCATCCACTCAAGAAGGTCCACAAGAAGACTCCATTTTTGGAGTTGAATTTCAGAGAAATGGGCACATCCAAAGGATCAGACCATGCCCAATCAGGTACTTGGCTTCATTGAGCCAAAGGAGAAACCAAAACCAGTCATGCCTACTTCAGGGCATGAGGATGAGCTACAAAGCACCAAGGATCAGCTGCCATACCTCTTCAATCCAAATGCAGAGAAACTAAAAGAGGTATTGGTTTTGTCTTCAGTTGATACTTTGGTGATTTGGGTGGAAGAACAACTTGTAGTTAGTTTTTCACTCATCCAACCAGCCATGTTTAGTGCCAAATCAGTTGCATGGCTACCATTTTTGAGGAAGGGAAGCTATTTCTCCCTTCCAGTTGCAGGTTTTGTTTGAGTTCCCTTTGCTCTTGGTTAGAGTAGAGTAGGTAGGTTTGTTTTCAGCAGAAGAAGTGTTTTTGCACACTTTGCATGTTCCATTTGGAGCATGTATGATTTTCAGTTTGTACATAGTTTTTGGTGTTGTTGTATTGCTCTTGCACAGTGCATTCAGTTGGCTTTTGATGAAGTTCAACTTCAAGTTTCAATGGGTTTCCAAGTGATTCAGAGGTCAAAAAAGTGCAGGAGTCGGGAGTCCATTTTATAAGAAGGATCAGTGTCAGGCCATCATTCTTGACTCCATGCCCAATGGATGCTCCAAGGCCACTGGTCTCTTCATCTAGCAGTAGATGTCCCCGTGAGTCACCAAATTGTTATCCCAAATTCTCCCCCTGAAAATTTGGTCAAGATAACTCCTGCACATAAGGAAATTATGAAGGAAATGACTCAGACCCGTGAGCTCACATTCCAGATGACAAACAAGGTTACAAGGAGACTCTACAATGGAATGGTGGGGCCTATGAAAGTTTAAATGACCCTGTGTGAGAAAAAGAGAAGCTCAAACAAGTATCGCATCTCCACGTGTCTCAGGACGAAACGAGGCAGGGGCAAATGGTCAAGCAGAGTCAAAAGGTGGAGCTTCGGGGCCGTGGGGGTTTTCTGAGTTTTACATTTCGTGAAAAGGGGAAAAGATAAATTACGGACCCGCGAGCCTGATTTTTTCTCTAATTTGACTGCCACATGTCCCATATCAAAGGGGACCCATTTTTCAAGTTTTTTCCCGCCCTCCTGTACGGACCCGATACAAATCTTCAAGGGGCATATCTTTCGACTCAGGGCTCGAAATATTGCAATCTGACACCGTTGGAAGCGTCTCGACGTCCTCTATGCCATGAAAGGATTAAAAATCATTTTTCAGGCCCTGGTAGGTAAAAATGAAGAAGAGTCTTCTAGGCCATTAATGTAGAATCCAATCTCTTCAACTACCAAATCTGATTCGATTCAATCCACTTGGGAAACCAGAAGTGACATATTGTGGGAGAATTTAGAAGGCATTGATATTTAGTGGTTGAGCTTTCAAAGCGGGATTCGATGCATATCTTGGGGTGGTTGAAGCAAGATTCAATTTTTTTCCCTCTTCTCTCTCTCTTATTCTTTCTATATATTGTAACACTTCTCATTTTGAAAAGGAGAGACATTCTGGGCATAGAGAAACTCTGTCAAATTTGTTTCTCGATGCCATTTTTGAGCAACTGAACCTTCTCCCACACCTAGCAAAATGTATTTGTGCATCTATTCCAGAAATGTAATGGTCTGTGCATCTTCTAGAGCAATAAAAACATGTTTTTTTTTTTTTGGTGGTGTTCTTCAACCCTTTGCATCGTTTTGTTGTTTCTCTCATGCCTCTCCCTTCCAGATTTGTTTTTCTGTGCATGTATTTCACATTTACAGGTGCAGGATATTGTGTTTCATGGAGTTTAATGGTGAATTTGAAGATTTGGGCCATGTCACTTCTGTCTGACCTCCCTCATCTCCATTTTCTCTGTTTCTTTCTCCCTCAATAGAATATCTCGTTCCCTTTTCTTGGTGCTATCACCTCTGTAGTGTAGGATTTCTTTATTTTCATGCTCTCTCTCTCTCTCTCTCTCTCTCTCTCTCTCTCCTTGGTCCCTTGGAATTGTTAGATTAGGAGTAGATAGTCACATTTCCTTCCTTAGAAGTAGTTTAGTGCTAGGATTAGGAAGAGGAACCAACCTTCTCTAGGAGGATCATTCCCATTTGTAAGTCCCATAGCTTGGGGAATGATCCAATGTTATGCAAATCACACCAAATGACCCTGCCTTAGAAAAGTGTTGTGATTTCGTACTAACACAGAATAATTACTTCTACCTAACTTGTAAAGGTAACCACCGATTAACATAAACGACGCCACATGTATAACAAGCTATCTCTTTTCTAATGCTTTCATTCCTTCGAGTGCCATACCTATTCGTAGAAAGACAACAATGTCTTCTAATTCCGTGGGCACATGTTGTAACCTATATAATTATGCATCTGGCATGGTTTCTTCAATTCTCTGTGCTTCCTCTCCTAAATTGATTCTAGATAAATGGTTTGGTCCGAATTTATTTTCCCGGCTTTTCCACAACCGTGAAGTGAAAATCTTGAAATAGGAGCACCCATCTCGCATATGCACCCCTGTAAGATGAGCTTGTTTACCAAGTACTTCAATGCCATGTCATTTGTATAAAACAAAAATGGTGTTGCTAACAAGTGTTGTCGAAACTTGTGCAATGCATAGATCATTGACAAATCTTCGTGCTTTGTAGTTGTATATTTCCGCTCAGCAGGAGTCAACTTCCTACTAGCAAAAAAGATTGGATGATCTACAATACCTTCATAGTGTTGAGCTAACAAAATGCCAATGGCCATTCCAGAAGCATCCACATGCACATGAAATGTTTTATCCCATGAGGGAAAGTGCATAATGGGAACGGTAGTAAGTTTCTCTTTTAATATCTCAAACGATGTTGTGGTTCTCCCCAATAAAATCTACCTTTCCCCTTCAGTGACTCTTCTAAGGGTGCAACAATTTTGGCATACCCTTTGATGAATTTTCTATAATATCCTGTATGACCTAAAAATACATGCACCTCACTTTGACTGGTAGGCACTTCCAGGCCTAAAATGACTGTAACCTTAGCTAGATCGACCAACAAAACTTCCTTGCAGATTATATGTCCTAATGGTATCCACAATGGCATAGAAAATACACATTTCTTGATGTTTAAAGAGATACTCAATTGTTTGCACCATTCAAACATTAAGCGCGGAGTTGTCAAAATGATCTTATCTTCACAAGCCCATATACTATCTAATCATCTAGGTAGACCTGTAAGAAGTTGTGAATAAAATCTTTGAATGCTTGAAAAACTATGCACAAGAATACAACAGGCACATTTTTCAATCCAAAAGGCATCACAGTATAGGCAAAATTGCCCCATTCGGTGGTAAATTTTGTCTTTTCTTGATCTTCTGGGTGATCCTAACTTGATGATACAGGAAAACCCATCTCGTGAAGGAATATATTTCGCACCTTGTAACTCCTTCTAGTATTTCCTCAATGAATGGTGTAGGGAATGGATCTATGACATATGTAGCATTCAACTCCCTGTAGTCCACACATATTCTAATTCATCTATCCTTCCTGATACTGATCACCATTGGGCTAACCCACTCTAACTCATCCAGGGGCTTGATAATTCTAGATTTCAACATTTTATCAATTTCTTCTTTTACCTTTTCGCGCAAATTAGGATTCATTCTATAAGGTCTCTTTCTAACTGTTCGTGTC
Source organism: Taxus wallichiana var. yunnanensis (assembly GCA_018340775.1). Lineage (NCBI taxonomy): Eukaryota > Viridiplantae > Streptophyta > Pinopsida > Cupressales > Taxaceae > Taxus > Taxus wallichiana. The sequence continues at coordinate 551,203,510 of CM031236.1, forward strand.
CCGTCCTTAAGTTTTATCTTCATTTCCCCAAGTGATTCATGCACGCCTTTAAGTTCATGATACCCTTGAGGGAATAAGTCCTGATAATCCCTGAGTAACTCAATGATCTTTGCTACCTCTGAGTCTAACCAGTAGTCTCCAATTATGACCTCCTTAGGCTCAGCCTCTGAACCTATATTCATCTTCTTTGTCTTCATGGGTTCATGTGAGCACACGTATCCTTGTCTACACTTTCCAAAACATCACGTACCCCTTGTGAATGTTCAATATCCGTGTTCTTAACTTCCTCATCATCCACAATGTAAACCATCTTTCCTTTCTCTTTCTCAAGGAAAGCACGTTCAAGAAGTGTGGAGTCCATTTCTTCTTCCTTTTCAAAACATTCTCTCGCACTCTGTCTCACAAAATAATTCCATAATATGCTCTTCTAATTTTGCACTATCTCCCATAGTTAAGCACTTGATAAATTTTAATGCCTCTTATATGGGAGGTTTAGTCGAGAAGTAGTCAAAGGTCTTTATCATTCTGAAGTAAAATCTTTCAGCTTCCCAATCTCTCATGTAGTTCTACATCTACATACTAGGCATGTGCACATCCTTATAGCATATAATAAAATCTATGCACCCAGAGTGAAGGTGGTAATGCTTCCTGTCCTACTGTCCAGAGTCTCTCACATTGTTGAATGTGATGCTGAATAGGTTGATCACCATGATAAGTGTAGATCTACATAGGTGCATTGTTCCTTACAAACCTAATAGACAAAGCAACTCCAATCTCTTCCCAGTTTATAAGATTATCTCTGTGGACTACCCACTAGTGTGCTGCTATCCCATGCAAGGTATATAATAACATATCTCTTATCTTAATTTGATCTATCCACTATGTTTCCATGGCCATAAAAATGCGGAAGATATTCGCCCTTGTATACCAAGGTACTATGCTACCTATCCGTCAAATTGAACAAAGTCCATTCTTGTGCACAACCACACTTTTCACCTCGCACCCTACTAATTCATATATACCATGAGCCCAATTGTCACAAGAAATACTTGTAGTATCACTAATAGAATGAGAATCCTCCCACTGTATGATTCCTTCTTTTGATGGCTCATTGACCTCACGGTTGAATAGCGCATACATAAACTCTATTTAATTCCTCCTCAATTAGAGGCTCAACATATGTTGTAGACTTCCCATTTGTCAAAGGTATCACAAACTTTTCCTCCTTGTTTTCAAAGTTGATATACCCCTTATTGAATCTTAAGTTAGCATTTTTGCATAACACCAAGGGCGTCCAAGCGAGGATGGAAAATTGTTTGCTTCTGCAAGTGCTAATACCTCAAAATCCCCAATGAACATGACCCCTTGGATAATTATAGATGCATCTTTCAAAACTCCTATGGGAGTGGCCTTAGCACTGGTTGCCATAAATAACACATTAGATGATGGATGCAATGGAGGCCTCCCCATTTGTACCCATGCATCTAATGTAAGCACATTTACTTCCACACTGTATCAATCAATATGTTGCTCAACAACCACCCATCCACAATATCATTCAGAGTAATTTCTTTGTCATAGTCAATGCTATCAAGGGGAAGATTTGCATGCAGAATCTGTCGTCTAGTCTCAAGACTTATGCGCGGAGTGTTCCCTTTTAACCAACTTCCTAATAGTGGAATAATGTTCTCTTGGTGCAACATTTTACACACCTCTTACAGATCATTGATATCAGTTTGGACTATCTCTGATGCTTTCTTATGCTCCTTTAGGTGTTGTATCTCACCCTGAAGATTCCTTAGCACTTCCATGGTATCCTGGTAAACTTCCTTCTGATGAGCAGGATCTGGGTACCTTGTATGCAAAACCTCCTCCTTGGTGATCGCAGGCTTTTGGTGCAATGCCTCTCTTGCACACGCCACTTCAGTGTGTGTAGTAATATTCACTGTCAATGCCTCAGGTCCTTCTACTATCTTGGGCATCCACTGATCTTCTACCACGCGATAGATTCTAACCATCCCGACGCCTTTGTTTTCTTGCTTATGCTTTGCTTAGTCGATGCTCATATAATTATCGGCACTCTTCATAGCTATGGTTTTTTCCACGTAGAAAGAACATGCAATATTCTGAGGATATTCACGCCTATAGTGGTTAGGAGATCCGCACGTATAACATGTTCCATGAGGGAACTCACCTCTTCCTCCACCATGACCTCGTCCTCCATATCCACCACGATATCCACATCCCCTTCCACACCTCCTTCAAAATGCCCCTCATTCCTATCATAGCACATTTGATTATGATCCCGATCCTAGTGCTCATTCTTACCCTTAAAATTATCAGTTACACTTATTTGTCGTACCCCAATGTCTATAGCATCCTGGATCTAACCAATCTACTGACAATCCTTAGTATCATGGGTCAGGACCTACAAATCTTGAAAAACAAGATACATTCTTCCTTATCATGTCTTTATAACAAAGGAAAATGACTAACATCATGATTCAAATGATAGATCTCACACCCAGCAAAGAATGAGCATATAGATCTGCGAGGGCAACTATCCTTGGTGTGACCTTCCACTTCACAATTTGTACACCAAATTCTTGAGCACGTTTCATGGGCTGAATTTGCTGATAGCTTCTCTAACTAATTTTCCATAGCTGCAATCTGTGCCTCTAAGAAGGGAATAATGCTAGTGTCAATGCTACTAACTACCTCAGCACACAAAGTTGCTTCTAGTGCTTTGTGCGGATCAGTGTATGTCTTATGTGACAGTGCCATTCTAAATGGTGTAATCAATCCTCCAACAAACCATTGTGCATGCTAGATAGCGTGAATATCATAAGATAGCTTAGATAGAAGTGTCTTAAAATGAGCATCATACTCATGTACACTCTCAGTATTGCCTTGTTTGATTTCCTTGAGCGCACTTATACTCTTCCCCGCTCAAACCCAGGATATAGAACTCTTTCAAGAAATCATCCCTTGATGCTTGCATTATCCACGCAAGTTTGATCAGGGTCAAACTTCTTATACCAATTGTGTGCACGTCCCTATAATGTAGTAGCGAATTGACTTGCCTTATGCTCAGTAGTCGTGATCCCTTTAGTGCGCCACAAGATTTCACACATATGCACATGTTCAAAAACATCCTCTATACCTCTATATTTCGGGAGACGAAGAGACATCTCTATATAGATATTCTATGGTTGTTGCGGACCTTGACCACCTGATCTAGAACCTCCTGTGTTCCCTCTGCCTCTAGAACCACCAGATCCACTAGAAATAGAACCACCTATACGTCATGATCCTGCACCTGTAGCTGGAATAGGACATGTAGATGTACTCCCCTATGCTCCGACAATAGTACTATACTAAACTCCTACAATATGTGAGGTAGTTTCACTTCCAGAGGTGAATCCAACATTCTCGTGCGCTCACATTCTTTGTGGATGATGCGCCTAAGAATGTTCCTCCAAATAACATTGAAGTCATCATCCTACCATTGATGTACTTGATCCCTGACTTACTCCTACTCTCCTACTTCCCAAGTTAGCTTCTTGGTTACTTGTCGTACTAGATACTAAAAAACCAAGCGTAAGGGCTAGGTCACTAGATGTATTAAGATGCGCGCCCATAGTCCAGGTAGTCTCTACTGGCGCACTTATATGTGAGGCCAAGGGGGGATCTCTATCATGCTTTCCAATATGGGGGAGTTCCTAATGCTCTTTCTCCACGTCTTCTACGTGAGTCAAATCATTCACAAGCCATCTCTCTCCTCAATGTCATACTTTCTCGTAACGGAACACTACTTCTCTATCTCCCTCTCGTGTGCCTCATTATGCTTAAGCTGACTTTCCTTTCTCTTGCCTCTCTCTGCTAGGTCTACCATCTTTCACCAAACCTGTTCATGCCCTCGCGCGTGGTGAAGTTTAGTTAGCCATCGGTTTACTCTCCAGTTCAAAGTTACCATCAAGATCTTGATCACCGGCGAATACCTTACAAATATGCTCCTTTTGGATACCAAAAAACTAGAATTTAGCTACCTCTGGGCAAGAGTACGTCAAAATTGAATATTCCAAATTATAACTGTTTAGAACACCATGAAACCATGACCCACAGTGTGAGTCCGAGATCGAGATCAAAGCATCAAAAAGGGAATTAAATTCTTCATGTGTCTAGAAAAGTGTGCAATACCTCCAATTCCGCTGAGATGCATAGGAAGTAAGCCACTCGTATAGTTCTACTTTGGAAAGATAGTGAAAAATATCTCATATAAGTCATACATATTCTATTTTTCCTAAGTACATGCGTTAAACTCAATCCACCTTTGAACCACCGTAGATATTCTTCCTCCATATCGGGTATCCATTCCTCAATACTTGCTAGAGTTAACGGTACATCTTCATCGTGAACCATCCTGAAAAAAAAAAGAAAAAGAGGTCCTAAACGGAACCAATGATGCAACCTAGAATTTACCGCAGGATAACACCCTAGTCATGCTTTGGCACATCACTCACCTTGGTCGAGCACTCACCAAGCGAGCAAAGGTACCGAGTCCCTCTTCGTGGTTATTGTAGCGGGATGTTAGCATGATGAAGGAAGAAACATATAAATTAATAACTAATCCATCATCCTACAATGCATGCTACCCTCAGATCTATGAAAAAATAAGTTTAAATAGTCATCATGATTGAATCAATAGCATGCACTACTCAATTACACACAAAATGACACTTAGATTCAGCCAATATCTTCCATCTATTAATAAATACAAAATCTCCTTAAGTAATGTCAAGATATACCAATGCGCGCATGGATCTATTACAATAATTCAATTATATGCGTATATCTCTATACCTCCATACATGCATCACACTCATCCTCTTTTTACTATGTACCTAATATCACATATATAGGGTGGGGACTTGCCCTTCACCGCTTATCTATTCCAGAAATAGGCCGCATGCTATTGATAGCCACGTGCCATTTACAGGCATAGCCACACATGCAAGTGTACTATATATAGACCTCTTACAGTTAATTGAAGTTTCAATCCTATTCTTAGCTCGTCTCCATGCAAAACGCTTCGATCCGATCCTCTAAAGATAAATAATGCATGGCGTGCACGTCTCTGCATCATTGGTGTGTTCCAAACGCCATCTTCTAAAAATAGGTCTTCATGCTCAAAATCATCTAAGTCTTGAAAGTTGAACTTGCCTTCCACATGCGGGTCCTTCCCCGTCCTTCCACTTTGTTGATCCCGGCCTTCTATCCCACATGGACTCCTTGTGTGATCTTTGACAAGTATTCTTTGATCAACAAATCATATAAATATAAAGTTATGAGACCATAATGAAGGACTAAGCTCCAAGCATATATTACTATCACCTAATGTTGCATCTAAAGGACTTCTAAAAGCATCAAGGCATCCATTTAGCACTCACTCAAGGGAAAAGGGATTGCATTTTGTGCATACACACATAGGAGGGGAAGTTCATTTTGTCATCCAAACATCTACTTGCATTACTACATCTAGATATTGCTCACTATCAAGTGCATCTTACACAAGATCCACCTAGGGCATGATTCTTACACACACATGAACTACATGGAGTTTGAAATGTAGTGTAGCACTCGGTTGTAATTTCACTCAGTCGGGTGACCGTTGAGGTCAGTCCAATTCCCCATTTGCATCTTTTTATTTTTAGGATTTTATGTGTTTTGGGGTTTTGTAGGTGCTCTTTTTCTTTGCAGGTTACTGAGATGAACTTTGTGTTCATCCAGTGACATATACATGATCAACAAAAAAGGTTTTTGAATATCTTGTGACACATCAAAATCATGTTTCTAAGGTTTTTTATAGTCACGAGTTCCTGTAAGTAGTCTCTAGCACTAGGTGCCCCTAACTCGATCTAGGTACCCTAGTCCAGAATATCTGCCAGTCGCACAATTTTCTGAGCACAGTTGCGAAAATGTCCTCCTCATGTTCATCACTTTCCCAATCCGACATACTTCGATATCATTTGTGAAATCGGCTAAGTATTTTATTCCTTCTCTTGCACTTAGGGTTTCAAATTCATTTAGCTTATTGTTTGGATTAGATATGTAATTTAGTGTGTTTTATATATCACATGTGACTAAAATATCTAGGGTTTATAAAAAAATCTATATTTTTGTTAAATCGGTATGTGAATGAAAGGAGGAAAGATTAGTTTATGAAGCTCGTAGTTATGATTCATTTCCTTATTTGATAATTTAGTGAGAGAAGGGGAAATATCGTTACTGAAGCTCATATTATTGCTTTGACATATTCCATTAAACTTATGGACCACACTACTACAGTATGTGTCTAGGCCCAATTAGCTTCAACTTGGAAAAAATAGACATAGAAAGAAATTGACATTATCATACCCCATAAGGTGCTATTGTGCTTGAATTTCTAATTTATAATTCTAAAAAATCATGGAGAAGGAGGCCCATGCCCCTAAACCCATTTTGTAATTGTATCTACAATAATATTATGGATAAGGAATGAAGTACACATTTCCCTATAACCTACTCTGAAATGTTTCACTTGTATACGTACCTATGTAAAAATCCTATAAACCTTTCATAGAGTTTGTAGAAATTGAAATTTTGAGCGAAGATGTTGTCTTTCTAGAAACGTATGGACAAGTAAAGACTCTACCATGGTCCCAAATGTACTTTATGGTTTTGATTTTTTTTAATTATGCCACATTTCAATATATGTACACTTTTCTAAGGATTTGAGACATGTAGTGATTTTTTCCTGTATCCGATAATCTATTTGTATCTATAGAAATTCCTATCGAATGCCCCTTATTTTGAGGTGCGTGTGATAAATTTTTTGATTTTGTGGCTCAAAAGAAGATATGTGTACACATGTACCATATGTTTGATAATCTATAGAATTTTATTGAAGGCTAAAGTAGTTACCATCTGTAATAATATGTACCTACAAAGGGGTTATGCATGGTGGAAACCATGATACAAAAAGTAACATGCATCAAGATACAAAATACATATATTTAGAGAAACTAGTAACATAAGAGATTAAAAGCAATCGTGTCTGCTACATAGTAAAAAAGTATAGAACCAACATAGAAATCGTGTTAGAAGCCATATAAGAATCAATAATATAAGCATTGTTGCAAGAAAGAAAAAATAGAGTAATAAAAACATCAATCTATAGTCAAGTAATAAAAAAATGGAGAGACAATCATATATATAGATATGGAGCCACAAACATGGGACACCCATGGTGTCACAAGACAATCATAGTAGAAGGAAAAATATTCCACAACCAGATAAACAAGTGAATATATGCAAATTAGGTATGAAGCCACAAACATGAGACACTAACAATGTCATAAGACAATTGCGAAGGTCATTGGGCCATATAAATAAAATAGTTACAACATTGTAAATAGAGAAGGGAATAAAGTGAATCCATGTACTAATAAATCATAGAATGAATCTATATAAGAACGTAGTAGTAAAAATATAAAAAGTAAGTGTAGAAAATAGCAAGAAAATTTAGCACTACACTAAACACATGTGCTAGTTCCATTGATCCAATATATAACCATAAACACTATGAATGTAAATAAGAAAGATGAGGAAGGTGTAAAGTAACATATAATGAAACAAAAGTACCTATGAAGTGTGGAGGGATTCCCTTAAAGAGAGTAATGTACATAACCAAGCTATCTCATATCATTGTGTAACAATTTATGAGTTCCCCGCATCAAGTTCAAGATACCTTGTGAATGCATGTGTAAAGAATATGTATACTATGTATCAAAGAATATGAAAACTATATTGTATAAAGTAATAGGCTAGCCAAGTAATCTAGAAAATGTCCATATTTTATATTTTTTCCATATTTGAATGTTTTTGAATTGTTTTTAATATAGCTAGATGTACAAGAAATGGAATAACATAAGAGTTGTATGATAAGAGCCTTACGAAATGTCATGTCATGTGTGGTAGGATGAGGGGATGCAAGCCCCTCAAATGGATGAAGAAACAAAGGATGCTCATGCATGTTCCATGAAGAATCCATATTATGTGTCGAATGGGATTATGTGTGAGAAATACCATGGGAAACATTGGATGTAGAATATGATTTCATCGTAGGGAAAAGAGAATGTGTTCTCCAACAAGTGGTGTATTCCCTAGGTGAAAAAGGAGGATACATATGTATGGGTGTAAGGTAAGATATAATATGAGAAGTAGCATATGAGGTTATATAAGTATTGGCACTAGATATAGTGATTATATGAATCAGGCCAAGTGTGATGATGAATGAGATGTAAATGAGAATTCCCGAATTTTGACCATTATTGTAAACAAGCTTGACACATTGGTGTAGTATCGAAGGTATATCCAAAAAGGTATCGATCCACGCGTAACATGGACACATGTTACAATATGGAAGAGAAGAGGCCACCAAAAACGTAAGAGGAAAGGTAATAGAGCCTCTTTTGTAATTGGTAGGACAACATGCCCAATGTTTGTGTGAGGATAAAAATGACATCCCTCTTAGTTTATCAAAGGGAGCATAGTAATAAAAAAGTGCACATATTGTGGAGAGTGTTTTTATCAACAAAAATGTTGTGTATGGGATGTTGGTCAACCAAATCCAAGTTTTATAGTGTATTTGAGACAAACCCAAGTGTCATATTAGTATTATCAAAGGTAAAAGTTGGGCGAGAGGTTGTTGTGAACACAATGAAAATCATGGCACTAAACATGTGATCATAAGATGGAGGAGGTGGGAAAGTGTGATAAACAATATGGAATTCTAGTGTAGATTTATGAACATCATGCTTTGGGAGAGGATAGCTAAATATTTTCATCTCCGGGTTGTCATTAGTAAGTTTGGTTGAGGTGTAGTTTCATATTCAATAAGACTCGATATCATGTAAGTCTTGGATAATGTGACGAAGCTTTAGGCCGATGTTGTTTATCTTTCACTATAATCAATTGTGAGTTAGGCCCCTTGATGAGTTGCATTTGATGAGAGATCACCCTTTGAGAAGACTTTCCGTGTAACCTTGTCAACTCAAACATCTTGCCTTTTGAAAAAAACATGAATAATTCATGGAAGTTCATTTCAAATGTACCCAAGGTTATAAGCCATTAGACTCCCAAAACAATATCTACTCCACCCACATGAATAAAAAACACAGGACAATCTAGCTTGTAGTCTCCCATGCCAAATTTTATACTATGTCATTTCCCTGAATAATTAATTGTACCTCTAACTACAACCATGACTTGAAATTATGAGGCTATATAAATAAAAAAATTCAAATGTGCAACCAACTTATTATTGATAAAATTATGTGTGCTTCTAGAGTTAATCAATATTGTTACTTGATGTTCCTTTAAATACCCCTCACCTTGAGGGTTTGTGGGGAGATAACACCTAACAATGCATGAAAATAAATAGTAGGTTGGGAATCTCCAAACCCTAGTTCATCCATAACCTTGACTTATTTTTCTTCATCTTTGACTTCATCATCAATGACCTCCATGTAGAAAAACTTCTTTTCAACACATTAATGTCCTTTAGTATATTTGTTATCACAATTAAAACACAATACTTTTTCTTGTTTCTCTTCAATTTGTTGAAGATTCAATCTAGTAGGTTGAGGTAAAAGTTGGTGTGGACTTTGTTATGATTTTTGAATGTGTTCCCTTCATTAGAAATAAATTTTTCCTCTTCCCTATGTGCCATGATAATAAAATAAAAAACCTTAAGTGGATTAAACATACGCACCTCATGCTCAATGTGGTCCTTAAGACCCCCAAGAAATAGGTCATTCAAATTCTCTTTAGTAATATTTTCCACCTGTAAGGATAGGTTTTGGAATTGATGAACATAATCCTTGACTGATCATGTTTGTCTTAACTTTTCTAATTGGCTAAAGTAATTCTTTGACACACTAGAACTATAGTGCAATTGAACACTTTGGTAAAAAATGTCCATGTGACATTGAGACCACTCTTTTGCCTTTGAGCACATAACCATTGATACCAAATGAATTGGTCAAGTTCAAGATACATGGATGTCATGGTCATCTTTTGTCTAGATAAAATTTTACATAGATTAAAGAAATTGTCCTTTTGGTTAATCCAATTGAGTGGATCCTTTCTATCAAACTTACACATTTCCACTTTTGGCATCATGTTCCAGGCCTGTAGAGTATTTGGATTTGTCTTGTTTTGTTAGCAGATCCACCCTAGATATTTTTTCCACCGATATGAGGTTGATGATAAACCTTTAGATTTACATTGAGTTGTTGCATGATATCATCCAAGCATTGATTAAATCTTGATCTTTTTCACATCTTCTTTTTAGGCCATTTTAGAATGTAGGCTTCATAAATCATACTCAAGCTGGATTACCTTATAATCCATTATGGTATACCCTAGTACTGAGGAGATAATAGTTACCCCTTATGAATCCCAATCATAAATTACTATCTCTTCTTTATCTTGGGTTTTTCCCTAACTGACATGATTTTTTTGGTTTCTTGTTGAAGGCCATGCCATTTTAGGAATCAATACCAAAATAAATTGGGTTTGGAATTTCAAGAATAATTTAGCCAATTATGAAAAGTGTAGTGACCGGAAAAAAAGGTAATATTAATAAAACAAAAACAAATAGGAGTGTCGAGTTTGGTGGAGTGTGGCAAGGATGGCGTGATATAGGATGAAGGCATGGGCCTTCTGGCAAGGCACGTGGGCCTCATGAATGAAAGTCAGACTTGTCATTTCCCTTTCATAATAAGTTAAACACTTTTTGAATCCCAAAGTCATTAACCAGGATGAAACCCAACTCCACGTTATAATTTAGCAGTAATGGTTAGTTGCAGGACAAGGAAATGGGAGATGGAGATTGGCGGTGGATTAAATATACTGTGGCACTATCCCAATGTTTGAATAATGAAAGAATAAGATATCTTCTCACGTGTTAATATTTTAGGTGACAGTTCAAAAGATTTGGGTTTCCTCATGCGATGGTCACACTATTTCTCCTGTACATCAAACATGGGTTTCTAACTGAATAGTTTACACTGTCTACACACTCCCAACGTGTGCCATAATGTGAGCCCTGGAGAAGGGTATGAACGTGCATCAAAGCAGAAAAGATAGAGGAATTTTGTAAAAAAATTTGTAGTTGCAAATTCTATGGCAAACGTGTATCCAAAATGAGGGACCTTACACAAGGCGGGTGAACTATTTAACAAAATGTCCTTAAAAAAATGGGTTTGTATCTATAATTTGAAACATGTTTCTATTATCTCCGAGAGGAAACTGGATTGCTACTGTCGCTATTTTGTTTTTGGTATGCAGAGGATGAAGAAGATAGAGGATTAGGAGGCACTCACTTAGGACTTGTTCTTTTCACTCGTCCTCTACATGGCATCCTCTACTTGTCTATGTGTTTTAAATGGAGTGTGTGAGATTTATAAAGGCATGTATAAAAAAACATGAGAGCTTGGAGTAGGGCGTGAATATCTTTCCCAACATAATGAAGGAGGGACATGATTTTGTCAGATGTTGTAGTTTCGATGGCCTTGTCGAGGCATTATCCTATTGCTGGCCTTGAGACCTATAGTTAGATTTTAATGGTCTTCTAGAATCCTATCTCGTCGTTCTGTATTTCCCTTACCTCAAGATATGTGTTCCTGGTTTGAGATTTTTCCTCTACCTCAGCATATTGAATTAAGAGAGATCAGGTTTTGTATTACATTGAGCTAACCCTGATTGGGCAGAACCCAGATGGCCATACATTTTGTTGGTGAAGGATTTGGCGTGCTTGTGCTCAACTCGGTATATGACTTAATTAGTCATTGTATTTTTTTATTCTAAGCTCTGCATTGTGTTTTAACTCATTGGGGATTAGCTCGAATCGATCAAATCTAGATTAAACACATGATGACTCTTACTAGCTCAATTGATTTGATTTTAAAGCTTGACATATGGGTTGAATGAGAATTTTTGGTTTTGTTAAGCCTGAGCTACGCATTGATGGATCTTTGTATTGTACACAACTCTCTAGAAACTGCAACCGGCTCATTAGACACCAAAAAAACCGTGTATCTTCTATCATAGATCAATTCAAGGCATGGTTCATCTCTCCTTATATTTCATAATTCTCGTACTTTAGTTTTTCATTTGCAACAAAATATAATTTTAAAAGCTTGGGATTATCATAGATTTAATTTTTACATTAACTTGTTACAAAACAATAAAGTGTCGTATCGTAACTCATGCAATCAAAATAACCATTTGTAGTAAACCATGAACTTCAACCCTCATTTTGAGGTGATTTAGAAAACTTCCCACCAAACTAGATCACTACATTATTGTTTTATCGACAAGTTGAAGTTGACTTCTGGCAATTATGTTGACCATCAATTGGTTTAATTAGATAAATTACATTTTCTGGGGACTCGCAAAGTAACCTTCTTAACTCCAGAAAAGGGAGGTTAAGTTTCCTTCGCGTACCTTGTTATGTGAGGTGTCATTTCAATCCTTGGATTGACCTTGAATGAACATTAGTGATCTTTTTGATGCCCTTATAGGAGCCCTGTTACATTGTTTTGCAGTGGTAGGACACTGTTAAATCTAGAAAGTTGGCTTTCGTTTTGAACCGCCATTTGAAACCTGGATAGAGAAATTACTACCCGTCTTCACAAACCTATGGTGTTTTTACTAGACAATTACATGGAACTTTCATTTTAGGTAAAAACACTTTTCTGTATAGTTTGGCAAGGTCACCTTGTAGGCCTCTAAATGCAATTTGACTAGGTTAAACTGGACCAATTATGACCGGTGGCTTCAGAAATCATGTCGTTGTTTGAAAACCGTGTTCTAATTTTCAATCCCATAACTCTGATGAATTCCCCATATATGGTGGAACTCATAGTAAATTTATTGTGGCACGCTCATCCATCAAACGTTAGTTTTGGACATAGTTTTATGATCCCTCAAGCTTACTTTTGATTATTTGCAACTAGGTTAGTTACGACCAATGGTCTCGGAAAACTAGTTGCCAATCGTAAACCGTTCACCAGCTCCAAATTCTGTCAGTTGCTTTGAACTCTTTGTATATAAGTGGACATGTAGAAATTTTAATCGTGGTGTGTTTGCTCATCTGGAAGACAATGTTTGGAAGTGGTTTCCTAGCCTTTAAGCTTGATTTGAACGTTTTTGTAGCTAGCAGAAAATGTAAAAAAAAAAGAAGGTTGTAGGACCCTGTCGGGTTGCCAAACCACCATGGAAACTTTTGAAACATGTAAATAACTATTTGAAAAATCCATAGTGTAACTTGTTGTGTGAAATAGAACTATTGACAAAATGGTGTTTCTCTCCCTCCTTTCTCTTTCTCTCTCCTTGATTATAAAATGAAGTGAAATGAAATGAAATGAATTCATGTTTCTAAACCTTTTCTTTCGAATGAAAATTATAATTATTATTATATGTAAATGGGGAGGTGAAAAACATTAATTATGCTAAATTAGGGTGGATTCCATGTCAGCGATTTATCGATGATTTCATGCTCACATGGTTTTGCAGGATGTAAGAAAGATGGCGAAAAGGTGATGTGTAATTAGTTATTTATTATTGTAATTTATATAGGTCATTATAGAATGAATATATGTATAATGTAGTCTTTTTCTACGAAAAGTTGTATTTGAAATTTGCATAATATGCATGAGATGCTTTTTTAGGGATATCTCGGGAAATGTGCATTTAATCATAAGTTCAATTTGATTCATAGTTACGTATAATAAAAATGTTTGATATATATATGGTAAAGGAATTTGAAGTTAATATCTTGTAGTGCATTTTCAGTGTTCAATAAATGAATAATTAATTAGTGTGTTGTATTCTTACCTTACAAATGTAATAAAGAGATTTAATCGAAACACTCAATCCTAGTATATTCGTGCATAACATGTCTTCATGTGTGATCCTTCTTACCATAGAAGAAATCAAAACTGTAGAAGGAACTTAAAATTTACACTCGATGGAACCTCCTATTTTAGCTAAATAAAACCCTAGTTTGAGTTTACCGTCATAGTCATTATGTTTAGCGACATTGTCGTGAACCCATCTTTTAGGAACGACATGGTCCAACTTTATTCGAGTATGTGGTTTCCTTCAATTTTTGGTAACCATGAGGAGAATGTATTTTGTTTAGGTCTGACACTGTGTTGTGTGGTGAAGACCACCTTGGAAGTCACCTTAAGAGTCCTTGTTTGAAGCAACGACTATGTGGTGTAACCTTACCATTTATAGAGTAAGTAGAGCTATTAATCCCTTAGTATCCTAGTGGACTAATAAGTCTTACAAGTCAGATCTAGAGTTTTCTTGTCATCGATTAAATTACTTCAGGACCCCTAGATGACACAAATAGAGAGAGTGAAATAGTTGTTCTATGACTTAAAATCTTGTTAATAAACTCTTTAGTTCCTCTCATCTAGATGTGTTACCTTGGTTACTAACAACATAACACCTTGGTCTTTCATGAATGTTGTTTTGCATAAAATTTTCCTCTCACCTTAAACTCTTATATAGTTAAGACGTAGATCCTTAGGTGTAATTGGAATTAAACTAAAGCTCAGTTGAATAGGAGGTTAACTTGTGGGTAGAAAATGGTAAGTAACTCTTTTCGTAAAATGAAATTGATTTGAAAGTTGTTGAATTTAGAGAACCCAGAAAAACCAAACCTTGGTCCTATAATTTCTTGTTATGCCCCTTTTGTGATAAGAATAAAATAAAAATTCACATGTAGAATGGTGAAATGTATAAACATGGGATTTTACCTTGAACACGAGACCACTTGTGGTTCATGTGTAGTTTATAATGCTTCCAATCATGTACTTCTTCAAGATGTTAGACCAATACTTCTGTAACTCCTTTTGTTATAAAACAATGCTAATAATGAGACCATAGTGCGATGTAAGAGTAAATCATATAAGTTGAAAACGAGATTTGAGGTTAGGATTAAGGTCACCCTTGGAGTCCTTATAACTTAATTAATCATTTTCATGTGTTACAAAGAATATGAATTGCCTTGGTGAGATCAAACTTTGAGAAAACAAAAGATATATAAATCTAAATGGAATTCAACAAGTTTTGAACTATAATAACTATGGTAGGGAAATAACTATACCGTGATCGAAGAATGTTTATGGGAAAAAGCTATCTTGAATCTAAATCTCCCTTAATCCTAAGATTTCTTCTTGACATCATGTTAGATTCACTTGTGTAGCAAGGATAAAATTTAAACATTGAATAAACGTTTGAGAAGCATATTCTTAACATAAGAACAAGATAATTAAGTACTTTGTATGCAATTTGAAATATGCCAAATAATTATGTAAGTTATAAATTTTTTTGAAGGATTAAGAGCCAACTTGAAATGGTCCAACTATAAATTAAATGTGTAATGAACTTAATAATTTGTAGGTGGAAAAAGGAGAAAATTATCCTTGCATAATAATGTTCTTGGAATGTTAATCATAACTAAGATGCAATTAAGGAAATGATGTGTTGTGGGTTTGCCAATCCTTGATTCCTTTTCTTGTGGTTGGGTCATTGCTAGTATTCGTTCATTGGGGAAAGTGTGGCATCGACATGTATATGGTGTTGTCATGTGTCTATGTGATTGATAACTTATGTAAGTTTCGTATGCATTTTCAAGTTTTCTTTTCTTGGAGCCCTTGTGGCATTGTGTAGTGAGCAATGTAAGTAAAAAAAAAAATTATCCTGGTATTTTTACTTGTTGTTTTTGTGTGTGTAAAATGTGGGTGTTACATTTGGTATCAGAGCGAGAGGTTCATGCTCTTGAACCTCTAGGGAAGATTGGAGTTGTGATGGTGTTGCATGATGGTGGTGGATATTGGAAGAGTAATGTGATATAAGTGTGATGTGAACAATGTTGTAATTCTGACCTTATGGAAGCACATGTGGTGCATGTCACTTAGTGTGTATTTTTATCATGTTGATGTGCTTCTGATGAGAGCATTCACTCTCTTTTTGTTGATTCAATGAGGAATTCATGTGTGATGTACCACCTTATTGTGTGTGAAAAATAATGTTATTGTGGATTGCAGAGTATTGTAGTATTTTGGCCTTATGTGATATGAAGGTGTATTGAGGTATTGCATAATTTTTTTGTAAAGTGAATTGGATTTTATCGTGTGTGTCACCATGTTGTAATTGGAATTGACTATATGTTGTAAGGTTATACATTGTGTTCCTCATACATATAATTCATGTAAAATGTGATGGTTCATGTCGTGATTTAGGGAATATGGTGAGTGTATGATCCCTAGTGTACAATGATTGCACTTTGGGTGCAAAATGTGGTAATGTGATGTATCGTAACCTGTAAAAGTAATGATTGTGTTATACCATGTATATATACCATGCGTAATATGCTATGGTTAATGTGCGTGAATCACCATTATGTTAGTGATGTAGTTATATGTTATGTTGTGGACCCTACACTAACCGACCCTAAGGGAAATTGGTAAAATGTGTATGTTTGGAGTGAGGAAATGTGTACCGTTGACCAATCACTCGAGCTGAGTATGAGATAGGAAGTGGAGCCTCACATAGGTTGAAAACCCACTTTTTTCATTTGGTATGTGTGGCACTTGCTCAATGGGTGTCATGCATATTGTGTTTCATGCGGACACCTTAGGCTCAATAGATGGTGAATTGTACTCCTTTCTATCTCTTGATATGGTTTTGTATGGATTCAACCTATGTGATTTTGACTATGTTGAGCCTTGTCGAAGTGGTGGCAGGATGATTTAGATAGAGATGATGACAATTGTATTATTTGATATGTTATTTTACGAGTGAGGCTTGATGTTCCGAGTGCCAGCAACTCGTTGAGTACCCCCCTGGTGGCCATATAAGGCCACGTAGTTATTGTAATGTGTTATTCCTATACACGTATTTTATTCGTAAATTGAAAACTTTCCCTTTTCTTGCTAGAACCAACAATTTTCTTGATTGACATGTTCTTATATTTTGGGAATTTATTTGGTTGATACACTAACATGCAGATTTTTGCACTAACTATGGTTATTTGACCATTTATTTTTCTTCGATTTAAACTTTCTTTTAAGTTTAAAATTTTTACAAATTTAGCCCAAGGCTTTAGATCTTGCCACCTGGCATTTGAATGGTTTTTTATGTTGGTTCTAATGTCGTAATGTATTGGAATAGGGTCATGGGATTCACCATGGAGTGGTGGAACCTATGGACCCGCTTCGTTGTATGGGGGTACGCCCTAAGGAGTTACAGATAACTAGCGGGTTATTGAACCACGAGTTATTATGTCACTTGGGTTAGAGGTATCTGGACTCTATGCACCTAGGGCTATAGGGTGACAACCTCTTTTGGGGAGCGAAAAGGAAAATTTATCTTTATTTGATTGCTTGAGGGAGGCATAAGAGACACTTTAGAGAGGCATAAGAGAAACTTTAGGGAGGCATAAGAGACTTGAGGGAGGCATAAGAGATTTATGTGAGTGTGATTGATGCTTTAGGAGGTATATGGAGTTGTTTTTTTGATGTTTTGGGTGGTGTATGGTGTTGGTGTTATGATTTATGCATACTCTTGTGAGTCCAGTTGTGTTTTTTGATGTTGAGGATTGATGCTCATCATTGTTGGTATGATGTTGTTTCCATCGTGACCCTATATAACTACAATTATGGTTTTGAGTTGCGTGAAACCCATGTATGTGTACATGTTGGGAATTCCATGTTGTGGTAGTCTTCTCATGTTATGAGTGCATTTGTGTCAGGAACATGTGTGACAAGTACTATGTTGTGAGGGCTATGTATGTTCTTTCCATGGTTTGGTTGAGTTCTTGTGATGTGATACAGTCATAGAAGTATGTAGAGATATGTCTTGTGGACAATTAGTGGTGTGTTTGGTTCTTGTGTCACATCGTGATGTCAATTCTGTTGGGCACCCATGAACATAAGAAAACTAAAATATTAAACAATGAAATACTAAGAGTTGAGGTTAGTAAATACTGTTAAGGAAAAGACTAAGTAATAAAGAAAAAAGGAACTACCAATCTTCACAGAACATTAAAATTAAGGTATTTCAAAAATTAGTTACTTCCTTGTGCTCACGTCATACCAACAAATCATTTTATTAAATGACATGTGTCATTATTGAAATTCTTGCCTACGTATCCTTCGAGCTTTGGAGTTGTGTCACATCGAGGATAATGCTCTTAAAAGGGGAGGAAATGTGCGATCGAAAAAATGTAATATTAATAAAACAAAAACATATAGGAGTGTCGGTTTGGTGGAGTGTGGCGGGGGTGGTTTGAGATAGGATAAAGGCATGGGCCTTCTTGCTGAAGGCACGTGGGACTCATGAATGACAGTCAGACCTATCATTTCCCTTGAATAATAAGTTAAACACTTTTTGGAGTCCCAAATTCATTAACAAGGCTAAAACCCAACTCCACATTCCAATTTAGCAGTAATGGTTAGTTGCAGTGCGGGAGAAATGGGAGATGGAGATTGGCGGTGGATTGAATCTATTGTGGCACTTTGTCCCAATGTTTGACCAATGAAAGAACAAGATATCTTCTCACGGGATAATATTTTAGGTGTCACATTCAAAATATTTGGGTTTCCTCATGCGATGGTCACATTGTTTCTCCTGTGCATCAAATAGGTTTCCAACCTGATTAGTTTACACTGTCTACGCACTCCCAACGTGTGCCATAATGTGAGCCCTAGAGAAGGGTATAAACGTGCATCAAAGCAAAAAGATAGAGGAATTTTGTTAAATTTTTTTGTAGTTGCAAATGTTATGACAAACGTGTATCTAAAATGAGGGACCTTACACAAGGCGGGTGAAATATTTAACAAAATGTCCTTAAAAAAATGGGTTTGTATCTATAATTTGAATCATGTTTCTATTATCTCCGAGAAGAACTCATATTGCTACTGCAGCTATTTTGTTTTTGGTATGCAGAGGATGAAGAAGATAGAGGATTAGGAGGCGCTCAATCAGGACTTGTTCTTTTCACTCGTCCTCTACTTGTCTATGTGTTTTAAATGGAGTGTGTGATATTTATAAAGGCATGTAAAAAACGTGAGAGCTTGGAGTAGGCGTGAATATATTTCCTAGCATAATGAAGGAGGGACATGATTTTGTCAGATGTTGTAGTTTCAATGGCCTTGTCGAGGCATTATCCTATTGCTGGCCTTGAGACCTACGTTAAAATTTTAATGGTCTTCTAAAAGCCTATCTCGTCGTTCTATTTCCCTTACCTCAAGATATGTGTTCCTAGTTTGAGATGTTTCCTCTACCTCAACATATTGGATTAAAAGAGATCAGGTTTTGTATTACATTGAGCTAACCCTAATTGGGTAGAACCCAAATGGCCATACATTTTGTTGGTGAAGGATTTGGCTTGCTTGTGCTCAACTCGGTATGTGACTCAGCTAGTCATTGTATTTTTTTAATTCCAAGCTCTACATTGTGTTTTAACTCATTAGGGGATTAACCTGAATGGATCAGATCTGGATTAAACACATAATGACTCTTAATATCTCAGCTGAGTTGATTTGAAATCTTGACATATGGGTTGAATGAGAATTTTGGTTTTGTTAAGCTTTGAGCTACGCATTGATGGATCTTTGTATTGTACACAACTCTCTGAAAGCTATGCAACCGGCTCATTAGACACCAAAAAAACCGTGTATCTTCTATCATAGATCAATTCAAGGCATGGTTCATCTCTCCTTATCTTTCATAATTCTCGTACTTTAGTTTTTCATTTGCAAAAAATATAATTTTAAAAGCTGGGGATTATCATAGATTTAATTGTTTTACATTAACTTGTTGCAAAACAATAAAGTGTCGTATCATAACTCATGCAATCAAAATAACCATTTGTAGTAAACCATGAACTTCAACCCTCATTTTGAGGTGATTTAGAAAACTTCCTGACCAAACTAGATCACTACAATATTGTTTTATTGACAAGTTGAAGTTGACTTCCCGGTAATTATGTTGACCATCTCTTGGTTTAATTAGATAAATTACATTTTTAAGGGGACTCATGAAAGTAACCTTCTTAACTCCTAAAAGGGAGGTTAAGTTTCCTTCGTGCGTACCTTGTTATGTGAGGTGTCATTTCAATCCTTGGATTGACCTTGAATGAACATTAGTGATCTTTTTGATGCCCTTATAGGAGCCTGTTACATTGTTTTGCAGTGGTAGGACAACTTTGTTAAATCTAGAAAGTTGGCTTTCGCTTTGAACCGCCATTTGAAACCCGGATAGAGAAATTACTACTGTCTTCACAAACCTATGGTGTTTTTACTAGACAATTACATGGAACTTTCAGTTTAGGGAAAAACACTTTTCTAGTATAGTTTGGCAAGGTCACTTTGTAGGCCTCTAGACACAATTTGACTAGGTTAAACTGGACCAATTAGGACCGGTGGCTTCAGAAATCATGTCGTCATTTGAAAACCGTGTTCTAATTTTCAATCCCGATGACTCTGATGAATTCCCCATATATGGTGGAACTCATAGGAAATTTATCGTGGCACGTTCATCCATCGAATTTTATTTTTGGACGTGGTTTTCTGATCCCTCGAGCTTACTTTTGATTGTTTGACAACTAGGTCGGTTATGGCCAATGGTCTCGGAAAACTAACCGCCAATCGTAAAACCGCTCGCTAGCTCCAAATTCTGGATTGATTTGAACTCTTGGTATATAAGTGGACATGTAGAAATTTTAACCGTGGTGTGTTTTCTCATCGAAAGACAACGTTTGGAAGTGGTTTCCTAGCCTTCGAGCTTGATTTGAACGTTTTTGTAGCTAGCAGGAAAATGTAAAAAAAAAAAGTTGTAGGACCTTGTCGGTTGCCAAACCACCGTGGAAACTTTTGAAACATGTAAATAAATGTTTGAAAACTCCATAGTGTAACTTGTTGTGTGAAATAGAATTATTGACAAAATGGTGTTTCTCTCCCTCCTTTCTCTTTCTCTCTCCTTGATTATGAAATGAAGTGAAATGAATTCATGTTTCTAAACCTTTTTATTTCAAATGAAAATTATGATTATTATTATATGTAAATATGGAACTAAAAACATTAATTATGCTAGATTAGGGTGGATTCCATGCCAGTGAGTTATCACTAATTTCATGCTTGACATGGATTTGCAGGATGCAAGAAAGACGACAAAAAGGCGATGTTATTCATTATTTATTATTGTAATTTATATAGGTCATTGTAGAATGAATATATGTATAAAACATAGTCTTTTGTTACTGAAAAATTTATATTTGAAATCTGCTAATATGTATAAGATGTTAGTTTTAGGGATATCTTAGGAAATGTGCATTTAATCATAGGTTCAATTTGATTCATAGTTACGTATGGTAAAAATGTTTTATATATATATGGTAAATGAATTTGAAGTTAATATCTTGTAGTGCATTTTCAGTGTTCAATAAACAAATAATTAATTAGTGTGTTGTATTCTTACCTTGCAAATGTAATAAAGAGATTTAATCGAAACACTCAACCCTAGTATATTCGTGCATAACATGTCTTCATGTGTGATCCTTCTTACCATAGAATAAATCGAAACCGTAGAAGGAACTTAAACTTTACACTCGATGGAACCTCCTATTTTAGCTAAATAAAACCCCTAGTTTGAGTTTACCGTCATAGTCGTTATGTTTAGTGACATTGTCATGAACCCATCTTTTAGGAACAACATGGTCGAACTTTATCTAGAGTATGTGGTTTCCTTCAAGTTTTGGTAACCACGAGGAGAATGTATTCTCTTCAAGTTTGACAATGTGTTGTGTCGTGAAGACAACCTTGGAAGTCACCTTAAGAGTCTGAAAGGAACGATAACCAGATCGTACAAAGCCAAGAACACAGTTGTTAATCAAACACCACGATCAATAAGATGAAAGAAATTCACTAGAATAACTTTACATAAACCTTTGCAAAAAAATGAACAATGATATCATATATTATTATGGAGCTCAATTCAATACATTGAGAATGGGCCTTGCTTAAATAGGCAAGGAATAACAATCTAAGAACCAGTTAAGGTCGTAGATCAAGCCATGAATCAAGGAAATAACTAGTCATCAAAGAACTAGTCAAGACCATAGATTTAGGAGAGAACTAGACATCAAAGATCTAGTCAATACCATAGATCAAGGAAAGAACTATACCTAACAACTAGATAATAACTCCTAATATCTAAATAAGATAAAATAAATATCCACACACATAAGTGGGTGAGGATAAATACAATAAAGGTAAATAAAGTACCTAGGTGAACATAAGATAAGGTAAATACCTACTCTAACACCCCCCCTCAAGTGAAGCTAGGGGCCAAAATAGAAGTGGCATGTCCATAATATGAGTCCCGGCAACTAGGCCTAATGAGGTACTCATGTACAATA
The DNA here is from genome assembly GCA_018340775.1 of Taxus wallichiana var. yunnanensis. Lineage (NCBI taxonomy): Eukaryota > Viridiplantae > Streptophyta > Pinopsida > Cupressales > Taxaceae > Taxus > Taxus wallichiana. The sequence continues at coordinate 551,226,053 of CM031236.1, forward strand.
ACTAGGAAAAAAAGAGACACCGCAAGGTACCCAAAACCAATAACAACAAAGTAAAGAGAGAAAAACCCGCTCTAAGGCATCCCAAGAAGCTCGGCTCAAAAACTCATACAATGCTAAAGAAGTTTGGTGTGCACTGTGGTCTGAATCCACTGCTCAATCACAAAACTAAAAAAACTGACACTGGGTTTCACTAGAATAGCTCCATACAAGGAGACAGTCAACAACGGAGTGATGTCGAAAGTGTAAAAAAAGAAACACCAAACATAATTTGATTAACTGCTGCAAATAGATGTGCCACGATCCAAGAACAATAACCAAAGCAACAAGGCAAGGACACAAAATCTAGAGTGTCACGATTCAAGAAAAACCAAGGTAATAAGGCAAGGACAATAAACCCGAAGAAGCAGGATCAACACCACACCCTCCCATACCGCTTTGAATGGGTAGAGTGGTGCTACAACTGTATGAGTTGTCAAAACAACTACTCGAACACCGGGCTCAACCAGAATAACTCCCCCACAAGAGAGATGAGAGACTATCAACATGTCAAAAGTGTCAAAAATACAGATACAAAATCTCTCAACAAACAAGAGAGATACACTAAACCTGCTAAAGAAAAATGCTCAAAACAAGAAGCATCACAATGCATAAGGTATAGAAAGTGGAGAAAGAGGCCGAATGGTGGAGGAGCCACGCCTGTAGAGTCCTCTCAATGAATGCCTATGTCACCGCCATGAGTGATCAAATATCCACCCCAAATCAACATGGATGGATGAAGAAGATGCCTGCATATGACTTGGTGTAAAATGCATAATGGGTGCATGCAAAAGAACATCAGAATGTGTGTCAAGTTGATCATGTCCGATACCTGAAATCTCGATTTTTTAAGCCCGAGTGAAGGTGCGAGAACTCATGTGTTTCTCATGATCCTCATAAAGAGTCGAGCGAACAAAAAAGGAGCTCACAATGTGTGATTCCAATGAAGTATCGCTCAAAAAACCAATGTCATGATGAGAATTCCACTTAACATGTGGAATAGAGGAAATAATACCACTGTGAATGTCCTGCAATGAATCTGCTAGTGAGACCCATAGAACGAGCATGTGAGATCCGAATGCGGTGGTACACTTCTCAAAAAAATCCATGTAGCCGAGTAGAAATAGGATACACAACATGTGGTACTATAATAGGCACGAGATGTGGAAGAGCATGCAAAGAATAAGCCTCATAGGTTTAGAAGGATCAAAATCGGGTTCGGACTCAAAGACCGGAAGATCAATGTTAGTGGGTACAAGAGCGATAACGCAAGTGGACTAGAAGCATGGATATGGTTGTCCATAATATGATGGTGATGTTGTAGGCTAGCAAGTTTGTTCTGCAGGAAGTGTATTATTGTATCCTTATCGTGAATGAGTGATTGTAGAAGAGAATTTTGCTTCTTGAGTGATCTATTTTCTTCCACAAATTTTACAATATTCTCTTGAAGTCCACATACTTCGAGAAAACGTATCATTATCGTAATCCATGATAGGTACAAACTACTTCACTCCCAAAATTTAAGACGTCAGTCACTCAAATTAAATTGCATCCACAATTGATTACAACACTCCTCCATATTTGGCACTTTATAATTATAGTGAAAGTCTCAAAATAAATAACTTCAATGGAAAGAGCATAGAAAAACAAGCACTTTTACAAAAAACGACACTCAAAACCGAGTTCTTGATCAAAAGATACAATCCGTTTAATATTTTGCTCATATTTATTTTAGTTGCCACTAAAACAAAATAAATTGTTGTTGCCTTCACCACACAATTAAAATTAAAGGGGCTGAAGTTAAGCACCTACTAGGAATCACAAGCTTTAAGCCCTCATATGACCTACTAGTAAAAACGTGCACGGCATCTGTGGACCCCTGCCAAAAAAGGAAAGATCCGAAAACCTTCCGTATGCAAACCGAGACAGATATATGTCAGAACAAAAAAAAACCTTGGTACGAGATCTCGAGAAATCCAACAAACCTGAATAAATAAAATCACATTTTTTCCCTTGGCTCGAATCCCGAGGCACACCTGTGTGCTTCTCTACAAATATAAAAAACCACAAAAATCGATCTTAGGGTTTTCATGCCTTTAGATCCAATGGAATCCTCTGTTTTGCATAAAAATTCACGCATCAACAAAATATGACCAAATCCCAAATAAATGAATACACAAATAATTTATTTACAAAATAAAACTTAGAGACGGATGTCAACAAAGAATCTCCACTACTCACGATACCATGAAAGAACGATAACTAGATCGTACTCAAGCCAAGAATACATATGCTAATCAAACACCACGATCAATAAGATGAAATCAATTCGCTAGAATAACTTTACGTAAAACTTTGCAAACAAATGACCAACAATATCATATATTATTATGGAGCTCAATTCATTACATTAAGAATGGGCCTTGCTTAAATAGGCAAGGGAATAACAATCTAAGAACCGATCCAAGGTCATAGATCAAGCCATGAACCAAGGAAACAACTAGTCATCAAAGAACTAGTCAATACCATAGATTTAGGAGAGAACTAGACATCAAGGAAAGAACTAGTCAATACCATAGATCAAGGAAAGAACTAGTCAATACCATGATCAAGGAAAGAACTATACCTAACAACTAGATAATATCTAAATAAGATAAAATAAATATCCACACACATAAGTGGGTGAGGATAACTACAATAAAGGTAAATAAAGTACCTAGGTGAACATGAGCTAAGGTAAACACCTACTCTAATGAATCATGAACCCATCTTTTAGGAACGACATGGTCAAACTTTATCCAGTATGTGGTTTCCTTCAAGTTTTGGTAACCACGAGGAAAATGTATTCTCTTCAGGTTTAACACTTTGTGTTGTGTCGTGAAGACCACCTTGAAGTCACCTTAAGAGTCCTTGTTCGAAGCAATGACTATGCGGTGTAGCCTTACCATTTTTAGAGTAAGTAGAGCTATTAATCCCTTAGTATCCTAGTAGATTAATAAGTCTTACAAGTAAGATCTAGAATTTTTGTTATCGATTGAATTCCTTGTGGGACCCCTAGACGACACAAATAAAGAGAGTGAAATAGTTGTTCTATGACTTAAAATCTTGTTAATAAACACTTTAGTTCCCCTCATCTAGATGTATTACCTTGGTTACTAACAACATATCAACTTGGTCTTTCATGAAGGTTGTTTAGCATAAATTTTTCCTCTCACCTTAAACTCTTATATAGTTAAGACGTAGATCCTTAGGTGTAATTGGAATTAAACTAAATCTCAGTTGATTAGGAGGTTAACTTGTGGGTAGAAAATGGTAAGTAACTCTTTGCAAATGAAATTGATTTGAAAGTTGTTGAATTTAGAGAACCCAGGAAACCGAAACCTTGGTCCCGTAATTCCTTGTTATGCCCCTTTTGACATTAAGAATAAAAGAAAATTTCACATGTAGAATCGTGAAATGCATAAACATGGGATCTTACCTTGAACACAAACCACTTGTGGTTCATGTGTAGATTATAATGCTTCCAAGCATGTACTTCTTCAAGATGTTAGACCAATACTTCATCAGAATCGCTATGTTATAAAACAATGCTAATAATGAGACCATAGTGTAATGTAAGAGTAAATCATATAAGTTGAAAACGAGATTTGTGGTTAGGATTAAGGTCACCCTTGGAGTCCTTACAACTTAATTAATCATTTTAATGTGTTACAAAGAATATGAATTGCTTTGGTGAGGTTAAACTTCGAGAAAACAAAAGATATATAAATCTAAATGGAATTCAACAAGTTTTGAACTATAATAACTATGGTAGGGAAATAACTATACTTTGATCAAAGAATGTTTATGGGAAAAAGGTATCTTGAATCTAAATCTCCCTTAATCCTAAGTTTTTCTTCTTGACATCACATTAGATTCACTTGTGTAGCAAGGATGAAATTTAAACATTGAATAAACGTTTGAGAAGCATATTCTTAACATAAGAACAAGAGAATTAAGTACTTTATATGCAATTTGAAATATGCCAAATAATTATGTAAGTTATGGAAATTTTTGTAAAGGATAAAGAGCCAACTTGAAATGGTTGAACTATAAATTAAATGTGGAATGAACTTAAGAATTTGTAGGTGGAAAAAGAGAAAATTATCCTTGCACAATAATGTTCTTGGAATGTTAATCGTAACTAAGATGCAATTAAGGAAATGATGTGTTGTGGGTTTGCCAATCCTTGAGTCCTTTTCTTATGGTTGGGTCATTGCTAGTATTCATTCATTGGGGAAAGTGTGGCATCGACATGTATATGGTGTTGTCATGTGTCTATGTGAGTCGATGACTTATGTAAGTGTTGTATGTATTTTTGAGTTTTTTTTCTTGGAGCCCTTGTGGCGTTGTGTAGTGAGAAATGTAAGTAAAAAAATAAAATTATCTTGGTATTTTTACTGTTGTTTTTGTGTGTGTAAAATGTGGGCGTTACAAAAGTATCAAAGAACATACTCAAACTAATTTTTATCCTCTTTCCGAAAAATGTCAAGAACTTGGAAAGATTCCACAAATTGCATCCTATAGAGTAAATTTATGAAAAACACTAAAATTAATATAAATTTTGTAAAACAAGTCGAAAAATATTTAGATTTGGAGAAGATCCTACTTAACTAATTTCACAACACCAAAAATAATTGCAAAAAAATTCATTGCCGATTTAGAGATATAGCCGAATCTTCACAATTAGGGTTTTGATGCAGCTTTTCCCGAGATAAAATCTAATACCACTTGAAATGAAATTACTTAGATAGATATGAATATCAACAACAATAAAATAAAAATAACATCGAATTATAGAGAAATGATCACAATATGAAAGTATAATAACTTAGCCACTTCGAGGGGGCAACCTCCAAACGGCGACACAATAAGACTCAAGTGCTTAATATCATGATAATATCCTTCACTCTCACACTTATATATACCCTCGTATACTATCCAGAGCCCTAATGATGACCCACTAAGCATATGAAAGCGTAAATAAATATGATATCACATGATAAGAGATTATATTAGCCACAAGTCAACTATCCATATCCTAATAGATGATCTAGGTTAAGGGCATAACACTCTATACTTAGGACTCACATGAATATTAGCATTACAATCTCTAATTCTTTTCTTAATATTACTAGGAAAAATTATGCACAATGAATACTTATTCATGTTTCAAATCTAATTAGCTCACAAGATTTTCTACACTTCTTATTATAGATACTATAGGTAACACAATTTTCACCGAGTATTGTTGGATCCAATTTTCTTGTAATTCTTGTAATATCTATTTTTGTGATCTTATTTATTAAAAAATTCATATTTGTTCCTAATTTTTCAAAGACTCCTAAGTTGTTGATTCCCTATTTGGCTTCATGGGCATATATCCAAGAAGAGGGGCACTATAATCTTCTATTGTCTTGTGTGGATCTTGTATGATTGTTTTACTATGGACTACTTATTCCTTATCGATACAACACCATGGTCTTGAAGATCGGTTTTCGAGGTTAAGCTCTAATTACCTCATAAACCTACTCCTAACTATTTCTAACACTTTATCCTTCAATTATCCCGAGTTGTCTTCATTCACGTCTATCATTCTTCCAATTCTATAATCAAGGTTCACAACTCATTGTGCACTCTCTCATTTTCTTCTATCATCTTCCTTCTCTATTTTACCTAATTTAATCCTAGTTGCGCTTGCTTTAGTCTTCCCCATAATAATACTTGAACTTTCCCATCTATTAGTCTCATCTTTCTTTGCGGTCAATTTACTCATCTTTTTGTTCTCTTTGATTCTTCTCATACACTTGAAGGGCCCGCATTGGTTCTATCCCCCTTATTCAAGTACTACATCCCTTTGGTGCCTACTCGACTACTTTATATCACGCCAAATTGGCATCGTAGCCTTTTTCATATATTGTATTTTTACTAAGAAAATAACTTATTTGAAAAATTACCCTCTAATCCACTAATGAAATGTTCTTTTATCACAATTAAATAAATTTCAAAATTTTACAAAATAATTTTAATTACATAATCGTTAATGGTAGTTTGCATCCAATAGTTTATAGCTCGAGTCCATTCAAAAGATCTAGTTTGCGCATTTTCTCTATTTTCTCATTCGTCCATTCATTCTTCTATTTCGTTTCAAGCTTAAAATAATATACCCCAAAATGATACCCATGTGACTAGTTACTATGGGTTCTCATGCTAAAAGGTCTCATGAATGTCTCGATATATATGTTCTATTCTGATCCTCTTCATAAGAATTCCCACCACGACCTCTTCATCTTCCGAAAAATGGTTCATATTTTTCTCTAGCCATCTCTCCACATCTCATTGTCTTAATAGTCATCTTAACATTTTTAAGTCCCAACAACAAAACCATTGTATAGCAACGGTACTTGGAATCACTCATCAGGACATGCTACATGTTGTAGTATATGAAAAACATGAACTTTTCCATTTACAACCCTTAAAATAATGTATAATAATTTAAACAAATTGGAACATCCATCTTGGACAATAGATACATATAAGAAAATATAAAGGAAGTATACAAACTAATGAGAGAGGAATTTGAAATCATAAATTGGATTTGTATTACTAATAAAAATCAAGAACATAGAACATAATCCATAATATATAGAATCAAGATCAACCTTTGCATGCTGACATTACATAGTTTTATACAATTCAAGGTGATTGTTGGCATTCTAGTTCCTTTCTCTTCTTATTCCTTCCTTGAAGACTTTAGATATTGTATTATTTATCTCATCTATTTCATTTACATACAAGTTTGGTAGTGCACACTATACAAAATATGCAAATTATATTATGTAGGCCTCAACATCACTTTTCCTCCAAAATTAACGTGCTCATGAGACCGTACATGGGCCAACCAAAATGGAAACATTAACATGGAAGTAAATATTTTAAATTAAACTAAATTAAATTTGTCAAATACTTAAATGGAATTCAAAGATCAATTTTTCATTGTTAAAAGTACATATGTCTAGATAGTCTCAAAACTCATATTTATGTTATTACATGTTAATGTATTATCATTGGATCGACGGTCTCCCCGGCTTCACTTGTTGGAACCTCCTTGAATCTCATGTTGTGCTTACCTTTTCCATACATGAGAGCCTATGTTGGAAATATGATCAAAGGACCAAATATGCCTCTTAGATCTTGTTGTGTTCTTGCGTGATGTAAGAAGATGTCCAAACACTCTTGTTATCTAATTTTTGGGCAGAATATACTTGTCTCTAAAAACCTCACCATACAATTTGAGGTACCACATGAAAATGTCAACTCCATATAGTTTCAAGTCCCTTATCAAAAATAGCTACACATTGTTTTAGGTCCCATGTTTGAATGACAATTGGTTTCATGAATAGCCACAATAATAATGAATTTATTTTAATCATTATTGTTGGAAGGAAATCAATAGTGTACATGATCTATGGATTTTTGATCTTAAGGTCAACATATTTTTCCATTTCCTTTGTTGTAAATGTACTTGACACATTTTCCATTTGCCATTTTCTCGTGTAAGCAACCCCTCATTATAGCTACGCCATAACCATGAGAAAGAAAAGTAACATGAAATCAAATAATCATATAACCCTTTCATTTAATTCTTCTTATTCTTGTGCCCCACATAACAAACCATCCAACAATGGCATTTTAAGTTCACAATAAAATAATCGGTCGAGATGGAGGAAAAGAAAGCCATGTCTTTGGTCGAAAACAAGAAAGTAATAAGAGAAATGCAAGGTCTCGTGTTCTAATCTTCACGATAACATCACTAGCGAGAGTGAAGCCGATGAAAGTGGTGGTCGTGGAAACTTTACATAATATTAAAAATATGTATCTAATATTCGAAAATAATATTTAATGAATCAACTATTAGTGTATTTAATTTCGATAAACTCCTTATGAAAACTTATATGAACACCCATACACTTGGTCCTCTTTCATCTTCTTTGACCACTCCCTCATATTGCAAAGTCCCATAATGCCAAAATTTCAAAATAATAGGCATAAGATTATACACATGACAATGCTTCAAATTTAATGAGTGTTAAGAACATGGAATGTTGAGGAGACGGTGTCAACTACAAATCTACAACGAAAACTCTTATAAATGATATTTTATGTCAGATGGGCAAGTGTGGAGAAGGGCGTGAGAGGGGCCTAAGATAACTGTCTATAAAGATGACACAAAACCATACGAACACCTATATTTTTGGTTATCATATTCAACTACTACATCGGTTCGATATGGTATCTCAAGTCCCCATGCATGTTCCTATCTCTAAGTGTCTCGTGACACATGCGAATTCCCCTAAAACAATGAGTGTTCTAACTACTCATAAAACATAAGGTTTGACATTGCAAAAATAACTATTGACATCAGGGGTATCGATCGACAAAGTTGTGCTTTCTGGGCTATGTCCAAAGTATATTGCCTTGACGATTTGTGCACCGCATTCCCTTTCTCCTTCAAAAGATTGACAAAAATACAACGAGATTCATATGTGTCTTGTTGTAAGAAATCGTAGTTTCGCATACGTCAACAATCCTCCACACGTAGACTTTTACTCCATTGATCCCCTTCTTCATAGCCCCTATTCCTCCTACCAATATTTCACTCCCTCGAGTTTAACTTCTTCAATGTATCCCTTTCCACGTCTCTATTATATTGTCCACTAATTGACAATTTACACAAACATACAAATTGCAATTACAAGGAAGGTTCGTGTTAGAAGCGTTAAGCGTTTTGCCATCGTACACATGGTAGTTGAAAGCACCTCCAAAATCTAATCAGATCGTTGGAGTTGCCGTGGTCAAGGAAACACTTCTTGACTCGTAAAAATTTAAGGTGGATGGCAAATTGCAATAGTTTTTTTTTGTTTTTTTTTTTTGACGGGCAACGCTTATTCGTCGTTAAATAAGAGGCGAAGACTCTCAATCCTCGTTTACTTTTATCATTCCAGGCGAGATTCAATGGTTTTGGATGAGGTCAATCTTATTCCAGGAAGTCAGTTTTCTTGCTTAGTAGAGCAGATGAAGGGATTATCGCAAATTGCAAAAGAATTTTTCGAAGAAAATAAGGGGCGAAGACTCATTCCTCGTTTACTTTTCCAAGAGCAGGCGAGATTCCATGGTTGCGGATGGAGTCTGAATTTTCTGAAGCAAACGTCCATTAACGTTTTTTCGCTTAGGAGAAGATCAGAGCAGAGCAGATGAGGATATTATCGCAAATTAGCCTGGCTGTGATTTTCTCGACTGTGTGTACTGCTAGCTTTGTGGCCGCCCAGGCAGGAACCAGCGTTACTTTTAGTTTTCCGTTTTTCAACACTGAGAATGTCAACATCTTCTATGACGCCTACTTTCAGTCTCGCGGCGACGTCGCTGTAAATTCCATCGAGCTCACCACAAATCGAGATGGCAAAACATACAGCGCCGGATGGGCTGTTTACAAGAATTCCATTCCAATATGGGACAGCCCTTCAATGGCTCTTGCAAGTTTCGCCACTCACTTTCAATTTGCCATTAAACCAGATTCCGCGGAGAATTTGGGTTCAGGAGGAGGTTTGGCTTTCTTCATGGCACCGCTGGGTTTCAAGGCTCCGGAGATCTCCGCAGGAAAATGGCTCGGTCTCTTCAATGCAACCACGATGGGGGATCCGGCAAATCATATAGTTGCTGTGGAGTTCGACACAGATGAAAATTCCTTCGATCCCGACGACAACCATGTGGGAATCGATATCAATACCGTCGTTTCCCAGGCAAATGTTTCGGTTTTTGATGGAAGTCTGAAAGACGGGAAAATTTGGGACGCCTGGGTGGATTACGATGGGGGAGTGAAGATGCTTCGTATATTTCTGTCGCGGAATGGTTCGAAACCAGGGGCTCCAATTTTGTGGTATGATGTGGATCTGGCGAAGTTTCTTCCTGAAAATGTTATGATGGGGTTCTCTGCTTCGACGTCTGTGGGAACGAACAGTCATACCTTGCTCTCATGGGATTTCTCCTGCAACGCTTCCTGGAACGCTTCCTCCTTCGGCATCGAGTTAAACGGGATTCCTGTCGAGGATTCGAACAGGAACAGGGGTTTGAAAACCATTATCATAGCAGTGGTTTCCGCCGGATTGGCCGTTGCGTGCGGCGCAAGCTTGCTCGGCGGCTGGTGATGGCGGCGGCGGTGGCGGAGGGGAAAATGGACAATCCAGAACGAGAGTGAAATGGCACTGGACGAGCAATTTTGTCAGGGTCCGAGGAAATTCTCATTCTCCGAGCTCAGCGCCGCCATGAAAAACTTCAGCGAGAAAGAAAAACTCGGGCAAGGAGGGTTCGGCTCCATGTACAGAGGCACGTTAATGGACAGTAAGGAGGTCGTGGCAGTGAAACGGATTTCTCAAAAATCGAAACAGGGGAAGAAGGAATATATTGCAGAGGTGAGCATAATAACCAGGCTAGGGCACCGAAACCTGGTGCAGCTCTTGGGATGGAGTCACCAGAAGGGTGAATTGTTGCTGGTGTACGAGTACATGCGCAACGGAAGCCTGGACAAGCATATTTTTGGTGATTCGAGGATTCTGGATTGGAATCGCAGGTACGGAATCGCTTGCGGCGTAGCCGCCGCAATTGTTTATCTTCACGAGGATTGGGACCAGTGTATTCTCCACAGAGACGTCAAGTGCAGCAATGTAATGTTGGATACCAATTTCAACGCAAAGCTGGGGGATTTCGGCCTGGCGCGGCTCGTGGAGCGCGACATTGAAGCTTCTGCCCACACCACGGTAGTTGCAGGGACTTTGGGGTATCTGGCGCCTGAGTGTGTTATGACTGGAAAAACCAGTCCGGAGTCCGACGTGTTCAGTTTTGGGGTGGTTTCTCTGGAAATAGCCTGCGGAAGGCGAGCTTTGGACACGACTCTGAGAGAAAATCATAACATGAGGCTGGTTGAGTGGGTGTGGCATCTGTACGCGCAGGGTAGGGTTTTGGATGCCGCGGCGGAGAGCCTGCGCGGTGATTTCAATGCTGATGAAATGGAAAGATTGATGATATTGGGGCTCTGGTGTGCTCATCCGGATCCCAATTCCAGGCCTTCCATGAGAGAGGTGATCAAGGTTTTGAAATTGGAGGCACCATTGCCCCATATTCCACTTACCATGCCCGTAGCCGTGTTTCTATCTACTGCAGATCGTTTCAGCACATTGATGTGCTAAATTCCACGGCTAATTTGTATGGAAGTGGTTCGGCCTCGAGTTCGGGCACGGCCTCCTTTTCGCCCTGCCAACCCTTAGAAGTCGCAGCTTTCTCCAGGTAATTGTCTCTGTGTGAATTAAAAGACTAAGATTTTGCTAAGTGACTGATATCTTGGAGGGATGTGCTAAATTACTCTGGTGGCCAAAATGGACGCCATTAATTGTAAACAGATACTTTGTTTATCCGAACCAGGAAAAGCCAACTCTGTGTAAATTGTACTTTTCTCAAGTCAACTTCCTTCACAACTTTTTTCTTTGGTGACTCTGTGATATTGTCTGTAAAATGTTTTGCACAATTAAATTTTCACCGTCTTTTCAACTCTACTTATAAAATTAGTATGTTGATAGAGCCATTTTACAATGACGGTGGAATATGATCGTGAAATTTTGATTTTCGATATTAAAATTAATGTTTATTTGGAAATTGCACACTTAAATGTTTTTCTTTTATTTTGGAGAAGTCAATGGGAAAATAGGTATTAATTTTTTTGTCATATAAAAAGTTTGAGGGATATTTTTTCTTGAAAATATTTTATTGGGCCCAACCATTTGTCACTAATAAATAAGATTGTAACAAAAATTATAGTTGAGTTATTTTTATATGATATAGAGTTTTTTTTTTAGAAAAACGTAGATATTAATATATATTTAGATATTTGTACTAATATATATATTATAAACAAATTATATGAATAAACAAAATATATTTTTAAAAATATTTATTGTAAATGAAGATTTATATTTATTTATATTAGTATTGTATTAATTGTATAAATGAAGAAATAACTCCTTTCTAATATAATGGTTGATTGATTGCGAGATGATTTCAAAAGTTAAAATTAAAATCTTTACAATTACATCTAAATACATGTCTTACTATTCAAGTTGGATATATCACTCTTCAATACATTTTGACATTGTTTATACGATTATAAAAATCTTCACTCAATCAAAAATTAATCTCACATATATATCATGATTTGTATGCCAATAAAATTAATGTCGCACTGGAACTAGTTAATTGATTGACATAATAGTTAATTGATTTTAGTATAAGTCTCATTTAGATGTTCAAATATTTTACTCTCTTTTTCTATAACTTCAAAAATTTTTATAAATACATTATTTAAAATGAATTTACCAAACACAATTTAAAAAATCATTTCTAAAACTCCTCAAAAATTACATTGAATTTAAAACTAATTTGCTCTTCAAAATTAAGTTTTCGTCACATAAGTCAATTTCAACCTCTAATGAATATTATTATTATCTTATTTTTAATTTGATCTTGAAAATTTAAATATTTTCTTGCAATTTGAAATTGATTTTCATGTTTTATTTCACACACCTTTGAAATGTTGGCGATCTAAAAATGCAAAAGTGTTCGAGTTGTTAAAAAGTAATATATTTTTTTAGAAACTGAAGTTGAAAATTAAAGTGTCATCTATCTATCTTAAAAGGAGATATCCGTATTAACGAAACGTCCACATGCCGTGACTTTCTTTTCCATAATACATCTTCTCAACTTCATAAATTTATAACTAGTAATATATGATATTAATTTAGTTGTATTATTATATTAAGTTAGTAAAAAAATTGAATTCTAAACTTCATTGTATGGTTAAGATATTACGATTTTTGATTGATTTTTCGTATCACAAGCAAAAATTTTTTTTTTTAGTGATGGTCAAATTTAACATTCATATTATTTTTGATGATCAAATGAACACCAAATTTAAGGGAGAATATTAATTTTTAACAATTCACAAATATTACACTCCACCTCCAACACTCCCAACAACTATTGTAAAACATTTATCGATATATTGTTGTGTCATTAATTTTTACTTTCTATGTATTAAATATTTGACGTTGTTAATCTTTTTTATCTTCTTTTTACTCAAAATTATGAAAGAGCCAACATATGAAGAAAATGTAAAATATACTCAAAACTATTAACACAATAAGTTCATGTGCTATACCAATACAATAAGTCCATATGATAATTGCGAGTTGTTTCATGGAAACCCATGCATTGTTATCAAAACTACAAATTGCTATGTTGATAGGTGTTCTAAAATGACAACATAACTAGTGGAATTAGACTGTAATGCATGTGAGTTATTAATGATTAATGTTTAGCCTTAAATGTTATGTCCATTTGACCACCACAAGGCAATTTTAACTTCAAATTTGGATCCACTTTACCATCAAATAGAAGGTTTTTCTTTTTTTCTTAGAGAAGTCAATCAAAATATCTTGATCATATGGTGGAGTATGAAGCCCTTTGGTGGAGTATGAAGCCCTTTGCTTTTGCAAGTGCACTTCGGATCTTCATCCTCGAAATTAATTATTATATACAAAAACTCGATAGAGAATGATTTCAATATTTACTTCTACTTGGTCAATGTGTAATCACTTCCAACTTTTAATTGAGATGACCATAAGCAAGATGACTGATACATAATTTTTACAACTACATGAGATGGATATGAAAATTGTTATACTTTGTAGGTGCACTAATATATCTTCATCATCACAATCTAGTCTTTATTTACATGAATCAAAATAGACCGATAATTTCATTATATGTATTGGTCGATGTGTAGTCACTTCCAATTATTTATTGAGATCACTATCAACAAATTTATTGATGCACAATTCCTAATTACGTGTCATGCAGGGATGGATATGAAAAATCTTGTAGTTTGCGGGAACACTACGAAGTTTTTTTCATAGTAATTACTCTTTATAGGTATAATTAGACAGATAATGGTGAAATCAATATAAATACTTACCAAATCTCAGCATAATCACTTCCATCAATTTATTGAGATCACTATCAACAAAGTCACCAATGCATGATTCTCGAGTCACGACTAAATAGATAAGTAAAGAACATCTTGTAGTTTGCAAATTAAATTGATTACCTTTTTGTATGTTATGTGACTAAATCCCATAAAGGGATTTTATTGAATAAAAATATTTAAAAGATACCTAAGTATGGGTGGAAAAAGTGTAAGAGAATTAGGATGTAACATAAAAATATGCTTTCTCAAGAAAATAAGTGTGTTGAATATTATTATCTACAATATTTTTGTAATGTTGTATGAAATTAAAAATGTGTGTAAATGGAAAGATGTGTTCATTTTGAATAACAACCTTCTCAACCCTTAAAAGGGGATTACAATCATTCAAATGAGTTGTGTGAGTATGTGGAAATTATATGAATGAAAAAGTATGGAATGAATAGAAAATATTTTTTTTATGTAAATGAGCCAAGGGAAGGAGGGAGACTGTAAAAATCTAGATAATAACAAGATGGGTCAACAAAGTGGATTCAAGAAGATGTACATAGTGCATTCAACATTGTTCGACAAGGGCTAGCTATTGTTAATGTTCATTAATGGTGTGAGTTCACATCTGATTCCTTGTTGTTGAGCTGGTCACCGGTGTACCTTGGGAAATACCTGTCATTATGCAAAGTCTCATATAAATATCTAAAACATGAGTTGATAATAAAACTTACATTTGGTGTTGTTTTAGTTTCTATGCAATGTCTTGTAGTTTTAGTAATTACAAGTTTATCAATACTATCAAATCAAGTGTCTTTAAAAATTGCATTCTCAAGTAATAATTTAAACTTTGGGGCAAAATTAAAGTCTCTAAGATGTGGGCATGTAACATTTTTATAAGAGTATGATTATGTATTCTATTCCTTTGAAAACTCTATTAAGTTAATGTAAGAGGATGATTACAATATTGTGTAGTGCTCACTCCTCTTCGACACTATTTCATTTTGATGTTGTCACCGTTGGATTGATACTTAGATATTTGAGTAGTATATTTTGATCTCGTAGATGATGGACTATTGACATTATGTGATTTACATTTTTATTATGATACACTAAATGATGATGATGATGATGATATATGTTGAATTGCAATATTTTGATTTTATACTAACATGTCATATTTTGGATGTATAACCTATGTTGGATGTTTTGAGTAGAATTATGATTTTATGGATGCCAAAATCAAATTAATTGTATGATGCTAGATGATAGAATTGCTAATGTCGAATGATGATTATTAATTTTATATGTATATTGTCTCAATGTTGTTAATACAGCCGAAAGGCCAGAGAGGTATTTTGTTTGTGTTGCAGGACATTTTATCACATACATTGAAAGGGGATAGGGGACCAACCACGGAAAGATGTCGAGTGTTGAGCAACGTGGCCAAAATTTGACAACTTGTGTAATGTTATGTTGTGTTGTTGTTGAATGCTTTCTTATGAGGTCTCCCATGCGGGGTGACCTCAAATGTGTGGCCATGCGGTGATAAGTTTTCCTTCTTTTAATTTGTGTGTGCTTTATTTTGTGTATATATTGTATTTAATTTTTTTGGAAATTGTTGTCACTTTATTAACAATTATAATTGTGTCTTAATTAGCTAATCCAACTTAATTTATTTACTAAAATAAAGATGTGCAATTAAATAATTAAGAGGGTAGATATTCCTTGAAATCTTGTGAATGTAAGTGAGATTTATGTTGGTTTGTGTGTGATGTACTCCACCCCAACTTCAAAATTTGGATTTTGACTTGGGAGGCCTTTTTGAGGCTTGTGGGACAAGCTAAGCTTGTCCCATGCCTCTTAAATTTACCCAACCCTACCTATGGTATGAGGGATTTATTTTTGAATTATTTATCCTTTTTGGAGTGTAAAAGAGTGAAAATAATTGCACTTTCCTACTTACCTCAATTAATTTTGTCCTTAGAAGGCATGGTGTGCAAGTTTGAGTGTCTTTTGGGTTGTCATAGTCTTACAAGTTCATTTATTGTCTTGGGCATGGTGTTTTGACTTGAGTGTGGGAATGGAGGAATGATGAAGTGACATCCTACATGGAGCCACCTCATCATCCTCACATCCCATTTTTATTTATTGATGGATTTTGATGGATTGGGGGTTACTTGTTCATTTTTTTCTTGTGCTTTTTTGGATTTGGGATTTTGTTGGAGTTTCTTTTGGAGTGTGCTTGACTTGGTGGTGTCAAAATATTATGGAGTGAAGTCTCTTAGAAGTTTGATAGAGAGGTATGCTCTCCACCTTTGTTGTTTTGTTTATTATGCTTGTTGATGGAATCCTTCGATGTCCCCAACAACATGAGATGGATAGAGTTTCAGGATCTCTCTAATGTGATCTCGCCATTGTAGACTATTTGCCTCTAGGTATCTCAACATGATCATCACGTTTCCTAAGGATCCTAGATTTGCCCCTATGTCTTATAGCCTTGTCTCCAAGACCTCTATATGGTGAATCTCGTCCCGACTATTTCCATGTGGAAGTTCTCTGCCCCATGCTCATCACTATGTCAGAAAGGTTCTCGAGCCTCTATTGATGGCTCTCGATTTTGTCTGTTGTGTCTCTCAACACGATCATCATGCTTTGCCTAGGGCTCCTAGATTTGCCCTGCGTCTTATAACCCCGTCTCCAAGACCTCTCTTTGGTGAATCTTATCTCGATCAATCCACATGGGTTTTCTCTGCCCTATGCTCATCACTATGTCAAAAAGGTGCTCGAGCTCAGTATTGATGGATCTCTTTCTTATCTGTTGTGTCTTCCCTCCCAAGGATCCTCTGTGTATAGCGGTATTAACATCCTGTAACGTCTGAAGTATCTGAGGTAATATGGCTACTACTTTGTATCGTTTGGGGGTGGTAAGTCTAGGTCAATGTGTAAGAACCCTCGTCTCGTCAGGCTCTCGCACCAACCAAAGCGAGAGTTTGTTTATTACTCTAGATTTGTTTCAGTTGTCTAGGTTTTCTTCATTTAAAATATTATGCAAGTTGTGTGATCTAGGTTTAGACTTGCACTATGTTTTCTTGTTATGCCTTATGTTTCCAAGTGTGCCTGGGGTCCTAGCGTTGAACCCATGGCTCTGATACCAAGTGTAACGCCCATAAATTCGACGTTCTAAAACCACATTAATCCTTAAATAATTATCTAGAAAGTTGTAGATTTTTTTTATTACAAGGATGTCAAACCCTAATATACGTTTAATTGAATTCTTACTAGAAAAGTTACATTTCATAGGATAGATCCATTCTATATTATTAATTAATTATTCTTAATCCAATTCTAATGTCAATTTAATTATCATTACTAGATAAGTGTCCATAAATTTCTCTTACTAGATAAATAGTTTCCCTCTTGGGAATTAACATTTAGTCCATATTTAATAAACCCTTATCCCTAGTTACCTTAGTTCTCTTAAATTATTTTCTTTAATGTCCATTGAATTATTCACTAAAACCTACTAGAAGGGTTACATTTTTAACTTAATACACTAGAGCCCTAAGTGGCCCCATTCACCCATTTACACATACTTTTGATTTATTTAAAATTTACCATCATAATATGAACATTCTCACCTAACAATTGTAGGGTTGATTCTTAACCCTTAGATCAAAACAATAGGTACCACATGATTGGATCTACCCAAAAGAAACCCTAACCATCCTGAAGGGAGTCTTATTAAGAGTTTCTCTCGTGATTTGTAGGTCGAAGGAGTGTATGCCATGGATCAAGGTAAATCTATGGAGGAGTCTTCTTGGATTCAATGTGCAAGAAGAAAGGAATTCCATCCATTTGGATCCTCCTTTAGGATAGTTAAATATTAGATTTAATCATGCATTCCTAGTTATTCAATGCAAGATCTATCCTAGATCTGGTTTGAGATCTATTGTTGATTAGTTCTCTATATTTTTATTTTTTTCATTAATGGGGAAGAAACCCATTTTGTAGATCAAGAGTTTTATGCATTTAAATCCCTATATGTAGGTTGGAATATGGGCTCAACAAACATACACGACCCTCACCACTAGATCTACCTTTAGGTAAAGTCTATATTCACAAGAGCCAATGGTTTGGTTGGAAATAGTTTTTTTAAAAATAGTCCATGCACAGTGAACGACAATGTCTCTTGATCAACCGGGTAATCATCGTGTTACCGACATCGGTTCCACTACCGCGCCGGTACTGCATAAAAGATAAGTTTTTAGAATATTGTTTTAAATTCAAGGGATATTGGATTTGTACCAGAGTAACTTATTATTCAATTTCATGATAGCATAACAGTCTCAAAGGTATCTAATTCAACAAAAGCACCACAAATGTCTTTCAAGTTTGAAAATTACAATTTATGCAAAGATATACAAGTGACCGATGTCATTATAGGAATGCCGAAGGCAGTTCAATTCTTGACAAATTCTATCATCAACCCGAGTCTAATTTTATAAATTTTAGCATATCTTCTACATTTATGATTCACACTTTTCTAAATGACATTTCCACAATCATACATTAAATTTGGGTTTACTGAGCAAGTCATAATATCATTTAAGTTGAAATCTAAGCTAGGAGTTAAAATTTCAAAATCAAACATGAAACAATGACCGATGTTGGTACTATGTACATCGACGCTGGTTTAGACTGATGGTGTTAGTCACTGTAGGCCAGAGAGCTCTAAAAATGAATGTTTGAAGGAAAATAGATATCAAGAGATAACTTTAACTTTACATATATCAAAACTAGAGAGTGTTTAACTATTTCAAACCAAAATAAAGCTATGACAACTTCCCAATTCATTTTGTGATCAAATATTAATATTTGTAACTCTCTTTTCTTTTTCATTACAAGTAAAATTTTAAACATGATATCCATTCTAATTCATTCCTTTACATACAAAAATTTGAAGAGAAAGGAAAATACACATTCTTTAATGAACTTCCTTCAAATATAATAATACAACTTGGTAAATGAAACTTACAATGCAACTTTTCTTTTAAAATACAAGTCTACTAGTCTTCCACCTTAAGTGGGAATTACAAGAAAATTTATACAATAAAGGATTGCTTTGAATTCAAAAAATACTCCAAGTCCCAAGTATTCCACAAGAGCTCCACCATTTCTTCACTTTAATCACAACAACAAAAATGGGGAGAGACAACACTCTCTACCCAACCAATAATCCAATGAGGAGAAGAAGTTATCCTCCTCATTGGCCCCCGAGCCCCAACCAAAATGCAATAAAGGATGGATCCAAATCATGGAAACTATCACAAAGCTTCAACATCACAATAAAAAATTTCACAACCATATAACACACATTCAATCACAAGAAAACAATAATAGGAATGAAACTTAACAAAATACACAAGGCTTGAAAATGCAAAGCCAATGGAGCAAGGATCTATGGGGAGATCACTTATGCCTTCCAATGGGATTAGGTGCCCACCTTTAAAACCCTCCAATATACATCTCAAAACCCCTACACAAATCTTATGCCTCCTCAAGATCCTCTTATGTCTCCCACATTCTCTTATGCCTCCCTACAATCTCTTATGCCTCCCCCAAAAGAACCAAGTAAGAAATGCAAACATTATCTTATCCAAGGTGGGGCACCCAACACAACTCTCTCCCAAAAAGTGTAATAAACTCTTATGCCTCCCTACATATAAGATCCTCATAGCATTCTCCTACACCATACTTAGGCATTCTACCCAAGGACCCAACAAGCATACTAAAACATTCAATAACATACAAATATACACATATAAGGGAAAACAAATAAAACAAGGGTGTAGCTCCTACCTTTCCATGGTAGAGCTTGATCAAAGATTCACACAAAAAGATCATTCAAGCTCAATCCAACTTCAACAAGCTCCAAGAACTCAACAAGCACTCCAAAATATCTCTAACTCCAAAAATACAAAAGCCCCAAAATGAAAGTGAAGAAACCCCTAACAAACAAATAAACTTACATAAATAGAAAAAGGAGAGAGAAGGGTGAGGTGGCTCCATGTAGGATGCCACATCACTTATCCTCAACTCCACATCACAAGTAACCTCAACCCCAATGCAAAATAAATTTGTGGTTGAGATGAATGACAAACCTCTTACACACACAATCCAAACCCACACCCATTAAGGACAAAATTTAAAACCCATGTAAGAAAAGTGTAATTAATGTCACTTTTTGTCTTACAAAACACATAATGGGGTCTATTTTTGACCCCCCAATCCATAGGTAGGGTTGGTATAAGAAATTAAGAGGTGTGGGACAAGTTTATCTTGTCCCACAAGCCTCCAAAATGGCCCTTAAGCCCAAATCCGAAATTCCAAGGTAAGGTAGAGTGTACAACACTCAAATTCACTTACACTCAATCAAAATCACATAGTCCAAAAGACCAAAACTCTAATAAATGACTCCATTTGTCACATCCCCAAATAACTTAATAAACATGATTAATTCACTTAATAAAGACACATTAATCAACAATGATTAAATAAATTACATCACAATTAAATCACATACTCTACAATAAATAAAATAAAAAGGGAAAGAATTGCACACATAACCCATGGTCACAATTGAGGTCATTCCCCACTGGGACCCCCTAACAAAATAAAAAAATAACACATTACACGAGTTTCCATGGTGACCTTCGTTGTATCCATCTAGTATTCTGCAATGGTTGGTCTCCAATCCCCTTTTTATTGTTGTGATTTAATTACCTACAAAATCACATAATAATTCTTTCAGCCTCATACGCATCAAAACATCAAAGATAAAATATATGCATATCATTCAATAAACATCCTCATATAGATAAATCATCATCTCAACTAAACAATGTTATCATTTGTCTAAAATTCCAAAAACATCTCAATTCTATATTTTTATCAATATCAACAAGATCACAAGATTAGTTCAAATGCTAAATCCTACTCAACACAACGAGAATTCCGAATTTCAGTAATATATATGCCAACAACACATCATCATCATCAATATAAAATGTCTCGCTATATATCTAAGAATCCACACAATCATACTATGAATCGCAATCCATCAATAGTCAGAATATCTCTATCATCTAACATCATGCTAAACCAAAATGATGCGATAACATCCATGTCTCTAGTCAACAGTCATCGAAATCAAAATATAATAAGTGTCGAAGATGAGTGGGCATTACAATTTTAATATGATCGTATTGTACATGTATTTTTCCACGTGTGCCACGTTTCCCTTAAAATATAGTCCAAGGTGCAAATTCTCATGTATTTTTCTACAAATTTAGTTTCCTCCTGCTTTCAAATGCCCCGAAAATTTGTGATTTCTTTCTTAGATAGATCAACATAATTGTGAGAAACAAAAGCAACATGAAATTGGAGAATATTTAAATGTATTTCACCTTGCAAAAGATATTCCTCCAGTAATGTTTTGACACAACATGAAAATTTAAAAATATCAAGCTTTAACAATGCATGAAAGAGCTATAGATATTAGATGTACTTAATGGCGACACCTTAATTTCCGCCTTGCCAACTTGTGCCTAAAGTACCCTCCGTGGATAACTGTCCATTTTTGCCAACTTTGTACCCACACATTTCTCTACTAGCTTAACATTTGAAACCCCATCCATTCATAAATAAATCCTCCCAATCTTTAATTTTATATTCCATATCTTTTTCCACTTTCTACAACTCATTGTTATCCCTATCACTGTCTCCATCACACCACTTGCATACAATTTCTGGTTAAATAGTTATGAATGCTTAATGATCATTATTATTACAAAATACAAACAATGATGTCAAAGGTAAAATAATATAATATGTTGTATTCAACAAGAAAATTCCAAGTTATATCCATAAAAAAATAGGACGAATATGTTATGAATAAAATCTCAAATTTATATTAATGCAAATAAATGTAGACATAATTAAATTGAGTGTTATATCCAAAACTTATTCTAAATACATTTACTTATGAAGTCATGAATTATATTTTGAATTTTTACATACTACACTTCTTAATTATTTTATTGTATTTTATCAATTTTTTAATATGTAATTTTGGATAAAAATAAATGGGATCTCGATTCCATGACATGGTCATGATATTATGAGTTTTCAATTGACATCTACACATTAAAAAAACCTTCTAACCGATGGTCAAATGAATTTCAGATTTAAGTCTCAAACTTCTATGTGATGATCATACATATGTCAATTAAACTCGAATATTAATTCTTAAGCAACGTATTATCCTTGTAATTCACCACCACCAACATTGTCTATCATTCCACAACACATGTTGGCACGATAAATAAATTAAGTCATATAAGCAAAGGAAAGAAGGCAAGTGTGAAGCTAAGAGTTGAGACCTCCTTTACAAGTAAGTTTAAGAGATCCAATCCCTATAGAGACAATCCTTATAGAAATGATGCCTTTTCTAAAACTCTAATGGCTTTTACACCAATCATTTCAAAATTGGAATACTTGTGGACACCATGATGGAAGACCACAAAAAATTATGCTACTTAAAAAAGACTATTTTAAAAACCATCCCCCACCCACTTATGATGGGATTTGACCAACTATAAGGCTTTCCGATGCCTTTTCCCACAAAAGAGTCCTTGATTTTAACATTCATTATGGTGATCAAGAGCATGCAAAATTCTATGTTTTCCCTTGATACATATTTCCATAGGGAAATCACATTAATATATATTGCCTTGGTGTAACAACATTTTCCAAGCTTCATTTCTCTTGAAAACTCTCACCTACTCTGGTAATGGATGTCAATGATTCCCATGTCTCCTTTTTCTTCTCGGAATGTAATAAATATTCCAAGTAAATCTATGAAAGGCTTGGACATTTTTGGCAATTATCCCATGAAAATATCTTAACAATTTTGTGACCAACAAGATGGGTAATTTAAATGTGGGTGGAAACAAGAATTTTAGTGCAAACCTAAACCTTTCGTGTCATAAAGAGGCTTCATATTCTATAAGGATATTTTTCATGTGATCAACCATCTATATCCACAAAAAAGAGGGATAAAAATTATTAATAAAAATGAATAACAAGGAATTTGAATTGCTCCTTTTTGTGATCCAGTTCTATTTAAATCCTTTAGTAAATTTATGAATTTGCATCATACTTTTCCTATAACACTATCTCGTGGTCTATTATAAATTTGAACTAGATAGTTTAACAAAGATATCCAAGAAATGTAGATCTTCCTAAAAATATCTTATCAACAAAAGGTGAGAAAGGAATCATCTATAAAATAGCCATTGATCAATTGTGAAGCCCAATAAAGGAGAAAATTCCCTTGATCATACCCATTTTAGCATGATGAGAAATCAAGTATCCACATGCTTACAAGAACATATAAGGAAGGAGTGACTATAGTATACCCTTATTAGATATAATAAAGATCCCAAATGGTTCAGACTTGTTTTCATTGATTTTCAAATGGGTCGAGACCTTTAAAATGGGGTGTTGAACCATGGAAATGAAGAACAACAAAAATAAATGGTCATTCAATGGAATCATAAGTTTTCTTAAAATCCAACTAAAGTAACATTATTCTTTATTAAGTGACACAGCCCATTCCATGCCTTCACAAATTATGGTAATATTGTAAATAATGTATCTATTTTTAATACCAACCCTTTTTGTTTGATCTAATGCCAACATGCGTAATATGACAGAAAGAAGGCCAAAGATTTGATAATGACCTTGTAGGAGACATTCAAAAGTGTAATTGGTCTCCATTAACTATGGATCTCTAGCTTTATGGATGAGCTTGATATTACCTTTATAAATAATACCCCTAAAATGTTATCATCAAGAGCTCATTTGTAAACTGAAGAAATTATGGCCCTAAAACAAAGACCCAAGTGGCCTTGTATGCAAGTCCAAACCCAATCTTTAGTATCAATGAAACATTTGTTGTGATATCTTTGGTATGTATGCAAGTCCAAACCCGCCTCTAAAGGTGGCAATTGAATTTCACCACTTGCAAGATTTTCTCTCGATATTGGGGGAGTACTCCAAGATCCACGTGTCACCAAATCAGCCTCTACGAGGTTATTTTCCACTAGTGCCTTGACATTGGAGTAATTTTTCACATCCACTTCTCAACTCCTCTTTAGCAGAGGGGTTGGTGCTTCTTGTTGCAGAAAAGTCTTGGATTGGCCTGCCTTAGTGGACCTCTCTAGTGCATGGTAACACAAAAATGGTCGTGTCTCGCCACTTGGGTGAAGCATTTACGTTTCATTGGCTCTTAGTCCCAACCTATTTGATTAAGTGTTGAAGTTTCTCCGAAGAATGATCCACCACCTCTTTCTCAAAAGTGTTGTATATACTTAATATGTGCAACCTATATTAGCCAATAGGCTATATTATTAGACAAATAAAATAATCGCCACCAATGTAATTCAATCAAAACAGGTTGGGTCAAGTTTCCTACATGGTATTACTGAGACAAGGTATTTCATCCGCTTCGGTGATTCAAAATTACTTGCAAGAGAGAACCTCCTCATTCTCGTCATCGTCCTTGTCCCTAATTGACCGATCCCATGTTCGACTCGGGTAGTTGGTTGATCACTAGAAACTTAAACAATGCATAGGTCTATTATCCATGGGTGGTAATGCTTCACAGTCTAGAAACTTAAAACTTAAAATGTTCGAATGAGACGTTAAGTAATGCTTAAAAAACGCGGTCTCATGGATTGTGATGATTATAAAATATGTTAAAATCGTATTGTTGAAAAGGCTTTGGGAATGTTTAGCCAAATACTATTGACAAGTGTACATCCAAACATCGGTGCTCGAATGTTTTCTAGCATCTTCTTAGTTTGTGTTAACTCAAAATAATAATTAAAAGATGGTTGTGAAAAAATAGGGTGGCGCCTTCTTTAATATAAACTCTCTGCATTGCGTTTTCTTTTTTCGGCTTTTTTCCTTTTCTTCTATGGTTTCAAAAATATGTACGCTTTAAAAAATCAATCTTGTATTGGTTGGTGAGCCTGATTTACAATAATATATAAACCTTAATATAGTATGATCCTTATATCAATAGGGTGAGACCACAATAAAAGTGGCAATCTCAGTGACATAATGGTTGATTGATTGCGGGGTATGTATGTTTGTTGTGTTGCTACTCAAGTTGAATACATCTTGGAATTACTTATAAGACTCTAAAAATATACATTTAGCCAATAAAATTAATCCCACATTAATTAGTTGACTTAAACCATAGTGATCCTTATACCAATAAAAATGAAGCCACACTTAAGGTTGTCCTCTTATTAATATAATGATTAATTGGTTAAGAGATAGGCACATTTACTCTCTTACAACCTTACTTCAACAACTCTTAAAATTTTTGTTCTCATATTTTATTATTGATATAACCGTTACACCTCCATTTAATACAAAGTATTACTGATTTTTTTAAATTTACAAACTGTTTATACCATTTGCCACTTTTACTATTGTATTTTATTTTGATATAATTTGATATATCAATAAGTTCCAATATTAAAATATAATCATGGTTGTTTCCGTGGTCCAAATTAGAATTTTTTTTTCATTTTCATTCGGAGGGGAATCGCGAATAGATAACTATGACGTTCAAATCGCAATAGAAAATCATAATGCTTGTTTGTCTAGACAAATATATTAATGGGATAATGACAAGCAAGATACTTTGTTTATCCCCTGTCTTATAGCTGCAATGTGGTGGAGAAGTATATCCATAATCCAGTTGACTATTAATTTGTTAATTTCTAGTTGAAGTATATTGCAAGGTGATTGTTAATTTGTTTTTAAGTTAAAAAGTCTTTGGCAATTTTAAAATGAATAACCGCTTCGAGTTTTTATATATAATAATATTTTTAAAAAGTCAAGTTGAAAATAAACATACATTTAAAATTTAAATTAGTGTAATTTATATATTAATGTCCTCTCGGCCCTATGGGATTCAATAGGAAAAAACATCATTCCAAAGATAAAGGAGAGAATGCCCAAGCATCTCTTTGGAAAAAAATAAAATAATAGATGAGAAAAAATCAATGAGAAGTATTTGTTTTATTATCGATATCAATATATTTTAGAATTAATAACATGTGTTGTATTAGTAATAGATTAGATTATATTGTGTGGATATTAGTTCTCTTTTGTTTCAATAGTTTGAAAGTATGAAGTGATAGAATTAAGATTACCAACATGGGAAGGAATTAATTTGAGTGTGTTATATGGAAGTTGAAGTGTCTCATTGTTAAACAAAGTTAAACATTCTTTGTTCTTATATTGAAAGAAGGTTTTGCTGATATTTTTTGCACTCCATGCGAAAGGTCAACTTGAAACTTTTAAGTTTCTTAGATTGGTCGGGTCACAAGTTTGACTTTGTTTTGGACAGCCATATCAAAAGGGATACTATTTTATTGTTTGGTTTTGGACAGTCTTGGAAGTCACATTTGCATCAAAACTACAACTTAGGTGTAGTTACAAAATGCCATGCCTCATAGATGCAACCATTCCAATTTGTTACTTTAAATCGAACTATGCAACGGCCATAAAAGACCATTGCAAGAAAACCTGAAGAAGGCGGAAGGGAAGCATGTATTAGACATAATGTTTTGAAACTGCAAATAAGTTGCAAGTTTGAAGCATGGAAAGGTGCAATTTTACAAGCAGTTTGTATTTTCAATGAGCATCAAAAAGGTACATTCGATTTTAATTTATTTCCATGATTAAGTGAATTATTTAAGTGTTTTGAGTTATATAAGTTCATTTATTATCCATACAAATGAATAAAGTACATAAAATAAAAGACATACATCTCATTACATGAAAAAAATTCATTTATTCATGAGGAATAATAGTATAATAAGCCCACACAAGCCATGGGAGTAACTCGGATAGCAAGTGCAATAAATGAAAGTACATATACATAAAGTTGTGAACAAAGGATGAAATCCATCATTTCCTAGATTTCCTTGCTTCTAGGTGTGAGTTGTTGTCCTCATTGCTCCCTCTTTACCACTTTTCCAATTGTTGTCATTGTACCTGAAAAAGGGAAATGAACGATTGTCAAACTCTAAATTTCATGCTT
Organism: Taxus wallichiana var. yunnanensis; assembly: GCA_018340775.1. Classification (NCBI taxonomy): domain Eukaryota; kingdom Viridiplantae; phylum Streptophyta; class Pinopsida; order Cupressales; family Taxaceae; genus Taxus; species Taxus wallichiana. The sequence goes on from CM031236.1 coordinate 551,253,394, forward strand.
GTTGTATTCACAACTATTAAGCAGATGCATTTTCAAAAATGAACTTGAAATCAATACAGAATGAATGAAGAAGCATTTACAAGATATATAACTTAATCAGTGACAAAGAAGGGTTCAAGAACATTTGCTCATCTACTTTTCTCATTTCAAGTAAGTAAAGCTACAATTATGATGATGAAAAGGAAGTTTAAAGGATATAGAAAGTACAAGCATGCTAAAAGGGATCAAGAGGTTGTTATTCAAAGCAAGAATGGAAAAAATCATCATGTTTTCAAACTATAGTGATCACATTCCATTGAAATAATGAGTACAAACATTGACACATGATCACAAGAAGTACAATCAAAGCTCTTGAAGGATCATGTTACAAAGGATATAATTTCATTTCAGAATTCATTTCCATCTTGCAAAGTGCTAGAATCGGGGCAAACAGAGTTCCGAGTCATCATCTTGACAAAAGAAAGAAAAGATACAAATGCTCACCCTTTCTTGGTGCATCACCTCCACTTATAGTGGTTTTATTTCATGCATTTTTCTATCCCTATTTTCTTGGAAAGTATTAGGGTAGGATTAGTTTAACTCCGCCATTCTTTACACTTTGGAGAAGTTGGCACTAGGTTGGGAGAAGAAGTCTACTTTCTCTGGAATATTAACCTACTTACAATGTCCCACACTATAGGATAATCTCATGTCATGCGAGTTACACCGATTTCCTCACATCAAATCATAAGCAATCGGGGTGATGTGCTTTTACATAACAGCTTTTGGCATGCCTGTGGGATAGAGAATTCAATATTTTTAGGTTTATCAAGATTGGATGTGCATCTTGGTGAATTTTCAGCCTTTGGAGGCTTTGTATTAGCACATCTGACAACTCCCAGGGTCATATTTCAATTGGTTTCAGTAGTATTAGTGGCCCAAGTATATGAGAAGGATTCAAACTCGGTCTAGAGAGAGAGAAGAAGGTGTCTTTGAATACTTGCAGTTATCACTAGGAAGAGGAAGGAGAGGAAGAAGAGTACAAAGGTCTCCATCTCCACCAAACAGAACATTATCCACACCTCCACCTAGTCGACCCTTCCTTCAATCAACCAGGGTTCTCAAACCAATCAGGATGGTGCATCACCACCACCACCACAAGGACCACCGAATCCCTATGTCAACTTCACGGGTAGTAGTCCACTTTCCCTCAATGCCCATAACCCTATTCCAGTTGTAACATTAAAAATATTCCCTACTTCACGGGGAGAACCACATGACTCCCACTGACCATATTCAGGATATTGCAAATATTTGTACCATTCATGAGATCAATGAAGTGGATGTTACAGTTAAATTGTTGGCTTCCTCTTTCAAAGGAAAGGCCTTGTAGTGGTTTAGGAGCTTAACAACGAGGTCCATTAGAAATTGGGATAAAATATGCACAACCCTCTACAACTAGTTTGGAGAAAGAGGAGATAATTTGTCCCTATTGGAGCAGTTGACAACGATCAAGAGGGCCCATAATGAGTAGATGGTCGATTTCAAATTTCATTTTTAGTGGATGTAGGATTGGATCCCATTTCTTGTAAGGCCAAATACCGAAGGTGCATTTCTTTATTTCCTTAAATCTTTAAATTCTGATATATCTGTTATGATACAATCTATGGGAGGGATAACCTTACTAGATGCTTATGCCATGACTATTAGAGCTGAGAATTGTCTAATCCAAGCCGGTAAACTAGCACCTAGGCCACCTATACCCCTATATCTAGAGTTGGGAAACCCCTCTACTAGTCAAGTGCCTGAAATAGCCCCTATCCCAACCCCTAGAAATCAAAGCAATAGTGAGGCTTCCACTTCTTCAGGAAATTTTCTCAAATTTTAGGAGCTCGAAAAAAATTACTGCAAGAAGTAGTCAAGGGGCAACAAACTAATAATATTATTCATTCTTTATAGAGGAAATACAAGGAAGATCTGTTGTCTTCACAACACTTCATAGGATGTTGAATGCTTTTCCCACACTCAACTACTCTTTCTTGCCCACTAAGAAAATTGACATGCAAAATAATTGCTATTTTCTTCTCTCTTATGCTCATACAATGCATACATGCGAGATATATCTATTTTATGCAACTAACTATGCTTTTACAATCAATAAATAACCTTTAAATAAAATTATTTATTTTAATTCTCGTTTAAAGAATAAAGCACCATCGCACATGTGACCGATGTCGTTCTACCGACCAATGTTAGTCACTTCCTAACGCGCCCTTACCTTACCTCACGAACGATGTGGGTCACTTTGTCACAAAACCAGCAACATGTAAAAACAAGTTTCTTGTGAAGTAATTAAGCTCCACACTTAACAATCTCCCACTTGGAGATCAATTGTTGAATTATATTGTACATCACCATCCTTAGTTCCTTTTCCTTGGCCCGTTTCTTCCTCTTCAAGTCTCAAACTCAAAGACCAACAGAAGTGGAGTGAAGCTCCAACTTCTCCCTTACCAATGGCTTCGTTAGCATGTCTGCAGGGTTCTCATCCATATGGATTTTCTCTAACTTTAGCTACCCATCCTCCAACACCTGTCGTATGAAGTGATACCTCAACTGAATATGTTTTGTTCTTGAATGAAATGCTGAATTATTTTCCAAATGGATTATGCTTTAACTATCACTATATAATATGCAATCCTCTTGCTCCTTTCCCAACTCTTCCATGAACCTACTCATCCATATCATCTCTTTGCTAGCTTCTGTAGCTGCAACATACTTTGCCTCTGTAGTAGACAAAGCCACAACCTTCTGTAATCTTGAAATCTAGCTAACTATCATTCCACCTACTATGAAAACATATCCAGTGGTGCTCCTCCTGCCATCCAAATCTCCAGCCATATTTAAATCAACATAGCCACGTAAAGAAGTATCTGACCCTCCATAGCATAACTCTATGTCGATGTCCCTCTCAAATACCTGAGAATCCATTGGATTGATTTCTAATGTTCTTTACCTAGATTATCCATAAACCTGCTCACACTCGCTCATCGCTTGTACAATGTCTAGTCTAGTACAAACCATGACATACATAAGAATTCTTATGCTTTGAAGCATATGGAACACGTGCCATGTACTCAACTTCCTCGTGTGATGAAGGAAATTGATCTTTTATCAATTTGAAGTGTCCATCCATAGGTGTACTAACAAGTTTTGAATTCTTGCATGTTAAACCTTTCCAACACCTTATTGATATAAGTCTCTTGAGACAAATACAACCTCTTGTTTTTCCTATCTCAGTGAATTTGCATGCCAAGGATTTTCTTTGCAGCTCCCAAATCCTTCATTATAAATGTGTGAGCTAACCTTTCTTTAAGTTTACCAATGTCCTACATACTAGATCCTATAATCAACATATCATCCACATACAAAAAAATAACATAGCTCCCATTTTTAAGCTTCTTAAAATAAACACAATGGTCAGATTCACATCTCATATAACCATGCTCATGCATAAAATTTTCAAATCTCAAATACCATTGCCTTAGAGCTTTCTTGAGCCCATATAGGCTATTTTTCAATTTGCACACAAGTTTCTCCTTACCCTTGACTTCATAACCAAGCGGCCATCGCATATAAATATATTCCTCCAAATAACCATGGAAAAAAATCATCTTAAAATCAAGATGTTCTAAATGCAAATCTTATGTTGCAACCAAACTTAAAACAAAACGAATAGAAGTCATCTTAACTACGGGAGAAAAATAATCAAAGTCAATACCCGCTTTCTGTGTAAATCCCTTTACCACAAGCCTCGCCTTGTACCTTTTCAGTCCACCCTCTTCTTCCTTGATTACAGTAAACCCATTTATTCTTCAAAGTGTTTTCTTACATGTTGGAAGTTTGACCAAATCCCATGTCTAATGTTATTCCAAGGAGTCCATCTCTACATCCATGTCATGCTCCCACTGCTTGTGGGTATCTACCTGCATTACTTCTTCAAAGATTTCTGGTTCACCACTATCAGTCAATAATAAATAAGAAAAGGAAGGTGAAAATCTCTCTGGAGGTCTACTTACTCTTTGTGACCTTCTTACTAAGATCTGGGGTGTCTGGGGCTCATTCTGTGCTTGTTGGCCATTAATTTCAATCTCTATCATTGATCGACACCGGTCACCTGTAACCAACCGTGGTTCTGTAGATAACCACAGTTCCTCTGTCTGTCGACCGACTATAGTTGCCTTACCGACATCGGTTCTAGCATCTTAACACCAATTCATGTAGATGTCTTCTTTGAACCTGATCCTGCTATTGATGCCGGTTAGCTTTGATGACATCGATTTTTGTATAACTAACATCAGTGTCTTTGGATGTTTATTTTAGGTCTAAAATTTGATTTTCCTTCAAAATATCCTCAACACGTTCATGTTCGAGCACCAAAACCCGATCCATGTACATTCATTTTTCATTCCAATAAACGTCATGACTCTTAACAATCCTAGAATCTTCTAAATCTAAAATCGATTTCAAATCACAAGAGCCATAACTAATGAAAGTACATCTCTTAGATTTAGCATCGACTTCCTCCTATTTTCTCTATCAACATGCACAAAAGATGTTGAGCCAAAACATATAAGAAAATAAAAATCTACCTCTTTTCTAGACCAATCTTCTTATGGTATTCCACCATCTAGTGCTATTGAAGGCCCATGGTTGATCAAGTACACTGATGTATCCACTACTTCTACCCAAAACTTCAAAGGCAAGCCGACATGTATCCTCATGCTTCTAGCACATTCCATGATTGTTCTATTCATTCTTTCTACAACTCCATTCTCATGTGGAGTTCTAGGAACCATTCTTTCTCTTCGTATTCCATTCTCATTGAACAATAATCATTGAAATCCTTGTTGCAGTACTCACCACCATTGTCAGATCTAAGGCACTTTAATTTTAAGTTTGTTTCATTTTCTACAAGGGATTTCCACCTTTTAAAAGTCTCAAAAACATTAGATTTATGCTTAATACAATAAATCCATACCTTCCTTATGGCATCATCAATGAAAGTCACATAATATTGGGATCCTCCAATAGAAGCTACTTGAGATGGTCCCCACACATCTGAGTGTACAAGCTCCAATTTATACTCCTTCTTTGTTGACCCAACCTTGAGAAATATCACTCTCTTCTACTTTCCAAATATGCAATGCTCACAAAATTCAAGATCTAACTGTTTCAAATATGATAACTTACCCTTAGCCTTTAAGATCTACATTCCTTTTTCACTCATATAGCCTAGCCGATTATGCCACATGGTTGTATCTGAATCTATAGTAGATAACACAAAAAAAGAATCAGTAACACATGTAGACAAATATAAAGTTCCTACCTTCTTACCTCTTGCCACAACAAGATATCCCTTGGTAACCTTCCAAGAATCAACTTATGAATGTAACCACGCATCCAGATTCACCAAGTTTCCTATAGATATTAGATTTCTCTTGAGGCTTGGCACATGCCTCACATCTTTCAATACCCATGGATTTCCATTCTGTAACTTTAGATAAACATCACCTTTACTAGTAATATTACATGGCTCATCATCTCCTAAATAAACTTGTCCAAAATCACCCTGAACATAATTTCTGAAATAACTCTTATTAGGGTAGCATGGAAAGAAGGTCTAGAATCTAAAACCCAAGATTATAAATTATCATCTAAGGAGAGAATAAGGGAATATTGCTTTACCTCATTTGCAATGTTTTCCTCTTTACCTTTTTCTTTACCTTTGTCTGATGTATTCTCTTTGTTTTCCTTGGACCAACACTCCTTTACGTGTCCTCTCTTTCCACAATTCCAAAAATTAAATCTTTGTACCTGGATCTAGATCTTCCATGTCTTGACTTTGATCTCCCATTCTTCTTTCTCTTTGATGATATCTCCTTAGATCTTCCCCTACTTTCTATAGTTAAAGTGTTTCCAGATGATGCTTCTCCTGAGATTTTCCTACGTATTTCCTCATTAAGGATTACACTAACCACATCATCAAATTTCAAACCTTTAGAAGTAGTCGTTGTATTACTAACATCCATTACCAAGTTATCCCAACTATCTGGACAAAGAGCATAAGAATAAAATTTATTTCACTTCATCATCAAATAGAATTTCTACCAATTTTAATTGATTTACAATAGACCAAAAATCATTCAAATGATTATATATAGATCCACCTTCTTGCATCTTAGAACTAAACAAATTTTTCATCAAATAAAACTTATTCAAAGAACTAGGAGTTTCATACAAATTTGCTAAAGATTTCATAAATTTTACCGTGGTTTTTGCATATGTAAAATTAGAGGCCACCAATATTGCTGGACTCAATCTTATAAATCTCGAGCCTTTCAGTCAAGAACCTTTCATTATTCATCATTCATCATGTCTGGTTGTCCATGCTCATCCAACGGTAAGTATATATCTTTCTGATACAAATAATCCTCCACTTGCATTTTCCATAGTTGATAATTACGACCGTAAATTTCTCTACTCAATATTTACCATCTTTTGCTATTGCTCTGCTCCCACTCAACTCAACCGAAAACCCTATTTGAGTAAATCCCACAACACACAAAACCTCTAAAAAAACAATACTCTAATACCAATTGTTGGGGTTAAACCATATATAATAGTGTTGTACAGATCTAATAATAAGATAAAGCATACAAGTAATGAATGCGGAAATAAGCCAGAAGATAAAATAAACAAGAGAAAGATAACACTAGATTTAATGTGGTTAACCCAGTGTGGGCTATGTCCACCAAGAAATGACCAATAATATTATTCAGTTCTTTATAGAGGAAATATAATGAAGATATGTTGTCTTCACAACACCTCACAGGATGTTCAATGATTTTCCCTCACTCAACTACTCTTTCTTTCTCACCAAGAAAACTTACATACAAAATAATTAATATTTTCTTCTCTCTTACCCTTATACAATGCATACATGTATATTTAACTATTTTAGGAAACTAAATTTGCTTTTAAAATCAATATATCATCTTTAAAGCAAGAGATTTAATCGATTCTTGTTTAAAGAAAAAAGCACCGTCACACACAGTGTATGATGTTGGTTCTGTTTGATCGATGTTGATCACTTCCTAACCGATGTCGGTCACCACCGTTAAAAACAACAAAATGTAAAAGCAAGTTTCTTGTGAAGCAATTAATCTCCACACTTAACATTACATATACTACATCATCTTCTACATGCTGCACTCACTACTCTATGACACAATTTAGTTCCTCGGTCCATACTCGATTGTCGAGGGTTTACAAATAAAATGGAATTAACATTCATCATGCATTTATCATTCAAACTTTCATCATGCGACATTTCTAGGATAGTGACATGCATTATAGGCTAAATCGTCACTTAATCTATCATCTTGTACTGGTATACACTTTAGGCTACATCACCACTCCCTACTATTCATCTTGTAGTGGTATACACTTTAGGATACATCACCACTCCTTATTATTCATCTTATAGTGATACATGCTTTAGGAAAAATAATCACCCATACATTTAGTTTTTCGTGATATATGCTTAGGCTATAAGGTTCACACACATATCTTCCATATGTCATCACTAAGCATACATACTCATCACATTGCACTAGACACAACACACCCTATTCAACCATTTCCCGATGACGCACTCACATTTACGGTTCATTCTTAACTGCTGAGGGGGAAAACAAAATGAACCTCTTTGCATAAATTTCCATTCACTTAAGGGGCATGCCACTTCTACCATCCATATTACATTCCATTCTGGATCCATCCACAACATATTGCATATTATGGTTGCTTTTAATCTTGCTTACTTTTGCTTGTTCACGGTTGATTTATTACAAATGTTAGTTATATTACTTGTATACCATTTATCTATACCATCTACACATGTGAGTTCACATATTTTTCTAGTTGTAATCACGATGCTCACCTTCTACCCTTCCTACACTTGGTAGTTGGAGGCATCCACATTTGTCTCTTCCAGGTGTTATTGTTTCATTTCGTACTTAGCACTTTATATTAAGTGGTTATACATGCGTATGACATACTAATTACATTTCTAACATGCTAACAGATGCTTCATGTCTAACATTTTTATGCAAAGGTGATATTTACTTCCATAGTTTTTGTTACATTTCTTATTTGTTATTTTTTTCTCTTATATGCGTGCCTTGCCCTATGTTTGGTGTGCACATTTGGTTGTTTGTATGTATCCATGATGGCCTTTGCATGTCTTGTGACATTGTGAGTGATATCCCATGTTTGTAACCCTTTTTGTGTGGCTTACTTGTCTTCTTACCTATTTTCATTATTGCTTTTCTTGCTATCTTTTACATTGTTTGCATAGATTACACATTGATTTATACATGCATTCTTGTTTGTACTAACACTTGTCTTTGGCTATCCTTTTGTTTGTGCACACCTTGGTTTCTACTAAGAATTATCCCTTCCCCTTCCAGTATAAATTTAAGAGTTCATGTGGTTGGTCCTCTTTTAAGTTCGTATTCTCCTATCGGACACACCGCATGCACCCCTAAATAGGGGGAATCATTTGGGATTTTACATACTACAAAACACATTTACACTAGTTCGATTTAGTGCACTTTCCTCCCTCGGCATATTTGGATTACATACATCAAGTGGGTTCGAGACAATTCTATGAACCCCGTACACAACATATGATATCATATTCTTTAGCATTATGGGAAGCAATTACAGGTTGGAGGATACAATGGAATTCCTCCCTACACTTCTTCATCCAAAGGCATCCGATCACCCAAAAACTAGGACGTACAAATATTTCTTCACACACATTTAGGGAACAGATTAATGCTTTGAGGATACAACATAATTCCTCCATACACTTCTTGACCTATGGTGTCGATCACCCAAGAAAACCCTAAGATATCCTTCTACACCCTCTTTCTCGACATGGATCAAGTGCACATGTTCCATTTACATTTTTCATTTGTGTATTTTACATTTACATAATTTTACATGTGTCTCTTACATTGCATTTTTACACATACATATGTATTTGACTACTTGATCGTTTTCTCCTTCCGTGTCCGACCGTATGAGATACAAGCAAGTCAAATGGGGGACACAACAATAAAAAAAATACGACATCAACAACAACACTTCATGGAAGCACACACCATAATAACCATGTAGGTACATCACACATTAGTAGCTTACACACGCATTTTCACCCTAGGTTCACTTTCATCACTTTTTTACGCTTTTCATCTTTAGTTTCCATGATCCATCATCTTTTTCAATTCCATGCTTTGCCTAGTTATTAGGCATGTTTTTTGCTACAATATTCATGGACATTAGGTACACATCTCTATCTACTTTATGTTACGAGCTTTCAACTCACCAACATAAAGTAGGGAAAATTTAGTCACAATATCTTACACTTTAGACACTATTTAGTCCTGGTCTCATATTAATATTTAGAAGGTTTTGAGTAAAGAAAGTAATAATTAACCCTTATCTTTTGGCCATATTATTTTAATTTTTTTCATTCCCGACCTCTTACACCCACATGCTTAGTCATCTTTTGTCATTTCTCATTATTGTAGCCTCGACAAGGGCACCTAGGATAGTAATGGGCATTCTTGGGCACCCCAGTGCCACCACGGCACCCCGATCCCTTTTGAACTTTCCTGCCACTTTTTGGGAACTTTATAGCCATTTCAACTTCTTATATTTTTATTGGTCACCATTTTGGGGTTAATTATGAAATCGATCAAGATAACCCTATAAGTATAAAGTTATGAGACCATAATCGTGACTAAGCCCTAGTCACTACTATTATCCACTTAGAGTTGCATCCATTTGGAGATTATTTGCATCCATTAGCTCCATCCCAAGGACAAGGATGGTTCATTTGCATCACACAAGCATAGGGGTAGGGGTTCTATTATATTCCATGCACACATTTTATTACATTTTCTACACATAGTTATTTCTCGCTACTTCACTAAGGTTTTTCGCACAAGAGCACCTAGAGCACATGATGCATACACACAAGAACTACATTTGGGTGTAAAATATAGTACAAATCTTAGTTAGTAAGCCCATTTGTTGTGGCGATGAGGTCGATTTGACCCATTCATTTGTATTCTTATTTTTAGGGTTTTGATACTTGTTGTGGTTTTTACACGTCTTTATATCATCTTGGATTAGCGGTGACAACTTACACATTGTAGTGAATCAAATGTGATAAAAATGAGGGTTTTGAACCACCTTCCAAACCTATGATATTCATTTCTGGACCTTTTCCACGAGAATGGGGTGCCCATCCTGCACTGAGTGCGCACATATGCCCTAGTCCCTTTCAAGGTGATCTAATCTAGCTAGATAACTCAGATCCATCCTTTTTGGGGCCTCTACACAGTCATTCTTACTTCCTATTTCTCCAGTCACTTTTGTGACATAGTCCAATGAGCTCCTCTAATCAGCTAAGTCAATTCCATACATCTCTTGCATATTAGGGTTTCTAATTTCATTAGATTAGTTGTTTGGGTAATTTTCCATACTTAGTTATTGCATTCATTTATTGCATTTACATGCCATTATAGATTAGATTAACTATTATTATCCCACATTTTTAATTTAAGACTTATCTTCTCATCTCTTTATTATCCTGAAGCTAACATCCAAGCCGAAGCCACTAACAAGACTCTTCGTAACATCCTTGCCAAAAATGTTGATAAAGTAGGTCAAGATTGGCATCTTCATGTCCCCTTCACTCTTTGGGCCTATCGAAATAGCATCTGCACCTCTACAGGTGCCACTCCCTTCTCTCTTGTCTATGGCTCTAAAGTCATTCTTCCTCTCGAAGTTTAAATCCCATCCTTGCCCATTTCCCTTCGCAACTTCATCCATGACGAGGAATATCATCAGGAGCATCGAAAAAAATTGAATTGCTAGATGAGTGTCGCATAATCACTCTCCAAAATCATCATATCTATCAAGAGCACATCAAATGTGCTTATAAAAAAATATCTTAAGGAACACAATTTTAACATCGACGACCTTGTCTTGAAAGAAAATCGAACCTCACTACTCGGAAAGGAGCCAATGTTGAAAGTTTTCTCTAAAATGGACTGGACCATATATTATCATGCATAATTATGGGTGTGGGGCCTATCATTTAGCCTCTCTATATTGTAAACTAGAAACAAAACCTCTCAATTCATTGTACTTGTGGTGTTTGTACTATTAACATACCTATCAACATGATCTTAATTGCATTGTCGATCCTACATCCATCATTCACCTTTTCAGTCTCTCATTGTAACGATATGGAATTATGTGGTCTCTTTGTGACTATCCTATATGTGACCTTGAATATGGGAGCCACAATTCCACTCATAGCATATTCCTCATAGACAAGTTCCTCCTTTCTTAGTGGGAATATTACAATTATTACATCCATCTTCCTCTTGTTTGCATATTGGAACCATGGTAAGGGTCCATGGGTGTCACTTATACATATTCTCTTCCCCTCCCTAATTGGTCTACTTAGATATTCTTATCTCTATGCTAAAGTCAAAAATCATGAATGCTCCAATAAAAAGCTATCTTATCTAAATAATAGACTACTCCTTGAAAGAAAATTATTCATAGAAAGAAAATAATGTAAAAATCATAAAATAATCCCTTGAAGCATAGCTATCATGCATATCTTATCATACCATCTAAAAAGGAACAATCATAAATACAAAGAAAAATTCTAATCGTAGACATCTCCTCGAATGATGGATACCATACTTTGTATCATGGTAGTGAAGGTTTCCTGCATTGATCAACATTCTAAAAATATCAAAATCAAAGAAAAAATTCAAAAGTAAGCATCCTCAGAAATCTTCTGGCATCGATCAGGTTTCCCATCTACAACAAACTTCCTGCATTGATCAGTTTGTGTCATATTTCTTAGATTTGGGACATAGACCTAGAAAAACCACCTTAAGGATAAACTACTTTCCCCATATGAGCTATGTCTAAAACCCTTTGTCGTTTTGGATGGAGGTCTATAAGCACACCTTTCATCTTTCCTTCATGATCTTAAGTGTGACTAAATATTGTTGGTTATGTGTTAACATTAGTCATAAGCTACAAGTGCATCACTTTGATCATGTTCCTTTTCATGTTTTACCCCTAATCCAATCTAAAAGCATCTTTCCTAGCCATGCTCTTTACTACGATGAAGTGTATTGTTCTATGTAAGGTCACTCAATCTTGGTCACTTATTTATCACATCCTATCCAATTACATCATCTTATATATTATTCAATCCAATTAACATCTATAACTATCACTTTCATATCTAATCTAAACCCTCTCATCATCATTTCTACTACATCACATCCATTCTAATCTAAATCAAACCATAATATACTTATCACATCCATCATATCATTTTCATCTAAATCCATCACGTTACCTACATCTAAACATGTCAAAACCATCCAACCCCACTTCAACACATCTAATCTAATTTCACTCACACCTAATCTACATCTATCACATCATCTATATCTAATCTAACATCTACATTCCATCCATCATATCTAAATCATATCTAATCATATCCATCATAATCACATCTAATCTAAGTCCATCATATCTTTCTAAATATCTAAATTCATACACCATTTCATCATAATATCTAATATCTTAATCTAAACTCAATAAAAACTAACATCTAAATAAATATCCATCAAATCAATATTAAAATCCCATCCATACATCATATCAAATATTTACATCATCATCTATATCTAATCATATACAATCTATCACATCACATCATCAATATGAATCACATCACATCCAACATCTAAATCAACATCCATAATCTAATCAAATATCACCATCCATCACATCATTAAAATCATCATATGTATCTAATCTACTCCACACAACATATGGAAATCACAACAAAATCATTTATATATATGATATGAAAGTGTCTCAGACATCCATGATAGGCCTCGAAAAGGCTCTATGTCAAAATATATACATCAAAATTGATATACAAATATATGCATAAACAATGTTCATCCACTAGGTGGTGAACTCAAGATACGACACTCTAAGTCTTGAACCATGTACTCCTAGTGCAGGGGCATGTCCTCCTCCGTTGACCTTCATTTCACTCAAATCACAAGATTTTATACCCCTTAGATATCTCAATCATCAAAATCGTCGCATGTAAATGATCTTAGTCAACCAAATCTGTACCTTATATTGGCGTGCTGACCCAGTCGTCGTCTACCCAAGTCAAGTCATTGTCGACCCTACCGTGTCACCGCCAACCAAACCATTTTTCATCCCTCATAGTTTTTACATCCAATATCCTTATCAAATTATCTTTTATTCCACTTTTTAGTTGTGTGTTACTCATAACACACCTTTATTTATCCCACTAGGCTCAGTTGGCTATCTTTTGGCTTATTTGTCTATCTAATCATGTATCTTTCGTTGCATCCAAAATCCATCTCTATAGCCATCCTCGTGTTCCCTTTAGAAACCATCTATTAGCTTAAGCCCATATTTATGGACATATTTTCTATCTTCATACCACACCGAAACATACTTTCAATTCCTCATATATGAAGGATATCACATTCTCTTTTCCCCCACATCTTGTTAGACCATTGTCTTGACAATCCTTACATTTATTTGCACATATTTTTGATTTATGCCTTTGACCCATTGGTCACACGGCTTGTACATCCACCCTATTGTATTCGATTAGATTCCATTGACCTTGCAGTGGTTTCGCTAACTCACGGAGTTCGTAAGACATTTCCATCGTATCTGTTGAGGTCGTACTTTGTTCCATACCAAAATGATTCCAAAATCATCACCACACACACACACACACACACACACACACACACACACACACACATATATTATCCTTTCCTTGTCATGATGGTCATCCTTCTTTGTTTGGGGCATATTTTCTCACCTTCCTCATCCTTCTACCCTTTCATCCCTTTCTTCCATCTATCTCTTTTAACCTATTAATCAATTCTTTTGAGTATCATCGATCCCTTGTTTGAGGGGGAGCACCTCAACCACTATCTGTTACCATTTCTAGTTTTTGTATCGCGGTTAGCTTAATAAAAAGCAATTGAAAAAGGGGGCAAATATAGATACCATTTTTTTACGCTTGTCCCCCATCTCACTTCAAGATCCCCTTCATCGTGATCTTACACATACATACCTATCTTCCCATTCAAACCCCGTTTATTTCAGCTAAATCATATCTTAATCCCATAATTATTTTACCTCCCTAATTCATTGCTACTCACATTTAATCACCCCTAAATACATACTTATCCCAAACAATTCTCTACATGCTCCATTTATCATCCCCGTGCTCCCATCTACCCTCATTCAATGCTCTCCACCCTCTAACCACCTTTTATCCTCTCTACACAACCATAACCCCCCTTAATCACTTGAAACCCTAACTTAATCCCTTTAGGTCCCTTTACATCGAGTTGATAATCATCTCCATCACCTGGATCAATTTTCATTTGTAGTCGCCATGACCCATGCGGGTCAACATCGACCCTAAAAGTATACACATAACCATCCTATCTTGAGGATGAAATTTCAAGAATTATAGACTTCTGTGAGTTTTTGTGTTTCTTTCTTATTTTTGAAGCTAAATCCATCAACTTGGAGCTATTTTGAAGATCTTACATGCCATCTTGGGAGATTTGAAGTCTATTCCTTACTTGGAGCAATCGGTTTTGTTTTTTCACCATTTTGCATCAATCTTGCAGGTCTACTAGTTACCTTGGGCTCTCTTGTTGCATCAACCTTCATTGATGCTTTCTGCAATCACTTTCCCATTCGTTTAAACCCCTTAATCCCTAGATATATCCCTAGTCATCATCAACTCTTCCCAATCTTTGTTGAATTGATATGTAGCTTCCTTGTTTTTACCTTCCACCCTTTCTACTATTTTTTTGCCCTCACAACATCTCTCGACATCCTCATCTTTCTATCCTACACACTTGGCACTTTAAATCACATCTTCATTATCACCATTCAATGTTAATATAGCCCACTGATCAAGTCGTCCGATCAATTCTATATCATCCCTATTTTATATCAATTTCTACATCGATATCATCCCCACAGCTTCCTTCAATTTTCAAACCTCTCTATCTTTGAGATCCTTCCTTCTAAAAGTCCAAATCTGAATTTTTGGCTTGCAGACACCATCAATCCAGCCCGAAATTCGCCATCAACCCGATCTTCATTTGGAATTTTCTTGTCAAATCTATCAATTTTCTTGCATCATTTTTGTTTCTCTAGTATCCCAACATCAGATCTAGGATATGTCTCTCATGTAAGGGTTTGTTTCAAATTTATTTTATGCACATCTCCCGATCTACCTTTCTCAATCATCATTGATTTTCCCTATTAGTATCGGGTCACCATTGGCGCAACCAGGTTTGATTTTTTCGATCTCATATTTTTCATCATTTATATTATCATATCCTTATCTTAGCATATTTCTGATCTCTATTTTATTATGTTATATGCTACATCCTATTTATCCATTATCATTTATCTATATTTTTATCAAAGTGGGTTGACATCCATCCCTAGGAAGCTATCACTTCCTAAGTATCTGATGTTTTTAGGAAACCTACCATCTTATCTACTAATTTTTTTCTTGTTTAGCTTCTCTATTTTGTGCAAGTTATCCAACTAGTTGTGGAGAGGATATTTTACCCTCGTATCTCCATCATCATTGCATATTAGGAGTTAGTTTTAAACCCTCCCATCATTTGGTATTTCTTATTTTCTTGTAACCATTCCGTTAAATTGAAACAAGAGCGGAAAATTCAATCAACACAATACTCTCATGGATATCAAAAATAATCATAAATAATGGGTGCTATCATGCGTATCCATACATCCATAACACATAAATATATTATATGAGTACGAGTCATCCTTATATCCAAAAAAAATCCTTAAACCAAGGCAATAAAGAAATTTACACCATACTTGGTATTGGATTTCTTGTAGTAATTGTATTTCCATAAGAAAATTTAAAGAAAAATATATCCTAAATAAAGCCACATAAAATTTCTACAAAATCTCATTCCATATAGCTTTCACCCACATACATTAAACCAAAAAAATAGAAACCCAATGTCAATTGAAATTAAAAAAAAAAATTATGATAATGTATTGAACACAAAAATTGTGAGGCAAAAATATTTATAAAATCATTAAAAACAAAAAACACTAAAATTTATCATCAAATCAAATATGTTACTTCATATATTTGTAGGATTTTTATGAAAGAAGAGTAACAACACCAATTTCTAAGCCTATCACTAATGAGATGTCCTAAATACACATATATGTAACACACATAACATATATATTATGATTTTCCATGTTAAATTTACGCAACATAATTTGGTAGAAAAACTCTTCAATGCCCCATCCTTCTCCTTGTTCCTATTCTTCTTGAACCTATTGATAGTTCAAGCTTACAATTGATTGAAAACTCTTTCTTAACTAGTCATACATTTACCTCTTGAAAACTCTATGTAAACACGGATATTTAACACTCCAATAATAAGATACCACCCAAAATGTAGCATATATGTTATTGGGGCAAATTTCAACTTGGAAAGACATGTGATTCTATGTTAATATTAAAAATCATGTCTTCAAAATTTTTACTCTTAATAAAAACTATGATGAATATGGAAAAGCCATACTAATGAGAAGGAAGTAGGATTTCAATGTGAATTTCAACAGAGAGAGAGAGAGAGAGAGAGAGAGAGAGAGAGAGAGAGAGAGAGAGAGAGAGAGAGAGAGAGAGAGAGAGAGAGAGAGAGAGAGAGAGAGAGAGAGAGAGCTGGAAATGCTCTTATTATGAATTGGATTACCAATTCACTTGGGTATTTTTCCATTTTTCATTCACATAAAAATATATCCTAAAATAATAACAATAATAAAAAGAATAATGATGATGATGATGCCAATAACTTTATCCTACTAATATAGAATATTTGATATAATGAACTCGAGGGTGGTCACCAAAGCCGCGACTCCCACTTTCCACCACAAAATTAATATACCTATGATGATCTTAGGGATAGGAGTACCCAGAATGGGACAATGTCACCAGGCACTAGCTTATATTCTTGGTGCTAGTGTCTATGGAAAAAAATTGGATATATTTCTTTATGTGTCACTTCTTGTTCATTGTAGGTATCTTCAGGTATGCTACACCTCTACTCTATCACACCTATACCTATAAAATAGACCCTAGCTACTTGTATAATAATCAATCACACATAAGATGGATAAAAACCTATATATGCTTGAGTCATATTGACCTCGTGACAAAACCCTAATGTGATTTTAACCGAGAACAATTCTACATTTAAAAATTAATATAATTATAGTGTATGTTTTTATGTATGTGTGATTGAAATCATCCCCGAGCTAGGATTCCATTGTGTTGGTCAAACAAAGAATATTGGGCTACAACTACTTTGTCCCATTGTAAAATGTGTGGTATGGAATTCAAAATAAACCCTCCTATGCAGTGAAGTATGCAGTCCCAAATTTTAGTCCTTGATGTATTAGATATAAAATATTAGCTCCTTATAATAGTATGTGCCTCTTCAAAAAAAAAAATTCCCCTAATGAGGTTAAGTAAGAAATGTATATGTATGATTCATTTTCCTAAGTTTCATCATTAACAAGTGAAAGGCCAACCTAGGATAGTAAAAAAATACATGAAAGAAGCAATATCCAAAAAATAAACAAAAGAGAGAAAGTGAAAAAAAGGTCCCAAGGGGGATAGTAGCACTCGAGCGATCTTGTACCTAATGGGATCTTTTGTCCAGCTTTCTCTCTTTTTTTTTTTTTTAGAAGTTGTTTCTCATCTCTTTGGGCCGTGGTGTATAGGGTGCTAGAAATATAAAATAGTGGAATCGAGATGAATAGGATATTGGCCAGTGTGCAAAATTTTAAGGTGTAAATCCACAAAACACAAGTAACCAAGATAAGAAGGATAAACGTAATATCAAAGAAAAAGTGTTATTAATGGATAATTATATTTCTTAGGAATCATGTATATAAATTAAGTATTTAGAGGCTAGGTGTACATAGTAACTACTTGATTTAGTGACTACATTCAATAGTGATGGAGATACTTAGATGACATCAACTGCGATCAATAACATTGGCTATAAATAGTTCACAACATGTAAAACAGGATAAGAGTGAATGAAGGTAGAGAAAACACTTGGAAAGGGTATGAATGTGATTTTATGGTGCTATAAGAAGAAAATGTGAAGGTGATAGTGTTTAAGATATTACATTTTTATAAAATGGTAGTAGGAATGATTCAATAAATGGGTATAAATGCTTTGATTAACTAATTAACAATTTTTGGATGCTTAAAAATTAATTTTCAAGTTTCCGCATGACTTTAAATATACAATTAAAATTATCTTTAATAACTAAATATGGTTGTATAACTAAATATAAACTAAAGGTCTTGGACTATTGGTGAGTTACAAGTAGTTTGTAATCATTAACCCAAGTTCCATTCCCATTGATTTCATTGGATGCTTTGATAGGTGTTCATGGGGAAACCTTGAGGTAGGGGTTGACCTTCTTTATATAGACCAAGAGGAACATAGTAGGGTGCTTCAAATGCAGATCGCTCGGTAGGCATTAAGGACCCAAGCCCACCCTCATGTCCCACTTAGAGAAAGTTCTCCTCTAACCACTCTAGTTCATAGCTCTAGTATATTAAAAGCATTTAACACCAAAATTTTAAACTCAAGGTATTGGGATATTGGTGAGTTACAAGTAGTTTGTAATCATTAACCAAAGTTCAATTCCCATTGAGTTCATTACATGCTTTCAATAAGTGGCCATCTAACACCTTAAGGTAGAGGTCAAACTTATCAATATGGACCAAGTGGAACATAGCAGGGTGCTTTGAATGTGGATCGCTTGGTGGACATTAAGGACCTAAGCCCACCCCCATGCCCCACTTAGAGAAATTAATCCTCCACCACTTCAATTCATAGCTTTGGTATAATAAAATCATTTATCATCCAAAGTTCTGAAATCAAGTTCTTGGGCTATTGGTGAGTTACAAGTAGTTTGTAATCATCAACCCAAGTTCCATTCCCATTGAGTTCATTGGATGCTTTCAATAAGTGGACATGGGTACACCTTGAGGTAGGGGTAAAACTTCTTCATATGGACCAAGTGGACCATAATGGGGTGCTCCGAATTGGGATCACTCAACATACATTAAATACCCAAGCCCACCCCCATGTGCCACTTAGAGAAAGTTATCCTCCACCACTATAGTTCATAGCTTTGGTATAATAAAAGTGTTTACCATCCAAAGTTTTTAATTTTTATGTGACTAGTTTATAAATATTTTTATTAACCCGATATTATCACGATGAAGAGCTTTGGCGTGAGCCCTAACCATAGCAAAAATAATGCAACGACGGTGATAGGGCACCTTTGCGGATGGAGGAGGTTGTGGCGCTTTAGCCAAAAAAATATACTTCACCCAAATTACTCGTAGAAAACCCCGGTGAGGGTGTCTGTGGAAGCTAGGGGAAAGATTCAAAGGTTACAGAGGCTGGGGCACTCACCGAAGATGCCAAAAATAGTTTACAAATGTATTTAGATCGAGTTAAGAATGGACTACGTGTGTGGAAACCCCTTAATCCAACCTTGGTCTCATATCTTGCTTTAATGATCTATGGTCAAAGCTTACTCATCTTCACGAATGAATTACTAACAAGTCAAGATTTCACCTCCATGGTAAGGTTGAACTTAACCCCTATGCTTTTGAATCTATTGAAGATCAAGATTATGTTCATGATTGGTACTATTTTGGGGATGATCATATTCTTTTGACAAAACCCGATAACCTTTATTTGATCCTCTAAGGGATTCCTTTGATTCAACACCTATTTGGGTAAGAATTTTAGGGCTTCTTTTGCAACTATGGATGGATTGTTGCTTTAAAGCCATTAGAAATACTCTTAGATTTTTTTTTAAACTAATTCAACCATAGCTAGAGCTTTGCACACTTCCTATGCTTGAATGTTGGTGGATCGGGATGTTTCCCATGATCTCCCTGATAAGATCAACTTGCAGATTAGAGAAAGGGTTTGGCATCAAAGATTAGACTATGAAAAGTTACCTTTCCACTATCTTAGATGTTATGCAACAGAAATTTACTCAAGGATTGTGGGCATCCCAAGCGTAGAGGGGTGGTGAATATGGGCTAGTGGAAGGACTCTCTTCCTTCTCACTTCACTATTAAATCTTGTTCAAATCATGTTGAAGATTATTTTTACGAGACCTCAAATGTTGAATCTACCTGTTATGGTTGAAAATCATCCTCGGGTCTCTCAGGATGCTAATACCCTTTCATGGTTGGTGAAGGAAATTCAATCCTTAACTATCCCTTCGACGCTTTTAGACCTATTTCCTCTATTAATGGTTTTTTCCATGTGAACTGCTTTGGATGATGATCTTAGCAAGGAAGAGTGGATGGTGGTCCAAAATAAGAATATAAAATCTTCAAAAAAATTCTTAGTTCCAATGTGTGCATGAAGCTTATATCTCACTCTTTGGTTTGATCTTTTCTCCATGTGATTTTGAACTCAATTTTCTTTTTGAATCTTTGATCTTCATTTTTAGTCTCTTGTGAGCTTCATTGCATTATCTTTCTTGTATGCCCCTTGGAGCCTATCCAACAATTATCTATCAAAAAATAATATATAACTATAAAATGTAATTAATTAGAGAAAAAATGACAAAAAACAACAACAAACCACATGATAACGAAGTTCATTTAGGCTACCTCTGTCGGTCTGTTCAAGTTCTCAAACGGATCGGTTAGGTGCACAAATGTAAAAATATTACAATATCTTACACCAATGAAATTTGTGGTCTACAAAATAGTCTTTTCCTAGTTTGTAGGAGGTCATGGTAACTTTTTAGATGGACTCAAATTGTGACAAAAATGCTTCAAAATGGATTCAATGGCCTCGACTCCTTCATTAACATTCTGTCTAACTCCATATGTCAAATTAAGATGCTTATATAGTAGTACTATTTGGTGTGATGTTCTAGCGTATAGGATTAATATTTTTGTTGGAGATGACCAAAGTTCGAGTCTCCCTTGCCTACACCACTACTTAACATGTTTATTCGGGATAATATCCTGATGTATGCATAGTGGGTAGCTCAAGTGTTAAAAAGAATTAAGTGAGTTGTCTTATCATGTGGTTGCAACTACATCCACTTATTTTGTTAAATGGTTGTCGAGTTCGGATCACCCCTAAATCAAAGAGCCAGTGTTGAACTCTTGAGATTGGGATGTAACTTGACCACAATTGTGGTGTTGAGATGTCGAGTTAGTTGGAGGTCAAGTTGGTGAATTAGTTGGAGATTATGCTATAGATTTGGTAGATTGTGAGATGGGTGGTGAGTTGTTGTGGGATGAGTTGGATTTTATTTAACCACCAGCCATGCTAGACACTGAGTTGGAAATGAGATACTGTGTAAAACTTGGAATATTAGTCTCACATGCATAGTTGGTCTTCAAATGGATTTAATTGGAAAACCATGAACAATACAATGTGAAATAAACGTTGTTGGGTACCCCTCCTAAAAAGAGTGGATCCTACTAAATTTTGGGCCCCATCTTTGATATACTATGTGGGACCCACATCGACCATCGAAGAACGAAGGACTCAAACAATTTTTTTCATGCCCATCTACCACTTATCACCATCTCATGATGCCACTTTTCATACCCTCATTATGCCACCTCAACTCTGTGAAATTTGCTTTTGAATTTTTGTGAGTTGGGACTATTTTTTCAGCGGGTTGTATCTTTCATAGAAGATATATGTTTTTCCCCATTCAAAATGCATTGGAAAGAACTTATCAAGCTCTTTTGTACAAAAGTAATTGCATTACTTGTACAAACCATTTGATCAATTCAGAGTGAGGATACTCTTGGATTAAGGAAGGTAGAAGGAAGGCACGATAGGAAAAGTAAGGGATAGTTCCTTGATGACTCTAACACTAGGTATTATCGACTATCCCAACCAAACTTCATATACAACCTTAAAAGCACGCACTCAATAATATTAATGCACCAACACCTTGGAAAGACAAATAATTAGTAAGTTTGAAAAGTAAATTTATACATAGTGAATGGTCTCAAATTCAAATTGTAGCATGCAATATATGTAAAGTTGGTGGTCTATCATTCAAATTGTAGCATACCATAAGTTTGATATATAACTACGAATAATTCAAACCATAGAACAAACTTTCGGGTTATAAAAGAATTCATGTGGTTATTCTAAAAGTGAGCATGGATATTTCCAAATGCTAAAATATTATCAACAATTATGATGTGTGTGTGTGTGTGTGTGTGTGTGTGTGTGTGTGTGTGTGTGTGTGTGTGTGTGTGTGTATTATATATATAATACACACACACACACACACATCATAATTGTTGATAATATTTTAGCATTTGGAAATATCCATGCTCACTTTTAGAATAACCGCATGAATTCTTTTATAACATGAAAGTTTGTTCTATATATATATATGATATTTAAGAAATTGATGAAGTAAATTAATTCTAAAATCTTAATTAAGTTACAACGTAGATATAGATATGCAATAAAACACAAATTTGACCTAATCCATAAACAAATAAAGTTGAAATGATAAGTGCAAAAGAAGGGATAATATACTTAGCTAATTTTTAAATTTATTCTAGACTATGCCGAAGTGACAAACTAATGAAAAGCGAGATATAAATGTCACACAAAATATCAAAAATTGTTTGGACTGTAAGATTTACCTAGACTAGTGCACCTAAAATGGGTTAGGGGTGCACTGTGGGTGTTGCAGAGACCTTTTCTCGGTGATCGTGACTATTTACAACCTCGAGAACCTACTTGAAAGGGTCACGAGGTATTGTTGTCCTTCAATTCTTATTGCTAGTATGTCATAATTTTTTTTCGATGTACCTATAACCTATAATATAGAAATGACCTAAAAAACCCCAAAAGTGCATCAAATCCAAAAAATAAAATAATAATACTAATGAGTAGCATAACTATCCTCGGATGTCAACAAGTGAACTTATGAATGAGTGTTTCCATTTATCTTAGACCCAATGTAGTTCTATATGTGTGTGTGTCGAAATCGTGCCCTAGGTGGCTCTTGTGCATGTTGCACTTGATAATGAGAAAGTAATTAGATATAAGAGATGTAAATGGATATGTGCATGAAAGAATGAACTTACCCTCCTATGTGTGTATGCAAAAATAATTGACCCTTGTCCCTTGTGTGGAGCTAGATGGATTCTTGAATAATTTTAGAATGGCCTTTGAATATAACCTTAGGTAATGATAGTTAATGCTTAGTGTATGGTCCTTTATTATGGTCACATAAATTTATATTTATATGATTCCCTTTCTTAAATTTCATAATTAACCCCAAAAAATCCGAATACCAAAAGGATAATATGCCCAAATGGATAGAAAGGACCCAACATATGTAATAAAGTACAAAGTGGTTACGGGTGCCCAAAGGAGATGTGGACACCTAGTCTTGGTGTCCTAGTTTGGGTGTTGGTGTCCAAAGTGAGAAATGTCGAAGTATGAAAAGACGAATAGGAAAGAAAGGGTGTAAGACCACAAAGAAAAGATGAAAGCAAGCAAAGAGGCCAAAGACATGTTGTCAATTTTAATACTTTTCTTACTTATGAACCATATAAATAGTAGTATGTGATCATGATTAGAAAAATACCTAAAGTGTGTGATTTAGTGTCTACATTTTTTCCCACTTTATGTTATTGAGTGAATGATCAATAACATAAAGTAGATAAGAAATGCGTACTGATAAACATGTATATCGATGGCGAAAATCGTGTTGAGAGACAAGAAAAAGCGTGGAGTAGTAAAAATGTGAAGCATTGGTACTAGAGAAGAGGAAGTGCGAAATGATGATGATGACCCTAGGGTGATAGTGTATGTGTAGATGTCACATTTTAACCTATTTTTGATGTTGATTGTTGTCGATGTGTTGATGTGTGATTATGTGACTACCGCTTCTCATAAAGATGGACCAACAAAAGAGAAGACCCAACAAGTAGTCAAATACATGTATATGATCAAAATGCGTAACAAAGTATGTAAGAAAGTAGGAAAAATGTGAAAAGGAACATGTGCATCTGATCCATGATGAGGAGAAGAGATAGAAAGGATCTGAAGATGTTGTAGAAGAATGAGTTTTTGGGAAAACTCATGCTAAGAAACGAAATAAGTGTAGGGAGAAAATTGCGTGCCATCTTCGGACCTTTAACAACTTCCCACAATGTGAACACCACTACAAATGGTGTGTGAAAATTTGATCTGTTTTGAATAATTCCAATCCAACGTGAAAGTAGAAAATAGAGTATAATGCATGCATGTCGAAAAGTCTAAAGGATTGTATGTCACGTAAAAGTCATTTTATATACTTTACAAAAAATTGTGTTGAGAAATTTTGTGTAACTACCCTTTTATCACAGGCATCTAGGAAGGGTTAGTGGCGCATATGCACTACTATTTTGGTCTCAGGTGCTAGTGTCTTTGTTGTCTTGAGGACCCAAGTCATGATTTAGGTCATTCTTTGAGACTTAAGACTGTCTTGGCCGACTGTGTGTTGAACTATATTGATTTGTGTGCTAAAGCGTATTATGACTATAGAATGTTGTATGGTGTAACTCATTCACCTATTGATGCCCCACTCATTTGGCGTGCATGTGACATCGATGAGGAGTTTGCGGCTTAAAGGAGGACCGATCATTGAAATGAAATTGAAGCCTTGCAAGGAAGGGAGTGTGCTTGGCGAAAACCAAGGTGTATGAAAGCAAAGTGGTTGGAAAACAAGTGTAGTGCAAGAAATATAAACACACATATAAAAGGTAAGATGTAAACTAATAGATAAGAAGACAATGTATAAGTTAACACACAAGAAGACAATGTAGACCGCAAAAAGTGGGTTGCAAACATGGGACATCACTCACGATGTCACAAGACAATCGAGGTTGATGTGTCCAAAGGCATAAAAGAAATCTAAGAATATACGTAACATAGGGAAAATCCTGCAAACAATGGCATTAAAATAACAAGCAATCAAAAATAGTGACAAGCAATATAATAGATGACCATGGTAGAAAAAAAGATTTGGAAGACAAATGTTGCACATGAAACACACATTAACATGTTAGAAAGATAGAAAGTATGTCAAAGCATGTATAATATGATAAAGTAATGTGTTATGAAAAATGAAACAATAACACATGTAGTGTATACGAAAGTGGATGCCCCAAGAGCCTATTGTGGGATTGGTAAGAGGTATTGTGCCAAACATCCATGATGCATATATCCATCTGTGTAAAGTCTCCAATCACAACTAGAATTCATATGAACATGAATTTTTATATAAAAAAGATAATGACATACAATTTATTTGTCTATCATGTGTAATAAGTGTACATGTAAGTATAATTAAGCAAGAGTAAATATGACCAAGATATGTAGTATGGTGTGGATGATATGGAATGGAATGTAGTGTGAGTGTGATAAGAGATACATGTCCCCCGAGTGGATTTTTATGCATGAGATGAGGTTCATTTATACATGCCCCCTCAGAAGTCAAGAATGAACCATAGAACAAGAGTGTGTCATCGGAAAATGGTTTAAACGTGTAAAATATAAAGATGTGACCGTCAAGGCGTAAAGTGAAGAGAGTATGTCGGTGAGTGAGTGAGTGTGGTGAGGTTATTTTTAGTTGTAGACTCTCAACAATCAAGTATGAACAACAAAAGTAGAGTGCGTCATAGTGCTTGATCGTAGTGTGTAAAAGTATTTACGAGAAATATGTAGAGTGTATAGCGCATGTAGTGTGTGATATAATATACGAAATAAAAATTTCAAGCGTGCACAAAGTGTGAAGTGTGTAGTGTGCGAGGTTCATGTATGTAGTATGCCCTCAATAGTCAAGTTTGAATTGAAGTACGAGAGTGCGTCATCAGGTAATTACGATACAATATTGTATCAAGTTGTGTGAGATTGCTCAAAGATGTGAAATGTGAAGCACAAAGAGTAATAGTCGAAAATGATATGCAACTGGTGATGCTATAAGGGGGGAAAGAATAAGCATGATGCCCCTAAACTATGTGAGCAATGAATATTTATGCAACGATGAGAGAAGGCACTTTCCATTGCAACGTATTTTGAAATAGTTTGTTAGGATCATAATAAGGAGTAGTTTTCTTGACAAAATTAAATGGTGCCAACCTATATTGGTTTCATGACAACTTTGGAAAAGACTTGATAGGAGAAGGGGTTGGAATGGATTTAGGAGGCGATTTCTTTGTTTGGCTTGATGGTGTTTTGGATGACTTGAGAGGAGGTGGAGTGAGACTAATTTTGAGAGGTGGTTGCTTAAATTGAGGAGATTACATAAAGCGGTTCTTAACATGAGAAGTGATAACATGATGCTCATTAGACATAGATGAATAAGATTTAGGAACGTATTGAGATGTAACAAGTCGAGAGGAACATGTAACAAAATGTTGTGCGGTGAATAAGATAAAGTCTTGATGCTCAAGATGATTGATTCTTCATTGTAGAGAATAACATCCATTGTAATTATGTCCATTGATTCGATGATAATTATAGTATAGACAAACTTGATATTTTTCAAGTTGATAAGGAGGATAGTGATCAATAGATGGCAATTTGATCAAGTGACGAGTGAGAAGATTCGGAAGCATATCTTGTTGCTTTGCATTGAGATCAATATTAAGAGGCGTGGTGAGCGGTAAGATTTGAGGTTCACTGATATGAGCACAAGTAGAAGACATAGAAGTGGGATGAGATGTAGTAGAGGAACTAACATGAGCCCGAGAAACGTCCTTAAGATGCTTGGATTTCAGATTTAAGAGATGTAATCATGGATTCCATGGCCTAAAATTGGTCTTGAAATAAAGAATGCAAAACTTGAAGTGATGCCAACATAGGTTGATGGGAATTAGAACCAAGAGAGTCATCAGAAAGACGATTGAAGATAACATTAATTTGAGCAGGCGGTGTATCACTAGGAAGATATATAGTGTTTAGGGATTTTAGAAGAACATCTTTGCAAGATGGGTGCATTTGAAGCAATTGATGCAAGGAGACTTGAGAGACCTTATGAGCCATGATAGACCTTATGAGCCATGATAGAAGAAAGATGAGGATCCAAGTGTATTCGAATGAGACAGTTCACCAAATGATTAAGAAAATATTGAAATAAATAAATGCTAAAATCTTAATTAAGTTACGGTGTAGATATATATATATATATATATATATATATATATATATATATATATATATATATATATATATATATGTGATAAAACACAAATTTGACCTAAGCCATAAACAAATAAATTTAAAACCCTTAGTGCGAAAAGAAAGGATAATATACTTAGATGATTTCACAATTTATCCTAGACTATGAAAAAAGTGATGAATTGATGAACAACAAAGAGGGAGAAATGTCACACAAAATCTCATTATATTGTGTGAACACCGGATCTTCCAAGACCGAGGAACCTAAAATGGGTCGGGGGGCCCATGGGCTCTATAGACTGCTCTGGGTACATGTGAATTCTCAAAACCTTAGAGAACCTTCTTTAAAGGATCGTGAGGTATTGACTATTCTTCACTTCTTGTCACTAGTATGTTACACCATATTTGCCGATGTTTCCTGTAACCTGCAATAAAGAAATGACCTGCAAAACCCCAAAAGCACATCAAGTCCAAGAAAGAAAATAATGCCAATGAGGGTCCGACTATCCTCGGTTGTCAACAAGTGAACTTACGACTGAGTACTGCACTACATCTCAGACCCAATGTAGTTCTATGTGTGTTTGTATTTAAATCGTGCCCCGGTGGACCTTGTGCGTGTCGCAGATTAATTGCGAGTAAGTAGCTATATGTAAGAGATGTAAATAGATGTGTGCATGAACGAATGAACATCCCCTCCTATGCATGTATGCGAAATAAAAAAACATGTATCCCTTGTGTGGAGCTAGATGGATGCTTGAATACTCTTAGAATGGCCTTTGAATGCAACCTTAGGCGGTGATAGCTAACACTTAGTGATTGGTGTAACACACCAAAAATACCAACACAAGGACAACATAGTGAAATACAGGATAACTTTTTTTTTTACTTGCTTGACACATAACATGACGCAACATGTTGTCACCAAGGGTACAACTAACACTGTGAACAACTTGATACAAGGATGGCCATAAAGGCAGCACGGAAACATTCACATCTTTCAAGGACGATTTACTTTTCTTTTAGACAAGACAACATGGAAGTCCAACCACATGACACACTCACAGCTAGGGCATCCCATGAGAAATTTCTTGTTAAATTTTTCTTGTTTACTAGAGTGTCTCTTAATTCTTAACTTACGTTCTTATAGAATTTTATGTAATGATTCACACAATTCTTTTCACAAGGGAGAACTTCTTTCTTTTCAACTGTTGACTAAATAGCTTAAGGCCAAGCTTTCTAAACTAGGATCATAAATTTTATGTCCAAATCTTTCTTATTCATTTGATTTTAGAACATTTTCCATTTCTTACAAGGTTAATTAATCTTACTCAAGCCACTAACACAGGTTCCACAACTCTACTGCACAGGTGAAGGCATAAGCTCCGATCGAGTGGGAAGTACCGCTTAGGGTTCATAACAATAACCTTCTTGTTTAAGGATCAAACTTTGACCTTGCTTAAGAAATATCACCATGAATCAAGGCAAGGATTAACAGAACAGGACAACAGAATTTAGCTTCAGGGTCACATTGTTTACTATCAAACTTTCATTGAAGTTAAGAGTTTATCGAGATTGGTTAAATGTTCCATCTAGACTTTACTTAATTAAGTTTGACAAAGGGGAACATTTCAAACGATAAAGAGATATTTAAGGTTTTATTAATCACTTTCACTCCTACTTATTAAATCCTATCATTTTCTAAAATCTAACCATTGATTTCACCATGAGATCATTTAAGGTTTCACTGAAAAAGGATAGTGTTTATTGGTTTGGCTCGGGAAAGAAATAAGTAATCATATTTCGTTACAAAGATAGTTTCCTCTTGATTGTTCCAGGTCTCAATGCTATCGAGTAGATCACATCTACATTAATATATTCATCTATATAAATTTTAGTTTTACTTTTATAAGGACTATCCAGTTCACTTTATAGTGCTTACAAACTCATTGCTACTATGCCTTAGGAGGATTTACAACTCAACGTTTTAACTCAAGAGCAAAGTTTAACAGTACTCGTTTGCGGAAACAAAACAAGGTTATATCAATTCATTCCAACACGGTGCACAAATCAAAGGGACATACCATCTCTATCGAACCAAGACTAGGGAGCAAGAGAGTAATAACATGGGACATGCCCCGCTACTATTCTAAGGATTAAAATTCACTAGAATATCACATAACCAAGCGGTAATCAAAATTTCATCTTTCACATGATAACCAAACAAGCCAAAGTTTCAACAGTTACAACAACAATACTTTACAATACATTTACTAGGCACTGACCCTTCTTCTAAAATGTCCAAAGGCCCTTTCCAAATTTTATAACATAATACACATTCATACAAAGGAACATCATAACCAAGATTTATGCAATAATCTACAAGTCTTTCCATCGTCTAACCACGTAAGCCATCTGCAACAATTAATAACCTGAGTCAGTTCGCGAGAACTGAGCAAGATAAGACTATACATAGCAACAATAAGCTACTAGCTAACAATACCATGAAAGGAAACATTCTATCTCAGGAAATGGATCAAAGTTCTAACCTCTAACAACCTTTTAAAACAAGATATAATTTTCAACATATCAACTAAGAAGAAAACCATAAGTTTTAGTTATGAAGATACCTCTAAAACTACAAAAGTTTGACAACCAAATACGCAAGACTATGAAATTTAAATGATTAGACACAAAAGTAGAGAGTATTAGGATTTCAATCATATAATCCCGTAGATTACGTGATTGAAAACTAAAGTGTAACCCATCAATCCACATTTTCAAGGTGAAGTCAAAAGATAAAAACCAGACCCGATCTTAGCTGCCAAAAGAATATAGCTTTGGAATCGTTCTGTAGGGCCATAGGCCTAATAGGCTATAAACGAACAACGAGGGTAAAAACAAAGTTCCATCATGTAATCAAAAAGGTTTAAAGGATGAAAATCTTATATTCAAACCCACAACCATTATATCTTAGGTAATAAGTGACTTCATAGCTAATAAGGATGAGTGGAAAGGACGGTAAGAATGTCCGGAATAGGTATTGCCTAACAGCTTACCTACTGAACATAACCAGGGCCGGAATAGCGACAAGCCTCATTAATACCCAAGTTGAATAGGCAATCTAGTACTCTAAACACATCCTTGCAATTTTCATAATACCTTAGATTTATAACCCTCCCGTTCTAGAGGAACATAACCATGAATCTAGACTTGGTTGAAATTTTCCGACGTCAACTCACTTCCTAATATCATAAACGATGTATACAAGGAAAAGGTCTCTCAACTCTCCTTAATTTACATCTCATCACTAAGTTTATGGTAACCTATGCAGAGATTAAACACATAACATACCATTGAAGATAGATATCCTCCAATAACGAACTCTATAACGATGTAATCACAATTATTACGTTCGACACATAAACAAACTATTCCATAACTTCTTTTCCCTTTTTGACAACAAAATATATTCACGACCTTCCATCACAATCATTCTAAATTTGCAATGAAAGGTCACTCATCAAGAAGGAAGTACAAACAAGTTTGACTAAATTAAGGAACTTCATGTTACCTTAAGCAGTTGATGAAAACCTTAACTTTCACGAACCATGAAAGATATTACCTTACTCCATCAAGGCATTATGTCGATACATGATTAAATCGATCACACAAGGAATCATCAACATACCATATCTTAACACCATAAAGGTCATTAATTTTATCAAATTTTACTCATCGAAAGAGTAGAATCAAAATGGGGTTCTATCAATAATTTATGCCCTTCTATCAACCCAGGACATATTTTCGGCCCAAAACTTCCTTCTTAACAAGCATATATATTGAACTTCTAATTTCCAAAAGCCCTAATAATTTGCACAATACACGAAGTGCATAATCACGCTTATCATAAAAATAATAATAATAATTTAACTGTATGTTTTCCTCTAGGGCAACAACATAACAGGAAACCAATACTAGTCAACGCTGCAACGTTCTAGGGGCGATTACATACCCAGGTTCACAAAAGAAACAACGACATTTTTGCAGAAGGAAGTAACTTTAAAATTATATATACATATATATATTTTCCATGTGATCAATCAAAGCATACACTGAGAACCTTTGTTTGTTTTATATATATATAAATGGG
The DNA here is from genome assembly GCA_018340775.1 of Taxus wallichiana var. yunnanensis. Taxonomy (NCBI): domain Eukaryota; kingdom Viridiplantae; phylum Streptophyta; class Pinopsida; order Cupressales; family Taxaceae; genus Taxus; species Taxus wallichiana. The sequence continues at coordinate 551,285,080 of CM031236.1, forward strand.
TTGATCACGTCAACAAGAACAACCAACAGAGGCAAATCCAGAAGTAACAAACTGTTAACCATGTACTGAACGCAAATCCACAAAATCACAGATTTAAACCAATTTCTAGAAAGAAAAAGTTTCATTTCAAGAGGTTATTAGATACTAGCATATTATGTATATGGTTAGTCTATCTTGCCTGTTTTAACGCATCCACCAGTCGTGTACATCCAGCAAGGACTGCTACAGCCACACACCCTTCGCTTTATCCTCTGCTTCACTGGTCTTTTCTTGCAATATACTACACCAGGATTCCCTTTTGAAGGCACGACTAGAAGAATGCAATAGGTGGCTGTCCAAACACTAGATTGCTTCAATGCAGCTGCTTTGGGGTGAGAGTCGAACCGCTTACTCACCCAGGAAGAGCACTTGCGCTAGAAAGCTGGACCAAGACATAATGATTACATAGCAGAACAAGCAAGGTCTCAGTAGAGAATCTCTGGACAACTGTTATCTCTCAAATTTCCCAAATTCTATAACCATTACCATTATTTCTGTAGAATTCTTTAATTTCCCCAAAATCTCCATAACCCAACAGCCACGGCTTCCAGTTCTGCAATGTTATTATCTGCATATCTATTGCTTCAACAACCATACCTGAAGTCAAGGCTATGTCAATTGTCGCTTGAACTATATTTATTCAAATGCAGAAATAACTGTGTTGTACCAAGGAGTTGTCAAAGGTTGTACACAGCCAGTACAAGGAGTTGCTATGTGAATGTAATTCAGAGATCTGCACCCTCGACCCTTGTTTTGGCCATTGATGCGTCTGCTGCAGCAAATACCACAATAGCAACAAGTACCGAGCAATAGCAGCCAACTAAACATTTCCAGTGTTACATCCGTATTCAGTGTGGCCATACGGCCTGACTTTTCCCTAACACTGGTTGAAACATCCTAGTATCTGTTGCTTATGGACCTGGTGGTTATAATCTTCATAGTTTTCTAATCATAGAAGCTAAGAAAAATAAGAGCAATGCTAATTTAATTCCCAATGTCATTGTGTGTGGTATCCCACTTTACCAACCTGAGAAAGTTCTGCCATAGATGAGTTTATAGAAGGTAACATCTTTGCCATTACTCAGGCTACTCCTCGTGGATATCCAAGCAAGGTTTGCATCTCTCATATACAACAAATTCCTATGGATGTCAATCAATCCACTTCTGACCTTACCGATCCTTTACCTAAATATCCAAATCCAGCCAATAAGACTACAAAGAATCCAACGAAGTGGCCCAAATCACAACTTTCTTCATCCCAATAATGCTTCACATCATAAGCTGTGTGATAAATGGCTCAGCCCCAAAATGCCATTCCTTGCATTTGCCCACCTTCAACTCAACCTAAGCCTGATCTTTTGTTAGTCGTCCCCGTAGGCTAGAAAGCGATAGCGTTCCTCGTAAGGACCCTGGAAATACAGAGAGGCCTCGAGCCACTTGGGATATCGCACAAGGTCACCTGCATAGAACCATGCGGCGTCATTTTCGCAGCCATTTGGAACCACCCTCACGCTTCCCTTCACAATGTAAACCTGCTGGTCAACGTGCCATTCCCAGTACAGTTTGCATTTCGCGCTCTCCCATTTTGACCATCTCTCTACGCGGAGCTCCTCCAGTGTTTCTCTGATACGCTCCTCTCGCAGCCTATGTTGTAGTGCTCTTCCACTGGCCTCTGTGTTCTTCTACTACAGTTGCGAGACCCTGCAACAACTGGTCTCGACTGTGGTCGCGTGCAACCAGAACATCAGGATAGACACCACGGTTCCTTGGCTCGCCCTGCAGCAGCTGTCGCACCTACTCTCACTGGAGGCCACTGGTTTTCTGAGATAAGTTTACTTCTCCACCCTGTAGCTGCTGCATACAGTCAAATGCTTCCTCACGGCCTTCCCAGGAGAAATTCAATTCTGCGCCCACGGATTCTGCCTGTACAGTGCGATTTTTGGAGACCCACACCCACCTGCGCATTGAAGGAGGATCCCAGAAGAGATTTTGGCGAAGAAAATGGGACTCCACCCACTCCCGTCTCCCTCACGCAAGGACAGACGTGACAGTCATGCAGACGGCAGGTAGGGTGGTTGGCAGGAGGCCACGGTGGCAGAGGAGGCAGGTGGGAAGAAAGGATCCGATGCCCACTGGCATTACAATTGGTCCTTTATTATGGTCACATAATTTTATATTTTTATGATTCCCTTGCTTAAATTTCATAATTAACCCTTAAAAAGGCCATATAACAAAAAGATAAGATGCTCAAACGACTAGAAAGAACCCAAAAGATGTGAACAATGCACAAAGAGGTTAGGGTGCCTAGAGGGGGACATGGGCGTTTAGTCTTTGGCGTCTAGAGTGAGAAATGCTAAATTATGAAAGGACAAACTGGGCAAGAAAGGGTGTAAGACCACAATGAAAAACATAAAGAAAGTAAAGAGGCCAAAGAAATGGGGTCATTAAGTACTTTTTACTTAGGAACCAGGGACTAGATAAATACCCAAAGTGCATGATTTAATGTCTATAATACATACATACATACATACATACATAATTGGATGAAAAATTGAGATGAAAAATTGAAATATAATCCTACACAAAACAAATCATTAATAGGTAAAATTATAACCTAATTAAACCATCAAAATTCTATTTATCGACAACAACCTTAATAGCCAAATACAAGATTTACCAAACAAATTACCAATTTTTCAATTCATGATATAAAAACACAAAACTATTGTGATATGTTTGGTGGAGATGTTTATATTTTTCAACAATGTACTCTTTTTCAAAAAATAGTTAATAAATATAATTTTTCTTTATTTTTTCCATACTTATAACAAAATAATAGACTATAATGTTTTTCTCCATATTTTGAGTCCATCATATAAACCGCTCCACACAAAAATTGCTACCTTAATGGATTCTAGAACAATACTCTCATGGATATCAAAAATAAATAAAAAACCATAAAGAATGGATGTTATCATGCATATCCATACATTCACCAACATAGAAATAGATTATATGAGCATGACCCACCCTCATCTCCAAAACATTCCTTAAACCAAGGCAATAAGGAAATCACCCTACTAGGTATTGGATTTCTTGTTGCAATTTTATTGCCATTAGAAAAATTAAAGAAAAACATATCCTAAATAAAGCCACATAAAATTTCTACAAAATCTCATTTCATAGAACCTTCACCCACATACATTAAACCAAACAGAAACTCAATGCCAATTGGCATAACAAAATAACATATGATATTGTATTAAAATTTGAGAGGCCAAAAGAATCATTAAAAAAACAACAAAATTTATAATCAAATCAAATACATCATATATTTGTAGGATTTTTTTTTGAAAAAATAGGATTTGCAACCTTGCGAGTACCAATTCTTAAGTCTATCACCAATAAAATGTCTTAAATACATATTAGTGTAACACATATAACATATATATTATGATTTTCCCATTTCAATACGCAACATAGTTTGGTAGAAAAACTCTTCAATGTCCCTTCCTCCTCTTTGTGCCTATTCTTCTTCCTATTGATGGTTCAACCTTACAATTTATTAAAAACTTTTTCTTAACTAGTCATATGCTTAAGAAACCTACTCCTCTAACCTAGACTTGTTTGCTTGAATATTTGTTGCTTGTAAGAGAAAAATGCCATTTTCCAAGTTTGTCGATTCATACCTCACAGGGATCCAGATTTAGTTTCAGACAAAGCCATGGGGATCGCTTTACACAAAGACGGCTTCAGGCATTTTAACTGGAATACACGGCAATGGCGTCTCCAAATTCATAGCCTTGATAACCTCTCTCATGGAAGGCCTGGCCTTGGGATCTGGATGAGAACACCACAATCCCACCATCATCAATCGCTCCATTTCAGCCCTCTTAAACTCGCCGCACAGGGTTTCTGCCGCGGCATTCAAAACCCTTCCCTGCGCATACAAATCCCACACCCATTCAACCAGCCTCATGTTATGATTCTCCCTCAGCTTCCTGTCCAAAGCTCGCCTTCCGCAGGCAATTTCCAACGCAACTGCCCCGAAGCCGAATACGTCCGATTCCGGAGTTGCCTTCCCCGTTATCAGACATTCCGGCGCAAGATACCCCAGAGTTCCTGCAACCGCAGTGGTGTGGGAAGAAGCCTCAATATCGCGTTCTACAAGCCGCGCCAGGCCAAAATCTCCGAGCTTTGCATTGAAATTCGAATCCAGCATCACATTGCTGGACTTCACGTCTCTGTGCAGCACACAATGGTCCCAATCCTCGTGGAGATAAACCAGAGCCGAGGCTATGCCGCACACAATACCGTGCCTGCGACCCCAATCCAGAACGCTCGAATCTCCGAAAATGTGCTTTTCTAAGCTTCCATTGGACATGTATTCGTACACCAAAAGCAATTCCCCCTTTTCGTGACACCATCCCAGAAGCTGCACCAGGTTACGGTGCCCCAACCTGGTGATTATGCTCACCTCTGCAACATATTCCTTCTTGCCCTGTTTAGATGCTCGAGAAATCCGTTTCACCGCCACGATCTCGCCCTTGTCGGGCAAAACCCCTCTGTAAACAGATCCGAAGCCGCCCTGCCCGAGCTTTTCGTCTTCGCTGAAGCTTTTCGTGGCGGCGCTTAGCTCAGAGAAGGTGAATTTCCGCGGTCCCTGCGAAAACTGTTCGTCCAGTGCCGCTTCCGATGGATCCCTGTTCTTCGCCTTCACACACCACCACCAAGCGCTGCCGCAAACGCAGGTTCCGGCCAAGCAGACTAACACAACCGACACAACAACAAATTTAGATACCTTCTTTTTCTTCAGATCGCCTTTTCTAGGGTTTAATTCTCCCTGGATGCTTACAGAGGAAGTGTTCCAGGAAGTTGTGCAGTTCAAGTCCCAAGAAAGCAGGGTATGACTCTCCGTGCCCATTCCCGTCGCAGCCGAGAATCCGACCATGACATTCTCTGGAACAACCTTCGACAAGTCTATACCATACCACAACACAGGAGCCGCCGGTTTCGAACTTTTATTGTGGGAAAGAAAAACTTGCAGCTTTTTCCGTCGGCCGTCGTAATCTACCCATGCGTCCCATTTTTTTCCGTCTTTCAGACTCCCATTAATCAACGAATAATTAGCCACAGAAAGGATGTTATTGACATCAATACCGACATGGTTATCGTCCGGATCCTGAGAATTTTTATCCGTGTCGAACTCCACTGCAAATATGCGATTTGAGGAGTTACCGGCGGTGGTTGTGTTGAACAGGGCGAGCCACTTTCCGGCAGACTGATCCGGCGCCTTGAAATCCAGGGGCGCCATGAAGAAAGCGAGTCCTTCCCTGAGCCGAAAGAGTTGTCGGTGTCTGGTTTTATGAGAAACTGGAAGTGTGTGGTGAAATTTGCAAGAGCCCCTGAAGATCTTTCCCATATCGGAATGGATTTCTTGTAAGTAGCCCAACCTTTGCTGTAGGTTTTTCCAGTTTCATTTGAAGTAAGTTGGAGGAGGTTAAAGCCACCTTTGTGCTCAATATGGGAATCATATAATAGCTGGATATGTTCATTAATGGTGTTGTTGAAGGAAGGAAAAGCAAATGAAATTAGGCTTCCTCCTGTGTGGAGAGCAAGAGCAGAACATACGAAAATTATGAAAGCCAGGACGGTCAGGAAGCTCATTTTCTAGATCCTTGCTATGGAAATTGGGTTTTACTAGGCATTCAAGTGATTCCTCGAAGTTTTTGATATTCAGGCTAAATAAAAGCCATTGCTATAACAGCATTAAGAATTTCAAAGTAAACGACTAAACTCCATTAAACCCTGAAAATCACCTGCTCAAAATCAACATACTTCACTGAAAATATAATTTAAGATATAGATATTGAAAAACCTTATTGAATGCTATTCGACTTGTCTTGTAACATTCTCTGCAACAAGGCGAGATTATACAAGAAAAAAAAACATGAATGCACGTGAGAAATATAGATCGCCACGCCTGTTTTAATCCAACGCACCATACTTTTTTTTTTCTCTAGTATAATTGGGGAAGTTTCTCCATTTGTTTCAATATTTTTGTTTAGTTTTAGTGGGAAGTTTCTGTGTATTTTTTTCCCCTAAAACTGGGAAAAGATATTTTTAATCATCCTTTTATTCTTTACCAGTGAATATAAAATAGCCGCACTGAGCGAAATATTCTTTTCACATGGTTATAAAATGCTCACGTATTATTGACCTCATAATTCCGAAAAAACGAAATGGCATTCGTAATTTTTAACCGACCTCCTCACATGGGAGGTGGGTGTCCATTTTATTTTATCTGAGATTATGATTTCCTTTCACTTTACTTAATTATTTTATAAAATAAATAGCTACAATCTAATAAGCACTTAAAATTTTTATAAGAAAGTGTTCTTTCAATCTAACATTTTTGATGGTAAAGTGGAAGCCTTTTAATTATTTTCCATCTTCTAAAGTTTGCTTTTTATTCTTTATTTAATAAAGGAGAAGCTCGTCATTGTTTTTTATTCTTTATTACCTTGTCGAAAGTATGGATATTGTCTTCACCTTACCAATTAAACATTTGCATTGTTTTCAATCGGATTGTGACATCTGTATTTAAATGGGGCTGAACTAAAGTTTTAGGTTTTGATTTTTTTATGTTGGCAACATTTTATTGGTCATTGCCTTTATGTGGCACTGTTCAATGAAAAAGCTGAGCAGTTGTAAAACATTAATGTATTGACTATGATGCGTATAGATTAGGTCAGTTTTGACAGTTTTGAGTGGCTCGAGGGGAAATATGTTTCTTCCTTTCACCTGTTTATCTTGCCATTTTCATCTGCCCGCCAGAAGGAAAGGAGTCTGAACAACATCATAGGAGGTGAATTTTCATGTCACTGCAATTTAAGTTCAACGATTTTGTTTATGTTAATTTTTCTGTGTTTGTCTATGTTTTTGTTTCTTGCGATTTGAAGTTTGTACATGATGAACGATTTTACTTTGCTATGGATGTTCTACAACATATTGTAGCTGCTTGACTGTATTGCAACTGCTTGATTTGTAAGCATTCTAAAAGCCTTGCAGTCACTGCCTGAAGACCACTCACATGAAGGCGGGAACTCAAAATCATCCATGATTTCTCGGTTTTCTGTCAATGTCATGCTTTGAGAGCTTTAAATTGTCTTTGCTCTTCTGAAATCGCAAATATTAGCTACCCAGATGATTTGGCTAAGTTCATGTTTCATCTTTTTATGATTCAATATGATTTCTGTATTTCATTTATGATGTTCCAACTTCTGTCATTTAACATTTGGATTATACCCATTTGGACAGTAGTCCATCACTATTTTTGGTCTGTATGCACTCTATACTCCATGAAATTCAATTTTCTTCTACCTCCTTGCAGGATACGAGTTACATTTCAAGGTTATTACAGTCTCTTATCTCACTTTCTCTTGTCACCGAAACAGAGTATACCCATACTCATTTGAAACCTTCTCACAGTCACAAAGCCAAAAACAGACCAAAAACAGACCTCGTATCTTGCAACATCCTGTGTGTTGAGCCTTAGAAGGCAGAGATGAACCTCTGTAGTGAATTCGTATGTAGTGTACCTATTTACAAAGTAGTCTTTAAAAACCACTTTCAACTCATTAAGCGTATACGAACTCTTACTACGTATATGACATTAGTTCCAAATTCATGTCACAAACAAAGCTGCGCATTCAATAAATGAGTAAGGGTGGTATTTCACCCACCCGGTGTATATCTAGACGCGGAAGATAATGTTCCTGGAAAAATGGAGCAGATATAGTTGTCAGCATGCCCTTTGTAGTCTTGAAGATACTTCACTTTCCCTATCAAAAACTCGTGCACATCAGATGCAAACCCACTTGTAGTGAATGCACTATAAATAAATATATAGTGAAGGGAATCAAGAACAAGGAGCAAGGAAAAACTGTGTACATCAAGTTAACAATGTTATACCTTTGATAAAAGAACCCGAGCTCAAACATGTTTATTTTCCGACACAAATGTGTTGCCTGATTTGTTGACTCTCACCTCAAGCCATTTGTTTGAATGTAGCTCAAATATGATATGTTTTCAGAACTCATATTGTTAAAGAATCACTTTAAGCAGCAAATTATTTTCAGTTCATACTGGATATATTTACATTTTATCAAACAGTTCACGTACCTTCACTATGCTTCCACATGTGGCATACATATCAAGCAGGGAATTCTCAACCACGACATGTAACAAATGTTATTTTTATGAGTTTTGTTTGTTAACGTCTATGGTCAGAGCTCTGTTCCGAAGTTCCCATTTTGCCAGAGGCAGGAAGATGCTCAAAAATGTTGTGCAGTTTGGCTTTAAACCTGCCAATTGCATTTCCTTAAATGTGTTTCACAAATTTCATAAATATGTTTGAAGGCGCATCTCTTGGTAGGTGTGTTTAAGATCGACTAAAGAGGCTTACACTACACTAGCGTCCTACCTACATTTAATTATAAACCTGCTCACTTTATTTCGTGTTCCAGTCAGTCTTACCATGCTTTCCATTAATGACTTCTTTGAAACTAGACCATGGAGAAGGCATCTTCAGTATCCAGTTTTAGTATTGATTTTGTTTATTCTGATTCAGAGCACCTGTGCTATGTACACTGCAATCTTTGCAGCACCATTCTCGCAGTAGACAATGGCTACCACTTTGTTTTCTGCTCTTTATCTTTTATTTCGAGTAGTTATTGTATTGATTAACACTGTGAAAGTTCCACACAGAGAAAGAGTGAAAGAGACAAATCTTGCTCAGAGACAAAAGTGGAATAGCGGGAAAAGGAACTTTCACAGTGTTAATCAATACAATAACTACTCAAAATAAAAGATAAAGAGCAGAAAACGAAGTGGTAGCCATCGTCTACTGCAAGAATGGTGCTGCACATATTGCAGTGTGCGTAGCACGTGTGCTCGGCGAATAAAAGAATCAATACTAAAATCGCTGACACTGAAGATGCCTTCTCCATGGTCTAGTTTCAAAGAAGTCATTAATGGAAAGCATGGTAAGACAAAAATAAAGTGACCAGGTTTATAATTAAATACAAGTAGGGCGCTAGTGTGGCGAAGCCTCTTTAGTCAGCACCAAACACACCTACCAAGAGATGTGCCTTCAAACATATTTATGAAATTTTTGAACCATGTCTGAATGAATACGTTGTCTAAGATGCCCTTTTTAATTAAATAAATTATCAGCAATTACCATCCATTTTTGCTTTGTAATGCTCTCCTCAACACTGTGCTTGGTCAGTTTTCCATAGGTACAGGATTTGTAACCTGTTACTTAATATATGCACCGGGCATATGATATCTTCAAGAATCAAGAGATATAGTTTTAAATAATTTATCAGTCATCGCCTATTACCACGAGTCTCTTGTAGACAAGCAACATACTCATTTGAAACCTTGTCACAGTCACAAAGCCTCTTATAAATATCTGAGATGTCCTAACAGTTTTATATTCATTCGTTCAATCAATCTTAAGCTTATAAAGCCCCCAACCAATGAGGAGTCACTACCATTTGGCCTTAGAATACCATATGTTTGGAGGAGCTGAGGTATTTAGCATGGGCCAAAACTACGAACAATTTAGATGTAACATATTGTGCATTCACATCGGGCAATGTATACAGAAGTCATACTGCACAGATATGACATTAGTTCCAAATTCATGTCACAAACAAAGCTGCACATTCAATAAATGAGTAAGGGTGGTATTTCAACCACCCTGTATATCTAAACGCGGAAGATAATGTTCCTGGAAAAAATGGAACAGATATAGTTGTCAATGCCCTTTGTAGTCTTCAAGATACTTCACTTTCCCTATCAAAAACTCATGCACATCAGATGCAAAACCGCATAGTGAATGCACTATAAATAAATATATACTGAAGCGAATCAAGAACAACAAGCAAGGAAAAACTGTGTGCATCAAGTTAACGATGTCATTTTGATTGCCACAATTCCAAGACAAGGTCAAACTGCGTTTGCTGAAGCAACTTCAAACACATTTAAGGAAATGCAATTGGCAGGTTTAAAGGCGGAAAAATAACATTTCTTGAATGTCATGGATGAGAATTCCCTGCTTCATATGTATACCGCATGTGGAAGCATAGTGAAGGTACGTGACCTGTTTGATAAAATGTAAATATATCGAGTACGAACTGAAAATGATTTGCTGCTTAAAGTGATTCTTTAACAAAATGAGTTCTGAAAACATATCATATTTGAGCTACATTCTATCAATCTTAAGCTTATAAAGAAACATTTCTTCACCTCAGATACTTCACTTTCTCTATCAAAAACTTGTGCACATCAGATGCAAACCCACTTGTAGTGAAGGCACTATAAATAAATATATAGTGAAGGGAATCAAGAACAAGGAGCAAGGAAAAACTGTGTACATCAAGTTAACAATGTTATACCTTTGATAAAAGAACCCAAGCTCAAACATGTTTATTTTCCGACACAAATGTGTTGCCTGATTTGTTGACTCTCACCTCAAGCCGTTTGTTTGAATGTAGCTCAAATATGATATGTTTTCAAAACTCATTGTTAAAGAATCACTTTAAGCAAAAATTACTTTCGGTTCATACTTGGATATATTTACATTTTATCAAATAGTTCACGCACCTTCACTATGCTTCCACATATGGCATACATATGAAGCAGGAATTCTCAACCACGACATCTAACAAATGTTATTTTTCTGACTTTTGTTTGTTAACGTCTATGGTCAGAGCTCTATTCCGAAGTTCCCATTTTTCCAGAGGTTGGGGGGATGCTCAAAAATGTCATGGAGTTTGACTTTAAACCCCCCAATTGCATTTCCTTAAATGTGTTTCGAGTTGCTTCAGCAAACCCACTTTGACCTTGTCTTGGAACCATGGTAATCAAAATGACATCGTAAAGACCATTAAACCTGCAATCATTTGCATTTGAGGAGCCTATATTTCGTCTCTTTCACGCAAAATTTGTCTCTTTCACTCTTTCTCTGCATGAAACCCTCTGATAATTTATTTAATTAAGAAGGGCATCTTAGACAGCGTATTCATTCAGACATGGTTCAAAATTTTCATAAATATGTTTGAAGGCACATCTCTTGGTAGGTGTGTTTGGCGCTGACTAAAGAGGCTTCGCCACACTAGCGCCCTACCTGCATTTAATTATAAACCTGCTCACTTTATTTTTGTCTTACCATGCTTTCCATTAATGGCTTCTTTGAAACTAGACCATGGAGAAGGCATCTTCAGTATCCATTTTAGTATTGATTTTGTTTATTCTGCTTCTGAGCACCTGTGCTACGTACACTGCAATCTTTGCAGCACCATTCTTGCAGTAGACGATGGCTACCACTTCGTTTTTCCTGCTCTTTATCTTTTATTTCGAGTAGTTATTGTATTGATTAACACTATCAAAGTTCCTTTTCCTGCTATTCCACTTATGTCTCTGAGCAAGATTTGTCTCTTTCACTCTTTCTCTACATGGAACTTTCACAAGTGTTAATCAATACAATAACTACTTGAAATAAAAGATAAAGAGCAGAAAAATGAAGTGGTGGCCATCGTCTACTGCAAGAATGGTGCTACAAAGATTGCAGTGTATGTAGCACAGGTGCTCTGAAGCAGAATAAACAAAATCAATACTGCAAGTGGATACTGAAGAGCTAAGACAACAAGTATTGATACTTAGAATACTTCTTTACAACTATAACAACGAATTTTCACTAGTCCAGTTGGCATTTTCTCCTCTTATTTGAATGCATACGCTTAATCTATTGTCAATCAAACAGGATAGTTAACAACTTCTCATTAGATAAAATTCATGGTTGTCTTCTATCATATAGATCCAATCCCCACACAAATACAACACTAAGATCTGTAATCAAAATAATCAATTTGTAGAGCTTGACTCTTCCTCTCAACAAAGGTTTTCACTTTCCAAGATATTTCATTCCTGATGTTCCAACTTCTGTCATTTAACATTTGGATTCTATTCATTTGGACACCACTACAACACTGTTTTTTGGTCTTTATGCACTCTATACTCCATAAAATTCAATTTTCTTCTACCTCCTTGCAAGATACAAGTTACTTTTCAAGGTTATTACAGTTTCTTATCTCACTTTCTCTCGTGACCGAAATAGAGTGTACCCATACTCATTTCAAACCTTCTCACAGTCACAAAGCCTCTTATAAATATCTGAGATGTCTTAACTTCTTGACACAAGTCGTGAAGAAGGATACCTTGTAACATGCAAGCGAGCAATACCGTACATTGCAACATGGACAGTTTAGTGTGAAAATAGTTGCTGCCACCTTCATAGGATAAGAGCCATTAAATTATTATTCTTCTTGAAAGAAAATGACAACATAAGTGCATGCCTTAGTGTGCTGCTAGCAAGAGATGTTTTCCTAATGCTTTCTTTGAAGTTAACACACCACAATTGTGGATAGAATCTTGTCAGAAAGACTGACCAAACAAATGGACACTTGCTTAAACATTCTTAGTGGATTGCTTAATCAGTTAATTCACATGATGGATGTTTCTGGCTGACTCAAATCACTTGTCAACATGCCTGTGGAACATTTTAGCATCTCAACTTTTTTAGCTTGTGCTTGGGTCACTCTTGCATTTAGACTTAACTGAATGAATAGACAGATCTGTTATGCCGCTCAAATCAGTTTTCAAAAAATGGGCATCTGCAAAAAACCGTTTCTGTTTAACTAATTTGATTATATGCTCCAAAGCACACGCCCTACAACATTTTAAAATGAAAGCTTCTAAGTCCTTTGCTTTCCGCATTTGAATATGCTTGTTATAACTATTGTAATTTCTCCTTCCTATTTTTAACGCTCACCTGAGTTTATTGAAATCCATGTTTTCCCCACATTGATTACGTATTTCTCTCAAGCACAATATAAATTTTGTTCATTCTACATGACTCTACTATAAATGACTACTCTTTCTTGTGTATTTCATTGCACAACTTGCTTTATTGTATGTACAAAGATTCTTTTCCTGTACTTTTGTTTGCAATACTCACTAAATGCATAACATCTATTGTGTACATTTCAGATTCGTGACAAAAGCAAAATCAGAGAACCGAGAGACATTTCATTGCTGCTTGTTTGGATTGCTCATGCTCCATTGGAAAAGGTATAAACATTAGTCTTCTTTTCTATATTCTGCTGAGGAAAGCTTTTTTTGTAACAGAAAAGAACAAACCAAATGCAAAAAAACATCCATGGCAACCACACTTGTTGATGTTGAGCAATATACATTATCAAACCGCGTCATAGAATGCATAGACAATGTGTTGCATAGGTTCAACCTTTTCCGAGACTATGCTTTCAAATACGGAGTGGGCGATTGCTTGTTTGATTCCTTTGCAGTGCTGCTCCATTTTCGATACACATCTCTTGAACTTAGAAGCGGTGTCATTGAACACTTTCAAACTTTGCTCTCTCTCTCTAATCCTGTAGCGTTGGCTTCTCTACAGTTAGAACTAGATCCTGAAAGCCTTTTTCTTTTGCACGGTGTTCATAGCTGGGAAACATATTTACATCGCATGAAACTATCTGCAGTGTACTCACCCGAAGCTACCGAACAAGGCCTATGGGGCGACATCTTTTGCATAAAATGGCTTTCCAAATGGCTGAACTTGCCAATATGGGTTTGGTCTGCAACAAGAGGCACAAATTATCTTCAATTCACTCCAAATAGTCACATACTACCATATTGTATTCTCTTCCATGATTCCAACCCTCTTAGTGGGCATTATGAACCCTTATTCTGGAAAAAGTATGTGCAATGCCCTGAACCAACAAACAATGCTCATCTATTATCCCTTCAAAATTCTGTAGAAATGCTTTGGAGGGGTTTATCCAATCAACTACAACAACTATGCCTTGTTAGGCTAGAAACAAGTGACAATATCAACGCTGATAGCCTTTTCACTTCTATTTGCCACATTCGCAACAATGAATTTGACCCTCGCTGCCTGCGCAGGTATGCTGCTCAGGATTTTTGTAGTTCTATTCTTCGACAAGACCATACAACTGTTGACTTTCTCCATACCTGGCTTGACCAGAACCCCATAACAAACATACCGCACATTGGCACATGGCAAGGCCTTGTAATAAACATAGCCACTTTCCATGACCACAACAATATACACACAGATGACTTCATTATCCATTGGTTATGCCTACTTTTTGAAATAAATATTCAATTGTGGGATTCACATCCTTTCCAAGTTTTTAAGATTTATTCTGGTAATGCACCACTTGGAAAAGCATACAATCTCATACGATTTTCGCTTCCCGAAGCACATTTTCATTATGAACTATTGGCTACAAACTCTCGCTATGTTCCAATACTCGGTGCTGCATATACATCTGAATATACAACTGCCCAAATGCATACAGAAATTCAAAGCATATCTTCGAAACATGTGTAGAAACCACTATGCACAATCAGAATGAAAAACCGTTGAAATTTTCTGTTCGCTCAATAAAAAAGCATATACGAAAACAGACACATCAAAGAGCTATAACAGATTCCAATGTTATACATTCCCTGCTACTCAAAGGCCATTCATGTACCAATTTCTTCAATGCCAAAACAACTCTCATGTCCACATCGCTTAAAGCTGGAACAGATGACGTTCTCTCCACTAAAACACTCAACCGAAAAGCAAATGACTCTTTGCAACCACAAATGTCAACCACCATAAAACAATGCAATTCAACAATGCCAAAATTGTCCCTACGAAAGCTAAAAACAACTATACGTAAACATACACAACAAACAAGCAACTCTGCACAATGCATTGCCCGTTTTCATGCCCGAACAAATGACACACCAATCCATACATGCGAAATTTGTAACCAACTCCACTTCAAGCACAATCTGACATATTTTACAAATTCAACAAAAAAACATATCTTCAACTGACATCAACGAAAACAATGCCCAAATCCAATAAAATTTGTCGCCCATGCTCAACAAGCTTATTAAATGCCAAGTTGCCAAGATTAACATGCCCTCAACGAATCCAACTGATTCCAATGCTTCCAACAGTTGCAATGCTTTCTGACCTTGAAGAAAGACTCGTGTCTCTTCGACTCGCATTTGGTCAAATACGATGCCAAAGCCATAAACGTCCTCAATACACGTTAAAGGGAGCAATTATAAATGTTCCAACAAATATTGATATAATCCAACAAGCATTGCCAAGATACCCAGAAGAAACAAAAACAATTGCTGTGGCACTTAAACGACGCCTTGAATACATAAAAGCATACCATTCAGAAATGTGCGCCCCATAATCACTATGGCTGCTCTTAAACAATTATGTGCAACAACATTATATCTTATGCATGAAATCAAACTAAACCATGACTGGGATCAAACACTTTCTACGCACACTGAACTTTGAAACAATTAACAATGAAGAACACGAACATATCCCCTCCGAGAATAGCTCATCTGATGATGACATCGATAATGACAATGCGCATGACACACTAATTCATGGTTTCACTGACTCCTCAACTATCCACTATCTTAAAGACAAGATCATAAATGTCGCTCCTTCAGAGGGCTTTACACCATTGGGTATTTTTCAAGACAAATTCTCAGAAGAGATGAATTTCCCAACTTTGTTTTTTGGCCAACCTCGCAATGAAACAACAACAAAAACAATTCCATATCAAAAAATAGCGCAATGGGAGTTAATGCACTCAGATCGTAGATTTTCTTATCACATAACGAATATATTTTTCAAAGCAATAAAAATACTAATTGACCAAGTGGGTCGTTCAATATGGCTCAGAATCAGAAAGGGACAATTAAAAGGTCGAACACTATTTGCAAAAGATGTCAAATACAAACCAGAATCTAGAAAACATCTTAAGATCTGATATCGGATACATCGATTTCAAAAGAATACGCATTTCCCGGACTATATGCAACAAACAAGGAAAAACCTTTTTGCCATGATTCGACAACTCGGCCCGCCTACCTTCTTTGCGACATTCTCGAGCGCAGAACATTGTTGGCAGCCACTAACCGAGACCCTCAATAATTTATACACCCAATATCGAATCGTCCCTTTAGAGAAGCCAAGACGTTCAGATTACAACGACTCTAACTTTTTGTAAAAAACGATCCCGTTACATGCACTCGTTACTACAAGCATAGACTCTATGCATTGAAACAATTACTTTGCAAAGACAAATCCTTCTTTGGCCATATAGAAGATTACTTTTGGGTCACGGAATTCCAAAATAGGGGAATGCTCATAGCCATTGGCTAATCTGGACAAAAAATGCACCAGTCTTTGGAAACGATGCCAATGACATTATAGAGTCATACGTTGATCGCTAATAATAAGATATTGTTATTAGATATTGTGAAGTAATTGTGGATATTCCACATTTTTCTAATATTTTAAGAAAAAATGTGGATTTTATACAACACCATTATAATCAAATATTAAATTGTGAATTATCCATAAGTACAAAATATTTATTGTAGAAAACTTATAAAAACACATTTTTTCCACATTCAATAGAGTTGAACTAATTTTGTAAATTATAGATGAAAGATTCATAAAAATTGTATATAAATATGCACCTAGCAATTAGTTGTATAAATTTTAAACTATCATTAATTTTTACCAAAAAATAATTAAATTTAAAGTATAATGCAGCATTAAAGCTCTTATTATTTGAAACATATTGTAGGATTGTGGATGATTAAAATTAGATAAATATATTTACTATGTAAATTAATTTAATATAGAGATATCGATTTTCTATTTCAAAAGTGATTATGAAAACTACATTATAAGTAAAATTAAATATTGATACTTTATAAATATAAGTTTAATATTTTGTATTTCTTTAACTTGTTCAGTACTTTTAGGAAGTAGTGGCGACTATAACTATGAGTCAAATTTTAATATATATCGATATTACATGTATTGATTTCTATTTTTGGTTAAAGAGATATACGAAGATTTTTTAAAAAATTATTAAAAGTTAATTAACATTAAGTTGAAGGTTTATTTATATTTTGTGAGAGTATATACATACTTATTTTAAAATTTAATTATATAAAATTCACATAACTTATATTTTAATTTAATTATGTATAAATTATTAAACTGTAAAATATAAATAAATCATACTTAAAAATATTGATTACTTTCAATATAATTCAAATATTTTAATTAATTATTATTAATATGATTCAAATATTTTATTTAATAATTTAACTCATCACAATATCAATTCAAATTCAATTCTAATTTCCCCCTAATAGAAAAAAATTTAATAATCTGTATGCTATTTTAAATTCTAAAATATTCAAATCAAAATCTTAAATTAATATCTGTATCAAATCCTAAAATATCTAATAGAATCCGAAAACCCTTAATTATTCCTATAATTTGGTGGAAGTTATAGGAAACACTTGTCATTGAATGGAGTGATTTGAGCCCTAAATATAGCCAAATAATCCGATAATGGTGACGTAAGTGTAAGTTCTGTTTGTACTCTACAAATAAAAATAAAATCTATATACCTACAAAATGAAAACATGGTAGAAATGCGTCCATATGAAGGAATATCTTCATTTTGTCATGTCGCATTGTACAGGTTAAGGATTTGACATCAGTTTGCAAGGTATTTCTAATCATCATCGAGTGCATATGCAATTATTTTGATGTTTATTATATGTACAAAATTAAATTAAATTAAGCGATAGGTTTCTGCAGCTTTTTGGGACTGTAGGGTATGAGAAATGAGCTTGAATAATGATCTTGTTGAATATAGAAATTTTTCATGGATCATAAAAGTAGATAAAAAATTATTATTTGGTCAATGGTTTCAAATCTCACTCAATTTTCTTGTATCTTGCAGTGTTATATCGGTGATTTAATGGAGGATCCATCACACCAAAAATCCGTCCCTTGGAAATAATTTTGCATACGCATTCTAATATTACAAGTGTAGAATTAGATCTGTATTACGAATCCACAAATCAATTAAAATTCTCAAAATTTTAGAAACATGTCCTCACGATTATATTCAGATTCCTTTCCCTCTTGTTTTTTGATTAATGCATTTTTATTTTGCACTTTGTTTTTTATTAAAAAATTATATTTTTATCTATTTTGTTTTGTAATTTTTTATATCAATTTTTAAATTTATATTGTTAATTACGGTCTTTATATAACTGAACTTTGTTAATTGAGTATTGTAATTAGGTTCTATTTTATTATATTTAAAAGATACAACACATGCATATAATAGAAAAATCTATAACTAGAATAATACCACAATCTCTCCAAATTACGGAAAAAATATACTACTCCACATAGTTTTTAATAGAAAAATCATTATTATTATTTTATAAAATAGATTGTATACATTATTTTATTAATTTAATAGTATAAAAGTTCTCTTACCTCTTCTCAAAGTGAATCACAATATAAATTTTAAATTATTATAGATATAACTAGTACTCTTCATTTATATAAATTGTAATAATTTTTCAATTTAAGCAAAGAATATCAAATTCTATTATTATGGTAATGTGATAATTTTTAAATTGTGATATTATATAAAAAAATAGGTGTATCATTGTCACAATTTATTAGTGTAGCATTGTCACAATTTATTATTGTACCATTGCTACAATTTTTATTGTAACATTGTGACAATTTATTAATGTTATATTTGTGGCAATCACCACAATTTTTCTACAATATAATGCTTCCACAAAATATTTGTGGGTGGAGTCCACAAATTTGGATTCACAATTTTGATAAAAATATCCACATAAAAATTGTAAAAAAATTGTGGATACATCACCCTTTATCTTGTAGTGGCTCATTCATAGCCATTGGCTAATCTGGACAAAAAATGCACCGGTCTTTGGAAACGATGCCAATGACATTATAGAGTCATACGTTGATCGCTACATTACATGTGACACTAGTTCGTTCCCTCAACATATCGCTCAATTGCAATGCCATCACCACACGCAAAGCTGCAAAAAAAAACAATCCAAGTGCAGATACAATTTCCCCAACCTCCAATGACGTGTACAAAAATACTTGAACCTGCAGAACAACCAACAGAATCTGCTATTGCAATTGCACATTCCATTTTCTCTGTTCTAGAGAGCAAACGATACGATACTTGCATTACACATGATATGTTCCTCCAAGAACTAGGTCTTGATGAAATAACATACATACAAGCAATACAATCAACACTCAAACAACCAACATTGCTCTTCAAAAGAAAACCAGCTCACGCATGGAATAATAGCTTTTCTAAGAAAATGCCCATGGTTTGGCAAGCAAATACCGATGCTCAATATGTGCTAAATGCTTATGCAGCAGCAACATATTGCTGCTCCTACATGACCAAGATTGATCGAACAATGACAAAAGCATTCGCTAGAATTCGCGCTGAGCACCAAAAGATGCATCTCGATGCCATTCAGATGATTCGAAGCCTAGGCAATGCAATGCTAAATACCCACCAAATGTCTGCACAACAAGCAGTCCACATAGTTCTTTCCATCCCTTTAAACAATACATCACGAAAATGTGTTTTCATAAACACTTCAAATCCCGAAGAGCGTACATTCATTCTAAAACCTCCAAGTCTACTTCAACAAGAACCAGATGAATCAACAAACATCATGTGCCGCTCTATCATAGATCACTACATAGCACGACCTCATTCTTTGCATTCCATTTGCTTAGCTGACTTTGTTTCCATTCACAATGCTAGCAAAAATAAAAAACCTCGAAACAAGCCACTGATCATCAGATCTGTCAACTATAGCAAATATCTTGACATAAACAACTATTGCCGTGAAAAGCTTTTGCTTTACATCCCTTTTACAGAAAATGAACACAGCCTGAAAACCAAATTTGCAACTTGGAAAGATGCATATGCATTTCACGAACACACCATCCATTCCAATGAATCCAAATACCGCTACACTACTAACAACAAATGGGGTGACATGGACACAACAATTCACGATGTGCAATTGTCTCTCGAATCCTCTGAGAAAATGACAACGATAACTACACATGAACACCTCCCTTTGAAGACTACGACATACAACATGATTTGCCTTTCCATAATCGACAACAACATTCAGACATTGCAAAGAAACAATTTCAACTAGCAAAACACCCAAGCATCCAAGACAACACGAACATATTTCAAACAAATGCAACTTCTCAATAAGAAACAACAAGCCATTTTGAAAGACATCTCCTTTAAGAAAAATAAAGACCCATCAATTGCTATCTACCTTTTCCTAACAGGAGGCGCTGGCACAGGTAAAACATTTGTTGCAAAATTGATATTTGAAACATTGGCTCGTATTTACGATAGCTCCATGCACAGCGACCCCTTGAAAATCAAAGGCTTGATCTTGGCATTCACGGGAAAATCAAAGGCTTGACACTCCATTTTGCTTTCCTCTTGCCTTTCAATCGATCTGAACTACGCCCATTAACCAATGAATGATTGGATTCCTTGGCAAAGCACTACCAACAATTACAACTTGCTCTAATAGACGAAATATCCTTGGTCGGAGGTCAACTTCTATACTTCACAGACCAACGACTTCGTCAAATAAAACACATGCCCACAACTTGGTTTGGAGGAATTGACATGATCTTTTGCGGAGACTTCTACCAAGCACAACCAGTCAATGACTGTCTTGTGTTTAAAAACCCCAAAATTTCCAGAGAATTGATTAGCTATGACTTCTGGAATACACATGTAAAAATATATGAATTGACTGAAACAATGCATCAAAAGATGTTGCCTTTGTCTCTGTCCTGAACAGAATTCACATTGGACAACATTCAGAATCTGATCTTGCATACCTCAATCATACCTGTATTCGGCCAATCCCAGTTGATCCAACACTTCCATTCCTTTTCTACAAAAACATAGATGTTCTTCAACACAATAAAAAAATGCTTGCTCTTGCTCCGGCCGAAAATTGTCATCAACTCTATCGATGAACAAGATACAACAATAGAACAAATGGAAACCTACTCTAAAACTATAGAATTGCCACAACATATAGAACTGAAAGTTAACATGCTAATTGAACTTTTCGCAGGGAACTACGACATCCAAGACGGATTGGTCAATGGTTCTGACGGAGTTTTCAAAACATATACAACAACAAATGACTTCGATGCAATATGGATAAAATTCAATGATCCTGTATTGGAAAACAACAAAGATCTAAACATCCGCATTATCAACAACAACAACAGAACTTGATTGGACTCCTATTGTTCGTGTTGCTAGACCCTTGCATAGAACATCGTACAAGACACCGGTTACAATAAGAAAACAATTCCCTGTACAACTTTGTTCCGCACGCACAATACACAGAGCACAAGGCCTCACACTAGAATGACTTGCTTTCAGCCCCCTTGGCGTATCGTCACATGGATTAGCATATACTGCTCTATCATGAGTCAGAACCATTTCCAACCTTTACTTGCTATCCCCGCTTACGAAAAAGAATTTCAGCATTAAACAAACAATCAACACAGAAATGGAACGACTCCGAAACGAAGCTAAATGGAATATTCAACATGAATTGTCCATAGCTGATATTTCTTCGTCTATTATAGTTGCTTCGCTAAATACCCGAAGTCTTCATGCTCACAGAGAGGCCATTCTACACGACCATGAATTAATGCAATCTCACATTCTCTGTTTACAAGAAACTCACATTGCTTGCCCCATTGCAATTGACTACCTTGACGGATACCAATGCTTATCTGCACACCATGTCCATGGTCTAGCAATTTTTATTGCAAACAATATAGCTTTCCTAGAAAAACATTACTTTCAAAGCACACATGTAGAGTCGCTACTCGCAAAGATATTACTGCAACATCAATGCATATCAATTGTAAATGTCTACGTTGCGCCAAATGCACATCTGGAAAACATCTTCATTGTTCTCGACAATGTGTTCCGATCCCTTGATTTAACCATTCCCACCTACATTTTTGGAGACTTTAACATCGACATGCACAACAAAAATAGGAAAACAACAATGCTTTTAGCATTTATGCAAAAAAACAATTTCAGCTTTCCATATACAACATCCAAGTGTCTTCACTAAAAACATGATCGACCATATATGGTCAAACACAATACATGAAACCTGTAATACATTTGAAAGATTTGCTTATTGGACTGACCACCCAACAATTTTTGCTGTCTTGAAAAACACCATCAACAACACTGCACAATTGTAAGTGCACATACGTTGTTCTATTGATTCAGCAAAACTAACATCTAGTTTCTTGATTCTTTTCTTTCCTTTTCATTTGACACTCTATAACAACCATTTACATATTTGAATGCTTTGCAGATAGTTACAACAACAAAGACATGGAACACCCCTCCAAGAACAAGGACATTGCTACCAATGATCTTTTCCAAGAATCCTCTAAACGGTAATCTCTTTCTAACATTTCTATACTTTCTTCTCATTATTCATTTATTATCATACTTATCCTTTCAATAAAAGCATCCTAACACCATTCAAAATGCAGTCCAAAACCAGCAACACAACAACCATCCTCCATACTTGACATTTGTGCAGCAAAGTTGCAACTGTCTTTGAAGGTGATATCCTGGTCGTCTATGGACCAACACATGCAACCAACATCTCCCCCTCAAAAGCTGAAATCCTCCATGCTGATTTGGTTGACAAAAATGGTCAAATGACAATCACTTTGAACATGAGCAACACCTTCGTGCACAAATTTGCATCCATTGTAGTTGTTGGCTGCGTCTGCGTGTTACTGGTTTCACCGTCAAAGAAAAAACAAAGTACGAACGAGGAGATGCAAACTGTTCTTTGTCCGCAAATGCAACAACCACCATGGAAAACATACCCACAGTTTGCAAAACATGAAAACTGACACCTGACATGACAATACAAGAGCTTCTTCATTCAAATGCAACATTCTCCGTTGGGTCATTTGCCGCAATTGTGACAGGAATCCACCACACCAACGACCTGTTCACCCTCTACGTTAAAGACTCTGACACTGAAAATGGAAAAGCAACAGTATCAACACACTCCCTTCTTTCATTTTTATATACATTGCACTGCATTATTCCCTTCAATTTTAACCAAACATGATACTTTGTCCTTGCAGGTACATTTGGGAAACTTTCACGTTCCTTGTGTCATACAATAAGAGACAACATTGCAGCGGGAACATACCACTATTGCTCTTCAAAAACTTCATCAGACAAGGATTAAAGGGTTCACGTGTTGTACGTGCAGGCCATTCATCCTTCATTGACCCTTTAAATGATGAACCTACAAAAACATTTTTACAGTCTCTCATAAACACAAACACAGAGGCAAGTACACTGCAATTTCTCTTTTTTAAGTTATCTTCCATCAACAAATTGACATCTATCAATTATGTCAACTTCATCCCCTTGTGCAGATTGCAGGTATACTTCGCACAAAGAACATATACCTTCCTCCTTTCCAAGCATTCTGTGTAGAATGTGACCATCTCACAGAACCTGATCCAGACGAACTGAAACAAATTTCACTTTGTGCAACTTGCAATACATCAAAACCATACAAATATAAGCACTTTCTCCATTGCACCTTGCAAACAATAGATGACTCCCTCCACTGCACATTGCGAGAGCCATTACTGCAAAAAGTCTTCCCTCTCCTTTGTCAAACACAGTATGAAGAATATCAACAAGACATCTCAAAGGCTGTATTTCTTCTCCGTCAATTCCAAATCAAGGGTACATTCACTTTGACGGTTGACAACTCAATATCCACAATCAAAGAAACATAGCTTTCTCTCTTCTCTGGTAAGCATCTGCATTTTCCACCTCTATTCATTACATTTCAGTTTAATTCTTTGTTTCCAGTCTAACATACTTGTCTTGTTCTTTCAGATTCCTGCAACGATTTTGCAACCC
This sequence comes from Taxus wallichiana var. yunnanensis, assembly GCA_018340775.1. Lineage (NCBI taxonomy): Eukaryota > Viridiplantae > Streptophyta > Pinopsida > Cupressales > Taxaceae > Taxus > Taxus wallichiana. Next base: position 551,309,211 of record CM031236.1, read on the forward strand.
ATGCACGTACACAAATTTCATGACAGGCTCCCCGTATGACCAGGAACAATCCACTATTACTATCTATGCTTTTGACAATATTAACAAACAATTGCCTATGTTACCAGCCTACTTGTTACATATTTTTGGCCTTGCTTTTGTTTCAGCCTTTTTGTAATTATGTTATTCTCACACGACTAATACAATCAAATCATAATCCGAAAGAAATATTGGCAACCATTATTCTCTTCTTGTGTCTATTTTAATTACTTTTTACTTTCCTGCCATTTGCTTACATATCTAACTATTACTTCACTGTAACATACCACCTTTTTCACAACATTTAAAAACATGGATCTAATATCTCTGACTTTGTTTTTTTATATTAAGACATTAATTGTTGTCGCCTATTTTTTACTATGTCACCTACAGACTGTTTGCTATTTCTTACAGATTTGTTGTATGTCTAATATAAACTGTTCACTGCCTCACTTTGAAGGAGATTATGCAACCAACTACAACAACTATGCCTTGTTAGGCTACAAAAACATGAATAGTCTGAAAAACAAAACCAAACAAAAATGCAATCACTTTCCATGCCAACTGTTACACAAAACTCCTCAGCTAAATTACAATGTCAGAATGACACAGCCGCATAATGCACAAAGGCAAACAACAAAACATTTTTGATCTCTCATTGTTCCATATCTTTAGTTTGGCAAATTCGTGGCCAAGGCAGTATAGCTACAAGGTAAGATCTTTATATTCAATTCCACTTGTTTACAGTTCCTCTATAATCCTGCACCGAGAAAACTGTGGAATGCATAGGACTGCTACCTTTATAGTAGTTTAGAGAATTTTACATTTTATGTCCAAAACTATGCTCCACTAAAAAGTCAAACGGCCATAACTATAAACGAATTTGCATCAAATTCATGTAAATACAAGCTTACGGCTGTCACTCTGAGTGAGTATCATGACAGAGACAAAATTCCACATGATCTTGTTTATATACTAGACATCCACATTCACTTCTGATTTTTCATTACTGGCAAATACTTTGGTCTTCTTCATTGCATGTGTGGACTCAGGTTTTGATAATCAAAGGAAACTGAAAAACGGAATGGATCCAGAACTCGACAGGTTCATGGTTATTTATCAAATACTTTATTTAATTAATTATAGCTACTTTTAGTGCTTCCTAAGCCCTTTCATCAGTGTGGCTACACTGTGCAACCTTAATTTCATTGATCCCCAAGGTTGGCAGTTGTGTCACTTGCCATTATTCACTTTTATCAGGGATAGCTTTAAAACACAATTGCTACAACAAACGAAAGCAAAAGAAAAATCCCTTTTTTCAGCCTACCATAAAATGAGTCCTTAACTATGTTATTTATCTAACCTACTAGATTATGTTACTTACAGGTTGCTCTTTTTTGACCCCAGATCGGTCTCTAAAGGAGGACTTTGTACCCAGAATCAAACTCTTGATAATTTTGTCGGCTTCCCCATAGCTTCACCATATTCTTCATCTACCTACACCACCCATGACCAATTATTTGTAGTAGAAACCAAACTCCAAATAGAAAACTCATTCAATTTCCAAGAATATTGTTACTAAATTAAGTCTAGTATCAAATATTTTGGTAAACGCTTTTATGACCTCATTTTCAAGTAAATCCTCTCTGCAAATGCTTGCAGTGCTCTTTGAGTTTGCAGCATACTCACGGTTATTTTCTGTAGGTCCCCTGCAACCACAAATACAGAATTCAGTCTTTAGCACTCCAAAAGATTAAAAAACAAATTTTGCAAAGAATAGCAAAAAACATAGAACACAATCTGCAAAGACAACTAGCGTGGAAAATCAATGTAAGCAAATTAGACATCTCATAGACTTTTGCGGACGTCAATTTATGAGTTTCAAAAAAACATCAAAGGTCACTCTAAACAATTTTAAATAAACAAAAACTGTAAAATGCATTTCACATGACTAAAAACGACCAAGACAGGCGTCAAATCTAATCTCTTATTGTTAATATTAGCATCAAATAAAAATAAATAAAACAACGAGACTGTAGGCCCATAGCCTGTAGATTACCAAACAGTCAAGGCATAACACTACCCACTACCCACTACCCTGTAGAGTACCAAACAATCAAGGAATTTTCCCAATAACTTACCCAATACCCAGTTGCCAAAATCAAAACAAATAATAATAATTGTAGGAAAAAATAAAGGACTTACTAATTTCAAGTTTTTAAGTTAAAAGTAAAAATAATATTTGTCGAAAAAAATCGAAGGACTTCAAGGACTTCCCAATTGGGCTTTAATGAGGTAGCTATTAGTATTTGCTATTGAGTGGAGTTTTCCTACAAAGTAATGTGATATCCACAGAAATTTTGTGTTAGTATAAATATTTGTGAATGTTTTTGAAACAAGAGTCCAAGGGGACTAGTCCCTGCCTTATCATTGAATTGTGAGATTGTTTTAAAGTAATTAGCATTGCATTCCAATTTAATAGTGGCTTCTAATTTTACCCAAAGTAATCTAGCACTTCAGCAACCTGCTCAGCCATGTCTTCCACTGTAGGTACGGGAACATTTGATACAATGGCTGCAGCTCCTAACTGCAAGAATACTTAAAATGAAAACAAAATAGATAATGCATCGTGAGCACACCTTGGAATTGCGAAGTATGAGTTAGAATGCAACAAAAAATGCAGGATAAAGCCTCAACACCGACCTCATGTCTTGGTGCATCTATGTGATACACACAGAAATTATGGAACAACAACAAGCAACCTCAGGACAAAAGGGACATTTCTTGGAAGCAGGACATATCTATTACAATGCACTGAATTGTCAGTGACTGAATTATTTTGTGTTCAACTTATTTCTTTTGCAAATAAGAATGGCAGAGCTATTTTGAGAGAGATAATTACAGGCTGTTGAGACCAGGTAAAAATCACTTACAATTCAAAGCAACATCTGGATAAGTGATGAGAGCTGGCTTTTCCTGATGTCCACATACAAAGACTGAGATAGGACCGTAGCTAGTCTAGCACAACATGTTACTGGACAACCCAAATATTAAAGCAGGTCGAACCCATGATGTTTTGGGCCTTCCTAGAGGTGTACATAAGAAAACAATTTATGACAAAGAAACAGAGAGAAAACGACATGTAAAAGTAATTGAATTTGGCCTTTGGCCTATACTAGGGACATATCTAGTCCAATGTTTTTTCATGGGTTTTTCTTTGACAAAAATACAATGGTATTAAAGGAATTACGAATCACAATTTTCATAGAAATTAATTCAATTTTTTGAGAATAACTAAAGCAAATTTTTGTTTTGAAATGTACATCCAACATAGAAACCACCGACCACTTTAGTACTGGAGAGAGGGGAGCACATCTGCAAGTAGTATACAACTCCTGAAATCACTATTCCCTGCTTAAAACACAAAAATAAAACCCAAATAGACAAATCAGAAAACTTAACAATGAGCAGCTCATTTTTAGGCAGACATAACAGATTATAAGCATCAACTATAAAATTCATACAGTATAGATAATAGTGAATAGTTGAAGGTTCCATCCCAAAGCACACGCAGAGGGGACGTTCACACAGAGAATACACATTAACATTACACGAAATTTAGCTTTGCATTTCGACTCTGTCTTTACCTTCCACCAAACTATCTACATGTCATTCTTTGTCATAATCCAGCCTTTTGCAGACACCTATAATTACCATTTGACATTGTGCAAATGACAATAAATTCAATTAAAATAGAAACGTGTTATTAGTACTGAAAACTGTAAGATTTTGATTACGGTTTAATTGTGTATTTTAATATTAGGTAGTTGATGGCTATTATGACCATGCTAAAATAAATTTAAGATGGCCTTAATATGTAACTAATGGATTTCATCTTAAAATCGCACAAATGGATCCTCCTAAAATATGACACAAAATTGATAATCTAATTAAAACTTTAGTGAAATCCTTAAATTACCTAATTGTTCTTAGGCCTTTATATCTTCTTTTTAGGTAATGGGGTTCTCTATTATTTTTGCAAATCCTAAAAGCAATCCCTACCAAGATATTACTTCTAACTACGCACTTTATAATAACTGTCTACCTTCTAAATAACAACTCATCAAATAGTCATAATTATAACATCTAAAACCAACATTTATCATGCGATGTCTTTTATTAATCTTTGTACTCTTCAATGACCCTCATTTTCAGACATGTTTGTGCAATGTTGATGTAGTACCCTAAATTTGAACCCAATGTACTTGGCAATTGTCCTTTCGAATTTATCCTTGCAAGAAATAACAGGAGTAGGATCACATAATGCTTCACCAATGATGTTTCAGATCTTCGACAAACGAGCTAAGGTCTCATTACAGAAGAAGCCCTATCCAGTTGTACTATAACAAATACATAAAGCACAACAAAAAAACACAACCTTTGGCAGGATTTGCCATATCATGGCCTTGTTTAGTAAAGGAAAAGCTAGTATGATTATTAATAGAAATTGGTTTATTGAATCAATTGAATAATACCGAAATTATTATATAAGAGTAATATTTAAAATGTTTGGTTTCAACATCTGTGAAGATAAATATTTGGAGTTCAATAAAATTAAAGATGAAAATAATCAAGTAAAATTATTTTATGTAATAATATTTTTTTGATAAAAATTAAATTAAAAAATAGAAAAATTCATTTTCAAAGATATCAATATTGATATAGAAACCATTTTAAAAATCTTTATTTAACTAGCACAAAATTATTGTGATTTTGTGTGTTCATAAGATTAATGTGGGATGAATTTCGTAAAAGTTCCTAACTAATTTATTGAAAAATGTATGTGTATGTTAATTAAGATAGTCAATAGGATTATATTCTCTCTTCTTAAAAATATAGATACCCATAGCGTCAAGGAGTGTAGTAATCATTGATTTAGAAGACAATGATTTAAATACTCATAGCGTCAAGAAGTGTGGTAATCATAGATCTAGAAGACAATAATTTAAATACTCATATCAAAAGCATAGAATTCGAAAGCCTATGTCTAAGATAAGAGGTTGGTTCTTATTAGGATCTTAATATTGCAAGAGTAATGATAATAAATAAGAACAAAGATACCTAGACGAAGGGTTTAATGTCATGTGGCAGTAAATCACGGGGGATTCACAAAGCAAAGAAATACCTAACACACAATTTTTTATTGGGATATTAAATATAAGCCAAAACATGTAAAATATAATTCCCGATATTAAGTTGTAAAAGGGATCGAATTTAGGTTTTCAATAATATATTAGAGATAGGGTTCATAGAGGAGTAGTCATGGATTAGATGACTAAACTTTGAATTCACATAAATTACATTACATTTTTTCAGAGAAGCATCGTGTTAGAGTAGTAGTATATTTTTTTAGAGTAGCGATACTGCATAGGTCTGAATAGGTGCGACATCCTTCATAGTATCATAGTTAGAATATTTTTTCTATCATTTTACTTCACTTTTTTAGGAGAATTAATGCCACAAAGATTAATAAATTTAAGTGACAAGAATGCAATTAAACATGACCTTTTACATTATTATAGAAATTTAAATTTTAGTGTGACAATTGTAATAGAAAAAAAGAAGGAGAAAGAAGATAACAAGAGGTATATTGAGTTTTATGAGTCCAATTTAAGTTTCATCAAAGTTTTAAAGTGGGTTTGAATTAGAGATGTAATTAAATTTTGTGAAAATGTAAAATATTGAATCCAACACTAAAGATGTAGAAATAAAAGGAGTGTTAAAAGAGTCATAAGAAAAATGATAATTTAAATGTATAGTAGAATAAATAATATTTTGTAATTAAAAAATTGTATTAAGATAAGATGTTAACAATAGAATCTATGAAATGTGATTTAGAAATGGAGCTATTATTTATTATCCTACAAATGTATTGCCGTAAGTTTTTAGATTTTTATATAACTCTATTTTTTTGAGTTTCTGCTTAGTTTTGAAACAAAAACGTAAATGCAATTTATCTTATCTTTTCCTAATTTCTATGATTAAAATCTATTCTTTTTAAAAAAAAATATTAACAATGAAACAATAATCAAAGCGGCTATTCTATACAAAATGCAACTGCATGCTATCTATTCCCCGTAAAAAAAAACTTAGATTTGATGAAGTGGATACTCTCCGTGCATACTACTTGCAACCCATCTTAAGATTATTTTCAAAATTTTGACCGTTATGCACCATGTGCATGTGCATATGTTAATGCATTTGCCATTTTGGATAGAGTTTAGCCCTGGCCAAGCAAACTAACACAACCGACATAAAAACATATTTGGATACCTTATTTTCCCCCTGGATGCTTACAGAGGAAGTGTTCCAGGAAGTTTCAAAAATTACGGAAAAATAAATTCTCTTAATAAAATGATCTCTATTTCTTTCGTTCAGTTTTAGTGGAGGGTTTGTCTGTATTTGTTTTTCATATAAGATTGAAATATTTGCTTATCACCTTTTTTATTCTTTACATGATATATATATATATATATATATATATATATACTACTGACCACTCCACATGGAAGTTGTAATCCATATTATTTATGATTTCTTTTCTTTTTCATTTAATTATTTTTCCCCTAGAATATAACTACAATCTAATTCCAGTTTATTTAAATTTGTTCCAATCTCGAGCTCTTACCTTAAAAAATATACGGGAAAGTGGGAGCCCTTATTACGACCTTCAAAAATTATATGACAGTGGGAGCCTTCAATTCTTTTCGTGTTCTAAAGTTTGTTATTATTCATTTATCCACTAATAAGTTTGTTATTTATTCATTTATGCCTTTAATTTTATTTTATGTTTACTTTTATATAGGGAAATGTATTAGTATGTGAACATGTTCTAATAGATGAGGGTTTCTTTGTAAGGGTGGGGTCCATAAGTGAATAAATCGTTTTGCATTAATATATTTGAGGGGACCCAATAAATGTGCAGATTTGCTCAAATTTGATATCTTAAATAGATTAATAGAACTTGTACAATTAATATATTTTCCATTCAAAACATCGCTGATAAGTTGTGAACACATGAACCTATAATTAATAGTGTTTGAGGATTCAATTTAAGATCCATCTTACAACATTAAAATGCTACCATCAATATCATAAGTACAAAAAGTGTACATAATCACAAGTCTACCGTTCATGTATATGAACAAACTTGTTCATATTTAGAAAATTTCACATCTATTCAAGTACCATAAGTCCACATTCATGCACATAAATGCATAGCCTCTCAAGTATTATATATTGGATGAATAAGGTTATGTAGTGCCCCACTTCAGACACCAAAAATACACCAAAAGTCACTAAAAATTTGGGTAAATTATTTATTTATTTATGAACCATTAACACCAATCCTCTCTTAACCCTAAGAATTAACATCGCCTTATTAAACCAAAATATTTTATTTAATAAATTAATTATGGCCCAAGAAATATTTAATCATCCCAAAGGTAATCCCAACACATTAAATAATTAATTTATTTTACATACTTACCTAAGGGCAACCACTAATATTTACTTACCCCCATTTGAATAAAAACACCCACACTTAAATACAATTACCCATACTTTCATAATTTTCTCCTAAATAAATTCACACACATTTAAATATAAATTCACCCACATTGAAATATATTTACTCATTCTTAAATAAATTCATCCCCATTAAATCAATTTACCCATACTTAAATAAATTCACCCCAAATAAATAAATTTACCCACATTGAAATATATTTACCCATTCTTAAATAAATTCACCCCCATTAAATATATTTACCCACACCCCCTTTTTATTTAATTTACCATTCCCACTTTAAATCCCATGACTAAAAGAAAAATGTAGGATTCAACATGGGCCCTAAGATTAAACTAATCTTGGCCTTAGATCTTATCTTGCCCTAAAATTTGCCCTAACACATCTTTATCTCTTCTTTCCCTCCATTTGGGTTTCATTTTGTTTTCTTGTTGCTTTGTGCAGGTTGAAGAGCTATGGGGGTTTGATTTCATGGAGTTTTCTTTTGAGAAGAAGTCTCATTATTGTTTCCTTATTGATTTATTATTTTCTTACTCATAAATATCTATTTACAAAAAGAGTTGCCGGTTTGAAATGGCTGCGGGTTTTATTTTGAATGGAGGCATGTTTGCTGGTGTGGTGCGTGGGATATTGGGAAGGGGTTTTACCCTCCCCATATACTTAATTTTTGTTGTTTTAATCCTCCATTATTCACCACATTTTTCTTTTGTATGAAAATATATACGTATGTGTGTGTGTGTGTGTCTATATATATATATATATATATATATATATAAAATTTTAGTAATATATTATAATATATAAAATTACAATATATTTATATATTATAATATTTAAAACATAATTTTTTTTTGTAATATATGGAACATAACATATAATAAAATATGAATACTAATAAATCAAAGTATAGGTAAATATAAGAAATTGATAAGTAACTTTATGGAAATGTAATTTAGTTATGTAATATAACTATATTAAATCTTTTTTTAAATTATTACTACATTTCACACAAGGTAAAAGAACTAGTTCAATGGTAAAAAGATGGAGTACACTTACTTCTTGACATATTTCTTTGTTAAATGATTCTACTCATTTAAGTAATAAAATAAAAGTGTGTAGTAGAATAGTTCAAAAGAGAAGAGGCTTAAGTATATTTACAACTTGCAAGAAAGCACACATATACATATATGATTTCCTAATCAAATAAATAAAAACAACTCATTAAATCTCACATGGGGAAGAATCAAGACTAGTCCCATTCCATTCAATACTATTACAAGAATTTACAAGGAGAGATACCTAGCAAGAAGGATAATGTTTTCCATACAATGTTAATCCTAAGCTTCATGTTGGGTTAATTTTCTCTTCAAATGCAATGCTAAATAAATATTTCAGATTTCTTTTTTTTCTTTAAACAAGAAGGAAATCTATATCAAGAATAACAATTTTTCTAATAAATCAACTTTCCTTCAAAATGGAGCCCCAACAATTCTTATTAAGAGATTTTTTCAACTATCTTACAAGCTTTCATTTGCAAGGGTTTAAGTTCACATTTGCAAAATATACCCAAATACATAACTACTCAAGAAACCTTATTACAAGATCTTTGCAAGATTGAAGGAAATTTCTCAAGCAAAAATGACTCAAGTTTACAAGTAATACCAAATACAAAATAGAGATTTTACAAGATAATGAAAATTTCCACATAGCCATATTCATAAAGTTACAATGAGAGTGATGTCCACAAAAATATGAAGAAGACAATGAGAAGCCAAGATGACAAGAATCTCCAACTATCTTCCACTTGAGCTCCAACTTTCGAATGCTTTCAAAGAACCAACACAAGGAGAAAAATCTTGTTTAACCACCCAACCTTTAGGCATCATTACATGCCTTTCCAAGGTTGGAAGACATGCTAGCCTCCCCCAAGCCCATGGGAGAGAGAGCTAGCTTCCACAAATTTTGCACAAGATAAAGGGAGACATAACAACATTATATTTTCACAATCAAGACAATCCAAACACTAAGATGAACACCAAATTTTTGCAAAGAAGGAAAGGAGGAGAAACCATATTCTACCTCCAAAATGGGGAAGAGAAGAAGAGATATCCAAGGTGCCAAAAGTGTGGTCCAAACATTGGATGCACACAAACAAGAATCTTCACAACCTCCTTATTCCTCCAAATCATCAAACCCTCCTTATTTCTCCACCCATTCACCAAAATCCTTCTTGGGAGGATTTTCAAACCCATTGGATTTCCTCTCCAAGAATGGGGAAGGGGTTCAAACCATATGAACCACCTTCCCCACCTCAAACCATATGAGGGGAGTAAAAAGAACCTACATGGCTTGCCCATCAAGCCATGAGGTTTGAGAGGGAAAATCCCTCTCTCTTCCCCCATAAAATCCAAAATCCATCATGCCATATGATGGATGGAGAAAAATAAAACAACACAAGCATACTCAACAAATAGCCACACACAAGAAACAACACACACATTTTAAATAAAACAAGGCTAAGATCTAACATAATATAAAACATAAAATGAGCTCAAGGAGCCTACCTCCAAAATCTCTCCAACACTCTAGCTTTTCCACTTCCTTATCCAAGCAAGCTCTAGCTCCAAAATCACCAAGCCCCCAAGCAAAAGCTCCCAAAAAAAGTTCTCTTCTTCCCCATGAGGGAGAATTTGAAGAGAAGCCAAAAATTTCCTCACAAATGAGGGGGTGACATGTGTCACCCCTCTCTTCCCTCCAAGTCAAAGATTCTCAAAATAAAAGGGAGAAAAGATAAACTAGCTTTTAACACTCTTCTCCCAAATTACCCAAAATGAAAAACAAAACAAACTTGTGCAACTTTTAACAAACACACATACCAATCCATCTTACATGGATGGTGACCAAAGAGAGGCAAAATGGGAGGGAAACTCCCTTTATGCCTTGAAATTAAGCCCCTACCTAATAGGTAGGGTCCAAGGGCTTATTTTCATGCTAAGTGAACTCCCAAACTAAAAGGGGTCACTTAAAATGCCTAAAATAGCTAAATTTCGGGTTTGACACATTTGGGCACAAGTGTAGAGGATGTGGGGCCCACCCAAGGGTTCACATGTGACCCTAATCCCCTCTAATTTAATACACAATTACCCAAACACAAAACTTAATGCAAGTGGGGACCATTAAGTCCCCAAACCAAGTTTACTCAACAAAATAAAACATCCTAACCAAGATTAATTTTATATGACATACTACATTACAAATGAGGGTCACTCATGGTGCCCAAAATAATACAACATACACTAAGGCCTCATACAGTTAACACGGTTAGGACTTAGCCCCATGGGCCGCTTGTGTAAAATTTACATAGCTACCTTGAATCCCACGTTCTCTCATGACTGTCACCTGCACACTCATTGCACACATTAAACGCACATGTCCGATACAATGTAAATCAACTGCTAAATAAGCGATCAATGAAATCCATGATAGCATATCATCATCTTCAATCAAAAGTGCGACAACATGCATAATTACACATAATTTACCATAAGTTAGCCATAGAGATAAATAAAAGTGACATACATCCATATAATCCAAACATGCGACTAAACAAAGTATCTATCATATCTCAATTAGGTCTAAATAACATCGTAAATAAGCTAGTATCCGCAACATCAAATGAAAATTTGTCAACATACTAATCAAGTCAAATTGGTGCTACACGCCCAAATATCCATACATGTCCAAGAAGGTCAAATATCATAACATACTGTCCAACATATATCAAATCCTGTCAAAACATGTCTATGAATAAAGAAGTCAACAAATAATTGAGGCTATAAAAATGTGGGCACTACAGTTATCAAGCTATTTGTTTCAATAGTTGCACATAATTGGTAGATAGAAGAGTAGACGTAGACCAAATTCAAATTTGCAAGGAGTCCACATATATAGGAGGTAAGTGACAATTACCTTTTTAATATTAAAAGTATTTAAAGAATGTCCGAATATGTAAAGAATGTCGGAAAATAAATAGAATATTAAATAGAATGTATTCATATGAAATGAATATGTGAATCACTTACCTTAACCTACGAGGAATATATGAATATAAATAAGTGTTGGCTTTTTATACAGTTAATAGTTGAATATCCATGGTTAACTTTATAGTGAATGATCGAATAAACACTAGAAGTATTGAACATACATTGAATATACGACTACAACTTTGTCATTTTTATAATTGGTAAACAAAGGGTTTTTCAAGGGGCCCTACCCTATTACAAAGAAGGCCTGATAGCCCAAATATAACCTTAAACATAACAAACGTTAAAAAAATAACTTTCTAATAGTGAATGAAACAACTAGGTAGGAGAAACGGTTTTCTTGTGACTTGATTTTTTCATTTCTAAGCATCATTTTCCAACCTTCAGAAACAACATCAATAGGTAAATTAACCTCAATAGCTTCTATCGAATGATTTGTAATATTTTTTAAAGGAAAGAAAGGAACATTTTCCTTAGTTGCTTTTTCGAGTTTGGTTCATCACTTTTTCTCACCTGAATTTCCACATTGGATGTTCTCTTGTCATCAACTTGAATATCTCTAAGCTGTATTGCAAGATCCCTAATAGATGTTTCGTGTACACATTCATCCTCATATACACTCTCAAGTTTTTTATTTATTACTTGTATGACATGGGAGGGAATCTTTCCACCAAGTAGATCTCACATGTTTTCTTCTCTCAATGTGATAGTCAACAAGTATATGTCCCAAAGCAAAAATCTTCTATATATGAATGGAAGCCCTTCATAGTCAAGAGGTTAAGTCCAAATTATGTCCTAAACTTTAAGGTCAAGGTTCGCAAGATGGATTTTGAGGTGTATATTTCAACAAGGATTCAGACATAGGTTGTGTGCATGTAACAAGAGGTATCTACATCAACATTAAAGATATTCCCCAAGGTGTTACCTATGGAGACTAGATAGTTTGTCACCAAAAATTTATGGAGAAAATGCGGAATTATACCTCAAACTAGTTTGGTTGAGAAAGATTTAGTAAGAGGGTTAAAAGAAGGGAACTAGGGTTTCACATTCAAATAGTGAGGTTTTCATTTCCATATGGTTTCAGATATGATATTCCTATCATAGAGCTAAGATAAAACTATGCTAAAATTATATTTAGCATAAGGATAAATATCTACCTGGACTTTAAGCAAGGAAACCAACATTTTGAGATCCACACATGTAGATCGAGTAAAGTGGGCTGCCATCCACTTAATTTGCATATCAGATCATGATCCTGGAAGTATGATTCAGATTTTCTCACCTCATCACCAAAATCGACATAGGGGTTTCTAGAGGCCGAGGTCAAAGTGACCAAAGGACCCTTATGAACTGCCTCCTGAAAAGACATATGTGCAACAATAGGGGAGGGCACAGCGCTGACAACAGTGTTACCAGATCCACTAAATTTTTCTAGAGATGGAAAAGGAACCCTACTAACATCCCTTCTTCCAGTGCCTCCATCCATGATTTTGAGACTCTAAAGCGACTTCAGTAGTTGTTGCTTCCAAAACAGGGGTCATTTCTCTCATAATTATGACTAGAGAGGCTAGGGAAGGTAATTGGGGAGTCATTTATAGCTTGAAGAGTGTTCCAATCTGCTCAATAAAGGGCTCCAAAAAACCTGGACATTGAAAACATAGATTGGGACATAATAAGAGGCGGGGAGGAGATCCTAAATCGACATGGTCCGGACCCGAGCCGCTATGATCAAAGGAATGTACAAGTGCATCCATGGCGAGTCACCAACAAGTTTACTCTACCTCCTAGCGTAGAGCTCTAGCTAAAGTAACCCATCCACATGACCAACAGAGTCGAGTCCAAGAAAAATGGAGAGTTGGGGTTTGGATTTTTCACTCTGAGCCAATCCATTTTTTCCGCCCTAAACATGAAATTTAATTTATGAGAGTTTAGGTTTAGGGTTCTCCGAGAAGGTTCGACATTTTTTTGCTTTCGGAATGAGCTCCACTTGCCCGTTGTTTTGGCTCCTTGTATAGCCCCTACCTCCTCTAGCTTTGTAACCCTAGATACATGTCACCATGGTCATCGAAGAGTGTTGACTACAACTCCTCACTTTGCCTTCAAATCTACCACCATGAGAAAACCGTTTAAAGCCATAATTAGGGTTAAGGATTTTGTCATTTATTACTACAAAATCAATTTTTTAATGCACACTAAAATTAACGAATATAAATTTAATATATTTTTGTCATCTTATTTTGCAAGGGAAAAATTCAACTTGAAAACATGAAAAATTTACCCTAGTGTCGAAATTTTTAACTGTAAACCTTCTTGGGAACTCTTCTAGATCAGTTCATCCCTTGTGTCGGGCATGTCCCAATCCTTTTTGTAATCATATCTATGGTTTTAACATTTCCCATGTGTTTGAAAAATGAAAACAAGTTCTTGAGATTTTTATGAGACAATGTCTTTTGAGGCGGATTTTCAAAGGACTTAGAAATGGATATTATTAGCCTTTCTAAGGTAGGTGTGCATCCTTCAAAGTAGAGCTGAAGGTCTAAATTCATCAGGAAAATGGTACTAAGGAGATATGATCATATTTCAAGTGATTTAGGAAGATCTAGGAAATGTTTGGAGGTTTAGGAGAAAGTTAAGTAAAAACAAATTTTTGAAGGTGAAGGAGCTTGCAGTTAAAAAAACACCTTAGATTTGAAAGATGATTATGGGATCTTCAGAATGATTTGGAGGGAAAAAAGATACCATTGGAAATATGATTCAATTTCTACACGATGGTATTTTTATATTTATCACAAGACCAAATCACTTCTTTCCACAACTCATTATTGGTAAGAACACCTTACGATCCAGAGAAAGAAGGATATTTTTTATGGCTTTTTAGGAAGAATCAAACCTTGAGAGTCCAAATCATATATGTGTTAATTAAAAAAGACCTCTAAGGGATTTATAAACTTCATCTCGAAGTTCTCTTAAGGTACACCCTAATAGTTAGAGACATTTTTCAATGCCACGTATCAACATGAGGATGAGGCAAAATTTTATGTCCCTCTTTTACCTTTTCTAAGGGGAAAAAGGAGACAAAAAATGCACTCCTCTCCCATTTGAGCTCTTAGACCAATCACACAACCTTGGGAAGCCTCAATAAGCTCCTTTCACAAGATTTCTAGCCCCGCCTCATGCAACGCATGTCCACCACTTGTCACCATGAGGCTAAGGCACATTTTTCTACCCCTTTCATCCCTTTTCCAAGGGGAAAAATGTGCTTTCCCCGTTTCTTTTACTTGGTCAATCATATGATCTAAAATTGGCTTTTGGGTACTAAAATCAAGTTTCTCTCCCTCATCCGTCAACGAATGCATGTCCACCACTTGTCCTCATAGGACTAAGGCACATTTTGTGTCCCTTTCATCCCTTTTCCAAGGGGAAAAGGTGAATAAAAAAATGTGCCCCTCCCCAAGAGAATTTATAAATCCGTAAGTTAGTTTTTCAAAATACCTTCCTCAAATCTACACAAAAATCTCAAAAAATGTTGCGAATATTCTCCGAAATATTTCCTCCATATTTCTTCCTTAAATTTTTTCTAATTGCTCTCATGATGACAACAGAAAACTTCCTCATAAAATCTAAAATTTTCAAGACTCCATGCCCATTTTTTTCCTGAAGGACTCCACACTTCGAATCAATAAAAAAATCATATCTCACAATCTAGTAAATAGATTGAAGTTGTTAGAAAAATAAACAATACATTGTTCTAGCATGTTCTAGTTTTTTCTATTCTTCTCTTTTCTCTTTTGGGGTGTTCTTTTCTAGATTCTTCTTCTTCTTCTAGGATGCTCCTCTCTAGAAATTTCTCCTCCGTGTATATAGCATATGTTTATAGCTCTTTTGATAATCAATAAAATTATTTACTTCTTTGTTCTAAATCCTTCATTAGTATGAGAGCGATTCAAGGTTAAGGAAAGATAGGTGGGAGAAAAACCTCTCCAAATACATGCAAAGTAGCAATCATGTGCTTGCATGGATAATTTTCTCGTGATCGATTTGGTAAATAAAAGAAGAAACGATTGGTACAACAGTTCCTTGGCATGGAGTAGCAAGTTTTTTCTATCCCTACGTTGAGATTATCGGCGCTGAGCTATTGGCGAGGCTATTTTTTTACCAATGTGGAATTTGGAGTTTTGACGTTGCCTTTTTTAATCCCCATAATCGCCCCACATCCCAAACTAGTCCAAACGCTTTGTGTAGGAGGTAAAAAAGCATTTAATTTCTTCCAAAAGAATTTGAATCAACTGATTTTTGTAGAAATGGACATTGTTTTTGGCATTTTTGTTTCCTTTTTTATTTACAATGTGCATGGAGTTATCTAGTGAGGTCGACTTGCATGAAAAAGGACAAATTTTTCACACATTATCTAGACGTGGAGATTGAGTTTTTGGCATCTTGCAGATTTTTTTTTCCTTGAGTGGAGATACATTAAAGATTTATTTTTCTTTTTCCAGCGATTAGTTTGATTGTCTTTCTCTCTCTTTTTGTGGTCGAACTTTCTAGAAAAGGATCCATATATAAAATTGGTAATGCGAAAGATTCTACAAAGACCAGCCTACATATGTCACACATTCCGAATGCCGAGAGCGATGTGCAAGTGATTTCAGGAATCAATCGCCGTTAAGAAGCAAAGACGAAAGCACCATATTATATTTTTCCTTGCTAGACGCCTTTCAGAACAATGACAATCTGTAATTTGAGGAACTTGTGTGTTAAGGACTGTTGGAGTGGTTCTAGTTTGATGTACGGTGTCAAGCCAAGAAGGCACGTGCGGAGTTCGAAAAAGGCTACGAAGCAGATGGTGAACACGAGATAAAACAACCACATAAGCGTATGTGTCTCACTACAAGAGAGTATCGAGCCCATCTACGATCTACTGTTTATCAGTAAGATTTTGTACCTTTTTAAACAATAAATAATTATAAAATTTTAATTTTTGACATCATGTCTGTTTTGAAAATATTGCTCTCTAATTCCCAACTCTTGAAAGGGCCAAATTATGTTGCATGGAAGACAAAGATGAGAATAATTATCTTTTTTGAAGACCTTTGGGAGATTGTTACTGGTGAACTCTCTCGTTCCGCTAATGATGATGAACAAATGAAGTACGAGAAGGCTGACAGAAAAGCATTGATGTTGATCACTCTGAGCATATCCGATGAGGTACATCCACACATTCAAAATGTGACAACGTCGAAGAAGGCCTGAGATACTCTATCTATAGTATAATAATTAAAAAATTTGATGAAAATTCTTCATTTCTAGTAAAATATTCATACCATGAGTATCAAGAAGCAAAGAAAGTGGAGGAGTTCTATGTTATGTAGTAGAGTTATGAGCAAAGCTAGTTGCACTCGAGAGAAGAGATCAAAGATAAGTTATTTTTCCCACTCACACCGTGATCTTTTCCATCCCTGTTCGGATATTTATCACCACATTGACCGTCACTCAAAAAGAGGTGAGTTTTTCGAACTGTAAATTTTTGCAACAGAAGAATCCATTTAGTCGGTTCAAGAGGATTTTGAGCAAAAGCATTGATCTCCGTGAAGAAGATTTAGAAGCTGGTAAAGGCCAATAAGAGAAGTAGACACAAGTAACCACAAAAGTATAAGTCTCAAAAGGAGAATCGATGGTGTCACATCTACACCACGAATATCCACGACAATGCAAACTCTTGGTATAATTGCCGCACACAATGCAATTCTAGAGAAGAAAACACATTTGGATGAGGTGATTCAAATAAATCCAAGTGGATTCCTCAGGGAAAGAAGTTGAAAGGACATTTTGTAGCCCAACCAGATGAAGATGCTTGAGAATCAACAAATTATGGTACACATGAATATGATTTGCTACTTGTATCCTAAACATCACATCCATATGATAATATTTGGTGATAGATTCATGTGTCGCAAGCACATACTAGTGATAAAAATTTGTTCGATTCATTATCTACTCGACCTCTGGAGATTGGGTTCATATTGCTAGAGGATTATTCTCGTGAGCCTTGGGTGTTCTTTCTTCGAAAGAAGAGTGAAGCATTTGAAAAAGCTAGATCTTCATAGGACCGTTTTGTTTTAATAGACTAGGAACCCCTTCAATTCCTCTACTCATATCGAGAGGGGGAATTCTATCAAATAAATTGTTGGCATTCTTGAAGGAGCATGAAATCACACAACACATAGTTGCCCCCTATAATCCCAAGCATAATGGAATTACAGAACATCACAATTAGACTATCATGGAGATGGTTCATTGCATGCTTTCCACTTTGCAAAATTGGTGAATAGATTTTGTGCGGAAGTGGTCTAGGAAGTTGTATATCTTCTGAATCAAGCACCTACAAATATCTTGAAGGAAAAGACACTAGAAGAGGTATGGAGTAATCACAAACCTTATATTTCTCATTTGAGAGTATTTGGTTTTGCTGCCTATATGCATGTTGTAGATAAGAAG
The DNA here is from genome assembly GCA_018340775.1 of Taxus wallichiana var. yunnanensis. NCBI lineage: Eukaryota > Viridiplantae > Streptophyta > Pinopsida > Cupressales > Taxaceae > Taxus > Taxus wallichiana. The sequence continues at coordinate 551,327,355 of CM031236.1, forward strand.
AGGAAGAATATTGATATGAAGAAACACTAGTGCATATTTTTGGGATACAGTACCACCTCCGGATCCTATCATCTTATGGATCCTAAGAAAAAAAAAGATATATCGAGTAGAGACGTTGTTTTGCAACGAGTCATCATTTGAATCATTTCCACAAAGGAAGATTCAACACCAACCTCCTCTCATAGATTGCTCACACATCTAGATGATGAGCATAAGGATCATACAAAAAGAAGGATGAGATGCAAGGAGAATTGTTTGTTGATCTTGTAAATCTAGAAAGTAGTTCTTCACATCAGCAGTGACATCAGCGTCTAAAATGGGTCCAAAGCAGTATGAGAGATTCCCACTTGAACTCTCTTCCCAAAAATTCATCAGGAGTTCATACAAGAATTCAAGCGAGAAGTGCAGTAAATCTCACACTCATGAGTTAATTGGTTGATAGCACCAAACCTGGTTCAGTTCGTGAGGCACTCAGTCATCCATAGTGGAAGAAATCCATGGATGTAGAATACAACTCTTTGATATAGAATCAGACATGGGAACTTGTGGATATGCCTACATGTAAGAAATCCATTGGCTGCAAATGGATTTTCAAAACAAAATATAGGGTAGATGGATCTATTGACAAACACAAAGAATGGCTAGTTATAAAGGCTTATGTTTAACGAGAAAACAATTAACTATGATGAGACCTTTGCACCCACTGCGAAGATCAAAACCATCAGGGTTGTCTATGCACTTTGAAAACACAAAATGGATGGAGAATTTTATAGATGGACGTTAAAAGTGCTTTCTTGAATGGTGATATCAGAGAAGAAGTTTACATGACCCATCTAGAAGGATTTTTCGAGAATAACATCCTCAGAAAGGTATGTCATTTAATTAAGTCTCTTTATGGACTTAAATAGGAACCTAGGGCATGGTACATAAAAATAGATGATCACCTATTGCAACATGGTTTCACACGTAGCCCCTTTGATTCAAATATGTATATCAAAAATATAGACAAAGAGATTGTCATCTTGGTTTTGTATGTAGATGATCTTGTGATTACAGGGATTTCGAAAATCTCGTCCGAAGATGTTAAGAATGATTTGAAGAAATCCTTTGACATGAAAGATTTGGGGCTACTTCACTATTGTCTTGGCTTAGAGATATGGCAAAAAAATAATCATATTTTTGTATCCCAGGACAAAATATGCTTAGAAAGTCTGGAAAAGTATGGTATGACAGATTGTAAACCTATGTCCACTCCAATGGAAAAAAATTGCAACTTTCAAGATTTTAGGATTCACCTCAAGTAGATGCTACTCTCTACAGACAAATTGTTTGGAGTCTCATTTACTTGATGTATACCAGACCAGATCTTTGATTTGTTTTGAGCTATCTTTCTAGATTCATGTAGGAGCCGAAGAAATGTCACTGGGTAGTAGTGAAACATGTGTTAAGATATGTTTGAGGTATAACTGAATATGGTTTGGAGTATGGAAAGAACTCTCATATTTTCCTGTAAGGATATACAGACTCAGACTATGCTAGATCCGTTGATGATATGAAATCAACTTCAGGTTACATTTTTCATCTCGGGCCTGGTGCTATATTGTGGATCAATAAGAATAAGATTGTTGTTTCTCTCTCATCCACTGAGGCAGAGTATCATGCTACATGAGGAGATGTGTGTGAAGTGATTTGGTTATGTTACATTTTGGTAGATATGAGAATTCTTGAAGAAAATCCTCCCATCATTCACTGTGACAATCAGGTTGTGTTAAAACTTGTGAGAAATCTAGTTTTCCATGAGAGAACCAAGCACATAGAAGTTGAATGTCACTACATTCGAGATCAAGTTTTTAACCACCATATCTAGCTCCAGTACTTCTTGAAAAATACTCAGATTGCAAATATACTCACCAAATCTCTTGGTAAAGATAAATTTCAACTATTTTAGGGGTACATTTGTAAAAACAATGTATTAAGGGGGTAGAACATTAAATAATACATTGTTTTAGCATGTTCTAGTTTTTTCTATTCTTGTCTTTTCTCTTCTAGGATGTTCTTCTCTAGATTATTCTTCTTCTTCTAGGATAATCCTCTCTATAACTTTCACCTCTGTGTATATATGTAAATTTTTGTAGCTCTTTTGATCATCAATAAAATTATTTGCTTATTTCTTCTAAAGCCTTCAGAAGTGAGATTTTTACAATATTACTCTTTTCAAAATGCCTTCAAGGATAAAGTGACAGATAATTAAATTATGTCTTATATTTTGAACGGTGGAAAAACCTCATTTTCTACCTTAGCATTCATTTCTTCAATTTTCCATCAATCTGAGGACGAATTGAGCTAAAAATTTGAACACAAAGTCTAAAAGAAACACTTATTGTGGTGAAGTTGACTTTGTCACAATCCAAGGTGGGAAAGAACACTTTCTAAAAATCTCAGGACTCCATTATTGGCTTCCATGACACAGAAGTGAAAGGGAAACAAAGTATATTGCCACTTCTAGGGTTCCAGTGGGTGGAATCTCGTAAAAATTGGAGTAGAGCTTCAAAATGAATTATGTAAACTTTTGCAAGTGGTTTTGTTCAAATCCAACATTGGGAATACCACTTTATATTTTTAGTAAGTCCCTACCACATAGCTTACTAAAAATAGTAAGTCCAAGGAAAATTTATTTTGGGTATCTCAAGACACTCCTTCAAGTGTAGAACATTCAAAAGTGGCAAATTTGGAAAAAATTGGCAAAATTGGTAAGGATGGGAACCCATGTGCAACATAATAAAAATAGTAAATGATAAAAATGAGCTCAATATGATCACACATTCTTCTGCTCTTTATGCCTTGCTAATTCAATATTTCATGAAGGTCAAATCTTTAGCTTGTAAGAAAATCCCTATCTTCATGTAGGTGTGGTGAGCATATGATGTCTCAAATAGGAAATGCCAATATCATAAGTTCTTATAAATCTCCACCAGTCACTGAGTGGTGACCATATCTCTAGATATATCCTCATGGGAATGGAAATGACAATTCATGCGTACGAGGGTTGAGAGATGAACTGTGACTCATATGGGTTGATTCATAATTTCAGTCATCAATCTCCTCAGGGTGACTGGATCATCATGTTTACATCACATAAGTAGTTTATTCAGGTCCTCATTCATATGCATTATTGTACAGGGAAGGAATGGTGGTGTTTCATGTTTTGGTATGGTTGTTTCAAGTAAAATAAGGCATTCTTCATTCTTTCAATGATATACTCATCGCTGCTAATCACTTTCCCTCTCGGCACATCCGGGCAATGTGGAAAGGTTCATCATTTCAAAGAGTTTGAAAAAGGGGAAAAAAATTTAAATGTGGAAAAAGGAGTAACTTTCATCAATGGAACATAACAATGTTGCAGAGGGCCATCATGGATAAAGTTTCAATCATCAACTCCTTCAAGAAAATATGCATCAGAGGTGGAAGCATCCTCATCCATGCTTTGGAGAATTCCTTCTCTTCTCTCTTCATTCTTCCCCCTCTTCTCTATTGGCTTTCTAATTATTCGTTGTAAGAAATCATGAATTTTTTCTTATTCATTAAAGTGACTATAAAATATTTGTGTAATCTAAAAGTTCCTTTTGCAATTATAAAAAGGGGACTTAGTTTGTCTTTCCTAGAAATACAAAGAGTCACAAGTTGAATAGGGACATCACTACTACAAGGGGGGTGTTTTGAGACAATAATAGAGACAATACTTAACCAAATCATCTCAAATAGAGACAATAAAAAGTTGTATATTGTCTCAAAGTGGGTGTCTCTAATATTGTCTCTAATTATTGTCTCTCCAAAGACAATATAGATTAATACATATTTTGTCTCTCTAGAGACAATATCACTTTCGTCTCTCTAAGGACAACATCATTGTTGTCTCCCTAGAACAATACATAATACTATTTTTTTCTCTTTTGAGACAATACTAATTTCAATTTTGGCCTCTTTAGAGACGATACTAATTTAAAGAATGAAAAAGTGAATTTCAAGAATGAATAATAACCAAATATCATTTAGTGAAATCAATAGCTACATATTGTCTATGATGTCACAGTGGACTGATAATTAATATTATAAATTACAAATAATTTTATTTGAATCTTTTTCCCAAATGTCATTAGCCCTTGACATACAATGGTAGACATAGTTATTGAGTTAAAACTAGTAATTACACCCGAAGGTGTAATGGACATGACGATAGGGGTGGAGAAAAGAGAAGCAAACAACAACGGATGAAAACTAAAAGTTAATGAGTATCATTGTGAACTAGAAATATGTATTGACCAGTAACAATGTTGATATATTGAAATGACATATTGTTTTTTTCTCAATGTAACTTCAAAGAGTGACATACATTGCTGCATCAATTTGTGATGGAGATACATAGTTAGAGCAACATGAAAGTAAATGACATGCATGTAGAGGGGAGAATTCTTGAAACTGTCAAAGGTCTATTTGCGACGAAAGAAGCATTTGGTAATAGGAGGGTTGTATTCCCTCGTTTGAAATGAGGAATCCTGCTTTATCAGTTATGACACATGTAATTTGACAAGGGAATATATTATTTCAGCAAAGGTTCCTTGTTGCCTGCATATACCAACAACTACCAAGTGTCAATAAAATGTCAGAAACACACAATACAAACTTTAGAACAACTAAAGCAAGGCCTTCCATTGATAAGTAGAGGAAGATGGAAAATTTATTACCAAGCTCGGTGGAAGCAACACAGATCTACAACATGAGCAACAGGGCCCAACTTGCATTGGTTCATCCGCATAATGAGCACAATGTAGCCAATCTGCCAACAAATAAGAATCTTATAGGCTGATTTGAGACATCTAAAATCCTAGGTAACTATGAAAACAAATATGAGAAATATGAACAATTCATGGCTATTATGAAAATTGACTTCAAATACTTACATTTCATTATATTTCAAATTCAAAAAATTGATTTGTAGGATTGGAACCTAGTGTCAAAGGAAGAGAACAAAGATAGGAAGATGCAAAGAAAACATATTTACTAATTTGAAAACTCATAATTTTTCATGTGCTTAAATAATACATGATATTTTCCATGTATACAATATCTAATGTAAATCATGAAATGAAATACAAACCCATATTTTATTTTGTAAGACTCAAATGCAATAAACTATGTCATGTGAGAGCACTAACCTTCAAAACTATGTCAATTTGGTCATGTAATTGTCAATGTAAAGGTAATAGCGATTGACAGCTCTTCGACAATGTGCTTTTTAATCCAACTTTGATAACTGCACCAAAACATAAAATATACACTAGTATACTCAATATCGATATTTTTCATACCATGAACTAAATGGAACTATAACATTAAACAATTGATGTATCAATCTCTAGTGTAAGCAAAAACTTTCTCAAATATACCAAACATTACTCTATACCTCCCAATTTATCACATTCAATACATCTAGTTTTTTTAACATGCACCATTACATATTGCATAATGATTACAACATTGTTGCATACACTCTAAACTTATAAGTCAATAATGCCAAGTTGTAATTTCCAAATAGGTGATGATATACAAAATATTGATATTGGCCAATAGCAAATTCCTCTCTTTTCTATGCTTTCACTATATGCAACAAACAAGTTTCTAACCCCAATTTACATTTTCCAGCGTACTCCCACCTTATGCCAAAATGGGAGATTTGGAACAAGGTATGGACATCCATAAAAGCATAAAGGATAGAGGAATTTCACCAAATGTTGTAGTTGCAACTTCCCTAGTAGACATGTATGCAATAGAGACAGAGCACATGAACCATTTGACATAATGTAGGTCAAAGATATGTGTTCTCATGGATAGAATTGATTACATGTTCTACACAACAGGGATTCATTGAAAAGGATTTATAAAATTTCAAGGAACAAGGTATGGACATCCATCAAACCATAAAGGATAGAGGAAACATTTCAGATGAAAGTTGCAGCCACCATGGTAGATATGTATGAAAAATGTGGAAGCATAGACAAGGCACATGAACTATTTGATAGAGCCTTGAAGAGATGTGTTCTTGTGGAATGCAACTAGGACACTTGCAACTACATCTAGGACACTTGCAACTACATCGATAATAACATATTTCCGTTATGCATCAAAGGATTTCCACACTCTACTCTAGATATCCCATTTTTGAAGCGTCCAAGAGGATCTTTGGAAAATATTGTAGAATCTATTCTCACCGAAAATTTTCCACTTTTTAAGAGAGGATATCCATTTATCTCTATAGAAAGTGTATCAGCAAGGGTAATCGATATCTAAATCTAATCGGTAAAAATCCCGCTAAAAGAGACCTAGATCATTCTTCTAAGCTTGACCAAATTCAAAAGGAAAAAATGTACTGAGTTTTCCATGTCACCGCACCATTAACATGTAATATCTACCATATTCATTGTTGCATTTCTAGCTTACAAGCCACCTCATAGGAGCAAGATTTTTTTAATAAAAAATGTTATAAAGGTCATGAGTTAAGGAGGGTAATAATTAGAGACTAAAATATGGGGAGGGTATTAATTAGAGAAAAAAATATTAAAAGACATTAAAATATATTAATCTCTCCTCTTGTCCTATTTTGGAGGGCAAGTGGATGAAAAGAGTGTAAAAATCTAGAGCTTGAGAGTTGTTGTGGACATTCGTCGTAGTTTTATACGATTTAAGACAAAGAGACGGTGTTAGTTTACGGTGTTATCGAGACCCTCCGTGCTAGGTATCATATGTAATTGTTTTAATATAGATTAGCAAACCTATATGACTTGGAACTAATGGTAGTTTAAGATGTCACTCTAAACTTCCCGAATGAACTAGTAAAAGAAAAAGATATTTTTGTGTTAAGAAGTGTTTTAACGAGTAGTAATTGGCATATAAATCCGAGAAGGGGAGATATTTTTGATTTATATGCACACCCTTGTAAATAATGCGAGAATAAGGAGAAGATAGAGGAAGACGTTGCATCAAAATTATTTAAAGACAAAGAGGCTCTGATTGATTTGTATGGAAGGCCGGTTTTTCCTTCTAAACAAATTTCATTAGAAACTACCCTATTATTTATTATATCTCGATGGAACTGGAAATGCTAGAGAAAATATTGATGACATCTTGAAAAATATGAACCATATGAATATCATTTATGTTGGAAGATCTTTCACCGAAGTCCTAACAAAACTGGCAGACAAAATTGTTGCATATACACCTAAAAATTCTCAAGAAGTTTCATTATTTGATATATCCTTAGCAATATCTGAGCCCCAATTTTCGGGAGTTTGGCACTTATATAATTAAAACAAAGGTTGCACATGAAAAAATATTTAAGAGCTTCAAACGATGGGAAAATATCTCAAGTGATTTGTTGGGAAATATGTTCAACATGTTGGAAATATGCATGCACCATGCATTGTTAATTCCAACCATAGCTATTTTAGAAGGATTAAAAATAGATTTAATTTGCTTTAATTTAGTATGAGTCTTGATTTAGTTAAATTCCTATTTTAGGATTAGACTTAATTCAAATAATAAATCTAATTTATTGCATAGCATGCAACTGTTTTAAAGCAAGAGTTTAATTTTAGAATACTATGTTTTTAGAGCTATAAAAGCTTATTTATTCGCAGCAGTTTGTTATTGTTTTACAAGAAAGTAAGGATGTGCATTGAAAGCACACATCTGCATGCACAACTTGATTGTAAAAAGATGAAGCTTTAAGCATGATGAAGATTTTATTAATGGAGATTATGTACAACAGTGCTGGTTTGAATATTCATTTGTTTATGCAAGTTATTTAATTGTTCTGTTTAAATTTATTTTATGTTGTTTGTTGTATAAGACTGCATATTTTCTACAAATTGGTATGAGAGCAGGTTATTCCAGCAGCTTATTAAATTGGTAGCAAACTATGGCTTCTACATCATCGACATGTAGACCCCGATTTAATGGAAATAATTACGAATACTGGTCATTGACCATGAAGGCGCTATTAAGATCTCAAGACATGTGGGAGATCATTGAAGATGGGTACACAAAGCCCGCAAATGCAACAGAATATACTGCACTTTCTCAGGAAGAGAAAGATACTTTGAAGGAGTTATGAAAGAAGGACGGAAAAGCTCTTTTCTATATTCATCAGGCAATGCATGAAAGCATTCTTCCAAGAGTGGCAACAACCAGTCAAGCAAAGACTACATGGGATACTTTACAAGTTACATATCAAGGTAAGGAGAAAGTAAAAACTCGCCAAGCTATAGTTACTTCGTAGAGATTTTGAGAATTTAGCAATGAAAGATTCAGATTCTGTAGAATTATTTTTACTTATGTAGTTGGCTTAGTCAATCAAATCAAATCCCATGGTGAGACTCTTGAAGACAAAAGGGTTATTGAAAAATTGCTTAGGAGTTTGCCTATGAAATTTGATCCTTTAGTTGTTACTATTGAAGAAACTAAGGATTTGAGTCAGTTTTCTATTGATGAGTTGCATGCATCACTAATCAATTATGAACAAAGGATGAATAGATCACATACAAGTATAGATCGGGTTTTGCATCTCGGACAATAGTTAGTCATGGCAAAAGAAGAGGAAGTTTCAGCCCAAAAGGCGAGAGGATGAAGTCCATCTGGAGGACACGGCGCAGTTCATCAAAATCGGGTGGAAGAGGATAGAATCAAGAACATAGTTATGGTCGAGACAAACTAAGTCCCATGTTCAAGTCATTACTTTGCGAAGTATGGGCACTATTCTTATGATTGCAAAAAAGCAATATGATCGGAGAGGCAAAATCAAAATTAGGTTGGAAGTTCTATTTCTAAACCTATGTTTATTACATGCACAAGGATTGCTGAAGCAATACCTTCTTTATCCCCTATTGAATGTAATTTGTCAAAAGAGAGTCCATGTGATGTATGGTATTTGGATTCAGGTTGTAGTAATCACATGATAGGTAATCTAGATTTGTTTTCTAGTTTGGATGATTCAGTTAAGAGTGATGTAACTCTTGGAAATAACAATATTGTGTCTATAAAAGGAAAAGACACGGTTAGTATTCTAACAAGACAGGGGGAGAAAACAAGTATGCAAGATGTTTACTATGTTGCAGGTTTGAAACATAACCTTATGTGTATTGGACACACTGGTACAAAAAGGATACCGAGTCTATATGGAAGACAATGATTGCGTGATTGTGGACAAAGCTCCTAGCACTCAATTGATTGCAAAAGTGATGATGAGTAATAATAGGATGTTTCCATTGATTTTAAAACCTAGAAAAAGAAGAAAAATTAGATCTGTTTGCAACAAAATCAGTAGCTCAGTTTGCAGCAAAGTCCTGCACTAAGCCAAATCAGTCTTTTGTTGAATCCTGCGCTCAAACAGATGAGTTCTACGCTAATGCAAATCAGGTCTGTACTAGAGTAAGCAAGTCCTTCACTAATTCCTGCGTCAATATAGTTGATTCTTGTGCTTTGAAGGAACACAATCTTCTTTTCATTCAGTCATGAAGGATGAATCATGGCTTTGGCATCTAAGGTATGGACATTTGAATTTTAGAGGTTTGAATTTATTACATAGAAAGAATATGGTTAAAGGTTTGCCATTGATTCAGAAACCGGAAAGGGTATGTGAAGGTTGTATTTTAGGGAAGCAACACAAAGATTCATTCCCAGTTGGAAAAATAGCAAGAGCAAGTGCACCACTTGAGATTGTACACTCAAATTTATGTGGACCTATGCAGACAACTTCTATTGGAGGTTGTATTTATTTTATGACATTCATTGATGATTACACAAGGAAGACATGGGTTTATTTTCTGAGAAATAAATCAGATGTCTTTGATACATTTCAGCAGTTCAAGGCATTAGTGGAGAAGCAAAGTGGATACTACATCAAAGTTCTCAGAATGGACAGAGGAGGTGAGTATATTTCTAATGAGTTTATGAATTTTTGTAGATATCATGGTATACACAAGCAATTTACTACTAGGTATACACCACAACAGAACGGTGTGGTAGAGAGGAAAAATAGAACCATCATGGAGATGGCGAGAAACATGTTGAAGGCAAAACATCTTCCAAATGATTATTGGGCAGAAGCAGTAGCAACTTCTATTTATATTTTGAACAAGTGTCCAATGAAACTTGTTAGGAACATGGTTCCTCAACAAGCATGGACTAACATGAAACACAATGTTTCACATTTCAAAGTTTTTGGTTGTGTAGCGTATGCACATGTACCTGATGAGCTAAGGAAGAAGTTAGACAACAAAGGAGAAAAGTGTATTTTTGTTGGGTATTTAAAGAATACAAAAGCATACAAGTTATACAATCTAGTCATTGGAAAGGTTGTGATCAATAGGGATGTACAGTTTATTGAGAATGAAGCATGGGATGGAAGTATAGAGAAAATAGTGAGTATAGCAATAGCTATTCCGCATGATGATATGACAGATGAAATTTTAGATAACAAGGTATTGTATCTACAAATCTTGGACATGCACCACAAGTTGTAGCACAAGCTACACCTCCATCTATAGTCGAGGTCACCAAGATTTTAGCCATCTTAAGCCATGCAAGAGACACCACAGAGAACACCAGAAGCTACTCCATCACCACAAAGCAGTCTTGCATCGAATAGTCCTGGTAGAGGAAAACACGAAGTCTAAGTGAGCTTAATAATGTTGATACAACTAATTCAATTTCAATTTTTGCATTATTTTCTCAAGTCAGAGATCTAGTATATTATGTAGAGGCTATAAAGAATGAAGTTTGGGAAAAATCCATGGATGATGAGATCGATGCTATAGAGAAGAATCAAACATAGGAGCTGATTGATCTTCCAAAATGAAAAGGACATGATAGGAGTCAAATGGGTCTACAAGACAAAATACAATGTTGATGGAAAAGTACAGAAGCACAAAGCAAGGCTAGTTGCAAGAGGTTTTATGCAGCAATATGGAGTTGACTAAAACAAAACATTTGCACCAGTAGTACATTTAGACATGGTAAGAATGGTTTTAGCAATTGCAACTCAAAACAAATGGCCTATTTATCAGATGGATGTTCAATCAACTTTCTTAAATGGATTCCTTGAAGAGGAAGTTTATGTAAATCAGCCAGAAGTTTATGAGATTGAAGGTCATGAAGAAAAAATATACATATTGAAGAAAGTGGTCTATGGTCTCAAGCAAGCACCTAGAGTTTAGTACAACAGAATAGATTCTTATTTGATTGAGAATGGTTTCAGTAGGAGCAGCAGTGCGCCTACCTTATACACCAAGATAAATGAGCAAGGTAAAATTTTAATTGTCTGTTTATACGTAGATGATTTGATCATTACTAGAAATCTATCTACAGAGTCATTCAAATAAGCCATGAAGAAGGAGTTTGAGATGACAAATCTTGGTCTTATGCATTATTTTTTGGGTATTGAAGTTCAACAATTAGAAGGTGAAGTTTTTATCTCACAAGCAAAGTATGCAAGTGATGTTTTGAAAAGGTTTAACATGTTGAATTGTAAGCCAGTGCCAACACCAGTTGTAGTAGGTTTGAAGTTGAGCAAAGAGGATGAAGGATCGTTTGTGGATCCAACATTGTTTAAAAAGTTGGTTAGAAGTCTTATGTATTTGACGGCCACAAGGCCTGATATCATGTATGGTGTGAGCCTCATATCAAGGTTCATGGAATCTCCAAAAGATTCACATTGGCAAGTTGGAAAAAGAATTTTGAGGTATGTACGTGGAACAAGGAATCATGGAATTCTTTATTCAAGTTCAGATGAGTTCAAACTCATTGGTTATACAGATAGTGATAGTGTTGGAAGTATAGATGATCGGAAAAGCACATCCGGCTATACTTTTCACTTTGGAACAGAATGGTTTCATGGGCATCAAAGAAGCAGCCCATTGTCACGTTATCTTCAATAGAAGCAGAGTATGTAGCAGCAACAAGAGCAACATGTCAAGTTGTTTGGATGAGAAGAGTGTTGACAGATTTACAACGAAAAAAGAGGAAGCTACATAGATTTTTTTGTGACAACAACTCAGCCATAGTGTTGTCCAAAAATCATGTTTTTCATAAGAGGAGCAAGCATATTGATACGAGGTATCATTTCATCAAGGAGCTGGTAAACAACAAGGAAATTCATCTTGAATTTTGCAGATCCGAAGATCAGTTTGCAAACATTTTTACAAAGGCTTTGGCAAAAGAAGTTTTTGAATATTTGAGAGACTGTTTGGGAGTTTGTGATCCTGTGCATGGAAAATCTGAAAAATCAAATGAAGCTCCAAAAGAGTGAAAGCTACAGTTTGAAATTAAGGGGGAGTGTTGGAAATATGCATGCACCATGCATTGCTAATTCCAACCGTAGCTATTTTAGAAGGATTAAAAATAGATTTAATTTGCTTTAGTTTAGCATGAGTCTTGCTTTAGTTAAATTCCTATTTTTAGGATTAGATTTAATTCAAATAATAAATCTGCTTTATTGCATAGCATGCAACTGTTTTAAAGCAAGAGTTTAATTTTAGAATGCTCTATTTTTAGAGCTGTAGAAGCTTATTTATTAGCAGCAGTTTGTTATTGTTTTACAAGAAAGTAAGGATGTGCATTGAAAGCACACAGCTGCACGCACAACTTGATTGTAAAGAGTTGAAGCTCTGAGTATGATGAAGCTTTTATTAATGGAGATTACGCACAACAGTGTTGGTTCGAATATTCATCTGTTTATGCAAGTTATTTAATTGTTCTGTTTATTTCTTTTATGTTGTTTGCTGTATAAGACTGCAGATTTTCTACACAAAATTCAGTACTAGCAGAAACTCGAAGAAAAATGATTGCATCAGACTCTCGACAACTGCTGTAGCCATTGTTGAAAGACTTGACCTTGACCAAAAAGAAGGTTATCAGTTTTTATAGAAGAAATTGCCTCTAAGAGAGATTTATTTTCTAGCATTTAAAATAGAATATATCATATTGCAGAGGTTACCCATGACAAAAGACAATCAAGAATTGGATGCAATCACAGAAAACAATCAAGATCAGGTACTCAATTCTGCTACTTGAAGTTTATAAATCCTATACAAATTTGCAAATGCTTATTGTTTGACATTTTAATTTAAATGTTGCAGGTAACAGTCCGTGCTATTATAACCTAAATATTGTCTTCCTACTCATTTCAATGCTGGAAATTTCAGAAACGGGAATCTGATTTCTAACAGAATTGTATAAAGAGATGTAAGAGACACACCATGACTTCAAAGTTGATTGGGTTTGGGTCCCAGTGGCCATTGCTGAATAGGATCGGTCGATTTCAAAGTATAACCAGCTCGCAGAGCTTATGCCATGGGTAGTAATTTCAAATAAATGGCAAATGAAGTAGCAAATGGTAGGATTGTTTTCATAAATTCATAGAGTTGTGTTTGGTTAACCTTACTGCTTACATGTTTTTGGGTATGTTGAAATAAAATTATTGAATTTTTTTATTTATCAATGATCATATAAGATTTCTTGTTGTTAATGTAACTCAACAAAATGTAGAAAGGTTGTTTGACATTAATATATTTTTACATAAAATTAGCAGTGGAATAAACTGAAATAATTGCACAACATGGTTGTCGTAGATACTTTCCATGTGAATCCGGGCATAAAGAAAGTTATATAAACCCAGGCATAGCCAGCACCTCAAGTTTGGTGTATGGGATAGCTCTTGTAGAGGCACACCCACCTTACCCCCTTGGATTTGAACTTGGTGATTCTGTTGAGGAGCAGAACAACCCTTGCCTATATGTTTATCCCCTAAGGAGCCATGACTACCCAAGAAAATAACTGTAATAACTGTTATATCGCTCTATAAATGGGAATCTAGACATACCCAGAGCTGTAAATGGTAAAATACACACACACACACTTACACTTGCAGTGAGCAACAAATGCATTTCTTACGCTTTACTCCTCTGGATAGTAATTTAAATGGGCATGACTGCTATCTCCATCTGCCATGGATCATATATTAATGGTCGAGCTTATCCTTTCAGGGGATGAAAAGGTGTTGGCGCCGCACACCTTATTTGGTATATCTGATAGCATCTCAGGAGGATAACAACGATTTTGTGAGCCTTCAGAGACTACTGCTAGGTCTTCTGTCTCTTGATTGTCTATCGAGAAGAAGTGGTAACGTGTGGATGATGGCAGTTGATAAGACTGGGAATAACATCTTGACAGGAAAAGGAAAACAACTGGTAGAAATGTTAATAAGTATTGTTCAAGAGTCGATGAACTCGTCCATAGCAATTACTATTAGAGAAAATGGGGTAGTGGAAGTGTTATCAAGTAAAACCGAATGGAAGCAGGGCCCATTGATACAAGTGATAAACCAGGTGAGACATTCACTGAATAGGGAGAAAAGCATAGGTTTTAAGATCCACCATGGCTCACAGAACATCCCTCGTCACAAATTGTTGAACAAATATCAACCAACAAGGTTTTTTCCATATGCTATTACAAATTGTTGAAAAATATCATCCAACAACATTTTTTCAATGCACTAATAAAAATGACTCTACAGATGCTTTCACAAACAATGATAACTAATCAGAATGATACTCTGGGGAAAGGATGGTTACACAAACAATTTTCAGGGAGAATATCCACCAGATGAAATTTCAGCTGTCACAGGCATGCACCGTATTACAGCATCATGCGCATCAAACTATGGTTTCGACGCCCCTATTGTTGTAAGTTTTGGAACCATAACATCCATGTCACAGATCAGAAGAGTCCCGTGCAACAATGCAAGCTCAACTATTAAAAGGATGGCATAAATCCTAGAGTATGTTGACACAACATATTTACGTAAAATGTTTATATGAATCCCCTAAGTCTCCTACATACATGAGAATTTATTTTCATCACAAGACCTTCCTTTATTTGTTGCATCTATATTTGAGAATTTATTTTCATACATGAGAATTTATTTTCTTCATAATCATCTGTCATGCATCCATGTTTCAAAAATTATAGTTGTAACATGTTTCATTGTATTTATTTGATTGAGGATTCCAAAGGAAAATACTATTCTACAAAGAAGTAATATACTGAGTCAAAACCTGCTTTCTAACCTAGTATTTCTTAGTTTATGCTAGATTCTTCCTACTTTCTTTGGATTACTATTCTAACCCAAACTATCTTTAGGCTTGTTTAATGTAACTTCTTTTTTAGTATAATTTTAATGTTATAAGACTTACAACTGAGCACACTGTAACTTATTCCTGGGTTTGGAAAATTCTCTGAGCATAAATATAGGCTATATTTGAAAAGATTAAGTGGAGTAACACAACAAAAAAACTGGAATAAACTCTTCTCATTATAATATATAATGACAAGATCCTTGCCTTAAGAAGAGGCTTCTCTGCCCTCCTTTGGTTGGAGAAAGGAATTAAAATATTTAATGACTTGTACGGATTTGGGAACTGGATGGAATGGACAGACCTTAAAACTTTCTCTAAACTTCCTCAATCTCAGTTCCAAATGTATACAATAATCACAGCTTCCTCTACTGGACTAATTATGGAGGATGAGAATGACTACTGAAGTGGATTAATATCACAGCTATACATAAGTTACATGCCATTTTTTTGTCCCTCAAAATCGGTTGAAGTTACAAAAATTTCTGGAGACAAAAGTAAAGCTAAAATAGTTTTCCAATTTATGTAATTATAAATGGTATTCAATGATTAGTAAGGTTATATGGAAATACGTATATCTATTTAAGTTATTTAAGTGATTATTAAGAATGTTTTTGACAGAAAAGGACATCAATAAAAAATGAAACTAAGAGCACGTATGGGAAAGGAAAATACAACTGCTCGCAACTCAGACAATCCTTCGGGTGAGAATAAGTGATGACTTCCACCACACATGGACCTGCACAACACCACAAAGAATGGAAATAAAAACATGAATCTATATAACTAATTTGAATCTATAAAAAAAAGGAACCGACTGACACATATCAGCCCACAATCAAATATTACATATGGTACTCATCAATGGGATATGAATATTACAATCAAGATCTTACAAACATTGACAACGATAGGAATATGTAATAGAGTCAGATCCTATAAACCCGTGATTTTATTAAGCAGCATAGGATATAGAATGCTAGGAAAATTATAGATAGATATTTGAGAAAGGAATTTCCCTATATTATTTAATATAAAATATTATTGCAAGGAGCTATATTGGAGAAGCAATAGAGTCTCTTGAAGATATGATGAAGGGGTTTCATTCCAAAGAACACAACATTCATGGAACTTGATAAATGTTTACATTTGCTAGATACAAAAATGAAAGATTTGTAAATGCAAAAAATCTACCTGCAAAAAAGGCCATACTGAATGGGTTTCTCAAAATTTGCAAGGTGCAAGTTACCACAATGGATATTCATGAAAACTAAATGGGTATCCATAAAATACATATGACATGAATTGTAGTAGTTGGGAATGATAAAATACCTTTATGTTGCTAAAGAATAGCTTGTTGCATGAACTTCTGTTATTTCAATCTTTCCTATGGTTGTTGGATATCCATGAAAATTAAATAGGTATCAATACAATACCTCCGAAATGAGTTGTTGTAGGGAGGAATGATAAAATTCCCTCTTGCTGTTGCATGAGTTATTGTCTATCCAATATTTATTGTAGTTGATTTGCTAAATGAACTACACTTCTTGTCCTGCAACTACTTTGTGTTGTTAAAGCTAACACATCTATACACCATACATGTTGTCGACCTCCTTTCTCACTATCAACACTGATATACCTTTTGTTCTGGGCTCCTTGATTAGTATCCTCAAGTCACATCTAGTATTTTCGAAGAGCTAAAATGCCTCTTCAATGGAGGGAGGAAAACCAGGGATGACCAACATCCTTTACCCTTTGAAGGAAATGGAATACATGTGTGTTGAATGACATTTAGGGTTTGGGCTTCTTGAAGAATCCTATGTAGAACACGAAAAATAATCATTTTGATTATATGGTCAAGTGCAAAAAATATTATTGAATGTCTTATTTTTGAAGTTACTTCCTATGACAAATGTGAATCCTAATATAACACCTTATCAACAATCTAATGGTAACGCCCCAATTTTCAACACCAAAATACAACAATAAAATTATCGAATAATTTTTTTTATTTAAATTGCATGCTACACAACACCACATGGGATCCAAATAAAGAAACTCGACATCACATAGGACACTTACATAAACATGAACCCACTCATACAATAGGATAACATAGGGTACACATCAATGTCTTACTCAAATGACGTAAACCAAGACAATGACCCAATTACAATAAGAAACACAAGATAGGCATACTCCACGACATGGCCTTTTCATGGTTTACATATTCATTACATTTAGGTTTCCATTGTATGACCTTATAGTTTTCAAATGCAATTAAACACATAAGGTTTAAAATTTCCTATTTTTCAAACTTCAATTACTTTATTTTGCAGAGCATTAATCTTTAATGGAGAATGCGTGGTTGGTTCCTTTCTCCAATTCCATTAGTTATCCATAGCTCATTTGTTAAATAAATTCATTTTAAACAACTATGAGTCTCCTAATATTCAATTCTTATGTTAAAGGTTTGTTTCTCAAAAATTGTTTAGTTGACTATAATTGTCTGAAGAACACATAACATGGGACCCTTCGTTCCTTTACAACTAGGTTGCATGTTTTTGTTTAACATTTCACATATCAAGGTTCTTTTAGAATTTTCTCGTTTCTCTTATGGAGATAAATTTATATAGCTTGATTGTGATTAGGAACGTAGATACACACATGCGCCTTCTAATATTTGACTTAAGGATTTGTTTGAGAGAGTCGTGTTTACTTGGTTTGGAAAAATACTCTCATTACAAGGAGGAAAATTCACAAGAAGAAAAAGGAAGGTTACTAGATCAATAGAAAACATATCCTGAGTTCATTTCATAGCATTGTTTAATACTAACAATACACTCTTTTAATCTTCAAGTTATTACAACCAACTATGTAGGTTAACTAATTAAGTTGTATCATTCTTGATTCACAATCTATTGCTCCAATTTGGAATTCATATTTTCACAATCATATTGCACATGGAAGGGTACATTACACTGTTCCCGTTATAGAGATTTTCTTGAATTTTAAGTGACGAATTTCACATTTCAAACTACTTTTATTTCATCGTCTTAAGGATTTACTCTCAATAGTAACGGGTTAATTACATGTTTTGACCATAAATTCTACTTCCTAAGTGATCCTAGGTTTGATATATTCCTATCTACGCCAAGGGTTCTACTAGCTTTTACAAGTCCAACTTGAGTGTAATTTCCTTAACTCACAAGACCTTGGCTACAGTTGAAGGTATCCCATTCTCAAGGCTACACTTTATTATTTCATTAGCATTGTTGTTTAATCCACATTTATGTAAACAAAGCATGTGATCATGCATCATATTTGATTTTTTTATTTATTATGTTGTTGTATTAGTCGTGGACCTCTACTTTATTACATTCATTTTATGATCACATATGACATTTTAGTTGGTTTTGACATTTCTCAAAGGTGTACCATTTTCGTAGCGGCATTCCATAGATTAATCTTATTTACCCTTTTTTACTAACTATATTTACACGGTTACTTTGGTCCCGTATTAACATCATTTGAGGTCGATACAAAGATTGAAGTGACTCCTCACATAACACATTACACAAAGGAATCTTAACATCCCCTTTCCGGAGTTACGAAGGTTGCTTTGCGAGTCTCCGAAAATCACAATTTATCTATTTAAACTCAACATATTTACCGGGAAGTCAACTTCAACTTATCAATAAAAAAGAGTATTGTAGCAATCTAGTTTAGTCGGAAGTTTTCTAGATCATCTTGAATGAGGGTTTGAGTTCATGGTTTCCTACCAAGGAATAATTGGATTACGTAAGTTACGATATGACGTCTTATTGTTTTGAAAACAAGATTATTTAAATAATCAGAGCTATGATAATCCTACGGTTTAAAATTTTATCTTGTTGCAAATGAAAAACTAAAGAACAAAAATTATGAGAGATGAACGATGCCTGGAGATATTTGTGTCTGCGGTGTATGAGGTAATCCATGTGGTTTCACTCGCACTCCACTAGGCTTCATCCCTCTACCAGGAATTCTGTCAAACAAATCGCGTGCACCCACAAGTCCCCATTTCACATTTACTTGAAATCTTTCATTTTGGCTTGAATATCATTATTTAAATGAGGAAGAGGTTGAAGTCACATGATTTCTTTCACAAGATCATTCATAGAATTGAGAAGCCTAAGGTGTTCCATATTGTTATTTTTGAGTGTGACCATTGTCTCTAAATTACAGCTACTAGAAGGAAACCCACTCCAACCCAGTGAACATTTCCAACAGCTTAACCAGATTTCTGTTATGGATCTCTCATGTGGTTTTGATATCCTTCTTCATACTCATATCCTGTCTTTGTTTAGGAGCTAATTGTAATGTCTTTAAGGCATACAGTTGGCCAAAAGGCAGCTCCACTTTGCAACAACCCATTTTTCCCCTTTTCCTATTACAAATTATTTCATTGGATTGGATGGCACTGCCGCCATATACCAAGCACTCAGCCACAAAACCACAGACCACACTTCTCTGGCACCAAACATAAATAAGAAACAAAAATACAAAATTTTTCTTTATGCCATTTCAACAACCCATTTCCATGTTTATCCTACAACCGTTGCAGTGCATCAGGCCACCTTACTTTCAGGCATACAGTCAAGCAGTTCACATGCCAAGTGCATGCTTCTATGCTTGCATGCATATCTACTAGGGAACTTGCAACAAAACATCTGACAAAACTCCTTTATATATTATGCTTTGATGGACTTCCATTACCATTTCCAAATCTCCCATTTTGGTGCGGTTGGGAAAGCAAGGCAAAGGAAAATTAGATTTCCATTATGCTTTGATGGATGTCCATACTCTTTTGCAGAGCTCATGTTTTGGCACAGGCATGGAGGGTGCTAGAAAGGCTGTGAAGCCTAGATTTCCATTGCTTGAAAGGTTCCACGACCTTTTTAACAAACCCATTCTGTACATATTCTTCCATCATTACAGTCCATGAGGCCATGTTTCAGGAATTTAGTCGAATAGTTCTCATGCCAAATGCACGCTTCCATGTTTTGCATACATATCTACCAGAACACTTGCAACTACAACATCTGAGAAAAGTCTCATTTTTGTGCAGGTTGGGAGGCAGCTGAAAAAGGTAAACTGATCACGTTGAAGACCTGTTTGTTGCATTGGTGTGATAGTGTGACTATCCCGTGAAGGAGAGACCCATGTATTCTTGTGTGTTGCAATATCCCAATGCTATTAAATTTGCAACGTGAAGTGGTTTTCTGCGGGAGTTATTGCCTTGGGATCACAATAAAGTGGTTAAATTATTATGCAAGGAAATGATAGATATGAAAGGCTGTCTAGGATGTGTCGTTCTCCATGCCAGCTGGAGAGGCATCCCATATGCTTTCAACCTGAAAAATGCACTGCCAAATGTGGCTCAATGTCTGCAATCAAGGGGGCATTACATCTCCCTCCCCTTATAAGAGCATCGTCCTTGATGTGACACAACCTCAAAGCTCGAAGGATATGTAGGCAAGAAATTCAATATTAACATATGTCATTTAAAAAATTGACTTACTTGGTACAACGCGTTACCACATAGAAGCAAACTAATTTTGGCAATATCCTAAATTTTAATGTTCGTGAAAGATTGGTAGTTAGTTATCTTTTACTTTATTACTTAATTTGTATTTTTCCTTTATAGTATTTATTAATCTCAAGCTCTTAATATTCATTGTTTAGAATTTCAATTGTCTTATGTTCATGGGCACTCAACAATAATTGGTCTCGGGATGTCACAAAAACTCAACACAACACAAATGACCCATGAGACATCTTGATACATAATTTCACAACAATATCACATCACAAGACCTCTAATTCCACTATGTGAAAATAAATAAATAAAAATTTGTCTACATAACAAAGGATTTCCAACATTCATGTCATAGGCATAAATCCAACACACACATGTGATTGAAAAAGAATCATCATGCTGATACATATACAACTGGTATCACATGATCCAAAGACCATGACAATACCTTCACAGTGCCAAGACCATATCCACATAACAGAGGAGCGTCGACCTCAATCATAACAATGCCTAACAAGACTCATAAGAGTACACATAATTCATGACACCAACTCCACACATCACAAAACATCACGAACCAACTCCATATATCTCCAAAAGAAACACAAAACAACTCCATATACCTCCCAAAGCATCACCAAACAACTCCCCAAAACATCACCAAACAACTCCATATACCTCCCAAGAGAAAGAATCATAGTGCCAAAACCAAGTCAGGTCACTCAACCATAGAGCCCCATCAAGAATATCGGGTCACTCAACCATAGAGTGCCATCGATAATATCAGGTCACTCAACCATAGAGTGCCATCGAGAACATCAGGTCACTCAACCATAGAGTGTCATCAATAATATCAGGTCACTCAACCATAGAGCCCCATCTCCTTTCTCCATTTAATGAGGTCAAGTCACCTTATGGCCCTGGGCACATAGAGCCCCGTCACCCCTAACCCAAGTGACATAATAACTCATGGTTCAACAACCCGCTAGTTATCTGTAACTCCTTAGGGCATACCCCCATACAACGAAGTGGGTCCATAGGTTCAACCACTCCATGGTGAATCCCATGACCCTATTCCAACACATTACGACATTAGAACCAGCATAACAATCCATTTGAATCGACAAGTGACAAAAATAAATAGCCTTGGGATAGGCTATAAAAATTTTAAACATGAAAAGAAAGTTTAAAACTAAGGAAAACAAATGGCTAAATAGCCATAGTTAGTGTAAAAATCTACATGTTAGTGTAACAACCAAATAAAATGCCCAAAATATAAGCACACATCAATCAAGAAAATTGTTGGTTCTGACAAGAAAAGAGATAATGATCAATTTATGAATAAAATATGTATATAGAAATAACACATTACAATCACTACATGGCCTTATCTAGCCACCAAAGGGGTACTCATCGAGTTGTTGGCACTCGTATGTCAAGCCTCAACTCGTAAAAATATACAAGTAACCAGAAATGAGTATATCAAATAATGTAATTATCATCATCTCTGCCTGAATCATCCATCCATACTCCCACAAGGCTCAACATAGTCAAAATCACATAGGATTGTTTGATGGACAACCCAATAGGAAAGAGAAGGGGATGCTAGTTTGCATAAGTTGAGCCTAAGGTGGTGCACATCCATAATATACTGAGCAAGATCGAAGTATACTAAATAGATAGAAGTGGGTTTTCAGTCTATATAAGACTCCACTTCCTCACTCGTACTTGGCTCAAGATTATGAAAACCTAGTCCACACCTCCTCTCTCCACACATACACTCTTGACATTGCTTCCCTTAGGGTCATCTAGTGTAAGGTTCACAACATAACACATAACTACATTACTAACACAATGGTGATTCATGCACATTAACCATAACATCTTACACATGGTATATATACAAGGTATAAAAAAATCATTACTTTCATGGGTTATGATACATCACTTTTCCACATAATGCACCTAAGGTGCAAGTACTACACAATAGGGGTCATACGATCACCATATGCCCCTAATTCATGACATGAACCATCACATATTACATAAATTATACGTATGATGAAAACAATGACTAACATTACAACATATAATCAATTGCAATACAACATGGTGACACACATAATTCATCACAACACGGTGGCGACATCATGATAAAATCCAATTCACTATACACCAATTTTTTCATGCAACACATCTTCATATCACATAATAACAAAACACTCCAACACTCCGTAATCCACAATAACATTCTTTTCACACACAACAAGGTGGCACATCACATGTGAACTCCTCATTGAGTCCACAAAAAGGAGAGTGAATAATCTCATTACAAACACATCAACATGATAACAAATACACACTAAGTGACATGCACAACACGTGTGTTCATAATATCACAATTACAACATTGTTCACATCACAACATCTATCACATTACTTTTCCAATCTCCAACACCACTATGCAAGATCATCTTAACTCCGCCTATCCCAGAGGTTTGAGAGCATGAACCTCCACTCTGATACCATATGTAACGCCTCAATTTTCAACACCGAAATACAACAATAAAATTATCGGAATAATTTTTTATTTTTTATTTCAATTACACGATACACAACACCACATGGGATCCAAATAAAGAAACTCAACATCACGTAGGACACTTACATAAACATGAACCCACTCATACAATAGGATAACATAGGGTACACATCAATGTCTTACTCAAATGACATAAACCAAGATAATGACCCAATTACAATAAGAAACACAAGATAGGCATACTCCACAACATGGCCTTTTCATGGTTTACATATTCATTACATTTAGGTTTCCATTGTATGACCTTATAGTTTTCAATAGAATTAAACACATAAGGTTTAAAATTTCCTATTTTTCAAACTTCAATTACTTTATTTTGCAGAGCATTAGTCTTTAATGGAGAATGCATGGTTGGTTCCTTTCTCCAATTCCATTAGTTATCCATAGCTCATTTGTTAAATAAATTCATTTTAAACAACTATGAGTCTCCTAATATTCAATTCTTATGTTAAAGGTTTGTTTCTCAAAAATTGTTTAGTTGACTATAATTGTCTGAAGAACACATAACATGGGACCCTTCATTTCTTTACAACTAGGCTGCATGTTTTTGTTTAACATTTCACCTATCAAGGTTCCTTTAGAATTTTCTTATTTCTCTTATGGAGATAACTTTATATAGCTTGATTGTGATTAGGAACATAGATACACACATGTTCCTTCTAATATTTGACTTATGGATTTGTTTGAGAGAGTCGTGTTTACTTGGTTTGGAAAAATACTCTCGTTACAAGGAGGAAAATTCACGGAAGAAAAAGGAAGGTTACTAAATCAATAGAAAACATATCTCGAGTCCATTTCATAGCATTGTTTAATACTAACAATACACTCTTTTAATATTCAAGTTATTATAACCAAATATGTAGGTTAACTAATTAAGTTGTATCATTCTTGATTCACAATTTGTTGCTCCAATTAGGAATTCATATTTTCACAATCATATTGCACATGGAAGGGTACATTACACATGTGTTCCCATTATAGAGATTTTTCTTGAATTTTAAGTGACAAATTTCACATTTCAAACTACTTTTATTTCCTTTTGCAATTTTATTAGTTATCCATAGCTCATTTGTTAAATAAATTCATTTTAAACAACTATGAGTCTCCTAATATTCAATTATTATGTTAAATGTTTTTTTCTCAAAAATTGTTTAGTTGACTATAATTTTCCGGAGAACACATAACATGGGACCCTTCATTTCTTTACAACTAGGTTGTATGTTTTTGTTTAACATTTCACATATCAAGGTTCCTTTAGATTTTTCTCATTTTTCTTATGGATATAACGTATATAGATTTATTGTGATTAGGAACATAGATACACACATGTGTCTTCTAATATTTGACTTAAGGATTTGCTTGAGAGAGTCATGTTTACTTGGTTTTTGGAAATAAGATAGTGGCACTTGATAGGAAACAGACCCGAGAATCTCACACCTTTTCAAATTTCTCGTCCCCCCTAAACATGCCCCAATATCACCAAAATAGACCACCCGCTCAAGCTTCTAATCAGAATCAAGGGAAACCTCCTACTATCAAATCTTCTCAGCCTTATAATCCCAATGCAACATCAACATCAAGAGCTATGGTCCCGGTCCTAGAACAATATGGCACAAGAATGTGAATGGTACCCTCCATATGGCTACTATTATGATCAAGCAACATACTTCCAAGATCCATCAAATGAGGCCTTAGTGGTGTAAACCATTGGCATGCCTCAAGAGGCGAGTCAAGAAGAAAACCAACAGCAAGCAAGTCAACAAGAGGCTCCTCCAATGGAAACCACATTGATGAATTGGCAAGTAGAATATTTATGTGGAATCAATCAATCTCCTTTCTAGGGTGTAGCTGCTAACACACAATCAAAGAAGAGGAATATAGAGGAGGGGAAATCATCTAGTCTAGTTGTTTCTCAGGCCACTCTCACAGAACAACGAATTAGTAGACCAAACGTAACCTTGAATGTGTAGAATCATCCCGGAGTACCTATTGTAGCAACTCATGGACTAGTCTAAATGCAAGAAAAATCCATGCCCATCAAGGGAAAAAAAAGGATAACCCTCCTCCTTTTAATATCATTGACCAGATGAAGAAGACCAATGTCAGAATTTCCATGTGGGAAATCATTTAAAATTCTAGGGCAACGATATTTGTTGCAAGCAGCTATGGAAAATTAGTCCCCTTCTAATGAAACATCCAAAAATTAGGAGAGGGTTTCTACCAACACCACGTAACAAGGAGAAAGTCATTCAAGTAAGAATGTAAAGCCACCGCTTTGCTCCAATAGTTCACACAAAGACATCGTTAGTGGGAAAGAGGCAAGAGGATTCCATTACAGAGTCGTGAAAGGAGGTTCATACTCCATTTTGACCCTGGGGAAGAAAAGAGAGAGGGGGACAGGGAAGAAGAATGAACAACAACCATTTACAATGAATCCTTCCACTGTATTTATAGATTTGATCAGAGAGAAGAAAGAGAGAGGGAAGCGGGAAAAGTAGGTCAGAACTCAACCACTGTTGTTAATGCTTTTAATAAAATCTGCCCCAAATTCATCTTTACTACATCAATCCTTAGTTCGAACCTTGAAGGAAGAGGAAACAATGGAAATAGATCAAATATGATCTAGTTGTTGAGGTGAGAAGATCCCGCATTGAAAGCCCAAAGATGTTTTCTCCATTTTTCTTCACCTAACTTCCTCAAAATTAAAGTTTCAAACCTTCATGGCATGGGTGAGGCCGAGATCTTTTCAATGGCATCAGATTTGCAATATTTCGAGCCCTAAGTAAAAATATATGCCCCTTCGAAGTTTGTATCGGGTCCATAAAGGAGGGTGGGAAAACAACTTGAAAAATGGGTTCCCTTTTGATATGGGACACGTGGCAGCTAGATTGGAACAAAAATCAGGCCTACAGGTCCATAGTTTATCTTTTTCCCTTTCTACAAGAATCACAAAATCCAAAAAACTCCTCATGACCTCGCTTTAGCTTTGACTTGGGTTCAAAATTTGACTTTTCTTTTTGCCTCATTGTGGAATGCAAGCTTGTAGGTCTCGAGTCATCTCCTTCATATTTTCTCTATGTGTGGGGTTGTGTTAACAAAATTTTCCAGGGGGTGAATTTGGGATAACAATTTGGTGACTCATGAGGACATTTTCCTACTAAATGAAGAGACCAGTGGCCTTGAAGCATCCATTGGGCATGGAGTCTGCTTGATGAACATGAAATTGATCTAAACTCTAAAACTCCAACCTCTGAGCCTCTTGGAAACCTGCTGAAACTTGAAGTTGGACTTCACCAAAAATCCAACTGAATGCACTGTGCAAGAGCAAAACAACAACACCAAAAACTATGTACAAACTGAAAATCATATATGCTCTAAATGGAACATGCAAAGTGTGCAAAATCACTTCTTATGGTGAAAAAAAACCTACCTACACTACTCTAACCAATAGCAAAGGGAGCTCAAACAAAGATTGCAATTGACAAGGAGAAATAGCTTCCCTTCCTCAAAAATGGCAGCCATGCAACTGATTTGGCACTGAACATGGCTGGTTGGATAAGTGAAAAACTGAAAATAAGTCGGTCCTCCACCCAAATCATCAAGGTATTAGCATTAATGGAAAATACCTCCTTAAGCTGACTTGCATTGGACTTCTGGAGGTGTTGATGGTGACCCTTGGTACTTTGATGCTCATCCTCATGCCCTGAAGTAGGCATGACTGGTTTTGGTTTCTCCTTTGGCTCTAATGAAGCCAAGTACTGATTGGGCACGACTGATCCTTTAGATGTGCACATTTCTATAAAATTCAACTCCAAAAATGGAGTCTTCTTGTGGGCCTTCTTGAGTGGATGGTGTGGGAGAGATTGGGACATCTTCTTACTTTTTCTCTTCCTTCTCCTGTGAAGAACATGGGAGAGTCATGTCTTCCAATCTTGGTTCCAGAGGGTTGTTATGAAGTGTAGGTTGATGTTCCTGAATGTTCTCCTCCATGGCAGTAGGCTCATGTGTTTGGGATGTGAGAGATGGAGGAAAAAATGATGTGATCTCCTCGGGCTCCTCTCCATCAAGATAATCCTCCAAGTCAGACAGATAATGTACCTCCTCGTTGTCCTGCTACGTGTGTTCGACCTCCTCCATGGTGTCCTTTGAATCTGCAATTTTCTCACCATGGTTCCCCTCATCTTCAAACATGAAGTTTGAAATCTCAAACTCTTCTTCGATATCAAAGCTTGAAGGGGATGAATTGGGAGGAATAACTGACAATTCTTCCGTGGCCTGCTTCCCACTTAGAGCCTCTCGAAACCGTATGGTCCTTCTCTGCTACAAACTCAGCCTCAGCCACCATTGGTTCTTCAACCCTGACCTCCTCTATTGGCTTGACCATCAAGGGGATCTTTGTAAACCCAAATTTTGTAGCCTAACTCTTTAGATTGTTTGTTATTTCTTTTCTATTGGGATCCTCTTCTTGCTTTCCTTGACTGGATTCTTGAGTATCTTCCTAACATGGACTTGGGAAAGTAAGAGGAGTGGCGGGTTGGGGTTCAACCAGATTTGCAATTGTTTGTGGTGGGGAGGGAGGTGGAACTTCTTATTTGTTTAGAGGGGATGACTATTTGGAAGGGAAAAGGACAGAAGAACTGAGATGGGGTGGAAGACTAGGGAATGGAGAAATGGAATCAACACTTGGGGAAGCAAGTGGGAAGCTTGACTCTTGCCTTTGCTGAAATGATAAAGATTGAGGGAGAGAAAATGAAAGACAGGGAGCTGGTGATTGACTTACCCATTGACAAGGTTGTCTTGACTCCAACTCATAAGCCTTGATCTCCTTAGCCCACTATGTAAGTTGAGGCAACACTTCAACCATGAATTCAAGCTTCTCCTGAGGGTTGTAGTGTCTTGGAAAAGGGCCTTCCCATGGACAAGGTGCCCTACAACCAATTCTGAAAGCCCACATTTGAGCTGTTGCCCTTAATTGAACCATGTCAGCCTCCATTTTTTAAATCTTCTCCAGTAGACCAGCATCCTCTGCATAACTATCACCATCATATGCATCCCCTTGTTCTTGATAAGCTCCATATCTATGTCTTATTGATCATTGGATATAAATTTTTGCACAATTACATGATTGAGTCAAGGGTGAGTAGCTCATAATGTTGAAGCAAATCATAGAGAAATTGGGTGTAAAGTATGAACTGGTATTTAGGGGAGAAGTACAATTAGATGGGACAACAAGATGCAAATTTGGAGTTATCAAAGATCAAATCCTTATGCTCCATGCTTTCTCGAATGTCATAATTCTGCAAGATGTATCGGTGATTGATTTGCGACCACTATTTTCCATGTGCCTTTCGAGGGAATATACATCCAAGATTGGTGGGTACCTATCACTTGATTGGTCCCACATATTATTTAGGACAAGGTATGGAGCTAAGGTAACTATCAGGTTAGATCCAATTGCACACTTTCATATCAAGCCCCATGTGCTAAGCCCAATAAATGTTATTTGTGTAGTATTTTAATGGGAGGATTGTCTATATGCCTAAGAACTAGACACCAATGATGGTACTATTCCTGATATGACCCTTGATGAGTGGGCCCTATAAAGGTATGGCTATAATCCATACATGTAGATGGAAGAAGCCAAGCTAGGTGTTTATTGCTTACACGAGGAAAACCAGCCCATCCCCAACCTCACTAAGCCAAAAATGAAGAATGAGAATGAAGTGTAGCATTTGTTCTTTGATAGTTTGAGGAGAAGGTACGTTGGAGGAGGTGCAATGCTCTTGTCACTGCAAGGTATGAAGTATTATTCAGATTTTTCATTTTTAGTTTGCATGTTCAAATAACACTCTTGAATATGAAGCTTTGATCCATGGATTGCACTGGGAAAAGAAAAGGGGTATAAAAAACTTGCAATTGTTTGGGGATAGTGAGTTGATTTTCAACCAGGTTAAAGGACAACATGCTACTAAGAATGATCTTCTTAAATACTATGAAAATTGAGTATGGTACATCATGGAAGATTTTGAAGCATTCAACCTTTAGAACATATCAAGGAAGAAGAATGAGGCTGCAAAACAGGATTGTGGCAATTGGAGTGACATTTGATGTGGTGGAAAATATCAAGAGAGATAAAACGTAGCCATATATTCATGTAATTATAAGGCCATATGTATCAAACAATAACTTAAGCTATCGGTATTTGAGAATGATCAACAAATTATTAATTTTTTACATGAAGAGGTTGAGTTCTCAGCTAAAAATTGGGAGAAGCTAGATCAACAGTATGGGGATAAAGTGTTGTAGCTGTGGAAAAAAAAAAATTGCCCAAGGGATTGCTTACTCTAGATTCAATTTTCAACCCAAATGATCAATTCCAAAAAGAGAAGGCCAACATTTAGGTAAAAAGGAAGATTCAGAACCCATTTTGGTTGGAGAGGGTAAAATTCTCCAAATTGGCAAGGTGAACATAGATCAAGAAAAATTTGAATTCATAGAACATATCCAAGAATTATCGAATGTATTCACTTAGAGATATGAGGATTTTAAGGGTTTTAACCCAAAATTGGCACAACACATCATTGATTTTAATCCGTAGGCTAAACCCGTCAGGAAAAGAAAATGTTGGTCAACCCTCATTAGAGCCTCTCATGAAGAAGGATTTGAATAATCTCATTAAGGCGAGTATCATTTTCTGATCAAGCACTCAAGTTGGGTAATAAATCGGGTTCGGTTAGGAAAAGGAATGGGTTAATTAGGTTGTGTGTGGATTTTTAGGATATAAACATAGCCTCCCTCAAGGATCGGTATCCGCTACCCTCTATGGACAAGATATTGTAGGTAACTTGGCTAGTTCAGAAAGATTCTCCCTCTTTGATGGATATTCGGGCTACAATCAGATCATGGTGAACGAGGGAGATCAATTTAAAATGGATTTCACCAAAAAATGGGGCACTTATGTCATTTAGATTTTCAAATGTTGGAGCCACATTGTAGAGGGCTATAGATATGGCATTCAAGGGGTTATTGGAAAAATATTGTCTATCTATCTTAACGACATCACTGTGTTTTTTAAGAATGCATAGAGCCACCTCTTTCACCTTAGTCAAGTATTCCAGTGGTGTAGGAGATTTGGGGTTTTTATGAATCCCAAAAAATGCATATTCTTGGCACATGAAGGAAAGCTCCTCGGCCACATTGTTTCGAAGGAAGGTTTGACAATTTATCCAGAAAGGGTAGAATCCATCCATCCTCTACCATTTCTAAGCCATAAGAAGGCTCTCCAAAGATTCTTAGGGAGGATAAACTTTGTTCGAAGGTTTGTACTATATTTTTCCACTCTCGTGAAGCCATTAACAATGATGTTGAAGAAGAATCTGGCATTCAAATGGATAGTGGAGGGAAAAGGGATTTTTGAAGCTATCAAGAAGGCCATATCTCAAGCTCCAACTCTCATTAATCCTTATTTCTCCCAATATTTCTTCCTCTATGCCTTTTAAATTTTGAATACCATCTCTACAATCTTGATGCAACAGAATAAAGAAGGACTGGAACAACCTATTGCATTCTTCATCCAAGGCCTTGTGGACTATGAGGTAAGATATTCATTCATTGAGAAACATGTCCTTACTGTGATTAGAAGTTTGAAGAAATTCAAGCATTTAGTGTCAAATAATAGGATTCATCTACTAGTCACACATGTTGGTATAAAATATTTTCTTTTAAACAAGGACCTCAATGAAAAAGAGGATAGTTGGATAACCAAGGTCATGGAATATGACATTAATATTAAGGTGACCAAGTTTGTCAGTGGTAAGGGATTATGTGAGCAACTTGCTTTGGGACAACATGTTGAATCAAGTGGTAAAGGATAGGTTGTTTTGGTTCTACATGACGATTAAGAGCAATCGCCCGATGCCAAACTCGATCCTTGTTGGACTCAAGATATAGTCCATTTCCTTCAAATAGGTCAAAGTCCTCAAGGATTGAGAAAATAAAAGAGGAGATACTTAAAATTACAATCCATTCCATATGTTCTTATTGACGACATCTTGTTCAAAAGAGATGTGAATGGTGTCCTCCTAAGATGCATCAAAATAGATCAGGTGGAGAGGGTATTACATGAGTTTCATGATGAAGAAACAGGTGGCCACTTTGCCTCAAAAGCAACAACTCTTAGGATCATGAAGGATGGTTATTACTGGCCTAACCTTTTTAATGATTGTTATGCATGGATTAGGAAATGAAAAAATGTGCCTTCTTCACAGGTAAAGAGAAGCTAACAACCCTTCCACTCCACCCCATTTCTATAAATGAACCATTCATGCAATGGGGGTTGGACTTTATTGGGGTGATTAACCCAAATTCTAGCTTGGGCCACAAGTGGATCCTTACAACCATAGATTATTTCACCAAGTGGACAGAGGCGGTTGCACTCAAGGAGGCAAATGAGGCCAACATCTTGGATTTTTATGAGGGTATTATAGCTAGATTTGGAATCCCTTCAACTATAATATCAGATAATTCCTTGGCTTTTCTTGGGACTAAAATATCTGATGGGTAGTGAAAAATGGCATCTATTTGAGCACCTCCTCAAATTATTACCCCTAGGGTAACATGCAAGAAAAGTCTACAAAAAAAAATCTCTTGAGGATTATAAGGAGGACTTTGGATGAGAATCAGAGAACATGGCACACCAAATTGAAATCAGCCTTGTGGGCTAATAGGATTACTCCCAAGAAGTCAATAGGGAACTCTCCTTACAAGTTAGTCTATGGAAGGGAGGAAAGGCTACCTATATCACTTGAGTTGTCAGCATTAGAGCTCATGAAGTAGCTATAGCTATCCAAGTTTGAGCCCATGGAAGTGAGGTATGTAGAGCTTATGGAGCTAGAGGAGCTGAGAAATCAGGCCATGAAGACAATGGAAAATACCAAGCTCAAATCAAGATGAGATTTGACAGGAAGGCTAGAAACAAAACATTCCAAGAAGGAGACTTGGTCCTAAAATGGGATGCAGATAGGGAAAAACTAGGAAGGCATTCCAAATTTGATGTCATATGGAGTGGCCCCTACATGGTCACAAAATGTAAAAACAACAATGCTTTCCAGCTATCCAAGTTGGATGGAGAAGAACTGTAGATTCCAGTCAATGGAATCTATCTCAAGCATTTTTATTAGGTGAAATATCTCTCTTGTACATATTAGTTTAGAGTTTGGTAATTCCTCCAAGTGCTTTTAGCACATTGCATTGTTTTAGTTTAGGTTACTTTTGTAATAAGTTCTTGTGCACTCTCTGCATACCCCATTTGGGATGTGTATGACTTTGTATGTTTGTATATAGTTTTGCCTTTGTTTCTCTTGCACTCTCCAGTTTCAGACAAAGTTTGGTAGAGAAACAAGCAATCCAACCCAAGATTTCATTTGGAATGAAGGGCCCCAATAGTGCTTCAGAAATTTAAAGGGATAAATTCTCAAATGGAAAACTAGTTCCAGCAATCAGTATGAATCCATGCCCAATGGATCCCCTAAGGTAATCGGGTCTTCCGATCTAGCGGTAGATCATCACGCAAGTCACCAATTGTTATCCATTTTTACACCCCTACAAAATGGACAACTTAATAGATTATATCGCTAACAGCTTAAGGGAAAAGAAGTTCCTTACAATCTTTAGTGTAACTTGCATTGGTATTAAATCACAAAGTGAGCCACAACGAATGTTCAAGTTGGTGTTCGGGCTCAATGTGTAAATTGGAAAAGTTCACTTGGTTGGATGCCCAAGTTGGTCAACCACATTGTTCGGTGGGGTTTGACAATTGGAGCATTAGTTGGCCAGGTTGGATGGGTTAAAAGTTGGTCAAAAGTTGGTCGGCTCAAAGAAGGCAGGTGTCTAACCCCCCAGTGTTGGTCCATTGGGCAGGCACGATAGTTTGATTGGATGGTTTGTAGGTGTGTCGGTCAGGTTAAATGGGTGACGGGTTGGAAAACATCCAACCCCTAGTACAAAAGGTAGTTAGTAGTCTCAATAGATGACATCTAACCATTTCGGGTTAGATGGTGTATAAAGAGGCTGGTCTCAGTAGGTTAAGGCATCATCCAACCCCAGTTGGTCGACATGGATACACATTGTCCAACCCCATTAGGTTTGGCGGTGCAGGATTAGATAGCCAACTCCGATGTATAACTTACAACCGTGCGACATGGTTTTTCGATTCACCAAGTTTGTTGGCTCGTCGTTTCATTGGTTATAAGGATGGTCGATGACCAAAAGCATGTAAAACCACAAAGTTATATTCCCTTCAACCCCAATTCAGTTAGACAAACATTAGGTTACATGATCTACTCACAATTATACAGATCATGGTTAGATAGTTGTCCAATCAAAATATGGAGAAGAACTCTCATGTCGTAGTAGTTTTCTCAAAGGAGGATGTATGGCTCAAAGAAGACGGATGACGCCCAACCCAACGTGGTTGGACAACCCATGGAATGGATGAGTTACAAGTGATGTGAGGGTAGGTGATGGAATGACAGCCCAACAACTAGAATTACCGAGGCATGGTACCCTTGACTGTGTAATAATAGTACCAAAATGATTGTTTTCCCATACCTCTTTAATGCATCTTGTCAGTTGGTGACCCAAATTGCCTATATATTGTAAAATTTGCCTCATTTTGAGGGGATATTTTTTCTAAAAAGAAAAGGAACTCTATGAAAATTATTCAAGAGCTATTATGAGTTAAAGGCCTCAAATTTGGGCTTATTGTAAAGGATTTTTCCTTATTCTTATGTTATAATGGATTGTGCATGTTTCTGAGCAATAAAATTCATGTTTTGTGGCCATTTTCACCCTAACTTGTATGAAATTGCATCTTTTTCCTTCCATTATATTTGCAAGTATATTGTGCATGTATCTATCTCTTTGCGAGGGTCTGTAGTTTTGAATATTGTCTTGGACTGTGGCACTTCTACCAGCCCTCTCCTACTTTTTTTTCTCTCTATCTTTCACTCACTTGGATTGTCTCACCCTTTCTTGGTGCATCACCTTCACTTAGAGTAGTTTTATTTCATGCATTTTTATATCCTTGTCTCCTTGGAAAGTATTAGCGTAGGATTAGTTTAGCCTACCATTATCTATAGTTTAGAGAAGTTGGAACTAGGTTAGGATAAGAAGTTGGCTTTCTCCAGAGGATTATCCTACTTACAACATCCCACACTACAAGATCATCCCATGTTATGTAGGTTACAATTATTTCCTCACATACAAATCATAAGCAATTAGAGGTGTTGTGATTTTGACATAGCATAACTATTATCATGCAATCATAATGTATCTGTTGTCGTGCAAATGTGCAACAGGGAAATTGGAAATTTCCAAGCACAAAAACTATACCCCTATGCCAAAATTTTCATGCTTTATCATTCCTAGGAAACCCCAGCTCTGTCCAGTCAGTCCAAATTACCTCCCAACCAATGTTATATCATCCCCTAAGTGATTTAGGAAATTCCATTCATTCCCCTAGGTGATTTTAGGACTTCATTGAAAATGCAAATTTTGGGGAGTCACGGGAAGGGCTGTCGTTGGCCTTCCCAGGATTGGATTGACCCCTAGAGTAGAATGGGAGGTGAATGGAATACCTTATGACATCAAAGAAATGATTTTGGAAGGTTTAGAGAATTTTTTCAAGACTTGGAGTAGTCTGAGTGAAAAACAGGGTTCACAAGCCTAGACAGTACACAGGCCTAAAACAACTACACTGGGCTTCAAAAGAAGATTTTGAGAGCTCCGAATGGAGTTGGAAGTAAAACAAAACATATTTGGAAATATTATTCCAAGACCTACATGATGGTGAAATAATATTTTTCACAACACCTTGGCGCATATGATTGGAAGACAGTTTTTCTCAGGAACAAGTGGAGTCCTAGATCAAAATCTAATTTTTTAGGGATCATATGGTCGAATTAAGACATAATACCAATATAATTGGATTCATCATTCCATTTCCAGTTAGGATCATATAAAATTTCACCAAGAAATTCCACCGGGAGCTCAAGTTATCTACATTCCAAGTTACCCTCTCAAAGGCAGTTCAGGACTTAGTCATTTTTTCGAGAGGACACGTGTCGGCACCTCCCAGAGCTCAAGGCGGGATTTCATGTCCCCGACATCCATGAGATCAGGTACATAAACCATTGGAAAATGCACCCAGCCCTCATGTGACCCTTGGGACCCTCATATGACCTCCCGGACTGGCGCTTCAACCTCAAGTGCTTATTTGGAGCATACATTCCATGTCGTCGGATCGGTCGCCACGTGTCAACTCCAGGACCACCGTGGAATTTTATGTCCCTTATGCACCTGAGGTGGGGGACATCATACCTTGAAAATGCACCCAGCCACTATGGGGAGTCTTCTGACACCCACGTGATCGCAGCTTCACCCCCTGTGCACATTTTTGGAGCATCCATTCCCTCGCCATTGGATCGGCACCACGTGTCACCTCTAGGACCACCGTGGAAACTGATGTCCCTTATGCACCTGAGGTGGGGGACATTATACATTTAAAAATTTTCCCAGCACCTATGAGGAATCATTTGGACACCCACGTGATCCAGTTTTAGCTCTCGGTGCTTTAAATCAGCTTTTTCCTCCTTCATTCCCTGTCGTTGGATCTACCGCCACATGTCGCCATCTTGCTCAATGTGGAAATTGATGTCCCTCATGTCTCTGAGGTCAGGGACATAAAGCATGTAAAAATGTGCCCAAGCCCTACCTATGCATATCTTTTTGAAATTTTTCCAAGTGCCACGTTTTCCCGCTTCTAACTTCTAACAGTTATATGTGCACTTCATTCCTCCATACTTCCTCTCGCAACATTTTTCCATCACTCTACCATTGAAAATGATCATACCTGCTCAACCCAAGAATTGAAGCACATTCCCCACATAAATGTGCAGGTCTCATAAGGAATCCTCATCAAACACAGAAGGAGAAAATGGAGAAAACTCCATAGCCATGAAATGAGAAGTCGAAGAGATCTCCCAAACAGATGCATGAAAAAACAAGATATTTTTGCTTCTCATTCCTCTACCCAAGGCGATCAAGAAGACACCTTCAAAGTCCCCCATGTGTGACAGAGCATGCACAATGAAGAAATCTCCTTTCCGGCTCAATGAAGAAAGAAGTGGGATTTCCCATCAAACCGGTTGCCGGATCGAAGTAAGATTACACATGAAGCACCAGAAGAAAAAACCCACATCAAAAATATAATTTTATTTACAAATGGAGACAAAAACCAGACCTACAAATTTCAAGCTCCATTAATGGCCACCATGACAGCTCTGCACCTGAAGCCACTGCCAGGTCAAAATTTCAAAATTTATTTCTAGGCATTCTAGTGGGAAAAACTATGTGAAATTCAAAGGGTGTGATCGTAACGACAAGAAGAGTCCAAAAAAGTATGTTCCATCGCAAATCGAGCACTAGAAACACACTTTCTAAAAATAGTAAGTTTTCCTATACATGTTTGCTATTTTTGGCAAGTCTTCATCAAAAGTGGCTATGGAAAGAGCAGTGTGCACTGAAGATCTCCAAAAGGCTAGAATGATTATCTGGAGCAGAAAATAGTGGAAATGACCATTTACTAAAAATAGTAAGTCACACTCAAAGGGCAGTTTTGGCACAATGGGACATTTAGAACTTCACTACATTTGGAGCTTTCCATCAACGAGGATCAACAGACTTCATCGGGAGACATATCCTCTTCTTCTTCTCTCTCTCTTTCTCTCTCCTCTTCCCCCCAACTTTCTCTCACTTTCAAATTTTCTAATTCTTTGTTGGGGTTTGCACTTTTTGATATACCTTTAAGTCACTTAAAAGTGACTTAAATATTTAAAGGGAATATGAACAGGCTTAAGTCATATTAAGGTATTCAAAATGTCATGAGGAAGATGAAAATTCATATTCTATTATATAAATTGTAAAGCCATTCTCATTTCAAAGGGTTGGTGATTGATCTTGTAAACTCAAGAGTATATTACACCTTGAGAGAACAAAGGAGATAGCCATTTTCTTCTATTCCCCCTTCTCAATTTCTTCCATTCCCACACTATGTACAAATTCTGCTTGAGCTTCAATAAAAGAAGAAGGAATTTTAGCCTCTTTGATTGAGGAGTTTATTTTTACTTTGTGTTCATTAAGCTCTATTTAGTCTTGTTGTTGTTTTGCAGATTTGTTTTCTTCTGAAATTCAAGTGCATGTGATGAAACTTCTGACTGGTGTGTGCAAGCCTCTGATTTTCTACTTGCAACATTG
The DNA here is from genome assembly GCA_018340775.1 of Taxus wallichiana var. yunnanensis. Taxonomy (NCBI): domain Eukaryota; kingdom Viridiplantae; phylum Streptophyta; class Pinopsida; order Cupressales; family Taxaceae; genus Taxus; species Taxus wallichiana. The sequence continues at coordinate 551,365,093 of CM031236.1, forward strand.
GTTCTCCTACATCAATTCTCACTCCATTTCCCACTTCCAGAAAAATTTTTCCCTAGTAAGAGATTGCTAGCTTTGCCGCAGGGTTAGTGGATTGCTCCTGTTGGATCCCCGGTCGAAAAGCCACCACAGAAATCCACCTTTTCATGTGCATGCATATACGGTAGCTGCACTAGTTAAGTAGAGGGACTTATATTCCCATAAGATTGGCAAGAAATCCCTAAGTTTGTCCACATGAGACATTTTCTCACTAACAGTTTTTGGTGCCCACCGTAAAGGCGGATTTAGCAGAATCTACACCCAAAATACTACCGCAAGGTCCCAAAGATTAAAAAAAATCAAATATTGAAAAAATCATAAAAGAGAGTTCATGAAATTCTATTTCTGAAAGATGCACTACTGATTTCTGCACATGAATTTTCACATTCCACAGTGTCCTTTCATATTCCGACTGCAAAAGTTTCCAAAAGCTAGTTGAAGGAAGATACACCAAGTTGAGAAGGTCGAGAGGTGTTGCTGATTTCAATTTCAAAGCTTCACAAAATCTGCAAGAAAGAATTAGAGATAATCCATATTTCTTCTCTCAAGCCTCCTCTTCATCTGGCTCTTCAAGAAGTTCACCTGGTAATCCTATCCAAAATCCTTCAAATTTTGTAATTTTTCAACAACCATTGAACATCAACTTCCCGGAAGAAGAAGAATTTGAAGAAGAATTCATAGAAGCAAGAGCTGAAGTAGAAGAAGAAGAAACAATGGCAGACAAAGAAGAAATACCTCAACCCATTGTTCCATGGGGAAGGAATATGGGCCCGCTTTCTCTTGAGCCACCTCTCCACGATCTACCAATGGGTTCCCGCAAGAACTTTCCAAAGTTCAAAGGTGACAACACACAACATCCTGAAGAACACATTGTTGCTTTCATGACATCATGTGGAATTCTTGGTGTCTAGCATGAAGATGTTGCTGTAAGATTGTTCGTGGAGTCCCTCCAAGAAAAAGCAGCAGAATGGTTCTACCTCCTACCTTCCCGATCCATCACTGGTTGGGATGACATCAAGGTTGCCTTCGAGGAAATATTTAAATCAACTGAAGATTGTCAAGACCTCTTGGTGCAGTTGGCTCAAATGAGGAAAGGAGAAAGTGAAACAATGAGAGACTTCGTGGCTCGTTTTGAATAGTTGCTTCATAGGATACCGGAAGAAGATTCACCCTCTCAGAACAATATCAAAATATTCTTCATAAACGCTCAATCACCGAAGGTAGGATTTCTCCTACGAAGAGTTCAACCAAGGAACATTGTAGAAGCACAAAGGAGGGCCATTGAATTAGATGACAATCTCATCCTCTTTGGAAAGATCAAGAATCCATCAAAGGGAAAGGCCCAACATCCTGAAGATGAGAGAATTAATCCATCACTGCAAAAGTTGGTGAATGAGATGGCCTCTTTGAAGAGGGAATTATTTGAACGAGTTTCTTCTCAGAGAAGCAACAAAATCAGATTGTAGGAGCACCCCAAAGACTTGCCTTGGAGGCCCCACCCATGAATGTAAATTGCAGATTTCAAGAAAGTGAAGAAGAGCTTGAACAAGAAGGTGGCGATTTCCAAGAAAGTGATGAGTTTGAGAACGATACACAAATCATGTTTTGTGAGTATTTTGGAGGTTATGAAGAAGATGAAGAAGATGCACCCAGTTTCTCATGTGTGGTATTCACTCATTCTCAGTCTAAGAAAAGAGCATCTCCCTCCACTACTACAAAAGAAAAGAAGGTTGATGATCCTCCTATGGTGACTCCGAAAAATAAAATAATTAGTCAAGGATCCCCACTTCCATCTTCCATGAAGTCTGCATTTTTGGAGCCTGATCTCGTAGCAAGTAAGAAAGCTCTCGCAATCCCAAGTAAGTCTTCTGATGTCTCTTCCAAGTATGAATCTAAATCAGCTCCTAGTGTACCTTTCAAAATACCCTCCATTTCCCAAAAATCTACTCCTGCTTCCAAACCTATCCTAAATCCAAAAGTAGTCCCTTCACCCCCCTTGTCCACATCTGCTCCCGTTGACTTCATAGAATATTCAAACAAAGCAAAAGTGCAAATTACTGAAACTGAATATTTAAGGACTCATCCTGAATAATTCGAGAGGTTCATCCGATATATGATGTAGCTCATCGCTCCAAAGGCATGCTACCAAACTCACCTACACCTCCCTCACAGAACATGGTTTCTCTGAGTGCATCAAAGACTAATAAAGATAAATCTTTCTACGTCTCCCTTCTTGTTGGAGAATATGTACTTGCACAATTGCATAATAGATTCTAGTGCCTCAGACAACGTGATGCCTTTAAATATCACCAAGGCTCTTAAACTTACAATGACTCCACCTTGTGGCTCTCGTTACTCTTTGGAATAAAAAAATGTCTCACTTTTAGGGAAGGTCAAAGATGCACAGTGGCTCTTGCAGATTTCGAGGCAAGAAAGTTTCAGTGATGATTTTGGTAGTAGACGTCCCAGCCTTATTTGGAATGTTGTTGAGTAGAAATTTCTGCCGAGAGTTGGGATGGAAAATTCAAATGAATTGGTCTTTTACAACCATACCAGTGAAGGGAGACATGGAGAAATTACTTCCCGAGAAGAAGATGAGGTGCACAGTATGAAATTACGGAAGCCCGGAAGCTAACATCTTGTATCAAGGTAGCAGGCAGATGAATCACTTTGTGACAATAGAGGAGGGAGAGGATATCCCCATTTTGATAGGGCCAGACATGCCTTCCCAGAGAGATTTGGATTTTGAAGAAGCATTGAGGAGATTCAAGTTACAAGAGGGCAGCCCGAATTGTTGGATGATGCAAACCATGAAGAAGAGGATATGGTTCTTGAAGATTTTCAAAAAGAAAAAATAGCTTATATGCTTATCTGTGATGAAGAAATTTTCTCATTCCCATTTGAAGATGAGGACTCCCTTGATCATGTCACCCAGGAAGAGACCAAGCCAGTCTACAATGAGCCCTTGAGCAATGGGAAAGAACTATCTGTACAAGAATTGCTAAGAGCCGTGGAAGAAACAGAAGACCCTGAGATCAGTCTCGAGCTCCTGATGCAAGCCAAAAATCTGCAAGACAAGCGTGAAGCTAATTTGGAAGCCTTAACCAATGTGAAGGTTGGCCATATTGAAAAATATGATGGTACTCTGGAGCTAATGGTTGATGGATGTAATAACGAAATGGAGATATTTTCTTTCCCTTTTGAGGATGAAGATTCTTTCCATGATGAAGAAATCAAAGCAAGGAGTCTCAAAGCCTCTGAAGATGAATCTCTTTTTGATGAAGGATCGATAGAGTGCAAGTGATTCCCAAGATGATGGGGTAATCCCTCCAGATAGTTGCCTTGAGCTGCATTCCTCAAATGTGTACAAAGATGAGTTACAGGAAACAATGAAGCATAACTCCGTGAAAGAAATTTTGGATACAGATATAAGTTATGGAAGACCTAGAGATGATTCTTGATCTCTTCACTTATGCCATGGGCATACAAGAAAAGTATGAGGCCACACCCAATCCCTCCGTCAGTACTCAAGCACCTCGCAGTGGAGTAAAGGAAACAGATAAGTCTGAGGTTTCTCATGGAAGAGATGTCAATGAGCATAGGCCTAGGAAATAAAAGAATCAAGAATGTTCAAGTATTTTGAACAAAAAGTAGCCCTAGGGCAGTAATGAGATGCTCAATGGAAAATCAGCTATATTTATAAACATGGAAGGCAACTGGCACGACGAAACCGATTTCAAAGAGCATGAAGGTAGTGGAATTTCCAAGCAAGGACCTGAGCATCAAGAAGATCACATGGAATCACTCCTACCAAGTACACAGAAAATTGTGAAAGCACCTGGATTTCATAAGCAGCTGAGGAGGGGAGGATACTTTCTGGAACCCGTCAATGGCTTCGCAAAACATCATCATTCGGTGTTGCCTCTTCAGGGTAACTTTTGAGAAATAAAAAGTACTTTAGTGAAAGCAGGTTGTCCCTTGCTTTGTACCATAGGTGATTGATAGGTGTTTTTCCCTTTCCGTTGTGTGTGTTTCCCTTCTTGTTGTGTGTTGTGTGTTTCCTTTCTGTCATTTTGTGTGTGTGTGTGTGTGTTTCCTTCTTCTAATCTTCCTTTCTAGAAGATGTGCATGACTCCATAGGGCCCAATGGATAAGGCACTGGTCAACGAAT